>OX377620.1:171709993-172909993 GCA_947397865.1 Polietes domitor | reverse complement strand
CACGAAGCCTGAAAAGGTTATTATACAATGTCGCCAAGATATTGAGTAAGCATTCAGTTGCATCATCTAGTCTTCCATTTGCGATCATTGTGATTTACTGTCGATTTACGATCGATTCTGGTTCTGTAAAAACTTTTCATATGAAAAAATATGTCACTATCAGTTCACAGCCTTTTTATTCGTTACCACTGTGCATATGGTTGTCTTCGTTGTAGTTGTTTTTGTTATTGGTGGTGGTGCTGGCCATTGAAAAAGTGAAACGAAAAAGCGCATTCAACTTAATGAGAACTTTTGCTATCGTTGTACTACTTTGCTTGTACGTCGTTTCTGGAGCGGGTTGACTGCAAATTGAGAAGAGAAACACATTTTATTTGTTTTTATTTATCGAGTTCTATGAACCACATTAAGGGGGGTTGGGGGTCACAAAGATCTGATCTGCTAATTGTATCTCAGAGAGAACTTGCAATGGTTGTGTTTGCTGGTATTCTGCTTGCATTTGAACAGTTCATTTTTTTGAGTGTAATTTCGGTCTGTTTTTAAATTTAACCAAAAAACAATCTTTTTCAAAAACCTCAGGTTCAGAACACTGATTTTTACGTTTTTTTTCATATTAAAGAGAATACAGCACTCCAGGCAATAATAAAAAAGGCCCAGTACTGGACGAAGGGACCGCCTTCATATTGTGGCGCTGCATACTGGTCCCAAATCAATTTTTTATGCGAGTTGCCGACATATCACAGCAAAAGACTACAAGATAAAATTTGAATTTCTTTTCGTTCACATTTTTCGCGAACTTGATAAATAAAATTTATAATACCGCCGGTAATTAAAATAATCACTCAAGTTTGTCCTTATCGATGAAATTCACTTCTTTATGTTCTTGTCAAAAAATGATTAGGGTTTGCATTCTGTCGTACTTTTTATTTCCCGGGAAACGGAAATCCTCCTGGCTCAAAAAAAAAAATCAATTGGAATAAAGACTAAAATATGAGATAAACCCACCTCCTTTCCCTTCACTCATCATTCATTTCTTCACCCTGCCTCCTAAATCCTTTTCTTCTATACTAATAACGGGAATCACAATGGCCCAAATTTGGTTGGCCTCGAGTGAACTCGTCAGTTGTGCCAATAACTGACGGGCAGCCCTGAAACCTAACCTAACCAATAATAGAATAAAAAATGAAATCAACTTTTTCCAAGGATGAAAAATAATTAAACATATATCTGTAGGCATATTTTTAAATTAAGATGTTTTTTTAAATATAAAAACTTTAATTTTTTTTTCAAATTTTATTGGAGAATGTGAGCCCGAGATATTGCCTACTCGAGAGATGTATTCTTTATTGTTAATAGATCTTAAAATTTCTCTACAAGTAAAAGAGAAGCTACAGTTCAAGTTCTAAAAGCCAACTGGTATGTTGATTATTGATGCACATCTTTTGGGTACAAAATTTTATCAGACATTAAGATTTTTTGTATTTCACAGGCAATGTTTTCAAAACGAATTTGAGGAGTGGCATGTTAAGACACGCTCTCAAAAAGTTTTTAACTGACCGCTTTGTCAACAAATTTACTTGGATGGGAACCAAGGAGAAGCCGTCTACTCATAACTAAAACAATTATGCATTTAAAAGTATTTAAACGCAATTTTGAATAATATAGCTTGCATATGCGTTGGTTCTTTTCCAAACCCAAGTGCACAAACGTCCATTTGATTAACCAGAAACAAGCGAAAGACCGAAATAATAAAGAACATAAGGCGAAAACAGCAGTGATGTCCATCTATTTAATTTCTAACTCTTAGTATAAAACAACTAAATAATAAAGAACATAAGGTGAAAACAGTAATGATGTCCATCTATTTAATTTCTAACTCTTAGTATAAAACAACTAAGAGTTAGAAATTAAATAGATGGACATCACTGCTGTTTTCGCCTTATGTTCTTTATTATTTCGGTTTACTTATCATTCATGATGTTATTGTATTTCTTTATTCACCACTTTATGTAGTTGTTAATTTTGAAATATGAAAAACATAAAAATATGGAAAATTGCGTTTTTGTCTTCTAGGTGGTTATCTGGCGATATTCCGTTTTTATCTTCCAGGTGATATTATGGCGATATCATTAAGATTTCTTGCGGATGATAATCTGGCAAGGCACTTCTTAAATATAAGAGATAGAGCGAAAATAAGCATAACGTGTGATCAGTAGAAAATGCAGAAATTATTCAAAATTTTAAATCGTCCATAACTTCTTAAATATAGTAGATAGAGCGAAAAGAAGCATAACTGTGATCACTTTAAAGTCCAGAATTTATTCGAAATTTTAAATAGGCCATAACTTCTTAAATATAGGAGATAGAGCGAAAAGAAGGGCAATATGTGATCAATAGAAAGTCCAGAATTTATTCGAAATTTTAAATAGGTTATAACTTCTTAAATATAGAAGATAGAGCGAAAAGAAGGACAATCTTTGATCACTTTAAAGTCCAGAATTTATTCAAAATTTTAAATCGGCCATAACTTTTTAAATATAGGAGATAGAGCGAAAAGAATGATATCTTTGTTCACTTTAAAGTCCAGAATTTATTCAAAATTTTAAAACGGCTATAACTTTTTAAATATAGGAGATAGAGCGAAAATAAGCATAATCTGTAATCCGTTGAAAGTCCATAATTTATTCGAAATTTCAAATCGGCCATAACTTCTTAAATATAAGAGATAGAGCGAAAAGAAGGACATCTTTGATCACTTTAAAGTCCAGAATTTATTCAAAATTTTAAATCGGCCATAACTTTTTAAATATAGGAGATAGAGCGAAAAGAAGCACAATCTGTGATCACTTCAAAGTCCACAATTTATTCGAAATTTTAAATAGGTTACAACTTCTTAAATATAAGGGATAGAGCGAAAAGGAGGACAATCTGTGATCACTTTAAGGTCCAGAATTTATTCGAAATTTTAAATCGGCCATAACTTCTTAAATATAGGAGATGATAATCTGGCAACTGATGCCACATTTGTGTGGACTTTATTTCCAGACTCTGAATATTGACAATGTCATATCTCAGATTATGTTCTAAATATAAATAAATAGACTCCAATATAACAGTTTTCTGCATTCGACTTGGAAAATCCTATTCTCAAATCCTATTTCTCAAATTCAAAGAAAGCTTCATTCACATATTTCTCAGTAGTTCATTCATTCTCGACCACCTTTCTTTCATATTTAGATTGCAATTACGTCTTCGAAAATGATGTAAGAAAAAGCTAGCAATTACTTAGGCTTATGAAAGTGTGCCGGAATTAGGTCAAATTTCATCTGCACCCGTACACACCGTGTGTGCCATTTGAGTAAAAAAAAATAATAAAGGAATGCTCATAGAGTGATGAAACTTGACACCGAGCATTTTCTGAGATTAATTGCTCTATGACGTTTCATTAAAATCGGCTCACATTCCACCCATATAACTCGAAATTAATATTTCATAAAAAAATTTTGTTTTAGAGTTAAAATTAACAAAAAATTAGAATCTCCTGAAAATTTCATCAAAATCGGCCAAACCCGCCCATATAACTCAAAATTAATTTTTCATACAAAATTGATTTTTTTTGGTCCGAATGTCTTGAAATTTTACACAAAGTTAAAATTAATAAAAATGAAATTTTCATCTAAATCGGCCACGGCCAACAACATATACCGTCCATATAAAATTCAAAATTAATTTTTCATACAAAATTGTTTGTTTCAATCAGAAAGCCTTGAAATTTTGCACAGAGTTAAAATTAATAAAAATTAAACTTTCATCTAAATCAGCCACGGCCATCATATACCATCGCCCATATAAAACTCAAAATGAATTTTTCATACAAAATTTTTTTTGTTTCGGTCAGAGTGTCTTGAAAGTTTGCACCGAATTAAAAATAACAAGAATGAAAATCTGCTGAAAATATAATCAATGCCATTGTAAAACAAGACTTTTGTAATTCTCCGCATAAATATTGTTTTCTTTTGCAAATTACACAATTTAAATTCTTTTGCACTATCACATTGCACTGCAGTGCCTGGAGAAGCAAATCGTATGTTAATTCATTTAATATCTATTGTTTGTCAACAAACTAGGCAACCAACTAGTGTGACGAAGAAACAAGAATATTTTATTGGTATAGTTTTTTCATGTACTAAAATTTAGTACTTCAAAGTTTTATTTATTTTTTCGTGTTTTCTATATATTTTTCCAAGTTTTTCTTTGTTTTTTATTTTCTTTTTTTTTTACATAGCATATTATTACTATTTGTTGTTTATCGTATATAACAATATATACATTATTTAAATACGAGAAAAGAAAACTAAGTTTGTTTTCTCTTTCATTACATAATTTATAATGGATTTTGTGTTGTGATCTTAATTTTGTTTTGTTTTCATATAATTTATAAATATTTTATAATTTATTGTTGTTTATTTTGTTTCTTTAAATATATATATGTATATATTGATGTATATAGAGTTGTTGTAGTACATATTTGTTATAATATATATATATATATATATGTTTTGTTTAAATACAGAGTTACAGTACGAATTATGTATGGTATGATTACGGTAGTACGACTAAATTTCGATTATAATTTATTTTTAGAAAAAGAAACTAAATTATTAATTTTCTGTGTATGTTTTCGGAGAGATAGAGAGAGAGGGGGGGAGTTTAAAACAAGTTCTTACTTATAGAGCAAAGAATGTAAATCAACAGTTTATGGGAGGGGTGGGTTAAAAACAAAAGATTTTAACTATAATCTATAAAAAACAAACACAAATTTATTCTGTAGCAAGTTAAGATTGTCATTTTTGTCATACTTCTTTTCTTTGTTTCGAAAGAAGGGTTTGTTTTGTATTTAATTCGATTAGTTTTCGTGTTTGTTTGCATGTATGTTACGTTTGTTGTAATAGAGTCTTTAAAGTATAAAATTAAAATTATTCAGTCAAAGTTAAGTTTTACACAAAAAACAAGTTTGAAAAACCTAAACAAATCAATGGTTTCCCACACAAGAGCCATCATTTCGAAGCCGCTAAAATTAGGCCAAACAAATTAAAGAAGAATTTACACAAGGAACTTTTTTTTTCGTTTTTTCTAAAAGAAAAACAATTAAAATATTTGAAATAAAATGAAAGGTCATAAAGGGGCGGGGTGGGGGTTTCAAGAGTTGAGGAAGGAAAGAAGCAACAACAAAGCCCAAAATATATATATATATAGAGGCAAAAACTAAATTTTATACATTTTATATACTTTTCCTACAAGTATATGTATCTATATATATATATAGAGGAGAGAGTTTAGAAATATGAACATATTGCATTATAATATTATAGGCGTTTCCATACTTCCTCCACTCCATTACATTCCTAATATAGTCGCGGTTTTACTTTGTTCTATTATCATTATTGTGATTATTATTATTATTTTCGTTTGTTTAAATATGTAGTTGTTTGTTTAAATAAATATTGCTTAAATTTGGTGTTCTATGGTGTTTTTCTTTTTGGGGATTTCCTTTTCATTCGTTTCATAATATTATAATAAGTATGCAGCTTTTATATTAAAGCATATGTTTAAGACTTTTCATCTTTATGTAGAGACGCACGCCAGACATTATCGAGTCGTCGTCTACATTTTGGGTGTTTTTTTTTTGGTTTACACCCCAAAGAAACAAATACACGAGAATAGCCCTTCTTTTTTGGTCATCAAACTATTGCATTGCCACAATAGTTGTTCAAAGTTATTTTTCTCAGTTTCAATCTTCTTCTTTTCAAACATACAGACACAACAAAAACTTGATGTTTGTTAGATCATCACGACGGATAGAGTCCAACTGCCGTCTGTCGTATATGGTTGTTATTTTTGCAGCCAATATTTTGCCCGGCGCATGCGTGCCGTATACATATCGGCTGCATCCAAGGACAATGAGGAGAATGCTGGTGCCGAAGCTGGTGTATTTGTGAAATCGTCATTCAATAGTGTGGCCGTTGAAGAAGATGACATCATGGTGTCCAAACGTTCACTGACACTACCCGTATGACTGAAGGAGCGTGTTGTTAAGAAATCTCTGCTGTCGTCGGCGCCGCCGGCCATAATGTCGTAATCATCAACATCAATATCATGGAGCGCTTCCGCATGGGGTGTTGTGGTAGCCGCAGCAACAGCATCAGCATCAGTAGTGGTGGTAGTAGTAGTAGCAGCAACATCAGCATTATCATCATCAACAAAACCATACCAATATCACATAACCATTATTTGAAGTGCCACTCATTGATCTATTGTTCGATAGATACGCCGTTGTGGTTCGGGAGTGTAATGGATGCGTGTACGGAAGTGTTGTGGTGAGCCGGGTACACTCTCAGAGCCGCGTCGTGGGGGAGGTAGTGGCGGAGAGGAGTTGACATATCTGCAAAAATAGGGGAGAAGAGACGAACACACTTGTTAATGTCAATATTTCATTTGTTTTTTTTTCCGCTTTGTAATAAAAATTAATTATAAATGGGATATTCTACTGGCTCTCGACATTTTTGCATTTAGGAATAGGCTAAAACTTCTTGCGTCGCGAGAATATTAATTGTTTTCTTCTGATCCTCTATAGATACTAAAGCGGAAATTACATTCAGGGGTGTCACACAACCCGATTGTTGTCGGAATCGGAATTAAAATTGACGTCGGGTTTGAAACAACGAAAACTGAATACGATTTCATAACACCCAACTCATATCGGAATTGTTTTTCAATTCCGCTGAATGAACAATTTCGACTTTGATTCTGCAACAACCCCTATTTCTTTTAAATACAAGTTCTAATATTTAATAAAATACAAAGTTGTATAGGTAGTTGTATGTAGGGGTGTCACACAACCCGATTGTTGTCGGAATCGGAATTAAAATTGACGTCGGGTTTGAAACAACGAAAACTGAATACGATTCATATCAGAATTGGTTCTCAATTCCGCTGAATGAGCAATTTCGACTTGGATTCTGCAACAACCCCGATTTCTTTTAAATACAAGTTCTAACAATTAATTAAATACAAAATTGTATAGGCTTTATTACATCATTCTTAACAAAATTATAATCATGCTTACCTTCTATTCAGCAGAGGAGATGTTCCTGGTGGCTGACCACTCAATTCCAAGATATTCTTGCGTAGCAAAAGCGGTGACTGGCCACGATTGTAACGTGGTGGCGGATCTGGCGAACGATGCCTTCTATCCAAATTGGCCAAAATGTGAGCAGGTGTATGAGTGGTCGGTATCGATGAACCGGCTCCAGTTGTGTTCATATTAGCACCGACGCCGCAGCCAACACCACCACCGCCGCCACCAGTTGTAGCAGCATAACGACGTATAAATCCGCCAGCATTGGAACTTTCATAAAACCCTTCCGAACCAATACCCCCCTTCAAGGCCGTTGATGTCTCATTCGAAGGTGATGTGGTCTGACTCTGACCCTGTGAGCAGCTGCTGCTGCCCGCAGACATGGTGCGATAAAAGAAGTTTGACTTGTTATTGTCGGGAGCTCCAGTATCTCCGTTTGTCGGCGATGTGGTAGCTGAGTTTGAGGGAGAATTATTATTGGTCGTTTGTATTTTAACATAATTGGACAGCTGGCGTTTCATGGCACCGGCCAATGTATTGAACCAGCCTGTGGGTGGTGTGTTGGATATTTTGTATTTTGTTGCAAGCGCACGCACGCACACACACATACACATATATACATACATACAAACGCATAGAAGAGCGCGATGTGGGCAATTGCAAATCAAAGGTGCATTTTTTTTTGATGTTTAAAGGCAGTTTCAAACAATCAATCAAGTCAAGTCAAGTCAATAGAGCGAGCAGTGAGGCAGTGCAATACAAAAGTGTGTGTAAGCCGTGTTATGAGATTTGTATTATTATTTTGAAATGAGAGTGGTGAAAAGAAAGAAGAAAAAACAAAGAGTGAGAAAAATAAACAGTGAGTGAAATGGTGAGTTATTTATAAATTTGATGAATGTTTGGCGGGTTTGGGGGAGTCTAAAATAATAAAGCATAAAAGCACAAAGCATCTAGAAAGGGAAGTGCGTAAGGGAAGGGAAGTGGACAATTATGGCCTCAAAATTGAAAGAAATATTCATGATATTGAATATTAAACTCAATTCGGAAGCATAAGGACCACATGACCTCAGTATTCTCAAATCCAAAGGTGAACAAAGGAAATGCCACTCGCTAAGCTAAAAGACTTCATCTATCTCCGCAATGGAAACATTACTCCCTCCCCTTTCTAAGCAATATGTTGAAATGTTTTAATATAAAGCCAAGCAAATAATTTTATATAAATAAAATATAAAATATTTTAAAAACATAACAAAAGCTAACAAAGCAACACTCTACTTACCACTTTCAGGCTTATAATTGTTCTCTTTACTGGCACCACCATTATTTGCATTGGTCATAGAAGCAGAGGCTGCTGCATTCACCTGTCCTTGCTGGACATGACGTTGATTGTACAGTTTACTTAGTTTTGTAACCGTTGGACTGGTGACAGGCATTCTTTGATTGCTAACTGCACCAATTCCACTACTGCCGATGCCAGAATCTGAAAAATTCTCAGGTGGTGAGGTGGGAGGTGATCGTGAGCTGCGCATAACATTAGCATACGGAGTATTTGTGAGATATTGTTGAGGCAGTGGTTGATACTGTAGATGACCAGTTGCTGTTTGGGCCGCTGACACCGAAGTTGGTGATGGTGTTGTTGCTGTAGTGCCAAAACCCATTGTGGCCGACGCCGTTTGTGGATGGGGATGAGGAGGTGATGTTGGCGATGAGGATGATGATAATGTGCCATCATAATTTGTCATTAAAGGTAAACTTCTTGGCCCATGTTGTTGTGGTTGTTGCTGTGACGACGACGACAACTCACCACCGCCACCTCCGATTTGTGAACATTGTGAAGATTGTGTGGACGATTGACTAGATGTTGAATACGATGACAGGGTGCTCGATGACGCAATTGGTATGTGTGAGCTAAGATGCTGTTGCTGCGGTGATGAGTTCTGATAGAAATTTGTATGAAATGGATTTGTGCCGCCTCCGCCGCCGCCATCGTTTGAGGGTGAATGTTTGTTGTAAAATGTATGATGATATTGTTGCTGGTAATGCTGGCGCTCCAGCTCTTTTTCGCGCAATTGATTTTGCTGGTGATAGAAGCGTTGTAGAACTAAAAGAACAGAGAACAAAGATATGTAAAATAATTCAAAAATATACAATCTTCTAAAGAGTTGTTTTATTTATTTTATCTATTTTATTTATTTTTCTTATTTTATTTTTTATTTATTGAATTTATAAAAAAATAAAAAAAATATAAAATAAATAAAATCAATAAATTTTATTTGTTTTTATATTTTATTTATTTTTTTATTTTATTTTATTATTTTTTTATTTCACTTATTTTATTTTTTTATATATTTTATTTATATTATTTATTTTATTGATTTTTTTATTTTATTTTATCTATTTTATTTTATTTATTTTATTTTTTATCTATTTTATTTATTTTATTTCATTTTATTTATTTTAGTTATTTTATTTATTTAATTATTTTATTTATTTTATTTATTTTATTTTTTTATTTATTTTATTTATTTTATTTATTTTATTTATTTTATTTAGTTTATTTATTTTATTTATTTTATTTATTTTATTTTTTTTACTTATTTTACTTATTTTATTTATTTTATTTATTTTATTTTTTTACTTATTTTACTTATTTTATTTATTTTATTTATTTTATTTATTTTATTTTTTTACTTATTTTACTTATTTTATTTATTTTATTTATTTTATTTATTTTATTTATTTTATTTATTTTATTTATTTTATTTATTTTATTTATTTTATTTATTTTATTTATTTTATTTATTTTATTTATTTTATTTATTTTATTTATTTTATTTATTTTATTTATTATATTTATTTTATTTATTTTATTTATTTTATTTATTTTATTTATTTTATTTATTTTATTTATTTTATTTATTTTATTTATTTTATTTATTTTATTTATTTTATTTATTTTATTTATTTTATTTATTTTATTTATTTTATTTATTTTATTTATTTTATTTATTTTATTTATTTTATTTATTTTATTTATTTTATTTATTTTATTTATTTTATTTATTTTATTTATTTTATTTATTTTATTTATTTTATTTATTTTATTTATTTTATTTATTTTATTTATTTTATTTATTTTATTTATTTTATTTATTTTATTTATTTTATTTATTTTATTTATTTTATTTATTTTATTTATTTTATTTATTTTATTTATTTTATTTATTTTATTTATTTTATTTATTTTATTTATTTTATTTATTTTATTTATTTTATTTATTTTATTTATTTTATTTATTTTATTTATTTTATTTATTTTATTTATTTTATTTATTTTATTTATTTTATTTATTTTATTTATTTTATTTATTTTATTTATTTTATTTATTTTATTTATTTTATTTATTTTATTTATTTTATTTATTTTATTTATTTTATTTATTTTATTTATTTTATTTATTTTATTTATTTTATTTATTTTATTTATTTTATTTATTTTATTTATTTTATTTATTTTATTTATTTTATTTATTTTATTTATTTTATTTATTTTATTTATTTTATTTATTTTATTTATTTTATTTATTTTATTTATTTTATTTATTTTATTTATTTTATTTATTTTATTTATTTTATTTATTTTATTTATTTTATTTATTTTATTTATTTTATTTATTTTATTTATTTTATTTATTTTATTTATTTTATTTATTTTATTTATTTTATTTATTTTATTTATTTTATTTATTATTTTATTTATTATTTTATTTATTTTATTTATTTTATTTATTTTATTTATTTTATTTATTTTATTTATTTTATTTATTTTATTTATTTTATTTATTTTATTTATTTTATTTATTTTATTTATTTTATTTATTTTATTTATTTTATTTATTTTATTTATTTTATTTATTTTATTTATTTTATTTATTTTATTTACTTTATTTATTTTATTTATTTTATTTATTTTATTTATTTTATTTATTTTATTTATTTTATTTATTTTATCTATTTTACTTATTTTATTTATTTATTTTATTTTATTATTTTATTTATTTTACTTATTTAATTTATTTTATTTATTTTTCTTATTTCATTTTTTATTTATTTCATTTTTTATTTATTTAATTTATTTTATTGATTTTATTTATTTCATTTATTTTTATATTTTATTTTTTTATTTTTTATTTTATTTTTTATTTATTTCACTTATTTTATTTATTTTATATATTTTATTTATTTATATATATTTTATTTATATTATTTATTTTATTTCTTTTATTTGTTTTATTTATTTTATCTATTTTATTTATTTATTTTATTTATTTTATTTATTTTATTTATTTTATTTACTTTATTTATTTTATTTACTTTATTTATTTTATTTTTTATTTATTTTTTTATTTATTTTATTTATTCTAATTATTTAATTTATTTTATTTATTTTATTTATTTTATTTATTTTATTTATTTTATTTATTTTATTTATTTTATTTATTTTATTTATTTTATTTATTTTATTTACTTTATTTATTTTATTTATTTTATTTATTTTATTTATTTTATTTATTTTATTTATTTTATTTATTTTATTTATTTTATTTATTTTATTTATTTTATTTATTTTATTTATTTTATTTATTTTATTTATTTTATTTATTTTATTTATTTTATTTATTTTATTTATTTTATTTATTTTATTTATTTTATTTATTTTATTTATTTTATTTATTTTATTTATTTTATTTATTTTATTTATTTTATTTATTTTATTTATTTTATTTATTTTATTTATTTTATTTATTTTATTTATTTTATTTATTTTATTTATTTTATTTATTTTATTTATTTTATTTATTTTATTTATTTTATTTATTTTATTTATTTTATTTATTTTATTTATTTTATTTATTTTATTTATTTTATTTATTTTATTTATTTTATTTATTTTATTTATTTTATTTATTTTATTTATTTATTTTATTTATTTATTATTTATATATGTTATTTATTTTATTTATTTATGTACTTACCTAAAGGGCTATGATTGCCTGGAACACGTTGTGGTTGCGCTTCATTTTTGGTCAAAGTTATCATTGAGGATTTGTCCTGCTGTTGTGCCGCCGCTGGCCTTTCGAAAACGTCCATTGAAGCGTTGTGGGTGATGCTACTGCTGTCATTGGTAGCCTTCTTGGCCGCCGTCATATTATATTTCGAATCACCGCCCATTTGAAACCTTTTACGTTGCAAAGCTGGCGAGTCTGTTGTTGCTGTGTTTGCCTTATTTGTGTTTGAGGTGTGATGATTATCACAAGTATCAAATGCCGGATATGTTACATCCTGGGTGCAAGGCATACGAAATAAAGGATCAATTTGATGCGGTTGCACCGTATTCGGGGCATTTTTCTTTTGACTAAATGGCGAAGTGGTTAAATTGCGTAAAATTGATTGACCTGTGAAGGGAAGAGGAGTAAGAGTAAATATCAAAAAAATTTTCTGAAAAATGATAATTTTCTTCTATTTTACCTATAGATGATAACACCGACTCCTTTTTGGGACTCTCATCACCTCCTCCTCCCGCCGATGTACTGTAGCGATTGTACGAGGATGAACCATTGAATTTCTTTGGCATAAATGGTGATTTGCGGCATAGTTTATGCATCTCAGTAACTAATTTCGTGTCTGAGTCTTTGTTGATGTTGAACGATGTTATGCTGGGTGGTGATAGAGGACTTGAACTGGTGGCACTACTGCTGCCCGAGCCGCCGCCGCCGCCTCCCCCACCACCAATACCTGAACCGCTTGGTAATCTCTCCATACCACCTACACCCCTTCCATTGCCAGCAATTATTGATGCTGCTGGGCCTGCTGCTGCTGTTGTTGTTGTCGTCGTTGATCCCTGATTATAATTTATTGTTGTATTACTGCTATTGTATTGATTTAAAGATTGAGGTAGTTGTGATGGCTGCTGCTGCTGTTGCTGGTGTTGTTTATGGAAACTATTACTACGTTGTGGATGATTTCCCATGCCATAATAGCTGGGTATTTGCGATTGTGATGTCGATGCTGCTGCTGATGATGATGAGGACTTTGTTGTATTTATTGTCATTGTTGTCGTTGCTGCTCCTGTAAATGGGTTTGTATTTGATGGTGTTGCTATTGTTGATGATGCCGCTGTTACAGAGGAGGATGTTGCGTTTAGGGGATTTTTATAATGTTTTGTAGCATCATATGTAGCTGGGATCATTGAAGTGGGTATTTGTGTTCTGAAAATGTAAGAGATATGGAAAATTTATGTCGCCGATTAAATAATGCCGAGGTTATTTACACACACACACATATAGTGGAGCAGTTGATAAAAAAAATAACTCAATGTCAATGCCAAGGAGCTTAGATGAAGTAAAATACAGACAAAACTAGCTAAACCCTAAAACGACCTGTATAAAGAAGTCAACTAACCACATGTTGGGCGCCAGAAAAAGATTGATGCTTGTAAAAATACAAAACGACAATTGCTATGAAAAAAGCACGATTTGTTTGACAGACATTTTCGTTAGTTTGACGAAACGTTTACTTTAAGAAAAGAATTAAAAATAAAATGTTTTTTCTATGGCCCAGAAAAGAACCACTAGAAATTTCATAAAAGAAACTTATTTTATTTTAATTTAAAGTATTAAAAATAAATGGTCCTCATTCTGTTGGTCGCCACAAGTACATTATATTGCGAAGACTGTAACAGTATTATTAGCGCGGCTGTGAAGACTATCCAAAATATCAATATTACCCAGCGTGGTAGAGTAATAATTTTGTCTGTTTTAATTTATTATGAGGCTAAACAATCTATATTTTATAATTTTGTCCGTTTTAGTTTATTATGAGGCAACGCAATCTTTATTTGACACAGATAATAGCTCCTGCTGGAAGATCTTTTGTAATAAAAAGAAAAAACATTAGCACACAATGAGGTCAACTAGTTGTGTTGGGCGCCAAAATACCAAGATTCATAGCATGGTTGCAAAGGCTCTACAAAAATGATAGGATTCTTAGCACGAGTAGTAATAGCTTTGTCTGTTTTAGTTTATTATGAATCTTTAGTTGGCACTGATGGTAGATACCTAGCAGCCGTTGGGCGTCATATTGGTCTTAGGGTAAGGAAACCAGGCTGAATAAGCTGTTTGGACAAAACGGAAAGCTCTGAGAAATGAAGGCAAGCGAGGTTTCAAAAATGATAACTCGATAAGCATGCAAAATTGGCTTAGAGCTGCCGCCTTCGTCTATCCCTCAGTAATTCTTCGGAACCAAATAAAAGGTACAAAGCAAACCAAACTTTTCAATACTTCCCAAAAAACACTGAACACAAATTGCATGATTTTCTAGTAAAAATATTATTTTTCTGTTTGTATTTTAAAAACGGACATTCAACTTTCATATCAAGTTTAGGCAACTCTAAACTTTTCCATCCATAATTTTCTAGTAAAAATATTATTTTTCTGTCTGTATTTTAAAAACGGACATTCAACTTTAATATCAAGTTTAAGCAACTCTAAACTTTTCCATCCGCTAAGCTTTGGCACTGACATCGTTATCAAGGACCTTAACATGTATATCTCGATAGGAAAGTTGGATGGGATTCTCCTCTTTATACAGACAATCGTGGATACATGTTAGACGCTCCTGCGTAATTGCTGGAATTTATGATACAATATTTTACATTATTTTTTTACTCTTCTTCTCAATACTAAACTATAATTTTTTGATAGCTAGGACATTTCATGTGCGCTAAGTGAATATATAAATAGTATGGTGTTAATAGAAATGAATAAAACAGCATGCAAATATAATTAGTGCAGTAAACGAAGGATTCTCATTAAACCCATAAAGAAAATGCATTTAATTAGGAAAAGAACAGAAAAGGATATAATAAAAAATAATAATAAAATGATGTTTACCATGAGCTACTACATATATACTATATAAGATAAGATGGGAACAAGTCAAAATGTAAGAAAGTTATCAGTGGTAAAGCGTCGTGTCAACAGGGTAGAGTGGTAGGTCACCTTACAGCAGTAAATAAATAACCCACCTAAAGCAGTGGTCATACCAAGTAAGAATGTAAGCGAATCTTCTATTAGAGCTTATAAGCGAAATTTGTACAAAATCAGGCATCAGGTGATGCGTAAATTGTTGAAATCGATGTTTTAGGACCCAGTCGCACACTTTCGGCTACGGCAGCCATATTCTCGTCAGTGCGCACCATAAGACGAAAGCGAACTAACATGCCTATCTAATGAACTTTTTGCTCATACTAGCCTAGAGTAGGCCTCATTTCGCCCAAAAACTCATTTCAGTAACAAGCATTGACTTTGGAAATAAATGTTGTTTGAACGAAAAAGGATTCATATTATTCCAAGAGTTTTTGATAATACTGTCCAAAAATTCTGTGAAGTTATATTATTTTTCTGGCGAGTATTGGCGAGTAGAGCAAGAATCTGTATTTGAAATTTGCCAGAAGCTCCCAAATTCTTGAGCTACGGGTATAAAACCGGTTGGTCATCGACCGATTTATACATCCTCATCGGATTTGAAAAGAAGAAACCTGTTGCTTTCGATCGATATATAGCTTTCTAAAGAAAAATTAAGAAATGTGTGTGCTCTTGTCCACTAGATGAACCATCCTGTTTATATATACCCTCTGATTCTGTGGAATGCACTCCATTGCGGAGAAAAATAATAATTTTTCTCTTCCGAACACAAACCTTGATCCAGATCTATGATTTTTGATAGTGAACAATTTAATATATTTTCTTATAGCGTCAATTGATTGTTGCTGTTAATCAATCTTTTTTTCTAGATTTTTTTCTATTTTCTAATTTTGTCAACGTCTGCTGTTCCCATCTTTGCCATGTTTTATAAAAATATATATATAGTAATAGTACAAAAACAAAATATTCAAATGTAATACTTACGAGGGGTGGGAGGACAAGAGTAGTTTGATGTAAAGGTTTTTTACATTTTTGTTTGTTTGTTTTGTTTTCAACAATATATGTATTGTTTTGGTTTAGGTTTTATTTCGGTTATTTTCATGATAATGTTTGTTTTATGTTTCGATTTATCTTTGTTTTTTTGTTTAGAAATTATAATATTTTTGTTTATTTCTTTACGTTTTGTTTGGGGGGATTTGTTTTTTTTTTTTTGTTTAAGGATTAGATTTTAAGTTACCTACAAATAAAAAGATTAATAAAAAATAAAAACAGCAACAACAACAAATTATAAGTAAAAAAACAACATAACCAATTAAAAAAATGGAAAACAATATTAATTTCGTTAATATATAGAAAGAGAAAATGTAGAATGTAGTAGCGAAAACAAAATAATAATTTTGAGAAATTTCGTTTGTACATGATTAGTTTGGTTTTTTTCAGTGTAAAAGAAGGGGGTAAAAAACGATAAAATTGAAAACTTTATTTTTTCTCACAGTAGTGTAAATAGTAATCAAATCAAAGAAAGGCAAGCAATAGTTTTTTCGTTAAAATAAAAAAAATATATTTAAAGGAAATGTTGGGTTTTTTCTAATAATATATACAAAGAACACAATACTTGCCTACGATGGGTTTTAATACCCGCCGAATCTACAACAGATTTAAACCATTGGGGTATATCGACATCAGCTATTTCATAGTATTTTATAAAAGGCTGTTCCAAGAGTAATGGATATTTGGGCCGCAAATCATGATTCTTTGTTAAGCTGTAAACAAGAAAAAGAAAATGTTATTAAATATAAAAATGCATCTACACTTCATTTGTCGAAATATATATTAAAAATAATTTTCAATAATTTTTTCCAATGCGGCCAATTAAACAATATTACTCAATATACAATACTTTAGAAGTCTACTCCAAAAAATTTACATTGTATATTCATATGTATTTAAGTATATTTATGAATTTCAAAATTATAATATAATAACGTATAAACTATAAAAGATATATAAACTTATTATAAAAAATAAATTTAAATTTAATAAAGAATAAAATAAATCAGTAACGATGGATTTTAAGTCAAGCTCGAGTGAATTTATTTCGAATTCTCATCCTTTTCCTAATGATATTCTTCAAAAACTAAATAACTTCACTTGAGCACGACTTAAAAGTATTTTTATTATTTAAAAAAAATGAGGTCTGGTATATTATTTGGGGGAAACATCTTTCTTTTTATATAGCCCCATTTATTTTAGCTCGATACACATTCATGTCATCAATAGAGCGACATTCAATATCTGCAAAAGTCTTTAGAGTAAGAACCGTCAAAGATCGTCATAGTGGCGTTCAATTGTTGTCAAATATTTTAGCACTGAGACATTTTTTATGTTTTTTAAATAGAAAAAATATGAGGAGATTAATTTGATGATAATAGGGTGAGTGATTAGAAGAAACTCCAATTTTAAATATTAGAATATACGAGAGTCGTCATAAAACTACCCAATCTAACCAAGAAAATACAAACAATTTGAGGGAATCTCTCTTTTTTCTAAATTTTAGTTTGATATTGCTAATTTCAATGTCGCCAATAGTCTCTTGGGAATAAGAACCTTCAAAGTTCCTCATCCTGACGATCAATCGAAGATCAACTGCCCCTTCATTGTTGGCAAATCTTTTAGCACAGATTTATTGTGTTTAAGTTTGTAAATAATAATAATCTGAGGTGGCCAATTTCAAATTTTAATCTTTACAATAGCTGTGGGTAATGTGGGAAAATACATGCATGAGACTTTTGAATGGCTATATTGACCATATCATATTTGCATGGCTACAAATGGTCAATAGACCATGACCTGAGAGTATTCAATACCGAGATTGCTAAGAAAAGCTCTGAAATTTCGTATGTGCACTCGCTACGATCAGTTTAAGTTTGTAAATAACAATTTCAACTTTTAATCATTACAATAGCTATGGGTAATGTGGGAAAATGCATGCATGAGACTTTTGAGTGGCTATATTGACCATATCATATTTTTGTATGGCTATTGACAATGATCTGAGAGTATTCAATACGGAAATTGCTTTAAGAAAAGCAGAAAAGCTCTGAAATTTCGTCTATGCACTCGCTACGATCAATTCCAGTGTGAGAAGGATTCCAGAAAATTGTTTACAAATTCCTTATTATTATTGGAAAGTATATAATTAAAAATGTCTCCACTGTAACATTGAGGCTGTCAACTCAGATGAGCATTCTTCCTCTTCGGATGTACATTAGGCTGGGTCGCGGCCCATATAAATGGAAAAACAATTCCCAGTCACCCCACGAAATTAAAGTTTGGACTGTTTAATGACGATTTACAAAATATTTTGTTCCTAGATCAAGCCATTTGTGAGCTAAACGCTCATGAAAACACCTCTAAAAATCATGTTTTCCTCGGATTTTTTTATGATGCATTTTTTAAAAAAAATCTCTGACTTTATAGACCCTTAAAAGAACTTTAAATATAAATTTTGATTCTTGTCTTAGAGTAACTTATTGGTCGACGTTTGGATAGATTTTTTGTGGTAGATAGATTTTTAATAGACAGTTTTTTGTATTTTTTCAAAGTGACAGCTAAAAACTCAAAATTGTACCCACACAGCGGGGGTTTGGTTCATGAAATGGATACCATGGAATAGCTCTTCCATTAGCCTATCAGAATATAGAATACACTTATCCCAAAACAATCCGAATATAGGGCAGCTAAGACTGAGTAACTAAGCTACGATAACAAGAACCTAAATAAAATGTTAAAATTTCACTCAAAATAAAAAAATCCTTCTTTTAATTTGATTTATTTATTTCAACTTGTAATTCAAAGCCATCGGGCCAATTTAAAACAAATTACAAAATGCATATATAATACTGAATGCATTTTAATACTGAATAATTATTCAGTGTAAATAAAATTTATGGTGATCGACACAAAATATTTTTTTTTTCAAAATTTGTTTTGATACAAATATTTACATCGTAGTTGGCGACAATGTGAAAAAATCATTTTTTTATTTTGAGTGAAAAATAAAATCTTTATTAACGTTTTTGTTATCGCAGCTTGTTATCTCGGCTTAAGGAAAAAAAAACTTTTTTTCGGACGATTGCATTGTTTCCTTGATCCCTAGTCCTAATTTAAACAATTAAACACACTTACCATTTGTTAACAAAATCATGAAATTCAAGACTAAAATGAAATTTATCATCGTCTGGCAAAGTTGGCGGATCGCAGGCTAAAACTTTCGTTAAAACCTCAAAATCTGTATTGCAGCCTTCGTAGGGTGATCGTGCCGTAGCCAGCTCCACCAGTGTTATGCCCAAAGACCAGACATCGGCTCGAATATCGTACTTTGGTTTCTTAGGATCAATACGTTCAGGCTAAAATAAAACAATTTGAAATTTGAATAAAATGAACAACTAATTGTATTTGCTTCTTCTCAACACTTACCGCCATATATGCCGCACATCCCGCCGATCTGGTGGCCGCTTTTGAATCGACCAGACGTCCACTTATGCCAAAATCGCACAGTTTTATATTACCACGTTCGTCTATTAGAATATTTGAGGGTTTAACATCACGGTGTATGACACCGTGTTTCTCTTTTAGGTAGGACAAGGCTTTAACAGTCTTTAAGAACAAGAACAATTTATTTTGCATTATTATTAAAAGGTGGTAGCTCTGCCTTATTACACCAACACTAATCATACTACAATTACTTACCGCCACCGTCACTTTCCCCAATATATTCTCCGGCACCGGTTTCTTGGACATTTTCAAAAGTTTATCGAAACACATCGACATCAATTCCATGCATATCCAGACATCGGCGTCCGTTACAAAACAGCCCAAACATTGTACTATATATTGGCAGTCGTGTGATTTCAAGACCACATCCAAATCCATAAGGATACGTTTGTTCTCCTCGGTGTTGCCGGTGCGGCGCATTTGTTTGACGGCAATAATGGTGCCGCTGGGTTTGTGACGCATTTTGACAACGTTCCCGCTGGTGCCATTGCCCAAATCGCCCAAATGTTCGAGATCTTTAATATCGGATTTGTATTTGTGATTGTTTATTGTTAAAATACCAGTCTGTTTGTGGATTTTCTTTAATTTTCTATCAGTTTCGGATTCAGTGGCAGGTGCAGGTGAACGAACAAAGTCCAATGTCATAGTACTACGACTTGGTATACTGTCCACTAGAAAGGGAGGGAGAGAGAGAGAGAAAGAAAATAATAATTATTGTTGCAATAAAGTAACCAAAGATATTCATCTTCAATAAACATATTAAAAAGTTTCAGACGGTTGGGTTGTATCAACCTATGTTCAAACCGAAATAATTATCTGGCTTTTGTGAGGGAGGTACTAGAAGGGACTGTGGAAAAAACGACAAACTTAAAATATCAAATCAAACGATTGGCATAAAAGTTCTAAAGGATTTCACATTACCTATATACGGCAAGGATCATGGTAAAAGTATGAAAAGTTTTCATCTTCAGAGAAAGCTATATGTGTTCCGGTGGCTTTTTGTCTTCCGAAACACTTCCAATCAACCGACTAAAAGTGTATTCAGCAAATGTATGTAGCAATTTAGTTTCTAGATGATAAATTCTAATAATAAAATCGACTATATTCAGATTCCGAAATTGTTTTGGGATATGTGACTTATATATTCTGAAAGCAAATCCTAAGAAGATCTTGCCATCTATGCACAAGGAGACTTTATATAAACGGAATTTAACATGAAATCGAATATATTCATACTGTGAAATTGTTTTGGGATATGTGGGTTATTCTGATAGGAAGAGTTATTCTATGGTAACCATTACATGAACCCAGTCGTCGCTGATTATGCACAGTGGGGTCATATATAAAAACAATATTTAACTTAATATCTAATATATTTAGACATATTCAGACTGTGAAATTATTTTGGGATATATATTCTGAAAGTCAACTCTAAGTGCTATTCCAAAGTACCCATTATGAACAGTGGGTCATATATAAAAGTTAAAGTTACTAAAAATCGAATATATGCAAATTCCGAAATTGTTTTTGATCTGCCGGAAAGGCTGTTCTCTAGTATTCACTCATACCTCTACGTTTTGGCACATTGTGAAATTGTTTTGGGAAATATGGGTTATATGTATATTCCGAAAGGCAACTCTAAGAGCTATTTGCAAACGTTTAGGCATATATATATAAAATTGTAGATGATCATTGTTTCCTTCCCCCAATATTTTCCGTTTAGTCACAGTGGACTCATTTTCTTGTAAAATGTCCATCAATGACACAAAATTAAAAATTCTGATATGTGTGGGAGCCAAATACCGAAGAGCACGTCCTTGGCTGTCTTTGCTATAAATTTTATGCATTCAATATTTTCAGTTTGGTCACAGTGGGCTCACTTGAAAAATATATTTCTACAAAATTGAAGATTGTATATATTTGTTAAACATCTGAAACATGTTGGTACCAAATACAGAAAAGGCACGTCCAGGGCTATCTGTGCTATAAATTTTATTCATCCAAAACATTCCGTTTGGTCACGGTGGGCTCACATTCCTTGAATTTTGCAGCAGTGACACAAAATTAAAATTGTCAAAAAATTTAAATTTTCTGAAATGTATGGGAGCCAAATTCGAAATGGGCTCACTTGAAAAATATATTTCTACTAAATTCAAGATTGTATATATTTGTTAAACATCTGAAACATGTTGGTACCAAATTCAGAAAAGGCACGTCCAGGGCTATCTGTGCTATAAATTTTATTCATCCAATACATTCCGTTTGGTCACGTTGGCTCACTTTTCCTTGAATTTTGCAGCAGTGACACAAAATTAAAATTGTCAAAAAATTTAAATTTTCTGAAATGTATGGGAGCCAAATTCGAAATGTCCACGTCCAGGGTTATCTGTGCTATATGCTTTATTGATCATATTATACTTATTTTCTCACCATAAATTCGCAAAGTTACCATCCATGAGAATTTGTTACACCTGTTAACTCCTAACAGAGCTATGTTAACAGTGCTGCTCTTTGCTAGTCGTATTCGAATTTATTTTGGCTACATAAGTCTCAATTATTGTTCGATCCTAATAAAAATTGACACAACTAATTTTTGCGGTTCAAGAACGGACGCTATTTATTTTTAAGCCACTCGATCCAGATTTAGATAACCACCATACAAATTTCTCTCCCGAATTGACTTTTTCAACTCTCTTGGCACAAAACCTTATATTTCGGTTCAGATTTATATATAGCCGCCATACAAATGTCGCTCCCGATTTGAATATTTCAGCTCTAGAAACTATATATTTGAACAGATTTCCTTCAAATCTGTCACAACACCATTTATTTCAACTACAAACATCTGCGGTGAAAATGGACCAAATCGGCTTAGATTTATAATAGCCCCCATACAAGTGTCACTATAGAATAGTAGACACCTCCAACTTCGTATTTATCGCTACGACAGAATAATCGAATTGAATAATCGGTATGGGTCTCTTTCCTTCAAATTCCATATCGAAAAATAGTCTCTTGGTACGAGGCTCTGTCATATTGAGGAAATACCCCTCAATTTCATGTTGAAAAATCGTTTTCGTCATATTAGGTAAATGTCCTGCAAATTCCATGACCCTGTCTCAGTAGTTTGCCTGTGCCAATCAGTCAGTCAAAAGTCCAACGCAGATCAGAGAGGTTCAATTTTCAATTAATCTTCCGCAAAGATCTGGCTGAATTTATTCCTATTTCAGTTTCTGTATAATTTTTCGTTAGCTATGTTAATATTAACATGATGCTGTTAACACTTCAACAGCGTTCTGTAAAAAGGTGTTTACAGCGTCATGTTAATAATAACAGAGTGAACTAGTGAGTGGAAACCGATTCCTTTTAACAGAACACTTTTAAAGCGTTAACAGCGACATGCTAATATTAACAGAGAGAACTAATGTGTAGAAAAACTTAAAAATTATTCTAGTTCAGAGACTGTCCTCGCTAGTTGAATTTGAAAAGTATATTCACAAAATTGTTTCAATAGTGTTCGTCCTTTGGTTAAGCCTGTTAATATTTACTTTGATTAGACAGACAGACACACCGGCGAACGAACCGGGTAAAATGGATTTAGAAATTCTAACAAATCATGAGAATTTTCAATTAGTTTTGGATGGATCGAGAGGAAGTGGCACACAATTTTATATTCCCTTTGAGCACACTCCGAAAAGGATTGCAATTAGCACTAGCCTTACTAATACTAGCCGGGAGACAATTTCGGTTTTTATTTCTTTATTGGTGAACGATGTACATACAAATCTTTGGTAAATTGAAGGCTAAACGAAAAAGGAAGACCGCAAAATACTAAAATAAGAAATAGGCGATGGACAATAAACATATTTGAAGCTAAGAAAACTTTATTAGGTCTAGGACAGAGCTCTGCCATAGCTCAATTGATAAATATTTTCCCCAAAAACATATTTAATACGTGCTACTAAGTTTTGTCCCTATCCTTTACAACTCCACAAATCTGCTTTAATGAAATGTATTTCATTGAAATGTCAACAAAAGCTTTGATTGCGTATTACCCATTTCCGACAACATTTTGTCGTTCATTCATAAAAGTCAAAACCAAAAGAAAAAAGACAACTGGTAATCCCAGAGTCAGTCCTTGTGAAAACGAAACTCCGGAAATGCCAAAAATTCACAGAAGCCAGCAACAAAAACGGCAATAGTAGAGGGTGGGTGGCGGGGTGGTGAACGAAAAGAAGACGACGAAGAAGGTTGAAAGTGGTGGAAGTAATGAACAGAAAATTTATAACCAAGAAAACGCAAAAGCATACGTGCGTGTGTGTTTGTGTGTGACAGCCGATGTATATGTAAAACGACTTTTCTTTTATCAAAATATGCCAAAAATTCAATCCACTTTATCAATGCAGTTTATGTTGTGTGTTGGTGTGGGGGTTGGGGGATGGATTGATTATTTCTTTTTGCACTAAATAATACTTACGTCCCAATTGGGGTCGTCTCCGTGCGGTTGGCGTTTCAAAAACACGTCTGGAAGATTCATTCTCGTCTAGTAGTTTTCGTTCCAACAATTGCAATTTACAAGTAATTGTGTCCATTGATTGATCCATTTCAAAGCGAATGTTTCCAAGTTTGTTAGTGTTATTTTTAGATATAAAACACCACCTTAGTGGCTAAAACTATTTAAACTTCTCGTTTGTTGCACTTTTTCAATTTTTCTGCTTTACTGGACGACAATATATGTACTTATATATAGAAATATTCACGAATTCCATTCACACATGAGACGTTGTTATCGTTTAAATTGCGACTTCTCTGCACTACAAACAAACAAAAAACTAAGATTTACAGCACCTGAATTTGTGTATGAAAAACTGCAAAAATTCTGCTGTTTTGTATATAACTATATTAGAAATTTTATAACATCAAACACGACAAAATATTGGCGAGACTTGGATGTTTGTTGTGAGAAAAAAAACTCACAACATTTACTATCATTTAATTATGTATCGATTTCAATTTTAGACGAAAATCGATTATGACATTTAAATATCGTTTTGATTTTTTTTTTGCCTTTCTCACACACACACACTTCTGTTTTTTCCAATTGCTTTTGTTTTCTCGTCGTCGTTCTTGCTATGTATAAGGAAGAATTTTTTTGCATTTTCTTCTCACGTTTTTCTTGATTATTTCATGGTATTTTCACTTTATTTTCTAATGCTAGACGTAGTGCCGACTTTAAACTTTCATATAATAACAAATTTTTAAATATTTCACAGTTATTTCCCTTCTAAAAAATTATAATTAAATATTAAAAAAATTCTTCACTTTATTTGGTCGATGGAAAAAATTATTATAGTGATTGGCAAATCGATGTACATTTGTTTCGGAAATCGATTTAATAATTCGTCAAATATATTTTGTAATCGATGTTGTGTTTGCAGTAAATCTATCGGATTGTTTTTTCCATTTAAACCGATAATTTAATTTGTGACAGTTATTTAAATAAGCAGTGGGGAAGAGTTTACACTTGAGTTTACACTCCGCCATCTAACGTTTTTTTTCAACTATTCAACCGTTGGACTATTATTTGTGGGATGCCCTCAGCAGCCATTTGAATGAAATTATTTTCCAAAAATAACCGGAAGGATTGTACTTTCAAATAAAAAAAGAAATTTGAGAATATATTCAGTAGTTTTTTTGTATAGCATTTTCAAGTTATTTGTTGAAATATGTGGTTTCTAGAGCGGAAAAAGTAAATCATAGGAGACAATGGTATGGGGTTCGCCATCTAACGTTTTTTTCAACTATTCAACCGTTGGACTATTATTTGTGGGGTGCCCGAGGCAGCCATTTGAATGAAATTGTTTTCCATTATTAACCGGAAGGATTGTACTTTCAAATAAAAAAAGAAATTTGAGAAAATATTCAGTAGTTTTTTATATCATTTTCAAAAAAAGACGTATTTGGTCATATATTTTGGATAAATTTGATATTTTTAATAAATTTATCTTATTTATAAAAACATATTTCATTACTTTTGAAATACAATGATGTGTCATGGTGCAACGTATGGAGAAATTTAAACCTCGAACCAACCTTAAAACATGGATGATGTTCTTGCAATGGTATTGGGCGGTATGTCTGCCCTAGGACTTGGAAATATTGTATTTATAAAATATTTATAAATAAAATAAAATCTTAAAGCCAAAAGTGAAAATAAATAACTTCCAAGAAAGGATATTTTGTATAGGGTGAGACATGTAACATTTTAAATTTGAACTAGCGATTACTTTGACTTTGAAATTTAGAAAAACATTCATTTTTATTTTCAGGTTTATGTCTGACATTTGCAAAATGGGACTTACTGCCAAAGTAATGACTTTTTAACGCAAACATTTTCGTGTTTTCAGAAGAAGCTCATTTCCATCTCGGTGGCTATGTCAATAAGCAAAATTGCCGCATATGGGGTTCACAGAACCCACACGTGCTTTTGAGAAGCCAATGCATTCACAACGAGTCACTGTTTGGTGTGGATTTTGGGATGGCGGTATCATTGAGCCATGTACTGACAAATTGGGTTGATCGGATGAGGTACTGCCGAGCCAATCGTGGTAGTCATATGAATGATACTGTGTTCCATTATTAAATGACAAAATTCAAACTTTCCAATAAAATCAGAAATTTGAAAAAATAACCAGTACTTTTTTACATCCGATTCTAATTTAAAATTAATTATTAATTATCATGTTATTTCAAATATCAAATTATTTCCGTTTTTTGTATTTTCTTCGAGGTGATTTTATTTTTACGTATCTTACGCTCCAGTATATCCCTTAATTGTTGTATGACGTTATGGTCCGAGTCTGGGTCTAGCTGTAGTTGTAACAACGAATATATATTCCATTTGTTGCCCATTTTTAAGTTCCTGCGGACCTGCTTCATCTTTCTCCAGGTTTTAGGTTTGGTCTATAGGAACCTGGGGACCAGCTTAGTTGTTTTGGGCTGCTTATTTGGTTTGGCTGGGCAGTACGAAATGAAGCGGCTACACCATCCTGATCTCAGCTGTGCCAGGGCCGATCTAGTATGTCGTGGCAGCTCCTCCTCTGGTGCTGTTTCTGGAGGGTTCAGCTGTTGTGCACTTTATAGTAAATTTTGTTTTAAATTGTTCAAATAGCCATACTGATCTATTTTTGATTCTATGAACTAAAATTTTCCAACCCCTTCAAAGTCAAAAAGTGAAAAACAACCGGCTTTTTTTGAGAAAAAACATGTTTTTTATAGCTTATATAAAATCGCTTTTTCTTCGCGTAAAATATTTTCATTTTAGGTGCAGAAAACCGCAACTTTTTGTATCCCGTACAAATCGACCCGATCTAATATATATAACGTCCTTGCTTTGAAAGTCGAAAATAAATAAAAAAAAAAAATTGCAGCGCCGATTATCAATCAATAAATTGTTATCGAAATAAGTCTGTTTTTGAGTTTCGTTTTCGAATATTCATTTTTGGCAATATAATGCGTTACCAACCTCATATATTAATATGGCGGCCAGAATGAGGGCGACTTCACAAGAAAAATGAATGCGGCGGCGTGTTGCGTCTACATAAAGATTTTTTTAAATCACCTAACCGATATACTATTTTTTGGGGAAGACAACATTTTTGCTACTAAAAATAATAATATTGGCCTTTTAATATATTATATACGAAATATGTAATAATAAATCTTGACCAAATTATTTTTCGTTTAAAATCCTTGATAGAGCAGTCCATTGACTAGAAGATCCCCTTCTCCAGATTAGGCTAAAAAAAACTAATCAAAAATGCAAATTTTAATATTTTAAAAAATTATTTCTTACTTTATTTTATATAAATGCTGTTTTACAGTTTTATTATCTGATATTTTTCATCTTTAATTTTTAACAAGTTCCTTCTGCGTCTCCTTATAATATTTTAACAATTCTTTATCGGATTCTTTTTCTTGTAATATATATGTTGTACGATAACAATTAGGTCTTAAGCCAATAAAAATGCGGAAAAAGAAAAACAATTAAAGAAAAAATGTGCGTTTCGTTGAAGCTCAAATCACAATGTAGATTTTTTTGTATAGCTGGCTCTATGAAAAGTTAAAATTGATAAGCTTATTTGGGGGATTGCTTTATTGCGTTGGTGAAAAGACAGTAGGTGCGAGGACACGGCAGTGCATTTCTCTAATCAAGGGCACGGTATAGGCGACACATTCATCCCATCCGGGAGAACGCCAGGCAGCTTCACGGGTCTCTTTGCGTTCTTGCAAGGATTTGTAACCTAAAATCAATATTTTATAGTTGAAAAAAAAACAAAGGGGTATATAAACTATGAAACTTACACCAAATGTGGTGGACATTATAAAGGCGACCAATTTGAGAAAAGAAGCCGGCAAAGGCTTCGTTATTATTTTTACGGAAATTAATGGCACGGGCCCAATTGTTACCCCACTCAATCATGGTGCCTGGCTTTAAACGATATGAGCTGTGAAAAATGTAAAATATTAAGAATTGGAAATTTGAAGGAAATTTAAAACAAGAAAGTCTCAGGATTTAAAAATTAGCATTTTTGTAAAAAATCTCTTCTTTATTTTTGGCTTATTTTAGCAACTTACCGCATTTCGTAAATGTTGTTACCCGAACGACTTGTAATCTGTGGCCAATAACTGAACGGCAACAGGTATTGTAAATGGCGCGATCTCAAAAATTTAGAACGATCTTTCATTAAACCCAAATATTCCTAAAACAAAAACAAATATCATTACAAAATTCTGAAAATATGTTCTATGATCGTTTTTTCACGTACCGGGTCATGCCACAAATCTTCTTTAGCTTGATCGATCTTTTCAAAACCTCCAGTGTACTTCCATAAATGCACACACTGGTCCATATCACCAACTTGTACGGTCCATGAAGCTACCAGATCTTGCGATAAATTCGCCTTCTTATCTTTTATTAAATCGACAGTTGTTTTGCTGAAGGGAAATGGAATGGAAATGTTTGTTTAATGTGTATGGACTTTATTTCTAGATCTTCGGCGAACTTACTAATTGGTCAAGTATTCGGCCATGGAATCTGGACGGACATTGTGCGTGTGCAAGGCATAGATGATCTCTTTGTCACTCAGCATGCGACTGTGCGATTCTTTCGTTGGTTCGATTTTACGTACCAAGAGTTTTGAAAACCATGAATCCGATTCATTAAGTGATGCTGTTGTTGCAATGGAACTAAGGGAGTTAAGATTTCAAAATTTAAATAATTCTGTCTACAATGAAATAATAGTCAGACAAGACTGAAGGACAGCCCAGTCCATAGGGACGTAGGAATTTAAAGGACGGGTTGTGGGTTCAAAGATGTCCTTTCCTAAGTATTTATACGTTTACTTTACCAAGGAACAAACCTATTGTCTACTTACCGCAATGCAGTGGCGTTGCATACATTTGAGATACTCCTCAATTTCAGCATTTTCAACAACAATTGTTAAGTGTGCTTGTAGGCTGTAATAACAAATAGAAGGAGGAACATGTTTTAGGCAAAGAAAACAAACAAATACAGTTAAGAGTGGTAGGCAAGTCAGCTTTAATAACTCTATGAAGGTGACCTACGTTATGAACTAGTTGAGATTTTTCATTTACGTTTTTTTCTATTGTTGTCAACATGCATATTATAAAAAAGCAGTGTAAGTAAATACTATTAAATACAAACATACAAATACTAGGTATGTAACTGAAAATCAATTATCATCATCGTTTTCAGACCAAATGAGAAAAGAAAAAAAATTTGCAGTAACAGCGGTGACAACAACACCAACAACAAAGACAGTGTCAGACAAATAAATATTGTTATGTATGTTCACATTCCCGCACAGATGGTTTTGTTGATTTGATGGTCTGATACGGCACGGACATTGCTGCTGTTGTTGTTGTGGTCTCTGCCTTTCCCCCCATACACCGTAAATACTATATATATATGTTTGTGCGTAGGATCACAAGTTATTTTTGGTTCACAGTTCAATTGGCCAAAAAAGAGACGGCAATCAAAGACATAAATTCGCATTCATTTTCTTCCAAATTTCACAAAAGCGGCTTATCTTAACCTCTTTTTGTTGCTCTTGTTGTTGTTCATTAAATCTTGATTAAATACATACTAAATTACAGAAGCGTACCACACTGCAAAACACTTTGATTCCCTGCTCTATGTATCACTTTATTCAAATACACTTACCTTAATATATTTAAAAAATATATTTCAATTAGTTTTTTTTTTGGAACCGAAAATAACGTACAACCAATTAGCTGGTAATAACTAAAAAATTACTTTTTGCCGAAAAAAAGTTAAGAAAAGAAACAAAAATTCTAAATTCTCCACTTCAGTTCGTACTTTCTTTCTACTAAATGAATTTTTTGCATCTCCTCTGTTTTGTTTTTATTTTTGCAAATTTTTTTGACAGTTTCTGTTTGCTAAATTCAACTGTCAGCAGTGTAGTTGGCAATGCGCCGCGCACTCACATGCAAATGATAATGTTTAACGCATAAGAACCGTTATTTTAAACCCTTTCAAACGAAATTGTTTCAAATGCCGTTGTAGCCCCTTCAGCAAACTGCATGTGAAATTGGCCTTTAAAAAAAAGGTCGATTTCAAATGTCAATTTCCATTCAAATTTAAATAATAATGTCCAGTTTTTGGGTGTGTATTGAAATACCGCAATTAGTTACATGGCTGAAAACGTGTTTTTTTCTTTGATTTTACAGATGTTGACAGTGATTTAAAACCTTTAGCCTTTTCAGACTACATGCGAAATCTAGCCGAAATGACATAATAGCCTTGCCACACTGCATACGAAATCTAACAGAAATGACATAGAAGTTCAATCGTGCTTACTAGCTTAATATTTGTATGGAATTTACTCGTTTAACAAGCAAGAAGCGTACTCCTCTCTTAGTCACCGAGTATGGTGGGGCCATATTTTTATCTTTGATATATTTAAATAAAACCAATGTTGAAAACTTATGAAGTGCCTTAATAGTAAGCTGGAAACCCCAACCGAACAGGCCTAGAGTCTAAACCCAATAAAACACGCTGGCGGCTGCGGCACTTGTTTTCACATATATTTCTTATAGGTAGAAGAAAAACCGCCGCCGCTGCGGCTGACGGCTCGCCGCCATAATAGAATTTATTTTAATTTTTCTGCGGCGCTCTCAAATTTTCTCTCGTTTTTGGAACAGCGTTACCACATTTTTGTAAAAAAAATGAACAGTGGTACCAACATTGAAACGTGGGGACATACGAAACATATGGCACGGTTGTTGGAAATTTTAAACATTTTAGACGTACTTGCACTTTTTAAGCGAATAAAATAAAATCTTTTTTAATAAAAATATGCAAAACACGCAATTGTTACAACACCAATAATTCTCACTAAATGTCGTCATTTTTCAAATATATTAATGTGTTTTTTTATTTATTTATTTATTATGAATTACAATACAAAGTAAATTTATATTCTAATTTTGGGTCCAGGGATTGAGCCGGGGTGACTGAGACCATTGTAGCTAGTTATTGCAGCGACAGACCAGAGCCTCTGGTGGGAATCGAACCCACAACCCCCACGCTGATAGCCGAGCACGCTATTAATGTGTTTAAATATCTATCTATCACAAAAAGTTAACCGACAAACAACAAAAAGTGACAATTCTGGTCGCCTTTAATTGGTTTGGACGCCGGAGAATTTTCACGCCGTCAGTGTGTTTGATTGGATTTAGACTCATAAAGTCGATTTTCAAATGTCAAAATTATATGGGATCCGACATTTATAAATCGACCTTATATAAGTCTGTGTTTGATTGGATTTAGACTCATAGTCGATTTTCAAATGTCAAAATTTGTATGGAATCTGACATTTGTAAAATTGAAAATCGACCTTATGTCATTTCAGCTACATTTCGCATGCTATTATGTCATTTCAGTTAGATTTCACATGCAGTGTAAGTAGGCTATTTATTATGAATTTTCATAAGGTCGACCTTGTTTGTATAAGGGTGTTCATTTTGTGGTTTATTTTTTAATCATATATTATTTTGACCGTGACAGCAGAGCCATTTTTGACGCGTCAAGCATAGAAGCCGCCTTTGTGTGCACAATGTTTTAATCTTATTTATTTTGATTCCCACGAGCGTCATAGCCCCCGATAACATGACAAGGACTTGATGTTCTTAAGACCACATTTTACTTGAATAGGCGCCCAGATATCAGGTACAAAAGTAGTTTGACTCCAGCCTCTGGTCATGTGCACCTATTGAGCAGTGTCGCGTCAATACTGAAATGCATGTAATTCCTAATCTGGCAATCTCGTCAGCCTTACAGTTCTCTAGGATGCCTCTATGCACTGGCACCCTAATAAAGTGAATGTCGAACTGCATTCCCATCTTCTGGAGATGATGGCCTGCTAAGAAATCTGAACCCAGTGTCACTAAATATCCTCCTACCATAGCTGGACAGAGTTCATTGCTCTCAATCTCCTCCTCACGGTTCCTACAGAAATCATTTGACTCTATAGAGTGCCCTGTGAATACTGAAATCAACGTAACAGCAAGGAGGTAACTCGACCTCTTTATATCATGATTTTTCCAAACCATCTTAGAGATTCTACAGCTGTCTAGGTCTGTTTGCCAACACCAGAGACTTAGCTGTAGCTTGCGTATCGACAGGGCACGGATCTATGCAAGCAAGATCCTGAGGAACTCGTATGGTCGCTTTACAGTTCCTCGGGATGTCCCTATGCCCTGGTACCCAAATAAGGTGAATATCGAACTGTTAGGCCATCTTCTGAAGTGATGTGCAGCAATCAAGGTCTGTTCTTGAATAAGGAATTTTATTTGGCAGAACAGATCCGTTTGTCGGATTCGATACTGGACTACAGGGGGACAGATCCAAAAAATAAAATTTGCATAATTGGCACCGACGTTTTTTCAATAAAAAGCTGTCCATGCCCGACTTCTATGATGTCTTCCCGGCGCAGGAAGTGTTTGCAATTGAGGAAGCATGCTAATTTGCACTGGCAAAATTGAAACAATTGCGAAATATCCAGACAAGTGTAATCACAGTACTGGCCAATTAAAAAGCATGCACCACGCCAATTTAACGATGCTGTCAAAGCTGCTACAAGAAACCACTTCTTATGGGACTGACCAAGTTCTTATATATCCGTGGCTCAGGGAAAATACTTCGTATTAACGAGATATCGGAAGTTTCTTATATCAGATCTTGTCAGCAGTCTGAATATAGCAGACATTTCCATGGTGATCGTCCACGTAAACAAGCCAGCAAATTTCACATTTATCTATTCCCTCGAGAGGTAGGTTGGCATTTTCCATTATCCGTGCGTGTTTCAATGCAGCACTTTAAATTTATAGATGGATAAAAGTGCAACATTTTTCCAATTTACAAGGACATCACATCTAGAAAATAAAACACCACTAGATGGGGCAGTTTCCTGTAAGATCCGGTAGGTTTGAGTAATGGGTTATGCGATCATACAGCTTCTTTCAAGTAGACATTTGCTTCAGAGCTATTTTACATTCATAGGACACCATTGTGAACTCGGAGACGACATGTTTATTTTAACGATTGATGACAAGGCATGGAATGGACTGAACAAAGGATCAGTCATTTTATGTTTTTTTTTCGGTAGGTTTAGAGTACAAGCATATGCGTTATTACTTCATTAACAAATGTTTAATATCTTTCAAAACAGTTAAACTGAGACCGAATCTTCTCGGCAAACTCAATTGTTTCATTGAAGGATACTTTACACACTCTTATATTGTATTGTTTTATAAATTGGGCACATTCTTTTTTCTTTTAATAAACATAATTCACAAAATATTCTGAGCCATTGGCGGATGTCTGCAGATTGTGTATGTTCTTTGCACTACTTCAATTAACACACGATCACAAGAACGAGACGAAATGTGCGTAATTTAGCACTTCCAGAACCGTTTGGTTTAATTCCCTTTCTATATACATTTTCTATATTACATGTGTATGCGTTGTAATAACTTATTTACATTTATTTCAATAAAACATTTAGTAAAAAAATAATTGTAATAATAATAATCATCAATTAAAAAGAAAATAAAATTCAAGAGTTATATGTAGGGCAGAGAAAAAACTTAAAAAACAATAACAGGAAAAGTGGACCTTCTTGCATAGTCCAAACAAACCGGTAATATTTAAACGTGTACTAACTACACTCAAGTAGTTTATCTCAAACGATAATTTAGCTTTTGGTCATATAATATGTTGTATATGGTATGTAGGGGGTATACTATCTCTATATACACTTGCCGTTCTTATAAATCTTTCTTAATACTACAACGAAATTCCACTTTTCAGGAATTCTCTTTCTCTTTCTTAAATCTTAAAACTTAACACATCCTAATTATTCTACGACAAAGTAAGTTTATAACTTGTTGCTGGTGAAATGTCACTTCATGAAAATCTTAATTTATGGCTGGCCGGACAAGCCTTCTTAATGTGTTTGTAATGTGTGTATGTTGTGTAAGCCGGCACATGGGAAACATCACATTTCGTTAATTTCAGTTGACAATCGATATTGAAAAGCAGTCGAAATTTGTCAATGGTTAAAGGCGTATTGATGCCGCCTATAGCTACTTTGGTATAGACTTTAGACAAGTCGAGTGGTTCTTGTTTAATGCCGTAATACGAAAAATATTCTACATCTAGGGGAGACGACGTTGGTTCATTGGAAGAAGGTGCTGGAGCAGACGCCTCATCGTCTATTTTAGTTTTTTTACATGTTGCATCGGCTTCGGCAACGAACGACTGGGGGGAATTCTGCGATGATTGGGATGGTGATGGGGATTTGTCATTGTGGTCAGAGGCCACTGTACGTCTTCTCTTTTTGATTCGTTTAGAATGAGCCAAAGGTACATTGAATTCCGATGATTGGTTCGAGGAGCTTTCATGCTCCACTACCAATGAGTTTTTCCTCTTACCACCGCCAATTTGGGCATCAGTTGAGGATTTACTGTATTTATTACTGCTACTGTCGTTGGTATCTTCGTCTTGCCCGGCAGCTACAACAGTACATCTTCTCTTGGTTATTTTTTTGGCCCGTGCTGATGTCGAAGGTGCCGCCGGAGTTGTTATCGCTTCTTCGACAATGTCCGTAAAGTGTAGGGGCGAAGAGCTGGCAGATGTCTGTTTGTGATGAGCCTCTATAGATTTTCTTGCCACCAATCTAGCTATTGAGAGCCGGGGTATAGGTGGTTGTTGTGATACCTTGACCATCTCTTCATAGTAGTGAAGTATAGCATCCTCGTTGCCATACTGGGTTTTCAAAAGGTTCATTTTGCTAAGCATCAAACCGTTCGGAAACAGTATAGACATCTGAAGCAGAAATTGACTGATATCCATATACGTATATATATCCCTAAATTTGTGTATTTCGTCGCGGTGTTCCGCATAACAATGCTGCATGTAATGCTCGAATGAAATCTGGCCGGCATTACAAAAATGACACCTTTTGAAGCGACCATAATGATCGATCATATGGCGCAAAAGTGTGGTTTCCGTATCGGAGGAAAACGAACAAAATGCACAGTTATAAAGCAGCGTATTCGATTGTTCCTTGAACGAGAAACCCTCTTCGTTGGCATGCACATTAATGGCGTGCTGAACAATCGAAACTCTACTGCCGAAAATTTGCGAACACAGCGTGCATTGGAAATATGTCTGGGTGGTGCCCAGTTTTAACATGTCCATCATTTGTGCCTGACTGTCGATGCGTATATCTTGTGGCGAATGCTGGGACTTGGCCGTTTGGAAATGTCTCATTAAATGATCCGTCTTCGAGCAATGGAAGGAGCAATAACCACAGATTAATCTTTGCGAGTTATCGTTAAATTCCGCTATTGTTATGTCCGCAGCATAAAAATTACGAATGTAGTGAGCGTTGCGCAAATGTACTTGCATTTCGTAAAAGTTGCCGGTGAATTTACGGCAATCCGGACAGCAGAGTCGCCTTAACAAACGGAACATAAACGGTTTGGTCATTTCCAGGGGTGAACTGTGCACATTCTTGTAATGCGTGGCGTACATATCATCGAACCGCTCACTTTTATAATCACAATGGAAACAGCCAAATTCATAGCCTTTTATAAAATTATGACTCGGTTCGTTAGTAGCGTCATCGTCCTCATTGCCATCATCGTCGTCATCGCCATCATCTGTGGCCTTGCGATATTTCTCAGATTCCTCTTCATCTTCCATTAAAATGCCACGAATATGTCGGACACGTGTCGGATCATTGCGCTGCCACAGCGGCCTGGTATCGGCCACATCAATTTCTTCCTCATTTGCCATTTTGTGATATATATAACGCGCATTTCTCGTCTTGTCCGGATGAACTTCATCGATGTGATATAGAATTTGTGAGAGTTGTTGCGAACCAAACTGACAGTGCATACACTGGTAGGGTTTATTCTGACCATGGGAATTCTGACAATGCATTTGTATCTGGCCCAAAGTTGAGGCTTTGTGCTTGCAGATATCACATATCCATTTTGATTTGTTCTTGTTATTGTTCGATGATGATGAACTTGAAGAGTTGTTGGTGGACTTTGCGGCGGACGTATCGGCACCGGTCGATGAACGGGTGGCAGGTGTCGAATTGGTTGTCGAAGACGCCAATGATGGGGATTGAATTGCATCCGTATTATCTTTATACTTTTTACCTGGAAAAGAAGGGGCGGATTGTTATTATAGGATTCTATTGAAAAGTTCCATATTCAAATGTCTCACCTTCAAAACTCGTTGACGTCATGATGCCCTCCACATTTGCTTCTGATCGGTCGTGCCTCACGATATTCACCTTCAGGGCGGCGTGCTTTTCATTGATATGCCTCTCTACAACAAAACGCATATGATGCATATAATTACACTCCTCGCAGCGGTACAAAATCGAGCCATGAGAACGCAAATGATTCAAAACACGTTCGACCGTCATGCCACGCTTGCAGATCTCCTCCTGACAGAAGGGACAGCGATAATTTTGCGCTGTGGCGTGCACCGTGGACAAATGTGAGCGTAGAATGTCATCAGATATGGTGAGATAATTGCAATCGGGCACACCGCATTTGAAACGATTGGCCTCCGTAACAAATGCTTGTGATGGTTTATATGCTATCTTAGAGCCATTGGAATTCCCCGATGTCTGGGACGATGATGATGATGGTATCAATGAGGACGATGCCAGATTTGTCATTTTATCGAAAAACCTTTCCGAGCTATTTAGGCAGGGTACAGGATTGACGGGATCGACACTAGCCACCATTGTCTGCCCAGTGTTGTTGGGCTGCTGTTTGTGCATCAACAGATGGCGGTACATGTTAGTACGCACCTTTGTCTTATATTCACATTCACCACAATTGACCTCACGCTGAAAGATCGGCTGCATCGGCAACAAATCGATTTCACTTGATTTGAAGTGTGTCTTCGATCCCGACTTCTTGCGCTGCCATTCCAAAATCAATTTCTCGCCATACGTGCGAACTTCGGCATCCGTCAGCTCATTGGTGTAGGTCAAATAGTAACAGGAATCTTGCACTTGCTCCGAGCCATTGGTATTTGTTATGACTTTTGGTTTCAACAACTCTTTGGTGGACAGATCCAATGTGTGCCAATGCTTTTCGGAGAAATGTTTCAGCATTTGTCCCGGATTGGCCGAGGTCTCCTCGCACAGATAGCAGAAGTAACGATTGCGGGCATGATTTTTGATATGTGCCTTAATGCCGGCTGGGCGATGATATTGTGCCGTACAATGGGGACATTTGAATATATAATTATTGGGATTAGAGATGCCCAAAGTGCTGATGTGGTACAGGATGTGATTGTGGAAAGTGGCCTCGGTTAATTGAGTGCGACAATTTTTTATTACGCAACGGTAGAGTTTATCATCTACGAAAGAAGAGAAAGTGAAATTTTAACAATTTGCAATTTGCATAAGGGAGGTGGGGGAGGATTTAACTTACCCGGGAATCCTGTTGGCCCCACAATCTCATCAATTGTGGCCCTTAATTTCTTTAAATACTCCTCTTCCGATTCTTTCTGTTTGACAATCAAATTCCTTTGCATTTCCGCCGCCGTACCACCAGCATTTCTGCTGGCATTTGTCGTCTCCATTTTCTTGCTGAGAATATCACAAATATTCCTAACCACTGGTCCTCCTGCTGCTGCGGCGGCGGCATCATTTTCAGTTGCCACAGACGTTGTCGGTTTGTTGCCCTTGCTTATTATATGATATTGATCGGAATGTTTCATGTAATCGTCGACATCTTCTGCCTGGTAGGAACAGAAGGCACAAGCAAAGTAATCACGTTTAAGCGAAAGATTGCGTCTTTCGTGAAAACGCAAATGATCACTCATGGCTACCGGAACGCGGGTAGTAAATTTGCAGCCGTTCGCCATGCATTTATATTGGCGTGATGTGATTGGGGGCGTCGTCACTTCGACGGTTGGAGATGAACTGTTAAGGGGCATATTGAGAAAACGAAGTGGAGGTATTGAGTCAATCGTCACAGGCGGCGCAGAGTCATCTCGTGATCTGCCATTAGGGGCTGGAGGTTCGGCACTCTCCAAAATGTTGGCCACTTCAATGTTTCCCACTTCGTTATTCGTTGTTACTGCGGCAATGTTTGCCAGAGCAGATGCTTGTATCGAAATATTGAAACCTACTGCGGCAGCCGAATCATCGCCATACTGTGCCGACACGGTCTGGGTGATTACGAAATTGCCAGCTGTAGCTTGGCCGACGGGGACGGTTTCGGCCACAACCACAGGTCCCGGAGAATCATCCTGTGAGCGGCGTGAGGATTCTCTTTGGTATGAAGGTTTACTTGCATTTGCCAAAATATTCGACACTTCCAAAGAGGCTGCTGCCGATTCTAGCAATTCTTGTTTTTCCTCCTCAATCTGTTGAGCCCAGCTATGGCCCACATTGGCCGAGAGAGTGCAAACATTGGAGATCTTCGGCAAACCAGTTGGCTCTTGCTTTTTCTGTTGTTGCTGCTGCTGCTGATTCAAACTTATGACACTGGAAATTTGGAATGGACTTTGTGCTTGAGCGCCTGACGCCACAGATGTTATCACGAAATCATTGCTAACATTAGTAAAGGAGGATGAGGACGAGGGTGGGCACGTTTCCGTGCCAGTGTGATCCATTAGCAAAGGCTCTGTCAGCGGCATTTTCGGCTGCGGAGGCATTTCTTTGGTGGGTGGCTTTTGTTTAGCATTCAGCAAAGCCCCCAACAAAGTATTAGACTGCGGCCCCGTAGCCGTGCCGGTAGTAGTCGTCGACGGTGTAGGACTTTCCGAATTGGAGGTGGACAAACAGTCGCCTGTCATTCTTCTCAGTTTGATACGTGGCCTCTCTTCACCGCCTTGGCCGGCGGTGGCCGAATGCTGACTGGAATCTGAATTGGGCTCCACCATTGGCCGGTTGACATGCTTCTCTACCATATGTTTGATCTCCTTACTTATCGAGTAGTCTTGATCATTGGGAAAACATTGTGCCTGACAGAGCAGGCAATAGCCCCTCCATTTGATTTGCGCATGTTCACACAAAAAGTGATTCTCCAAACCCATGGCATCACTGGAAAATAGAAACGAACAGTTTTCCAACAGACAATAGAACTTAACGTTGTTCTCCTTTTGCGTTTGCAGGGAGTAGCCAACATTTTGTATTTTGTTGGTGGTCGGAGTCTTCCTTTGGACCTGCGGCTTTTGTGATTGATCTTCGTGAGCCGTTTGCTCGGATATAAAGTCCAAAGCATCTTGTATGCAAGAATGACTTTCATCCATTTGTAGGCCAACTGGTCCCATGGCACTGAGATTAGAATCCAATATTGAGGATATATCATTAAGATCGGTCAAAGGTTCCAAAGGCGTTAGCTCGGGCACCAAGTCGATCGGATCATTACAGGGGGAATCGGGCAAAAGGTCTTCCATAATGTTGATAACAGGTTTAAAGCCCAGATGGACCACGGGTGAGGTGGAGTTGGCATTCGTTTTATCTGTCTTTGTGGTAATGGGCGATGAACAAGTGGAATGCGGCTGGGGTGTCTTCTCCTTTGCGGACACCTTCTTCTTGGGCAAAAATGACAAAGGAGGCATATGTTTCTTCGATTTGCTAGGGTTGCCGCCTTTAAATAAACCAAATTTCTGGAATATCCCCTTACTTTTGGCCTTCTGCAAACTGTTTGAATTGTATGAGCCGGTATTCGGGGCAGACTCCGTAATTTCAATGTCTTCCCAATCCTCATCATCGCTTATTATGGTAATCTCATCGGAGCTCGGAGGTTTTTCGCCAGATTCCTTAGGCTTCTCAACCACCACTGCTGATTTGTTGTTTGTTTCCACAAAATGCTTGTGCTCTGGATTTACAAGCGGCTTTTCACTTTGACCCTCAGCAGCAGTGTCCTTTGCTTTGATGTCTTTTAGGGCTTTTGCTTTTTCCTGCAATACCTTAAATCTTTGGCTTAAACGTTCGGCTATGGAAGTTGTGGCCGGTTTGTGTGACGCCTCCAATGCCTTATCCTGCTCTTCGATGTTGACTATGGACTGGGCCAGTATCTGAATGGGCGGTGAATTTGTGCCGAGTCGTGAGGGTACAAATACATTTGATGTGTCTGCAGCTTCGGAGCAATGTTTCTTGGAAAGACCAGCTTCTTCAATGACGGCATCATCCGATTTACGACGCTTGCTGCCACTTCTAAAGAGCATTTCGATTGAATTGCTTATTAAATCGGACATTTTGGTTTCTCTAATGGCGGAGACTGCTTTTGGAGTAGTTTGGTCTTGGCATCCCTCATCATGCTGCACTTTTTCTTGTTCTTCTGCGGCAGCCTTAGCAGCCAACGTGATAAGTTCATCTTGTACATCTTTGGAGTCATCAATTTCATTGATTAGTTCTTGGCTATTGGTAACAATAGAGTCCTGCTTAGTTTCCACAGTGTCATCTTCTTCAGCGGCGGCCTGAGCGGCCAATGACAGCAGTTCATCTTGAACTTCTTTCGCATCAACGTATTTGCTGATTATTTCACAGTTGAACGCTGGATGTTTGCGTTTAGCTTCGCCCTTTACTTCTTTCAGAGAACCCTGATCCTTGCCTGTGAATACTAAAGTATACTTGCGTGCCGCTATTTGGACTGTTGGCGGGGACGTTACTGCATCTGCTGCTGTCACGTCGTTAGATGATTTGCTGGCTTTCATCGGTGCTCTTGCGACAGCAGCTAATTTTAATTTCGTTGGTTTTGCTGCTGCTGTAGCAATTTCAATTTCAATTTTCTGCTTGCTTTGTATCTTTGAACTTCGAGGATCTTCAGATTCGATTTTATTCTTTGGACGACCAACTTTTGCCGCTGTTTTCTCTGGAACTGGCACTGGCACTATTGTTGTTACATCTTTATCGTGCACAATCATCAAAGGATCACACTCATCTTCATTAGCTGGATTGGGAGGTTCTTCCGTCTCTGATTCAGTTTCAATTTCGATTTCAGTCTCTGTTATTTTTAACAGCTTTTTATCAGGACTTAAAGTTTGAAGTTTGTCTACGGCAGCGGAGCTCTTTGTGGCTGCTGTAGCTATTTGGGCTTTAGGTGGTGTTGCAGATGTTGTGGATGAGGTTGAGGGCTTGGTAGGTGTTGCCGCACTTGCAGGAGTTGTTTCAGGTATTGTGGATTTTGTTGGAGATTCTGCGGTTTTCGTGGAATTTCTTGGACTTTCTGCGGTTTTCGTGGAATTTCTTGGACTTTCTGCGGTTGTCGTGGATGTTGTTGGCGTTTCGGCGGCTTTCGTGGATTCTGCGACTGTTTCATTTTGAGACTTCACAGTTGTTGTAGGTATGACCGATATAGCTGGTGTTGTTGCTTCGTCTTGCTGTGTTGTTGCGGCCGCAGTCACTATTTGTACCTTTGTTGGAGATAATACCTTAGCTATTGTAACTTTTGGGGGCGTTGTCACGCCTGTTACTATTTTCACTTTTGTTGGAGTTACCACTTTAGCTACTGCAATCTTTGTTGGAGATGTGGTGGTAGTAGTGGCTTCCTGTGCTATGCTAACTTCGGTTGGTATTGCAGCTGCTGGTGACTCGTCGCCTACCTTACTTTCTGTCTGCTTTTGTTTTTGCTTTAAAACAGTAGTTTTGGAAGGCTTCATGGCTTTACCGTCCAACTTTTCGTTGTTTGTTTCTATAGCTTTTGGTCCGGCTTCTGGTGGTTGCTCAGCTTCATTTGTGGCTTCTGTTGTTTCGTTTTCCCCTTGGGAGCTAGCATCTGCGGCGTCTGCTTTTGCCTTTGATTGTGCTTGAGCTTGATCAATTGGCACATCCGCTTCCTCCACTGCTTTCGCAGTTGTTGTCTCGCCCTCCTCCACATCAACGTCAGACGCCTTTGATGTAGCTGTCTCCTCTTCTCGTTCCTCACAACCCTCTTCATCGTCCACATCAATTATGGACTCCTCCTTTGCAATACGTTTTCTCGCTTCCTCTTCCTTGGCCAGGGCTTTATCTTCCGGCACGCGTAACACATCCGCATGGTCAAATAGTGTGATTGTATAACCCAAAAGCTCAACATTATTTTGGCTCAACTGATGTTGCTCCACATAATGTCTGTCCAAATTTGCTCGCTTTAGTTGCAGGAAATTACATAGATGACACACGTGTGCCTTTATAACAGATGGCACAGTCAGCTTTACCACGGAATTAACTATAGTTGCACCTCGGCAGTTGCCCGAGATGTGCCGTCGTGTGCTGGCTATACGATTGCTGCCCCAATGGCATTTGGAACATTCATATCTGAACTCGGCCGTGTGATTTTGGAAATGCTCCAGCCACAGCGGCATAGGTGTGTTGAAATATTGCAAACAGAAGGGACATCTGTGGAACCATGACGACTGCTTGGGTGATCGGTCGACGCCAAAGAGCGGTTGACTTACTTTCAGTTTGTATTGTTTAAATTTCTGCACTAGAACGGGGGCCAAACGCGACAGATAGTTTTCCCCATGATGCATTTTGTAATGGAAGGAACAAGAAATTGCCAATATTTTCTTATTACAAAGCGCACACCACGAGGTATACTTGGACTGATTGTGCCAGTGGACATTTGTGTTTTTAATGGCAACCAAATCAGTGGTGCTTGGCTCAATTTCCTCCGGTTCGTCTTCACTTTCGGTTGTTATAATACTCTCAATTTCGGTTTCGCTCTCTTTTTCGGCTTCCTTGCTCAGTTTGGCTTTTTTACTCTTTGGGCAAGGTTTGTTCGACTGCTTTCGTTTGGTATTGCCATCTAGGTTGAGTATCTCCACCTCGGTTTCTTCGGGTAGCTTGATGGGGGTGTGTGGCTTTAGTATGGGCATTTTTCTTCGGGTTGGTGTTGTGTCGTTGGCATCGCCTGTGACATCACTGCTACCAACATATGTTGTAACCTCGACCTCGTCATCGTTGGCGTTCTCAAAGGAGACTTCAGTGGTTTTACATCCCCTCAGAGATCTTCGCAAGGGCTGTGACGTCGTCGTCGTCTTAGTGGCGGCTTTCGACCGCAGAGCTCTTCTCTTGACACTGGTATCAAGTTCTGCCTTAATTACTGGCGGCGTGGGCTGTGTAAAGCGTTTATTCGCCGGTGCCGTTTCCGGTGTTTCTTTCTTGCTCTTACTTTGATTCATCAATGTACACATACGCTTGCCGGTGGCCGTCAGAACGCCTTCGCAAATGAACATATCACGTATATCATCATTCAGTCGTTCCAGTTCATTGCGTTTCCTCGAGCTTTTACCGGATTTAGCAACTTTCTTCGAAGTGGAGGGACAATCGTCAGGATCTTCATCATCCTCATCGTCATCGTGTTCCTCCCCGTCATCTTCGGGGGCACTTTCTTCTTCATGTTTTACAGCCTTGATTGCCTTTCCCCCTTTCGGTGCTGTATTTTTCAACGTACTTTCAGCCTTTGACTCTATAGGCTTTGTTGTAGCTGCCTCCTCGCGTTTGACCTCTTCCGTCGTCTCTTTGATGGTGGAGTCAATGACGGTTTTTATGATTTGCAACTTATCTTCGCTCAGTATCTGACCGAGTAAGCTCAAGATATGCTGCTTATCAGCATTGGGCTTGATGATTTCTTGTACGAATTCGTTTAGAAAAGCATGACGGCTGTTTTCATCTTCTGTTGGTGTGGGCGTGGGGTTGGATGATTTGCTGCCAGTGCTGCTGGGCTCATTGTCATCGACCTCTTCTTGTTTTAAGCGTGGAATGGCTGCAACAGAGCCCGAGCCCAAGGTAGTCTCTTCAGCAGGCAATTCAGTGGAAGTGCTCGATACAGCACAAATTTGGTGCTCCTCTTCGATGGGCGTAGATGGTGCTGGCTGCTCGGCAGATATAGCAGCTTTTGTGTTTGCTTTCGAACCACTAGGCATTTCGGCATTTGTTTTTTTACTAACATCATCTTGGTTTTGTGCATCCGAAGGAGAAATTTCTTCAGGCTTTTTGCTGGTTTCATTTTTCTGCTTTTTATTAACCGCAGACACTGTCGCCGCTGCCGCCTTCCCCAGCACCTTCTTTGGTTTTTTGCCTGTGGTTTTAGGTTTAGGATTTTCTTGTTCAGTTTCCTTATCTTTGTCTTTTGCTTGCTGCTCTTTAGTATTCACATTTTCAGAGGAATTCTTTTCGGCTTTAGATTGTTCTTCCTTCTGACATTCTTTGGTCGTAGACGACTCAGCGCCATCTGAACCTTTATCTTTCTCACCTATATTCTTTTTGGTCTTATTCACATCATCGGCACATTTCTTTTCATCATCATCATCATCTTGGTCGACATTTTTCTCACTTTCGCCGCTATCCTTCTTAGTTACTTCAAATTTAGCAGATTTTTTATCTGTATCGCTCTCTGCGATCGACTTTTTAGACTCATCAGTTCTTTCTTCTGCTTTCTCACTACTGCCCGCATTCTCTTCGGCCGCCTTTAGTTTGGCTCGCGATCGGGTGGTCTTCGCTCCCGCCTGCTGTGTGGCTGGCTGTGTAACTACCGTCGGCGTTTGTGTATCCTTTTTACTTAAATGCTTAAATACATTGATGGCATTTTGAGTTTCATTGAAATTAATCGAGGGACGAGTTCGCCTCTTGCCGGTGATAATATTTTGTGTGGACACGGTGCAATTGTCATCGGTTTTCTGAAACATCTCCTCTAAATGTTTATTGCGTCGTGCCGTTTGTCTCTCTTCTTCCTCTTTTTTGCGTTTGAGTTTATCACGTTCCTCTATGTCTTCCAGCATAAGAGCATTGGCCTTCAAAAGTTTGTCCTTGTCGACTAGGGGTGCACTTCCAATGGAAACCATTGTGCAACGTCGGCGTAATATACGTTGAGGTTTAAACGCGGCATTGTCAGGGAATGTAAGCGAAATTGTCTCTTCTAGGAATTTCTTCGTATTTGCTATTGTATTTGACGATGGTGTCGCTGGTTTGTCTGCTCCTTCCACGTCTTTCGTCGGTTTAGCCGTCTCATTATTTCCGGTCTCCGGCTCTGCTGGTGATTCTTTAGGTCTGCAACGAGGATCTCGAATATTCGTCGATTTTTCAGTACTCTCCTTGGGTCGCTCATCCTCCTTGTTTTTAACAGTTTCAGACTTATCAGTAGGACGGTCGGTTTCAGCAGTACTGCTTTTCGAAGCTTCTGTTTTGTCTTTATCACTTGCCATTGTTGACTTGGGTTCCGCCAGTTCTGTCTCAGAATCCCAATTTTCCTCTGTATCATCCGTTTTCGGAGGATTGGGAATAAATGCTTTCTTCGTGGGCGCTTTGGTGTTTGGTGCGATTTCGGGTGTGGTTTTCTGGCCAGCAGCTTTTTTGGGTTTAGCATTGTTATTTGTAGTAGTTGCTTTCTCGTGGCCCTTATCGCCAGTTTTCTCCTGAGGCTGAGACTTTTTCTCATCTGTTTTTCTCGAATCGAAGATGTCTTTAGTGGCGGTTGTTTGTTCCGTTGGTTTTTCTTCGGTTTTCTTTTTGGGTATTTTAAAGCTTATGCTTGCCTTCGGAAATTGCGTATTGAAATTTTGCGTTCTGTACATTTTGTCCAATGTCGATTCACCAGCCAGTGCTGCTGCAGTTGAATCTTTGGTTTTTGTCGAAGTCGACGACTTCTCCTTCTCCTGCAGCTTGTTATTTTTATCGAAGGTTTTAGTTTTGGGTTTTTCTTGTTGTTCAGAGTCTTTCTTTGTTTTCTCTTCAGCTGCCTTCTTCTTGGCTAACTCCGCTGTAGCCTGAGTTTCTTCTAATTTCTTATTAGCTGCGGCGGCTTGTACCTCTTCCTGGGCCTTCTTATTGGCAGCCTCCAAAGCTTGCGCCGCCCGTTCTTTAGCCTCTTTGAACTCTTTGTAAGTACGTGGTACCTGGGGTTTGGGTTTTTTCGATTCGAAATATCTCATTCTTTCCTTGCTGTCATTTAGGGAAGAGTTAAAACGATTAGTTCCTGCAGCAGCTGCAGTGTTACCCGGCAAACAATGTTGTGGTGTGGATGAGAATGGAACCAGAGGCGGAGGTGTCGAGCTGGGAATTAGTGAATTTTTCACATAAGGATTTGCCAAATAAGGCGGATGTCTGGCTTGTACGCCAAATGGCACATATCCTGCTGCAGAATTTCTCGCCATAGGATTGTTATTCAACAATGATGGATCACGGGACATTGGGGATATGACATCCGCCTTAGCATCCCAACTTCTTGCCATGTCCTTGTTCGGAGCATTAGGTATGAACAGCTGGTCTACTGGAGGCGCTGAAACTTCGCGCGTTTGACTAAAACTTTTCCTACGCATAGGTGGTATGGTGGTTTGTGGTGGTGGTTGTCGTTGAAGCTCCCTAGAAAGTCTAGGATCAATTATAGTTTCCTTTGTCACGGGTTCTGTATCGGAATCCCAATTTTCTTCTGATTCGTCCTTCGGAGGATTGGCTGCATACTGTTTTGCTGCCAGAAAATCCGGAGTTTGGCTTATACTTTTCCGGCGTATGGGCGGTGTGCTTTGAGCTTGCTTTTCCAAACTAGTCGACAGCTGTCGTTGTATGCCTTTAGAAAATCTTGGATCATTTATGTTGCCACGATCTTCGGCATCAGAGTCCCAGTTTTGTTCAGGCGTGATATACGGCTGCGAGACACTTAATCTTCGTGCCGGTGGTTGTGCAGATGTTGACGGTTGCGTGGACAACTGTCTTGCAATTCTCGGGTCCTTTCTCGCCGCATAATTGCTGACAACAGGAGGTGGTGTTATAACTGAAGTGGAAGTCGTCATAGGATTATTGTTTGCTCCACCTAAATGGGCATGGGACGGCGGCGTACTAAGCGACGTTTGCCGTTTTAATCGCGGATCATTGACATTGACAGACGGTAGCACATTGACGCCGACTGGAGGCAGCGGCGTGGAAGCGGCTTGTATTTTCAGTTTCAAACGTGGATCATTTATGCGAGTTGCTGACTGTTGGCTGCACTCACTGCCATCATTGGAGGACAAGGACTGCAGACGCTCTTGCCGTGGATGGGGATTGTATTTAAGAGCTAATCTTTCATTGGGCGTGGATGATTTACTCGCAGAGGTAACATTTTTCTCGGCGCTCTTTATATCAACGGAAGGTGGAGAGGAATCTCTCGTTTGTGGTGAACCAATTTTTGCTATTTGCGCAAACTTTTTACGCACATAATCCAAGGAATTCTTCGACTCGTTGCTGTTTTCGGGTTTCTTAGCTCTTCTTGAACCTATTTCCGATATATCGCATGATACATGTTCCACTACGCCGGATTCTTTGAGTAAATTATTGATATCGCTGGCAGATAGTGGCGGACTTTTCAAAACTTCTGGTATGCAAGTACTACGGCCTGGTATGGCGATGGGGGAGGATCTGGGTGGCGATACTGCAGCTATAGTAGCTGGTGTATCGCCTGTAACTTTTTCACCCAAACGATGAAATATAGGTTTCTGCGATTGATTTTTGGAATTATTATGAACTTCGTTATACTTTTCCCACGATTCGTCGGGGTTGTAGGCTTCGTCGTGCAGTGTCTTCGAATCCGCAGACTTTATTTCGATGTTATGCAAACATCTTTGAGCATCTCTGGCTGGTGGGGAATTTTGCGGTTGTTGTTGCTGTTGGTAGCGGTATTGATGATATGGCGGAAAGTGGCGCTTGGCTAAATTTGCCGGTATCGGCTCGGTTATAACAACCTTTACAGTTTGCAAAATTTGTGATGAATTCGATGATTTCGACGATGGCAAAGGTACGACGGGCTCCTTCTTATGCGATGTTTGCTGTTGGTGTTTCGAAGTGGAATGATTGTGTAAATCCTTAGCTATGCGGTGATGAGAGAGTGGTGAGCTGCGATCCGAAGGCGACTGATGTTGGGCATCCATGAAGGCGCGATGATGTAAAGGAGATGGATGGCGATCCGATTTGTCCTTTGTTCCCTCATTCCGTAGGTCTGTGGGTCGATCGCGCGCATCTTGAAATTTACTTCGTGACTCGTCATATTTCGGTGAATCCCTGGCATGATGCTGTTGCTGCCTATGTCGAGAATCATTTGACCGCGACTTATGATCTTTCGATTTTGCATCAGAACTTGACGGCGGTCTGACCTTATCGTCTGAATCTTGTGAGATACGTCTCTCAGTCGGTATAACCACTGGTTGCACATCATCTTCGATGATCGTACGTTCAGGCGAAGGACTTGCCGGCGCCGAGGAGATACTCTTCTCATTAGCTTTGGCTTTGCTAGCTTGAGATGACGATGATAATGATGCTGATGTTGTTGGTGTTGATGATGATGATGTTGTTGATGATGATGTTGTTGTGGTCGAGGTTTTCGATGTGGTCAACTTTGGACTATCCGTACTTTTCAGCAAAGGATCTTCATTCTGCAAGAATGTTGAGTGCTTTTATTATGAATTTTTGGTGGTGGTGGTGGTAGGGGAAGTGGGAAGCAAAATCAAAACCGAAAAATGAAAACAAAAACAACAGAAAAATCAATAAAACTCAAAACAATAAAGATTGCAAACAACAATACATAGAAATGGGGTTGTAATTCAAATAAAAGAGGCTGACCACCATATGCACAAAAAGTACCTTTTCAATTTTTGCGTGCAGTTTTATTAGAACGCCTTCGCATTTCAGTAACGTTTCCATTTTTAACCTTAAAAAATATTGAAAAATAGATAAACATTAGCTCAAGGTAATGAATACACAACATAAAGGAAAAGTATAATAAAAATTGTAAATATTGAAAGAATTTAAAGTATATTTATTTGCTGTGTTCTTTTCGTCCATTGACATTGACGTCCATGACATTAGAAAATCGTAAATAAACATAACTCTTTTAATTAAGAAGGGTGTAAAATTTTGATATTTTAAGAAAGTATTGCCAATCAGAATTTGCTAAGCGCCGATGCGTTCTTTTCGTACCTTATATACGTCACCTATATACGGGAACATATTATTACAAATAATTTAAAGTTTAATTTGAGGTTTAATTTTAGGCTATATACAGCCCTGAGAAAACTTCCAGGCAAAGAGTATGATCTAACAATATTTTTGGATGACCTGTTAATAAGTAGACAAATTGGGAGTGATTTTATCGATAGTTAGTTATCGTACGTTGAAGTTTGAAAAATCAATAAAAAAACATTACTTTTTTGTAAAACAAGATCAATATGAAAAAAAGCGGGAAAAAGTTAAATAAATACAATTTTTTGATACATTATATTATTCTGAGGTCATATGAATGAAAAAAGCAAATAAGAGGTACATAAATTTTCGATAACTTTGGAGTTATGGAAACTAAAAGTATCGGGAAAAACTACTTTTACGAAAACTTCAAAATAGCCAGGAAATTGAAAAAATCGGGTTTTACTTTTATATTCATTAAAATATCGAAAAAACCCTTGCATTTTTTGAGATCAATAATGAAAAAACGGAAAAAATAACTTCCTTAGTTATCGAAATTAAGAAATATATATTATTCTGACGTCATTTGTATAAAAAGGATACAAAATTTCGATAACTTTGGATTTATCGAAACTAAAAGTGTCGGAAAACCCCAAATTTTATGAAAACTTAAAAATAGACAGGAAATTGAAAAAAATCGGTTTTCACTTTTATATTCATTAACAAATCGAAAAACCCTTGCATTTTTTAGATCAATAATGAAAAGAAAAACGGGAAAAAATAGAAATGTTCGATAACTACCTTAGTTATCGATATTAAAAAATATATATTATTCTGACGTCATTTGGATAGGCAAAAAATGAGATAGCAATTTTCGATAACTTTGGAGTTATCGAAACTAAAAAAAATTGAAAAAAATCGGTTTTCACTTTTATATTCATTACAAAATCGAAAAACCCTTGCATTTTTTAGATCAATAATGAAAAAAAACGGGAAAAAATAAAAATGTTCGATAACTACCTTAGTTATCGAAATCAAAAAATATATATTATTCTGACGTCATCTGGATACAAAAAGGAAAAAATGAGATAACAATTTTCGAAAACTTTGGAGTTATCGAAACTAAAAATATCGGAAAAACTGACTTATTGAAAATTGAAAAATAGACACGAAATTGAAAAAATCGGATTTTCACTTTTTTTATTAATTTATAAAATTGAAAAAAAAACGTCGAAATTAAGAAATATATATTATTCTAACGTCATTTGAATACAAAAAAGCAAAAATTAGATAAAAATTTTCGATAACTTTCTGACTGACGTCATTTGAATACAAAGGCAAAAAAGGGATACAAATTTTCGATAACTTTGGAGTTATCGAAACTATAAGTGTCGGAAAACCCCGAAAACTTCAAAATAGACAGGAAATTCAAAATAAAAATCGATTTTTCACTTTTATATTAACGTTTAGATAAAACGTTGCATTTTTTGAGCTCAGCCATGAAAATACGGGAAAAATAAAAATGTTCGATAACTATCTTAGCTACCGAAATTAAAATTTTAATTTAATATTAATATTTTTTTTAATTTAATATTAATTAATATTATTCTGCTGTCATTTGAATAAAGAAGTCAAAAAATGGAAATATTGGAAAAAACTAACTATTACTGAAAACTTAAAAATAGACAGGAAATTGAAAAAATCGATTTTTTACTTGTATATTTTTTGTTCTTGAATGAAATAGTAAAAAAAATCGGGAAAACATTTTCGATAGCCCTCCAGTTATCGAAACTAAAGTATCGAAAAAACTGACTTTTATTTAAAACTAAAAATTGACATTAAATGTAAAGTAAATTTTCGATAACTGGCGGAAAAATTTTACAATACCCTCCAAAAAAGTGGGAAATACCAACATTTGTCCATTACAGTGAGGTGTCTACATGTGGGAGGTTTATACACTCCCACAATCTGTGGGAGTGCTAATTTTTGGAAGGTTGTTCAGTATACCTAATTTTATCGAAATTCCATGATAGATAAACATGTAGGTTATCGATAACTAAAAATTTTGCAAAGTATTTCTTCTTCTAATTTTCTATTTTGAGCCCATTGGAATGAAGAAATACACCCGATAAATAAGCGATATATCGATAACGTCCACCAAATTTAACTCAAGTTAATTTAAACACACGAAACCACATAAACACAGTGGCGAGGCGCTTACTGAAGGCAATATTTACAATTTGATGGATCACAAGTATCATTTTTCATTCGTTCAACTTTTCAGCCTCGCCACAAGTTCTGGCAAGCATTCTTTTTAAACCATGATTAACTATTACACGAACTGTAAGATGTGACTTTCGGTTATCAAACGACTGACTGTGACTCATACATCATATAATCATGTAGCAGACTAAAAAACAGCAAAAATTGTTTAGCTTTTGTACAGATGATGCCTAATTGTTATACACGACCTTCGCAGTATTCTATTCTTATCAGCATCAAATATTTGGAAGCAATTATGGAAAAAGAAAGTATTATTTCATAGTTATCAAACTAGAACATCGCAGCTCAAAATCGCAAATTTGAACACGTGTAGACCCGTTCCGTTCCGTCAGACTTCGGAAGTAATTTATTAGAATGTATTTCCAGAATTGAAAGTGATTATCTGTATGAACATATTCATCAGAATGAGGGTATGAGTTGTTTTATTTTGTAGTTCGCGCGATAAAGCATCAACATCGATGGACGATGTTTTCAATTAACTAGGCTCCACAGATTCCAATTTTGGTTTTAATTTCCCTGGCTCCACTGATTCCGATTTTGGTTTTAGTTTGCCTGGTTCCGGCAAAACAAAATTAGTGCTATTTTAATAATCTGAGTATTATTCCAACGATGGCACATTTATAGCCGAATGTACAAACACGGTTCTTTGCTTTCTTATATAATATCCAAGTGAACATTCTACCTTTGATTAAAAACATTTTGTCTTTAACGATAATATCTTATTAGTCCCTATTAACTATCGTAATTTAGAAGCCAAGCAGCCAAGTCGGAATAGCTTTTATTACAAGTGGATTTTAATCTGCAATCAGAGCTGTCATTGTTGCAGTTCTTTTGTGGAGAACTATTGTTTTCTTTCTAATTTTGTTCTACCATTTCACCTGACAGAGTTATGAATACTAAAAAAATATTTATAGTGTTGTCTAACAACACGCGGTAACTAATCATCAGTTTATATATTTTGTTCACTTACTTTTTTGCTTGATTCGTAAGCAGTCCATGCAACATCTCCATCTTTTGTAGTTGCGCTTTGCGCGGATTGTCCCCCTGCTGGTCATTGCTAACTTTAAGCTTTTCAATGACCTTCTGTATGAAGGGAATATATTTTTGCATTTCTTTGAATTTTGCCTCATATTGTGCGTCAGTCATTTTGCTGTAGTGCTATAGTTGCTTTTATTATTTCTTTAATGTGGATATGTTAATTATTTTCTTTTTTATTCGAATACAAATTCGCATTGTATTATTTTTATGTTATGTCATTTATGTATGTATGTAGTTGTGTTTTAAAGCTGAAAATAAAAAAATGAAAATGGATAATTAAAATTAGGAAGGAATTTTTTATGAATATTTAAAGGATTTTATAATAAGAACTACCACACCACCTAGTCCATGTTATTATTGATATGCATAATTGTACTGTGGAATGGCTATTAAGCTTAAATTATATTCATAAACTTATAACGACTTTCTGTTCACACTACAATACATTATTCTATAAACATAACATGTCTCTTTCTCCATGTGCCGCAAATACATATCTTGATTTTTTAATACTCAAATATACAAACTAATAAAATGTGTATACGGTTTAAATTATGGTTTTACATGGGAAATTAGTTGCAAGATGCTTAGTGCTGCGTTGATATCCAATATAGGGAATATTATAGGGAATTTAAAAAGAGAAATCTAGCCATTTCATATTTTATAATCAACTTGTTTTAGTCTATCCGTCCCTATTGGAAAACAATATATACGCATTTGAAAAATTCTTTTCAACTACCCAATTTTTCCAAAAGTCAAATTTACTGTATTTGGCCTTTTATTGTTCAGACCGTACAATTTGATGAGTTTCTTGCAGGATCATAGTCTCTTATTTTTTCGGGCATCCGGGAGGAAAATCTACATTCCTATTGCATTTTTTGAACGTTTTTAACGTAGTCAAGCTCATTCAAATGTCTTCTTGAAGTCGAAGTCAATAAATTGTATACTAGCGTTCTTACAGCAGCAGTGTGAGGTTAGGTTGTGGAGGCAATCAGAAAGTTTCCATCAGCTACTCACTTAGGCCAAACTTGTTTGTCCATTGTAATGTCAAGGTATTATTTTAAGTTCATAATAGGAACCAAAATACTATATCTAGCCACGTTACCAAGCCGTCAAAGAAATCATAACAAAGTGTCTCCAATCTTCTTCCGCCATAGCCGGGCAGAGTCAGAAAAGATGTACGAAGCTTTCAATACACCTCGTCAAGCCGTCAAAGAAATCATAACAATGTGTCTCCAAACTTCTTCCCGCCATAGCCGGGCAGAGTCAGAGAAGATGTACGAAGCTTTCAATACACTTCGCTTTCACAGCTTGACCCGATGCCCAATTTCTGGATATACGTCCGTACAGGGCAGAGCCCATCAAATCTGAAATCAAGGTAGGCATATCATACCCTGGCCAGACCATCTTATCGATCGGGAAGGTATCTAGGTCTGCTGTTTACCATAGAAGGAAGCTGGACCTTTTCATATCATACTTTGGCCAGCCCATCTTCGCGATCAGACGGGTATCTAGGTCTGCTGTTTACCACTGCCTTCTGCCTGAGCTCTAGTTCGCGTGCCGACAGGCTTTTCTAATCAAACTGCTTCCAAATCCATTAAGAACAGTTGTAGACATAGTTTAGTTTTTTTACTTTTATATTTCCATTTTCGGCTGTTCGTTTTATTGAATTTCGGTATGTTGTTAGTAGGTTGGAGAATTAGGCGTTCGTGAAAAGGCCGAAGTAGACATAAATAAGTCTTTTGCGTGCGCCCAAACTATATCAGCTGATGTAACAAAATGAAAAACTTACCATTCTATTTTTTCAAAGATAATTTGCAAATTAATTCCAAAATTCGTTGTTTACTATTTTTCATTAGTTTTCTTTGACAGCTTTCCCATTCTTTATTATTTACAGAGTCGCACTTTAATTTCGCTCTATCCGCTATGTCAAAACTTTATCCGCATTTAGGTAGTTACCAAAAGAATACATGTTATCAAAATTTGAGGCAGCAACAGTCCTTGCGGATTTAAGTTGGACCCTTAAAGCGCAGTTATAGTCACTTCATACTGACGACGAAATCGAGCCTAAAGCTTTGGGCTCACCAAAACCTCAAGCGTACAATGACGTCGGCGTCAAAAATTGTGTACATGTGAGCTTATGACAGCCTTTGCGCCATGAAATTCATGAGCTCCGCGAATCTACAGGCCTGTTCGATTGGACTTACCAGCTTACGATTAAGAGGCTTGATAAGGTGGCTTCATTGTTGCCCATTGGCTTATCTTAAATGGACCAACAAGAAAAATCTGAGGTAACGCTAAGAGACTAGTAAGCTACTTTCTTGTTAAGCGAGTAAATACTATACAAAAATTAAGTTAGAAGCCCAATCGAACAGGCCTTACGTCAAGGCTCACGACTCGGCGTAAAAAGCACATGTGTGCTTTTGACGTCGACGTCAAGTGTAATAGCCTTTTCAGACTGCACGCAAAATCAATTGTTTTCAGCTCAAGGTCGATTTACAAATCTCAGATCGCATACAAATTTCACGTCTTAGTGTGCCCAATGATGAAGCATACCTTTGCGAGTTTACACTTGAAACCGAGTTATGTTCGATTTCGCTGTCTTATTTATACGGCCGCTCAACAAAAGAGAGCGAATTAAATGAAAGACGCTGCTTGGAGCGTCATGAGCTACTAGCGATAGTAAAGGGTGTTTTTATTGGGGTATAGAACTTTAAGTTGGCATCACTTTTTTAACTGGCGGCCATTTTGTCAGCTGTCAAGTGATTAATATTTAGTTTGGTTTGCCATTTCATCATGAACAGGTTGACAAAAGAACAACGCTTGCAAATCGTGCAAATTTATTTCGAAAGTAATGGTTCAGTTCGCGTAGTTCACCATTTTATGGTCGACATAATCGTCCATCAGAGCAATTAATTCGGTTAACCATGGATCGTTTTCGCACTACGTTTACTCTATGTGATAATACGCATCCGCAGAGACGTCGAACAGTGCGCACCGAAGAAACAATTGCCGCTGTAGAGCAAAGTGTTGAAGAGGACCCGAATGAATCGATTCGCCGCCGTGCACAGCAATTGGAGCTACACAGCAATTGGAGAAAGTGGTTGAAAATTGGACCTGTAGAATTGGCTATATTCGAGCCAGCCGCGGCGGCCACATGCCCGAAATCATATTTAAACATTAATGGCATAAAATTATCCTTCCAATAAAGCCAAATTGATGGACATTGAAACGATTTTCTTGTGTTTTATTTCAATTCGAAGTTCTATACCTCAATAAAAAACACCCTATACATTAGTGTTGTCCAAAACCACATATTATTATAAAGTTTAAAAATCACGAAGAGTATAGTTAACCTTTCAATATTAATACTTGTTCTATTTGCTGCACTCTGTTCTTATTGGAAACGTTATCCAACTATTATACCAGAAAAATATGATGCATTCTTCCCATAGCTATGCTTTACATGAAATACATGTCTCTTTGGCATCCAATATAGCTGTTAATAAAATCCTTTTTGGTGTATCTTGTTAAGACGATTACTCAAAAGATCCTTCGAAGGAGAAATAGAAACGTTCAAGCCTCATTTGTGAATACTTTCGATTCATAATGAAGGGTTTTTGTATTACAAAACTGAATTCAATAAATAACGGGCTGCTCTTGCAGACTTAGTTTGATTTGCCGGTTTTTTATATTTGATCTGTTGTCTGTGCCCACACCATGGACAATGGTGTGTATGTGGGTGGCGGACCTATTGGTCGTTCCCTGGGCGCATCTTATTAACACATTAATAAATTGTATAGGCCTTTGCTGGATTAATTTCCACTTCACGAGCTGTAAATAACAGGACAGAGATAACAACTGGCCAAATTGTTCCACGTAGTTTGTGTCTGGATAACAAACTGAAGATTTCTCCTAGACACGGGATAACAACTCATTAAACAGCATAGATAAGTAAGCACTGCCGCCTGTTTTTCATTTCTCCGTTGTAGCGTGTCTCCAATAAATACAATTTCATCACAATGCGAAAAATCCCGCCAAAATCATTGAAATTCAACATATGGCAATCACATGCGACGACAACCCTATATATAGAACGGCAGCAAGTTGGCTACCCTGGTGGTAAATTCATTTGCATTCATTCCATCACCATGCTTTCCACACCTTTTTGCACACAAAGTATCCACCAATCATTTTGCATTAATTTTAATAAATTTAAAATTTATGGATATTGATTTTTATATGTATAAAATACATTCATTTCACTAAATACAGGTCAATTATCGGAAAAAACGCTTCAGTTGCTGCCCACACGTCGTCACGCATGGCAACACATCCATCCCGTTCAACTGTCTTTTACGAGTCACCGACCAGCGCAATTGACCGTCAATCATTGATACCACAAATTGTTATTAACTAAACTATACCATTTTAATAATTTTTTGTTTAATACTTTTATTATAATCAGCAAAATTCTTGCCTCGCACCACGAGAGGAAGTAAAACGTTCCGCGTACCCGTAAACGCCGACAAAATACTACGTAATGAGCCCACAAACAAATGATCGGTCGGTCACCGGCATACATAAACACACACACAAGCATGGAAACAAAATATGTGTATACCATTCACACACACATACACATGTATCGCAAACATGCCTGCAAACTTCTTATGCCAATGTATGGAGGAATTCTTTAAAGACTTCTTTCTACCTGAATGTTTTTCTTTTTTTTTTGCGAACGAACCTTTCAGGTAACCAACCACCAGCTATTTTTGTGAGTTCGTTGCGAAGTAAACTCACAAAAGCATTCGCCCCAGTCGTGTGTGTTCATTCCATTTTATGCTGTCACATGCATACAAGCGACTCTGGCCACTTAAACACATGTTTTTGTTGCAAAACGATACATATTTTTTCTTTTCATTCAATTATTTGCGTATTTCTTCTGCCCGCATACGTCTCTCTTAGTGTTTCTCTTAATTAGTGTTTTTATTAAACTTAAATAATTTTATAAATAACACCGAAAATAATATATTAATTTCCTGGCACAAAATGTTTTTTACCACACAAAACGAACGCGAACTGCCTCTTGACTCTTGTTTGGAATCATCCGTAAAACACCCCTAAACAAACCCAGCGAGAGCAATGAAATACTGAAAGAGATTGGGAGTCAGGGTTGCCAGGTTAGGGGATTTTTTATGGTTTAGGGCATAAATTAAATTACAAATTTATTTACAAATGATTTACCACTATCATGATTTCATTCATTATTTTTATTTGTAACTAACCTTTTACCGGGCGTTGCACGGATTCATTCTTCCTCATCCCCCTACTTCATATGATTTTAAAGATAAAATGAGTACTAATTGATAATTTTAAAGTATAGTTTGTGTGGGCAGTACCGCGCTCCTTTAGCAACAGTAAAATTTTCAGGCGAATCGGCCCATACATAACATAAAGACACACAATGTATATAGATTTAGAAGCCATTTCGGCCTGTGGATAATTTTTTATTTGCGTACCTCCTTATATAAAGCATTTGAGATTTTTCAGCTTTTATAGAAGCCAACAACCCAATGTTACACTTATGAGTTTTGATCCAATTCGCTGATGTGTTATCTTCCACTTTTTTTGTGGGATTTTTGATTGAGTAAGCCACACAATCGAACAGGCCTATTGCAGCTGCACTAAAGCAATGCTAACAAAACGAACGACAATGACGTCATACACTAAACATTATCGAGTGTAAGACATGCAGCGCAGACGATACTTGAAATGAGTACGACGACATGATTTCGCCTTGAGTGTGTCGTGTAGCTCGTGTTTCGTCGTTTTTTTAAAGTTGTTTTGCTTTTAGTGGAGCTAAACTAGGGCTATGAAGTTGAGTGAGGAATAAACAATAAACGAAATAGTTGGTAGAATTCAATTACACAGTAAGTGGTGGTACAAAACGAACCATATGAATATTTTTCGCCATATTTCCAAAGCTAGTGTTGCCATGTATGTTTGGGTGTGACAAGTGGAGTAGTAGTTCTTGTATGGAGACTGACAATTAAATTCATAATATAGGGTGGATTATTTTAAATTTGAACTACCATTCATTTTTATTTTCAGGTTTATATTTGACATTTGCAAAATGAGACGCTATGCGCTCGAACAAAATTAGGAAATATTAAAAACTTCCAAAGTAGTGAGTCTTTAACGCAAACTGTAAGAAATTTCTCATTTCATCTCGGTGACTAGGTCAAAAAGCAAAATTGCCGCATATGGGGTTTAGAAAACCCACACGCGACTATTGAGAAGCTAATGCAATCACAACGAGTCACTGTTTGGATTTTGGTATGTACTGAAAATTTGGGTTGAACGGGTGAGATAGTGCCGAGCCAGTCGTGGTAGTCATATAAATGATATTGTGTTCCATTCAAATAATACTTTTGTAAGTATTGCCAACCGAAATGACAATGGCTTTTATTCCTAACATACAGTTGCGGTCAAAATAATAGCAGTACACTACAGCTATAAATTAATTTTCTTATATTTGTTTGTGTGATAATATGTTTATTGCTACTACTGCATTAAGTGCTGTGTTATGAGATTGCAAGCAAATAATTTTCTATGTGGTGGTTTTAATTACTTAAGAAAATTCACATTTTCTGGATTATTCGACATTTTGGAGCGGTCAAAATAGTTGCAGTTTTCAAAAATATCAAGAAAAAGGTATTTTATCTCAATTTTTCTATTTGATTCGATGTTATAAGGATGATATTATGAACGTACACTACGTCTGAAATATTGTTTTATTTTTCTTAATAAGTAGGGCGAGGAGAGCATTTTGATAAAAAATCGGGTTCATATTTATAAAAAATTCTAAATATGAGGTAAAATCATATAGCAAAATTCAAGTTTTATTCCCGTGTAAAATGATCAGAAATTCGATATTATATAAAGAAAATTCTAAAACATGTGGCAGAAACTCGTTTATATCTCTTGCAACCACTCGCAGAATAATAAAGTCTAGTACATAAAGTCTAGAACTTACGCTCGAAATAAAAAATAATATGTGACCCATTTTAAGTGTTTAAAATATTCGTAGAATACTAAGAAGACATAATCTGTATGCCAGAAGTCCGAGAAAAGCATCACTTAAAAATAAAAGATATGTATCAACAATTCACAAAAAACTCCTGCAGTGGCCAATCGAAAAGTGGTTTTATGGTTAGAAGAATCAAAAATGATTTTGTATGGTGGGAGGTGTCTCGACAGTTTGTAAGACGTCCACAGAACATGGAATACGTCTCCATGTGTAGTAGTGAAACTGTTTAACATGGAGGATGAAGGATGGCGTAAACACGGTAACTCAACATAATTAAAAATTTTGACTATGATGTTTAAAACAGAGCTGTTAAGTAATGATTAGTAATCGTAATCATTAGTAATTAGATTACTTTTTTTTAAAGTAGAAGTAATGGTTACAATACGATTACATTCAGTTTTATACGATTAGTAATTGATTACGATTACAAGTAATCAAAAAATAATCAGGATTACTTGCGATTACTGAAAAATAATCAAAAATAATCAAAAGTAATCAAAAATGAGTTCGACTACTTTAAAAGATTACTTTTGACTATTTTAGATTACTTTTGATTTTTTCTGTTCTCGTTCTTTTGCCAGCTAAAACCGAAAGGTAACGGAAGTACAAATTCCAATTCAATATAAATAAAATTAAAAAAATAAATTATAGGTGAAAATGTCTCAAAATATTTTCGAAAGCGATTTTTCCGCAGACGACAGTACTGAGGATCCGGACTTTAATCCAGATTATGTGTAATCGTAATCAATTAGTAATCAGAAATTGTTGAATAGTGGATTATATAATCATTACGATTCTTTTTAAAAAGTAATGTAATTGATTACTAATCGTAATCGAAATTTAGCAGCTCTGGTCTAAAATGAGGTCTTACAAGTAAAATCAAAACAATAATATCGAGCTTTGACACGATATTATAGTAGCATGGGCAAAAATATCGGGTGAAAGTTGTAAAAGTCTGGTCGACTCCATGAAACGGCGTTATGTAGCAGTAATAAGCCATAAAGTCAGTACAACTAATTATTAAATTCAAGGTGATATCATTATTTAACTTATTATTCAAAAAAAGTTTTCAATTAAAATGAATTAAAACAAAATATTTTTAATTTTTATTAGCGCTGCTATTTTTGACTGGTCTCATTTTTGACATAAATGCTTCTAAAGGCTTAATCTCAAAATTACAAAAATTTAATTTTTTATTTAAAACCAGATTAAGAATGGCACAATACCACCTTTCAATCACCGTAAAAACTTTTAGGATATTCGAAGTAAAACTAATATTTTTCTTTGTCGACATTTTTTTATCTCGTCCCTGTTATATTTTTGACCGCAACTGTATATGTTAACGTGTATACGTTACACGCCTATTATGTACTTATTAGCTCTTTAAAAAATATGAGCGAATTCAAACTCAAGAACAGTTTGTCAAAAAGAGGGGAAATTTTGAATTGAATTTTGTAAAAATACACGTTTCTTTGAAATTTATTGGAACAAAAGTAAATAAAGGCCATAAAAACAAATATAAAATAATGCAATTTCCCTTTTTGCACCATATATTGTGACGACAAGTAGCAAGAATTCTGCGTTTAACAAGAAAACATTTTCGGAAGTTGGCTCATACGCCACAGTTGCGTCTTCGTGTGTTTGGTTAGGCATAAAAACCATTGTCGTTTCGGTTGGCAACTCTTAAACAAGTAGTCATTCTTTTCTGTCCCTTTCGTTTTCGTTCATCGTTAATTTTAAAGGATATAAAGAACACTTTAAATACACAAAATATTTGCGTAAAATGCCGCTTTGCACAAAATGTACATCTTAACATGTAAGTTCGAATTCGTGTGAGACAGTTATAATAAATTAACACAGCTAATAATTTATGAAAGGTATAGAAAACAAATTGTCAATTTAAGAAAATTCTTTCACTTGATTCCGTTCCACTAAATAATGGCAACACGGAATTATTGCCAACTTGCTTATGCCTATTACAACATACAATCTATTGGTTTAAAGTGAGCCGAAATAACCATTGCTGTGGTGATTGATTGTAAAATTTGAGACTTGACAATTTTTTGCCAATAAATGAATGACGCATTGTTTATTCCACATACAAATTTCCAAATAAATGTAATCTCGCAATAAACATCTTAAGGCTAGTATATAGTTCGGCGTTTCGCGCGAACTTCTATATAAAAATGTAGGAGAAATGGCAAGTAAAAAGTGTTTTAAACACCACAGAATGAAATTATCACATCGTTGGTATTTCCTGCGAAACGATACACAGACTACAAATACCACCTTATTTGTTTAGTAATTGGTTGATGTGATTTTTTACCGCGTGACTTGAATTCAGTTTCGACTTCTAAGAATTTAACTCTTCATATGACAAAGGGTACTATTATTACTTCGTGTTATGAGCTCAGTATTGTGCACAAGCAAAACAAAAAATCCCATAAGAAATATTTGTTGCCATAATAGTGAAAACAAGTAAAAACGGCGTTTGGCCGGGCCGAACTTTATTTACCCTCCACCATGGATTGCATTCAACAGAGGCTTTCGATTATCGTAGAAGTGTAGTAACATTAGAGGAAAATTTCAAAATTGTTCATATAGCCAAACCAAAACAAATAAAAATATTGAAACAATAATTTTATAAACGAATATAAAATGACTAGTATTTCAAAACACGTTACCAATACGTTTACACTATATACATATATCGAAATAATACTTCAAGTCAATTCAAAAGGTTAATATAAGACAGCAATCTTCAAAAAAGCTTAAATACCATAAATGTTAGTAGATGGTGGGTGCAACAGTCGACTGTATTTCCATCCCATTTTAAATACAAAAGTACAAATTTTGAAAATCCATTATCTGATGTACACAGGGCAACTTCATGATTCAATCAATTTTTGCCGTAAATGTAAAAGGTACGAATTTGGAAAAATCTTTTTATTTTGCGTGTCTGTGCAGTCAGAGGAATGTGTACACGGAATTCCATGATTCTAGCTGTGGCCGTTTGGTTGGTACCATTTTACCCCTTAAAAGTACGACTTTCTAAAATCTATTTATTTTATGTGTCTACGCAATTAGAGGTATCTACACAACAATTTTCATCTTCTACCTGTTGCCGTTTAGTTGGTACCATTTTTATCCCTCTGTTTCATTTGTATCCCTTGAAAGTACGAATTTGGAAAAACCTTTTTATTTTTGTTTCCACTAACTGAATGTATGCTCCGAATATCGTGACTCCAGCTGCGGCCATTTTGGTTGGTGCAATGTTTTTCCCATTTTAGCCGCAAAAAGTACGAATTAATGTATGAAATTAAATTTGGTGTTCATTATTCTTGGTGCAGCCGTTTGGTTGGTACCATTTGTATCCCTCTATTCACATTTTACCCACTAAAAGTACTAATTTGGACAAAAATACTTTTATATATTGTGTATCTAATCAATTAGAGTAATATAAACACTGAATTTCATGTTTCTAGCTGTCGTTTGATAGGTACCATTTTTATCCCTTTTTGCCACATTTCACCACATACAAATAGTAATTGCTTTATGGAGCAGGTTTTTGTTAAGGGGGATATATTGAAAAAAAAAACATGCTTAAATACTCTAAAATATTAACGGTTATAATGGGTATTTTCAGTTCTTGTGAGGGAAAAATTTTTCCCTTTGATCCGATTTTGCCCCATTGCTATCCCAACCGCGCATTTATGGAAAGTTTGGACGCATTTTCCCTTCGTTTAGATCGTCTTAGAATTTAATGACGATTAAGAATATATGTGTATACTTTATAGGGTCTCTCGATAATTCAAGGTGCTACAAACGGAATGACATAGATAGTATACCCATACTGGAGTTGGAGGGTATAAAAGTTTGTGTTGATATAGAGGAGTCACACTAATATAGTGGTTGAGGGTGACTCATACCCAGGGATATACACCTAGGTCCGAAAGTCGGCCTGATGTGTAGAATGGAAAAGATCAATAATTTTCCATTTTCTTCCTTAATTTTGACCATTCCTTATATAACTGAAATAGATCAGTGGATCCACTAAGCCCACCTGTGAAAAAATGCGACAGGTAATAGTTATCTGGAGAGGTTATAAGATACTTGGCTATTATTTAACCCAGTTGACCCAGCGTTCGAACAGTAAGAAACAACGAAAAAAGGAAGAAGAGCCTACTTCGAAAGAACTGCGGGACCTGTCACAATGAAGACGCGTATGTATTGGTCTTATACCTTCTTTAATAATTGGCCAGACCGAGGCTAGGTAGATTTGGATTGAATATAGTGCATTACACCAAAGTACACATCCTCATAACAATGTACCCTTCAATTGTCAAATTTTATTGGTTCCAGACTCAGGGGCAGAGATACAAGCCGACCGATTTTAAGCCGACAAGCCGCCGCCGCCGTATGTTTCCGCACGAGCCGCGCCGCCGCCGTTTTCATCGGCTCAAATCGACTTCAACACGCCGCCGATTTCATCGACTCATATCGACTTCAACCACGCCGCCGAGATTTGACGGAGTTCTAACTCAGTCAAATCTTACTAGCAAAACAGACAACCCACTTAAAATTACAAAAGAAAATATAAATGTCGACTTAGACAACCTACTGCCCATGATTTGAAAGTCGCATTTATATAAGTCAATTCCAGTACGTGTGGCCATGTGTTCATATAAATAACAATGAACAACAGCTCCTCTATTGTGCTTCTTTAGTGTGTCAAAGTAGGTAGAGTATTATTATTCTTTGGAAGGATTATGATATTCAAGCCTCACATGAAAAGCTGTAATTACAAAAATATTTATTAAATTCATCCATATTATAAATTTTGGGAATGGATTCCCACTCCCAAAAAATTATTGTATGGGATAACAATTAGGTTGTCCAACCGCGATTAATCGAATAATTTTTGTCAAATATTTGTTCCAATAATAAAAAATCATGATTTTCGAATAACGAATAATTCGAATAAATTGTCCCAAATAATCGAGTTTTGCCTTAAAACTAATGAAATCGTCGTATGCTTTGTATGATAAATTGATTTTGAATAGCCAGTTTGCTCCATTTGGGTAAAAAACTATGCAACACCAAATATAAAACCACAATTTTTTCGATTTTTGATTTGTATGCTCCAAAGATATTAAAATAACGATTTTCCGACATCATTTAAAAATAGCAAAAACTGTCCAATAGCTTCGGAATTATTTAAAATTTAAAGAATAGTAATTTCATAGAATAGTAATTTAATAGAAAAATTGAGGTTAACACCGCTATAATAAAGTCAGTTCTGTTATAAATCATATGATCCATATTATCAATGGATAACTTCTGATATTGTGCTCATTTAAGGGAAGGTTCTTTATTTTGATAAGATATTAAGATTTTTGCCAACTTCTAATGAATTTCGAATTTGATATTAAAATGTTTAAATAAAATCAGATACGTAATAAACGTTCAATATATAGTGGAACTACCCGTAAATCGGCGTTTCTTGTCTATATAACTATTATTAATTTTATTTTATTTAAGTGGATAATTGTTCGATTAATCGGTTAATCGAATAACTCTCGACTTCATCATTCGATTAATTGGAAATTTTTTGTTTTCAAATAACATAAAAGTCCGAATAATTGGATACCCTAATAACAATATTAAATTATTGGAACATTGGCTAATATTAACGAATATTGAACTACTTGGCAAAAAATAAAAGAAAATTGTTTTTTCCGTTTTCCAAAAGTTGTCAAATAAATAGGGGTAATCGAATGACAGAACGAGCCGGCAAATCAGCCGAAAGCCGCCGCCGCCGACCCATTTTGAACAGCGCCGCCGCCGCCGATAATTATGGTTCGGCTTGTAACTCTGCTCAGGGGATGTCCCCTATAAATGCGGAAAAATAAAGAATTGGATGTACAATATCTCAAAACTGTTTTAAATGTCGTGATTGAAAGGAAATATGTCTGCCGGAAGACGATTCCACATTCCCATTGTGCGGTCGAAGAACGGTTTCATTCTATAATGTGGAGTGCGGCCAACCAAAAAATAGGTGAGAGTTCGTGCAAGGTCGCGTATCTCTGCAGAACGTCCTCATGTCTGCAATGAGATCACGGGTTTCCGAAGAACAATCTTAAATTAATATTAAAAATTTAACGCAAACTGTAAGAAATTTAAGTGGAAATTTTTCTTCTTTTCAGATGAAGCTCATTTTCATCTCGGCAACTATGCCAAAAAGCAAAATTGCGGCATATGGGGTCCAGAGAACCCACAGTGACTATTGAGAAGCCAATGCATCCACAACGAGTCAGTGTTTGCTGTGGATTTTGACCATTTTTCTTCGTTACCGTGCCATGCTCAACGAATTTGCAGAACGTCCTCATGTCTGCAATAAGATCACGGGTTTCCGAAGAACAATCTTAAATTAATATATATAACGCAAATTGTAAGAAATTTAAGTGGAAATTTTTTGTGTTTTCAGATGAAGCTAATTTTTATCTCGGTAACTATGCCAAAAAGCAAAATTGCGGCATATGGGGTCCAGAGAACCCACACGTGACTATTGAGAAGCCAATGCATCCACAACGAGTCAGTGTTTGCTGTGGATTTTGGGCCATTTTTCTTCGTTACCGTGCCATGCTCAACGAATTTTTCTTTCCAAAAATTCAAGAGAATGACATGGACGACATTTGGTTTCAACATGTCACACAGCCAATGCAACCATCATATTTTTAGGCACTCTTTTTGAAAATCGTATAATCAGCCGAAATTATGATGTCAATTGGCCGCCTCGTAGCTGTAATTTGAGCCCTTTGGATTAATTTCTGTGGGGAGCCATAAAGGATAAGTGTTACACAAACAATCCAGAGACAATTGAAGCATTTAAACATGAAATCGAAGATGTCATTCGAGAGGTTCGAGCCGGAACAATCGAAAATGTACTGAAAAATTGGGTTGATCGGATGAGGTACTGCCGAGCCAGTCGTGGTAGTCATATGAATGATATTATGCTCCATTATTAAATGACAAAGTTCAATCTTTCCAATAGAACCAGAAATTAAAATCAGTACTTTTTCTTTTATAGCCTATTCTAATTTAAAATGTTACCTGGCCCACCCTCTGTTCCACTCTGGAACCTTAAGAATAGATATATATATATTGTATTGTCATAAAAGATCTACTATGACGAAAAACAATCAAGGAATAAACGATAATACAAGTGGGAACGAATTTAAATTAGAAAATTATGCAAATTGAATGGACAATAAATATACAACATATAACAATATATTCATTGTCCATTCAATTATTCTAACTTAGGGTCGGTAACTGTAAACTCAACATAGTAGCAAAGGTTATAGCTGTCGCTTTGTGTATTATTTGACGTTTAGGGGTGTCATAGAATCCGATTGTTGTCGGAACCGGAATTAAAATTGACGTTGTTTCAAACAAAGAAAGCATAATACAATTTTATGACATCAATTCATAACGGGATGGGTTCTCAACTCTGGTAAATAGCATTTCTTGCTGATTTTAATTCCGATTCCGCAACAATCGGATGCTATGACACCCCTGACTAATTTGAGTTTATTTGGTGTATTCTTACAGGCATTAGTCTGAATAATAGAAAGGAAAATAAACAATATCAAAATACTTCTGGATTAATGGGCAAATTTTATGAAAATTATTATCATCACGGTCATACGGCATTTTCGATAATTTCAAAATATAACTAATTACTGCATCATCCGATACATATGTAAATACTTCCATGGCATAAACATATTAGGCCTGTTCGATTGGGCTTACTAGCTTAATTTTTTATGCAATTTACTCGCTTACTACTCTCTTGGTTACCGAGTAAGGAGCTGCCAGATATTTATCTCTGATTTATTTAAATAAAACCAGTGGATAAAAATGTTGCCACATTATCAAGTCTTTTAATTGTAAGCTAGTAAGCCCAATCGAACAGGCCTAATTTAATATTCAGAATTTTCAGAAAAAAAGAAATGCATTCCTTTGAATTACGAAATTGGTGTTGGGAGATTCGACTTCATAATTCCTTCCTTTCTTCCAGCGATATTAATATAAATTCACTCTTTAAACTAATTTTCCTTCGAATTAGTAGGTTTGTTAATTGCTATCATCGTTTGTATTTTAATAGATGCTTTCGTTTCATGGACACGTCTCGTTTGTTGATCGAACTGAGATTTTTGAAATCGTTATCACTTTTCGGCAAGCTTGTACGTGCATATATTCCCCTGATTTGGTAGATTCTATGTTATCTTATCAGTAGTAGCAGAACTTTCTCCATTACTTTGGTAGTAATAAAAAAGTACAAAAACATCGAAGAGAGAATATTAGAGTGAATATATGTTTCTTTAAAGCGAGTTAATATTTGAAGCTAATTTCATAATCTCCACGATTGTTCCATTACACATTCACAATACCGTACAGCATGTGTTACAGTCGTTCTCATCGCCCAGTATGTATTATTTCTGTACTAAGCCAGTTGATCTTACTTAAGCTCCCATATGTTAACAGTTTTCGGCAGAGCTTAAATATGTCCGGCTACGCAAATAAAATGTGCCATGAAACTCAGCGCAGGTCATACATAATAAACGCAAAAGACCTGAAGCTGTAGCTTATGGATAATGCTTTGAATTTTTACATTTACAGATTTCTGTAGTTGTTTTAATCTGCATTGAAGATTTTCCATTTTACTTGCACTAAGCCAGTATATTCCAAGAAGTCATATTAAGCGGCTGTATATATTCTTGAGTAGACAGAAAATTGGGAATATTTTGAACTTGACTCATTCTCCTAATGCAGCTTGCAGGACATGGTTTTCGAACATACAGCCTTTTCTCACATATGGATTTCTGCTATAACGATTGCCAGCATCCTTCAGACAATTCTGTAATTCCATACAGAATGACTTCATCTTCAAACCGTGTTAATAATTTTTGTTAACCGAAAAATCTCGAAAATCCATCCACTTGGAGTACTACAAAGTTCTATCATTTCATTTATTGAACTCTTCTGTTTGTTGTGCATTTGGTTGTTCCAATACTTTTCTGCGATCCTCAATATATTAATATCCGTTGTGTCATTTTGTGGAACGTTGGTAACTCAGATATATACATTTAAGAACAATTTCATTATATTGTTTTCTTACTAAAACAATTATTTACAGGTTATGTGGCCCTTCATAATCATCAACATTTTTAGTTGACTTGATTGTTTCATGGAAATACAATGTTCAGTTCTCTTTTCAATCCATTCTTTTTAAATGTGTTTGTTTTCTGATAAATTCCATTCATTCCTTTTATTTTCTATTAACAAATTTTGTTTGTTGTGCATTTGGTTTACAGTTGTTCCAATACTTTTCTGCAATCCTCAATATATTAATTTCCGTTGTGTCATTTTGTGGAAAGTAAGAATAATTTCATTATTTTTGTTTTCCTTATTTCACATTTATAGTTTGTGGCAGTTCATCATCATCAACATTTATACTTATGTAAGCATTGACTTGATTTTTTCATGGAAGTACAATGTTCAGTTCTATTTTCAAGTCTTTCTTTTTAAATGTGTTTCTTTTCTTATAATTTCCATTTATTCCTTTTATTTTCTATTATATCCATTGTGTTGGTAACCCTGCGAAAACCAAGCACATACACATTTTTTTATTTCATGATGAGGTGGTATGTTAATGGAAAAAAACAGGCTTCAAGCATTTTGTAGGAATAACCGGGTTTCGCCAACTTTCACAGGACTTTAAAATTATTTACCTCTTTACACTTATACTTTGTTCCACTGTATATCATCATCTATTTATAGTTAAATTTTGTTAAGCTGACAAGAGTATTCACAAAGCTTTAACACGATTTTCTATAATATTTCTTCTTATAGGTTGGTAATCAATCACTATTCACACTTCTGGCGTAATAGTTTCAGAAATTGTGAAAATCATTTGCAAACACGTACATACACAGTTCTTAATTATGACCACTTATCCAATTGGTACATACAGCTTTCCCACTACACCACACAACACTGCGCTTCGTTCTGCTTCTATAAATCTGGTTTTACTTTTTTAGTAATGTGTCCACACCACTGATTTTAATTTTTATTCTTTTGCACTCCATTCATTTCACCAACAGCTGGCAACCACAACGGGTGTTTTACGGAGCAATTTTGATATTTTCTCGTTTTTTTTGCATTCAAATTCTAATTAAACATTTTCTCACTTTTTTCCAAGTCGCTGCAATATCTCCTTTTGTTGAGTCTCTCATTAATTACACATTTATATTTAAAGTTTATTTTGCCTTCACATACATATCTGTCACTCTTTGTTGTTTTTCATTACTTTGGCAACCCTCAGAAAGCCAAACACACATACACATCTTTATGTGATATCTTTCGTGCTCCTCTGGCACTTCGGTCGACACTCGTGAGACTGTTGAATAGACACGAACCATGAAATTTTTGTGAGAATTTCTGCATTCACAGCATAGAACTGCTGCCCATCCAATTTATAATACTGATATTTTAGTATTCTCCGTTACTCCTCATACAATACTTTGCATCCAATAAAATTTGGTTTTCTATTGTCTGGTGGCAAAATCAATACTGACACATTTGTTGCAAGCCATTTGTACCGCATGAATGAACATATTTAACTCCTTTGTCATCACTTTCGGGCCTAATGTTCTCCGGACTTCTTAATTATGCTCACTTAATCCAATTATTGCTGTCGACTTGTTCGCTGAGTTACATAACTTCGTGTTGTGTCTGCTCTTTTCCTAATAAGGTTTCGTATAGATTGTCTCACAAAAATGGGGAGTAGCAGCATGTTTTTTTAAGTTATGAATTTGTTTCATGTTCATGCCCTTTGTGGCAAAAAGTTTTTCAAGGAATTTCAAATGTTTAGTTCGGCAAGCAGCAAATTTGTAGGGATGTGTATAGGTTTGAATGTAAGTACATGTGTATGTATGTACGTATATAGCAAAATATGTATTGGACGTACTTAAACAAAACGCAGTAAGTTTCAGTGTTGCTAAGCATGAACAACCCGAATATAACAACAAAATTCACAGACACTCACACACACACACACACAACGGCAGACATATTTGCACACTACTATACACAGAACCTGCAACCATGCATACACATACATAATTGACGTAATACTTGAAAAACATGTCTTCATCTCATAAATATCCCATGTTTGAAACAATTCCGAACTTACCTCCGATAATATTTCCCTTTATTTAATTTTTTTCGCTACACATTTTTGCAATTCAAGCCAGTAAGACAGAATATTTCTTCACAGCCAAATAGCAATATTTGCTACGCAAATACAAAAATAAACTTGAAGTGTGTAGGAAGTGTTTCTTGTTTTTACAATTTTCCATTATTGATTGTCATTCATTCATTATTCATTGTTCGTTTTTGGGGAGGTTTTACGTTAAAGTCTGTGCAGTCTTGTCACATTTGATAGTTTTAATTTAATGCATATATCGTTATTAGCTTTATAACGATAATGCAATACATTCAATGTACATACGTATGTAGACATTTGCTTTCTATTTACTTATTATTTTTCTTTTCATCCTCCTCGTGTGAACTTTATTATAGTGTGGTATTCCAAAAACAATAAAACAACAAAACAGACAGAGAACACAAAAAGTTGGTACGTACGTTTTTCGTTCGTCAATGTTGGAACCCAACCAAATCTCAACTGAATCATAGTATTACTAAACGTAGATATCGTCGCAGACCGTCGTAGTCGTCGTTTTTTGTTTCAAAGTTCTCGTACATCTGTCGTTTGCCGACGTTGACTTCGGCGGCCACTCACTCGGCGACGGCATTGGTATACTCAAGGCGAATTGCTTGGACCTAACACACTCACACTAACAGCCCTTTACAATTCGCTGTGAATATCGGCTGTTGTGTTTCGCTAGCTATTTATTTATTTTGTTTCTCGGCATATTCTTATACACCAAAAATGCTTAAATACAAGAGCCAGCATGATAAACGTTTCAGTTGTTTGGTAGTCGTTCATCGGTGCGGTTGGATTTTTCCTTTTATTATGGAGAGGTAGTAAAAACGAATGCTTTTCAGATACATACATATGTGTGTGTGCGAGAGTTTGTTCCTACGTCATTGTCTGTTTAATAATGAGCTACGCATACCACTTGGAAAGTTATAGGTGGAGGTTGGAGAGGTAATAAAGGTACTGGCACAAACAACGGACACTTATTCGCATGAACGTGTAAGTACAGCTAAATGCAATCGAAACAATTTACATCTGTATGTACAGTGCTGGACTAAAGTATAGGCACAATAAACATTTTTAACTTGGTTGCAATAGTTTAGGCCATATACAGTGAGAGTCTAAAGTTTAAATACACCCTATAAATTTGTAGTTTAAAGAGAATGAGACAGTTCAAAAAAATTGGGAATATGTTGTTTTGTTACATATGACAAATAAATAAAAATAAAAACAAAAAACAATTGACTTCATTCTGAGAACGGTAAATTCAACAAAAACAAAATAATGAAGGGGACAAAAGTTTAAATACATGCTTGCTTTCATGTAATAGCACTAATGATTTTGCTATTTTAGGAGAATCGATGTACCGTTATTTTTTTTGCTGACTTATTTACGACATATACATTCACATTCAACAAGTTTTTGAGCAAGTGAGGATCGTAGCAAAGTTAAAAATGGGTAAAGGAAAGCAAATAGAAGAAAGTGTAAAAAAATTAATAATTGCACATTGTAAAGAAGGAAAATCCTATAGAGAAATAGGAAAAATTCTTAAGTTGTCATGTGCAAAATATCCTAAGAAAATTTAAAATATGTAAAACTGTTGCAAACAAACCTAGAAGTGGGCGTCCAAGAAAGCTTTATCGAAGGGATGTGAGCCTTATTGTTAAAGAGGTGCACAGAAACCCGAAAATAAGTGCCCCTAAGTTAGCAGCAGGTATTGTAGAATCTACCGGAAAACTAGTTCACCCTAAAACCATCTAAAGAGTGTTACATGACAATGGCTTTCGAAGCAGAGTTCCACGTAAGAAACCGCTTATATCGAAAAAAAAATATGCAAATGCGTCTGGAATTTGCAAAAAAATGCAAGGATAAGGACGATGACTTTTGGAGAACAGTTTTGTTTACCGATGAGTCAAAATTCAATATTTTTGGCAGCGATGGTCGTGCAAAGGTTTGGCGAAAATCCGGCACAGCGTTCCAAACAACAAATTTAATACCAACAGTAAAACATGGTGGCGGAAGCGTGATGGTTTGGGGAGCGATTGGTGTAGGACGACTAGCTTTTATCGATGGTATTATGGATCAATACCTGTATAAAAGCATTTTGGAAGAAAATTTGCAACCATCCGTGGAAAGCTTGGGTCTTGGAAGGTATTGGATTTTCCAACAGGACAATGATCCTAAGCACACCGCACATTCAGTAAAGGAATGGTTATTGTATTATGCCCCACGTCAACTTTATAGTCCTCCCCAATCGCCGGATGTAAACCCAATTGAGCATGTTTGGGAATTATTGGCCAGGGAAATGGATTATGCAGCGCCAACCAACAATGATTCACTGAAAGAAACGCTAAAAAAGGGTTGGTCTGAAATAACACCAGCAGAAACAGAAAATTTGTTTCTTTCCATGCCACGTCGTCTTCTGGCAGTCATTGAAGCTAATGGAGGCCCAACCAAATATTGATATAATATTTATATTAGCTAATGTAGTTGATGCCATAATTTTTTTAGTACTGTATTTAAAATTTTGTACCCTTCATTATTTTGTTTTTGTTGAATTTACCGTTATTCTCAGAATGAAGTCAATGTTTTTTGTTTTTATTTTTATTTTTTTGTCATATGTAACAAATCAACATATTCAAAATTTTTTTAGAACTGTTTCATTCTCTTTAAACCACAAATTAATAGGGTGTATTTATTATAGCTATTATCTTTTTGGCAACACTGGTTTAAACAGCTGACGCACGTTTCGTGCTTTGTTTCACTGTCAAACATCTTCAGTTTGGTCTATAATTTAACTATGAATCGTCTTACAAACGAACAACGCTCGCAAATTATTGCATTTTTTTATCTAAATGCGTGCTCTGTTAAGAAAGTTCATCGCGCTCTTCCATTTTATGGTCAGTTTAATCGACCCACTGAATCGGCTATTCGGGCTATTGTGACTAAATTTCGCACCAAATTTACATTGTTGGACATTAAACCACCAACCAACGCTTACGTAGAGTGCGAACTGAAGAAAATATCGCAGCTGTATCGGCCAGTGTTAATGATGATCATCAAATATCGATTCGTCGCAGTTCGCAGCAATTGGGCCTCTGTTACTCAAAAACGTGGAAATAAATGCCAAAATTGGACTAAGCGGATGGACCATTTGAGGCGCAGTCAATGTCAACATTTGCATGAAATAATCTTCAAACATTAAATTATCGATTCAAATAATGTTAAAAATTTAGGGTTATCGAGGCTAAGTCCAAAAAAGTCAGTACAAAATATTTTTTTTTGAAGATTTGTTTTTATACAAATTTTTATATTGTAGTTATCGAAAATAGGACTGTCCGATTGGGCTTACTACCTTACAATTAAGAGACTTGATAATGTGGCAACATTTTTATTCATTGGTTTTATTTAAATCTCCACCTTACTCGGTAACTAAGAGAGTTAGTATGCTACTTTCTTGTTAAGCGAAAAAAAGTAAAATTAAACTAGTAAGCCCAATCGAACAGGCCTAATGTTAGAAAATACTTTTCTATTTTGAGCCAAAAAGTCCTAGGATTTCGAAAGTAATATAAATCATTAGTCTCGCAATTTGTATATATTTTTATAACCTCACTCTACAGAGGGTATACATCATTTGGGACAGAAAAAAAGTGTAACGCATTGAAGGAGTGACTTAAAACCCTGAGTATGTTTGGACCAAATCCGTTTCACGATTTTTTAAGGTGTTTGAGCCATGTCCGTCCGTCTGTCTGTCTGGCTGGTGTAAGGAATCGATTCAAACTTTGCACATGACAATATTTTCCCATACCTAGTACCTTCTGATACCTCCCACACATTTGACCTATATTCCTATGTTAAATTAAAACCAATGTAACTTCTACAGGGATATTCGGAATCAGCTATATTTTGGTATTTTCTAATGTATATCACTTCAAGTGTGCTAAATATGGCGGGTTTTGCCACGCCCCTTCTAGTACCTCCCACACAAATCACCTTAAACTACGTACAGTTAAAACTGTTATAACTTCTATATAGATAATCGGAATACTGTGAAATTTGATATTTGGAAATGCTTTAATAGAAGTTACATTCACATGGAACATGGGCGATATTATCACACCCCTTCTCGTACGTCCCACACAAAGTGACATAATACTTGGTTACAGTAAAAACAATATAACACCCATACGGGTAGTCAAAATCATTTGAAATTTGATATTTGAAAATGTTTTCATAATCACTTTAAACCTACAAAATATTTACGCTTTAGCCACGCCCCTTCTTGTACCTCCCACACAATTGTCTCTATCCTAGATAACATTAAATCCTCCGTACTTCTATACTGGTGAATGGAATCCACAATTATTTGATATTTGATCGTGTTTATATAATTGTTTTATAAATGTGGAGGAAATGTGTGACACGAACCTCCTAGTACCTTCCACACAAATTATCCCTTATAAATTCCGTACATTTGTTATCTGAGAGTGAGGCTATATATAAGTCGGTTTAGTCGATTGAAGCTTACTTACTTGTTTTCTAGGTTTACATTGCTAAAATTTTATAACGATGGAAAAAAGAAATGAAATAAAAATAAAAAATAAGAAAAAAAAAATAAAAAATATAGTTCATCTGTGGAAGGAGGAAACAAGGAAGGAGGAACTATGCGGGAAAACGACTTCAAAAACACTGGAGCTTTAGTGTCAAACCCCCGATCTGGTTGACCTCCTAAGTCTCAAGTAAAGTCCAAAATCCCAGGCTAACCCCATCAAAAATAGCTGAAATCTCGAATGAACAGTACAATAAGGCAGTTTGCAAGGATACCGTCCTCACACTATTGAAAAAGGCCAACTGTCATAAGGACCAGAGATACAAACCAACCGATTTTAAGCCTACAAGCCGCCACATGTTTCTGTACGAGCCTCACCACCGCCGATTTCAACGGCTCACATCGACTTCAACCACGCCGCCGAGATTCGACGGAGTTCTAACTCCGCAAAGTGGACGTTTGGAAGGCTTTATCGTTATGGTGCACTTATTCCTCCTTTCATCGTTATATTTAAACTGAATATGTTTCTCTTTGGGCACTCTTGTGTAGGACACAAATATCGCAAATATGATTGTCGTCACGCACATGTATATTTAGGACATGAAGTTGCACTGTTCGGACACTTTTGGAGAATGAACCTTTTTATTGTGCTCCTTTGGTGCTTCAAAGTAGGCAGAGCTTTCAATGGAACAGGCATATAGTCGCGTAGCACGGAAAAAGCCACTAGTATCATTAGTCGGCAGACAAAAATGAAATGTCTTTGCAAAGGAACACATAAATAAGCTTCCAGAGTTCTGGGAAAAAGTATTGCTTACAGCTAAAAGGCCGACAGAAGCCCGTGCACAACACTGAATCCAACAGTAAAACATAGTGGAAGCTGTGTGATGGTATGGGGACTGTATATCTACACTTAGAGGAAACAAGTCTGTTATTAACAGCAGCGATTATTTGCTGCCTATCAGCAGGCACTTTTCTGCTATTACATCAGCTTTTCTGTCACAACAACAGTTTTTCTGCAATTAATGCATCAGCATTCACGCTGCTAAAGAGTTTGCAGTCTGCTAAAAATGGCTGTTGTCAATTAAAATATAAAAATAGATAAAAAAACAAACGTTCGTAATTTAAAAGCCTTTCAAATTGACTGTTAAAACGAGCTTAGCTCGAATTTCCTTTTATATTAGCCTGGAACAACATGAAATCACAATCCCAATATCTTTCAGTGGTAATAAATTGCATTTTAATAACCTTTATTCCACGAAGTGTTGTTAATACAGTTGAACTTCGATTAACCGTGACTCTATTAACCGTGATTATCTATTAACCGTGAAGCTGAGTGGTTGTTTTTTTACCTCTATTAACCGTGATTTACCTCTATTATCCGTGATGCACATGTCCATATGACTGCTTGTTTGTTTTTTCGTATAATACACACACATCTCTGAGTGGTTGATTTTTTATCTGTATTATCCGTGACCCTGCAAACATTTTCGCGATTTTGTGGCGATAACCTCTTTGGCGATGATTACGCGAGCCTTGCTAGCAAATAAAAATCGCTAACCATCGCCTAGGCCTTATAACTAAGCGATGAATTCGCGAGCGTACACAAGAAAGTCGAAATTTTTCTGAAAATACTTAGTTCTGACAACAGTTTTGATGACGTTTACGAGGTGAATCGCGTACCATCGCCTAAGCCTTACACCTAAGCGATGAATACGCGAGCGCACACACGTAACGGGAAATATTCCTCACAACAGTCAAAGTATTTTGCATTCTTTATCGTTTTCTTCGATTACTTTCGATGCGCTTTGTTTTTGTGTTGTTGTTTTTTGAGGTAACAGTAAAATAAATATTTGGTTTCAAGAACAATTAGCAAAATTGTCATTTTGTTAGATAAAGTGATCTATGAAGGGTGTGGTTTCTGAAAATATTTACTACTTTGCACAAATTGAAAGCTACAAATTCTTGTTGGATTTTGGTTTTATACTTGTTTTTTTCTTTAAATAGAAGTATGGCAACAAAATTGTCGGTGCTGACGAATCCATAATCCACCACGTTATTCAGCAACATTTCGTCCATGCAAACGACTGCCTCGCAAAGCGAAAGGACCGCTCCAATTCTGACCGGAAATAAATGTTCAGTGTCTTATTTTCTCATTATATTTTATATTATATTTACAAAAAATGAAGTAACATATAAAAAGCATTGCATTTGAAATTATTAAAACAATGAATATTATTAAAACCAATGAATTTTTTCACAACTCAACGGCGATTCGCGTGCGATTATTGGGCGATTTGCCAAAATGGTCGCCTGTGTGCCAGTCACGATTCGCGAATGCTAATTCGCCGGCGAATCGCCATTTGTAAATCGCTGGCGATTCGCCAAAACGATCGCCTGTGTGCCTGTCGCGATTCGCGAATGCTGATTCGCCGGCGAATCGCCATTTGTAAATCGCTGGCGATTCGCCAAAACTATCGCCTGTGTGCCTGTCGCGATTCGCGAATGCTGATTCGCCGGCGAATCGCCATTTGTAAATCGCTGGCGATTCGCCAAAACGATCGCCTGTGTGCCTGTCGCGATTCGCTAATGCTAATTCGCCGGCGAATCGCCATTCGCGAACCGCCGGCGAATCAGCATTCGCGAATCGCGACAGGCACACAGGCGATCGTTTTGGCGAATCGCCTGACCATAGTTTAACGATCGCACGCGATGGTTCGCCGCGATTGTACACAACTCATTGGCGATTCGCGGGCGATCATTAGGCGATTGAAAATGTTTGCAGGGGATGTACATGTCCATGTGACTGCTTGTTTGTTTTTTTTTTCGTATAATACACACACATCTCTCATATTAAAATTCGCTGATTCCCCTTTTTCATGAAAGTGTAATTTTCATATCAAATTTCATATTCATTCATCAGTGTGATGATGATTTGATCTGTCAAGACGTGTTTTCCTTACATCATGCCACCGTCAAAAACTAAATCCGTGAAAAGAGCAAGAAAGGTTCTTTGAATTAAAGAAAAAATGGAGCTGATTAATGAATACTCAAAACGTAAAGTACCTTTTAAAATGATATCTGAAAAATATGGAATTGGCATTCAAACTGTATCCGATTTAATAAAAAAGATCGGATTTTAAAATTTTGCTCCGATACTGATTCAATGCTTGGCCTTAAACACAGATATACACTAAAACATCCGAAAATCCAAAAGTTGACTTCGCAACATATGAATGGTTTCGGCAAGAAAGATTTAAGGGAACTCCAATTTCAGGTAAGTTAACTGAAATCGAGATATTGTATGAACTTAAACTGAAATTTGCTTCTGAACTTCAGGCGAAATGATTGTCGAAAAGGCAAAAATGTTCCATTTGAAGTTAAGCATGAATTCAGAGTGCACTTATTCATTTGGTTGGTTGGATAAATTCAAAAAACGTCATGGAATCCGTCGACTGAAATCTACGAGAGAAAAGGAGTGTGCTGATTATGAGTCTGCTACGATGTTTGTGGACGACTTGGATGAAATCATTAAAAACGAACAACTTACAACTGAACAGATCTACAATGCAGACGAAACCGTAGACATGGTTACCCAAAGCCAAGAAGATGAGCTTGATACAAATTCCGAGGAATCAGATGGAGGAAATGCAGACGAAACGCCTACATTGGCTCAGGCAATAGAGGCTAGTAGTATTTTGTTAGGTTTTATAGAAAAACTTTAATTGTCCAAGTATTTCAGAACCAGATAAAATGCAAATATATCGCATACAAACTCATTTGTTGGAAGAACAATCAAAAGCTAAAAGCATAAGACAGACTTCCATAAAAGATTTTTTTAAATAAATGTATGTATCCCTAGAGATATGATAAGTTATTTATAGACGCAGATTTACATGTTTTTGTCAAAAATAAATAAAAATAATAAAATTTATACATGTAAAATTTTCCTCTTTTAACCGTGATTTTCGGTTATCCGTGATTAGCCAGGTCCCAAGCATCACGGTTAATCGAAGTTCAACTGTATGTATATTCAGCTAGCCATACTGTTCTGTACATATGCTTAATTCTTTATTGCTAAAAACAGCAAACAGCTGTTTGCTACTTCAGCAAACACTAATCTGCTATCTCTTTTTCAGCAGAAAATTTGCTCTTACAGCAGACTTTCTGCTTTCTTTTACTGACAAATTCCTTTGAGTGTAGTAAAGATGCTGCTATGTTGGATATTATTCCATTATTATTATTCTGAAAAAAAGATCTTATTGAAAGTGTTCGGAAATAGGTTATGTAAAACCATTATTTTTCGACAAGATAACGATCCGATGCATATTTATGAAAAAAAGCAGTAAAAAAAGACTTGAATCCTATAGAGCATTTTGGTATTTACTGGAAGATTCGAAATCACGCTATTACTTCCAAAGAAATGAAACCGTTCTGGTCGAGGAATGGAATAATATTAGCCCCGACTAATTGACACCTAAATGAAGTTCTGAAACTAAAATGTTACCTTACTTCTTATTAATATGTAATAAAACTACACTATGCCACAAAAGTCTACAAACGACGTTACGTGTTATGCTTTATTAATTTTTCTTAGAAACACCTATGCAGAAATTGGGTAAGATCGTTTCAGATTTAGATATAGCCCCCATACAAATGTCGCTCCCGATTTGACTTTTGCCGCTTTAGAAACCACATATTATACTCGATTTTCTTTAAATTTGGCACAACATCTTACAATCCAACTAGAAACACCTATGCAGAAATTGGGTAAGATCGGTTCAGATTTAGATATAGCCCCCATACAAATGTCGCTCCCGATTTGACTTTTGCCGCTTTAGAAACCACATATTGTACCGGATTTTCTTTAAATTTGGCACAACATCTTACAATCCAACTGGAAACACCTATGCAGAAATTGGATAAGATCGGTTCAGATTTAGATATAGCCCCCATACAAATGTCGCTCCCGATTTGACTTTTGCCGCTTTAGAAACCACCTATTGTACCGGATTTTCTTTAAATTTGGCACAACATCTTACAATCCAACTAGAAACACCTATGCAGAAATTGGGTAAGATCGGTTCAAATTTAGATATAGCCCCCATACAAATGTCGCACCCGATTTGACTTTTGCCGCTTTATAAACCACATATTATACTCGATTTTCTTTAAATTTGGCACAACGTCTTACAATCCAACTAGAAACACCTATGCAGAAATTGGGTAAGATCGGTTCAGATTTAGATATAGCCCCCATACAAATGTCGCACCCGATTTGACTTTTGCAGCTTTAGAAACCACATATTGTACCGAATTTTCTTTAAATTTGGCACAACATCTTACAATCCAGCTGGAAACACCTATGCAGAAATTGGGTAAGATCGGTTCAGATTTAGATATAGCCCCCATACAAATGTCGCTGCCGATTTGACTTTTGCCGCTTTAAAAACCACATATTGTACCCGATTTTCTTTAAATTTGGCACAAGATCTTATAATCCAACTAGAAACACCTATGCACAAATTGGTTAAGATCGGTTCAGATTTACATATAGCCCCCATACAAATGTCGCTCCCGATTTAACTTTTGCCGCTTTAGAAACAACATATTGTACTCGTTTTTCTTTAAATTTGGCACAACATCTTACAATCCAACTAGAAACACCTATGCAGAAATTAGGTAAGATCGGTTCAGATTTAGATATAGCCCCCATACAAATGTCACTCCCGATTTGACTTTTGCCGCTTTAGAAACCACATATTGTACTCGATTTTCTTTAAATTTAGCACAACATCTTATAATACGACTAGAAACACCCATGCAGAAATTGGTTAAGATCGGTTCAGATTTAGATATAGCCCCCATACAAATGTCGCTCCCGATTTGACTTTTGCCGCTTTAGAAACCACATATTGTACTCGATTTTCTTTAAATTTAGCACAACATCTTATAATACGACTAGAAACACCCATGCAGAAATTGGTTAAGATCGGTTCAGATTTAGATATAGCCCCCATACAAATGTCGCTCCCGATTTGACTTTTGCCCCTTTAGAAACCACATATTGTACTCGATTTTCTTTAAATTTGGCTACCCAGCAAAAAAATTGGAAGTACTTCCGTAGGAAACACATTTTAATCGCATCTCAAAATCCAAATGTGCATTTTTCCCGCTCTTGCGGAAGTATTTTTTAAAAACTCACAAAAAAGTCGATAATATGTTAATTTTTCCTAGCATTTCAGGAATAGCATTTTCACAAGTGAATGGAAACGAATTTTTAGTATGGGGTCACAGAGGTAAGTTGTCCGCTTTGCACCCAGAAGGTCTCGGGTTCGAATCGCGGTTAAGGAAAAACTCTTTTTGTTTTTTTATTATATATTAAACAATGTTTAATTTTAACACCTTAAACATTTTTGCTTTAAAAAGTACAAATTTATTGTTTTATTCGTGTACTTCAAACATATAATTTTGTATTAATTAAGTATGTAATAAGTAAGTAGTATTAATTTATTGAATACTAATTTAATTTCGTTCGATTGGGCTTACTGTACTCTGTATGCTACACAATCCCAAACCACACATTCGAAAATTGTTACCCCAGTGTATATTTTACCTAATATTCTTTAAGTGATATACAAATACAATAAATTTCAACACCTACACTAGTCATGTTTTATTGGCAATTCGCTTGTTACTCTCTTAATAATTAAACTACGTCAGATTTTTGAAAATGGTAAATATGATTTAATTTATAGAAATAATTTTGTTGGAAAAAATTCTTCAACGACGAGAATAGCCTTCAATCTGCCGGCAATACTGTGGAATGCACTTGTTAAAAGCAACATTAGGCCTGTTCGATTGGGTTTACTAGCTTAATATTTGTATGGGATTTAGTCGCTTAACAGGAAATTAACTTGTTACTCGCCTAGTAGTGCTGCCAGATTTCTTTTCGTGGTTCATTAAGGAAATGCCAATGGATAACAATGCTGCCACCTTATCAAGTCAGATCTATAGTCTTTGAATTAAAAATGATTTAAAGAACTTTTTTTAGGACACATTGCTCTCTAGGAGTGTTCAAATCTTAGAACAGGAGCTAATCACGGGATTCAATATCGAGAAGTTTCGATCGAAATCATTTCTTTCGGTCGGAATATATACCCTTATTAAGCTAAACAAAAGCACATTTCGATCGAATCTTAGGCCCCAGGTCCCACTTTTTATCCATCCCCAACATTTCTTGTGAACATATTTAAGTCATAATTAATTATAATTAATTTTAGATGAAATACTAGGCCCGTTCGATTGGGCTTACTAGCTTACGTTTTTATACCCTCCACCTCCAGGTTGGGGGTATACTGGCTTTGTCATTCCGTTTGTAACACCTTGAAATATCGACCTGCGACCCTGTAAAGTATATATGTATATTCTTGATCGTGATAAAATTCTAAGACGATCTAGTCATGTCCATCCGTCCGTCTGTTGAAAGTACGCTAGCATCTAAACGAGAGGAGCTAAGACTTCCAAATTTTCAATAAATGCGTCTTATAGTCGTAGATCGGTTGGGATTGAAACTGGGCGAAATCGGCCCAAAGGGAAATTTTTTCCCTCACAAGGACTAAAAATACCCATAATAACTCCTAATATTTTAGAGTATTTAAGCATATTTTTTTCAATATGTCTGCTTGTACTTACTTGATATTATATACTATAAAAAAACGTGCACCATAAAGTGATTTTATTAGTTGGAGGTGAAATGGGGCAAAATGGGATAAAAATGGTACATATTAAACGACAACAGATAGAAACACGAAATTCGGCGTGTACATTCCTCTAATTGAGTAGATACATAATATAAAAGTATTTTTTCCAAATTCGTTTTTTTAGGGGTAAAATGGAAATAGAGGGATAAAAATGGTACCAACCAAACGGCTGTACCTAGAATAATGAAATTCGGTGTATAAAGTCTTCTGATAGACACGTAAAATAAACGGATTTTTAGAAATTCGTACTTTTAGGGATTAAAATGGAAAAAGGGGATAAAAATAGTACCAACCAAATGACTGCAGCTAAAGTGATGAAATTCGGAGTATACATTCCTCTGACTACATAGACACGAAAATATAATAAGTTTTTTCCAAATTCGTACATAATATAAAAGTATTTTTTCCAAATTCGTACTTTTAAGGGGTAAAATGGAAATAGAGGGATAAAAATGGTACCAACCAAACAGCTGTACCTAGAATAATGAAATTCAGTGTATAAAGTCTTCTGATAGACACGTAAAATAAACGGATTTTTAGAAATTCACACTTTTTCGGGTTAAAATGGAAAAAGGGGATAAAAATAGTACCAACCAAATGACTGCAGCTAAAGTCATAAAATTCGGAGTATACATTCCACTGACTGCATAGACACGCAAAATAAAAGGTTTTTTCCAAATTCGTACTTTCAAGGGATACAATGGCTACAGAGGGATAAAAATAGTACCAACTAAACGACTACAGCTAGAATGTTGCAATTCGGTGTGTACATCCCTCTAATTGGGTAGACAAGTAAATTAAAGAGGTTTTTGAAAGTCGTACTCTTGAGGGTGTAAACTAGGAAAAAAGGGATAGAAATGGTACCAACCAAATAGCCGGAGCTAGAATCATGGAATTCGGTGTATACATTCCTCTGACAAAATAAAAAGATTTTTCCAAATTCGTTCTTTTTTACTTTTACGGCAAAAATTAATTGAATCATGAAGTTAGGTTATTTTGCTATGTACGTGAGATAAAGGGTTTTCAAAATTTAAACTTTTGGAATTAAAATAGAATGGAAATACAACCAGCTGTAACACCCACTATCCTTAAAGAGGCCGGTTTTGATGTTGAAAAGTCGCTGCGAAGCCACCTGAACGAAACCTTTAGACAAGGTGGAAAACATGATAGTGGTAGTCTGCAGCCAAGTAATAAATGTCACCATGCCATTTGTAAATAAATTTGCACTCTATTAAGTATACAGTGGTGGACACGAATTTAGCACAGTCACCACATGTAACTTTATAAAGCAAATATTTCAACTTCAACTTTATGTTTTTTGACCGGTATTTTTCTAAAATATTACGTACGATAAGATGGCCATTTAACGTTGTTTTTGTTCAGTTCTTATGCTGCATTTTAGTTTTATGCAATTTAAGGTGCAAATAATACGAAAAGTGATTGGACGGTAATTTAGCACAAATTAAAAAAAAAACTTTAATCAAATCGGGAAAAAACTGAACTAACCAATACATTTTATTATAAACTTAATATTTGGTTGGATAATCGCTATTTTGAGTAATAGCTGTACATCTTCTGGACATACTCTCCACTAGAGACATAAAAGACTCCATTGGAGTAGCATATCAGGAATTTTGAGTTTAATTCAAGAAATCGGGCAAATTTTTGGGTTTTATTGCTATAATATGTTGTTAAAATCCATTCCATAGATTCTCAATAGGATTGAGATTAAATTTGACACTGTAAGCCATATTTTGATACGTCTGGCTTATGTTGAACAATGCAACCAAGTAAATTTTTTCCATTGGTTCTTCTTCTTATGGTTCTTGAGGAAATGCTAATGTCAATTTTTGCCGAAAAATCTCTCTGAATCACAGTTGAGCTTTTAAATGGATCTGCTACGCAGGTCCTACAAATCAAAAAATCCGATTTATTGCTTGTTTTTCTCGGCGTAGGACAATATTTTTTTGCAATATTTGTGAAGCTCCCATAAGTGCCAATATTGCTTAGTATACTGCACACAATCTGTCTGGATCAATTTATAATGTTTGCAATATCCCCAGCGGTACTTCCACTGTCGTTCAATTGCATAATAACCTGACGCTGCGCCTCAATGCACTATTTTCCTTTAACAATGTCTAATTATAATTTTTGTTAAATAATAACTTCCATTTGAGTAAAAATTACCCAAACATACCAATAAATTAATTTAAACGCAAAAATAAATGGAAAATAACAACTTTTATCAAATGTGCTAAATTTGTGTCCAGCCCAGATTACGAATTACTTGCAAAAACATGAGAGTACGAAGAAAAGGCACAAAAGAATTCGCAAAAATTATTGGGCTTACTGATCACACCATAAGCAAAACTAAAAAACAAATATTTTGCGCAGAGTTCATTATCAAAACAAATTATTTGCTATTATAAATAACACATGTGAAGTGTGCTAAACTCGTGCCCACCACTGTAGATGCTAAATGTTCTTGAGTCAGGACAATATCCCAGTTTAAATCAAATATTGATTACAGACCAAAAAATACAAACGAGAAAAACTAAAATAATTTTTTGTTTAATTTTTTCAATGAATGTGGTCTAAGTCAGTGCGTCCTCTGAAAGTAGTGGTTTCCTTGGATCGATTTTTTATAAAAGTTCAATATAGTAGTAGGACATTCTAAGAAAAATTTTACCACATAAACCATTACATATCTCAAAAAGTGTGACTTAGGCCACTATCATACTAACTGGCACATATGTTCTTTGTGTAATATGGTTACCCTGTATTGAATCATCCCAACGCTACATTTCCAGTGGGTTAATTCGTATGCTAAAATAGTATTAAACATTTGGATGCTTGTTTGTTATTTATTACCCTTGAGTCACTAGCCGCCCTTGACCATGGTTAATTCGGTGTTATTCAACAGAAGAAGGCTTAAATTTCTATTATTCTTGTAAAAATGTAAGTACTGTATCTGTTTACTTAAATACAGTACATCAGCAGGCAATTTTTAAATGTTCTTACAAGTCACCCTGTGGGCATGCTGCTACAAAGCTCGAATTATTGAGTTGAATGCGATGCTTCAACTCCACTTCAGATTCAGGCATCAGCGCATTGACATTTATATATATTTTATTATCCATTAAAAAACTAGCAATACACTTTTGAAGTTAGAACGTTAAGGATAATAGTAACAATAATATACTCTCTTTTGATTATTTTCGCTGGGCTGCTGCATTCATTTTTAATAAATTTCAAACCAAAAAGACGTTTAGCTCGAATTTAATTTTTTTACGTTTTTTACAAGTCACCCAGTGTTGGACGTTGGAAGGTACGGCTATATTCGAGCTTCGAACCAATATGAGCGGGGTTGATGTCTTTGCTGAGATTTTAGCGCACTCACCTTCCATATATGTACCTTTGTACAATAAGAGGATGAGTAGTTTCACTGGGCACATTTCAGAAATAAATACAGTGAAACCTCTTAAAAGCTCACCCCCTCCGATGTACACCTTTCTAGAATGGCCAATTGGAATAAAATTGGAAAAAAACATTAAAAAAAAACAAATGTTGAAAGGTTTCAATGTATATCAAACAAAAAAGTTAAATTATATATCCCAACAAACAAAGTAATAGGAAAACGATTTAAAATCGTATCGCCTAGAAAAAAATTGGTGGCAAAAAGGGATAAAAATGGTACCTAGCTAGAAACACAAAATTGTACAACAGCTAGAAACACAAAATTCGGTGTGTACATTCCTCTAATTGAGTTGATAGATAATATAAAAGGATTTTTTTTCAAATTTGTACTTTTAGGAGGTAAAATGGGACAAGGGAACAAAAATCGTACTAACCACACGGCTGCACCTATAATAATGAAATTCGGTGTATACATTCCTCTGACTGCATAGACACGCAAACTAAAAAGATTCTTCCAAATTCATACCATATTTTTTTACTTTTACGGCAAAAATGCGAAGAGTGATAAAACTGTTAGCGAGCTAATGGCTACAATCCTGAATTTAGGTTATCTTGCACTTATAATGGATAATGGATAGATAATGGATTTTCAAAATATGTAATTTTGGAATTAAAATAGGATAGAAATACAAACAACAAAAAGGCTGTATCTGGCAAAGCACCCACTGTTCCCCAATATTTAGGGTAAGCTTTAAGCTTTACGGATATTGCTGTTTTATATTTACTTTCTGAGTTGACTTGAAGTCTTTTTTTATAAACATTATAAACATATTGGTAGTCTTGCCTTATAAGTGGTTTAAAATAATTAAGATCGACAGCCGCTGTGGAATGCAATACATGGTGGAGGATATATAAAGTTCGGCCCGGCCGAAATTAATTCCCTTTTTACTTGTTTTCGCATGCGTTTGGTAAAACACCAAAGCATGCACCTGAAATTAAAACAAATACATACATATATATAATAAATGCTAAGTGAGCGATATACGTTATAATGGCAGCTAAAGAAAAGCTATCCACTAACCACGCTAATAAATACAATGTAACTCTCTAAGTGTTTAAGACAGAGACCAGAGAAAAAAATCACCGTCTACACTGCCCACAAATGAGAACTTTATAAAAGCCTTTTCACACTGCATGCGAAATTAACTGATTTCAGCTTGAAATGACATAAGGTCGATTTACAAATGCCAATTTTGTATGGGATCTGACATTTGCAAATGTCAGTTCAGCTAGATTTCGCATGTAGTCTGAAAAGGCTATAACAATGAAATCCGTGTAATCTGAAACTCCGATTCTGAGTGGTAGATCAATTACAAAAACTTCTTTCTAACAGTCTGACAGGAGTTTAGGACGTTTTTTGGTCGATCTTGTCCTCCTCATTTCCACACTTCCTGCAAATAACCGCAAACCACTGACAATGCTCCATTGTTTGAGAGTTCACAAACTGCGTGTGAAAACGTGTATAAGAGAGAGGTGAGGAGGGTTCCAGAACCAGTCGATTTGACGTATAGACACTTTGAAAATATGTCAACATCATAAAGGGTGAATGGGTGAATAGGTGCGACACGACAGTAGCTGTGACAATAGGACCGTCTCGTACGTTCATATTTGAATGTTGCGTCTGTCTGAATGGACCCTTAAACTTTACTTTAAGGGCCTGTTTCAGTAACTTATTTTCGTTCGTCTGAGGCGAACGATCAAAAATATATCAATTATTACATGAATTCTATAAACGTAGATAAGAAATATTATAGCTGCGAGCTCTTTGTTTGTTTTTCTACAGACCCAAGGAACGTTCGCCTCAGCCGAACGAAAATAAGTTACAGAAACCGGCCCTAAGGTATGAGAATGCCACGTAGTCGTCCGTTGCAAATAATATTCCCATCGACAATGGCATTTATCGATAACGCAAAGCTAAGGATGGCACCTCTGACACGATTCCTACTGAATTTCCGAAAATCCTTAGGTTCAAATTCGATAACGTTTTTCAAGTCATCAAGGTCTTCCAGTTTTCATTCCCGACAACTCACAGACGTGGTACGCACCAAGGAAACTCACCAATAAAGTAGACACACAAAAAATATAATCGGCAGAGTCGACGACATGTCAACAATACCCACCTTGAGTGATCGAAAGATCTTTAACTTCAATTTCAACAGCCTTTTTAACTACAGAAAAACTTTACGCCAGAAATATCTTCTTTGCATAGGCGACTTTACACGTATACCAAATCTTGAAGACCAAACGCAGACCGACAAAGCAGGAAATCTTTCCTGCAAAAAAAAAAACATCTTTAATACCGGCAGAAGTCCTGCAACGCAAGAAACCTTTACTCTGCGTAGCCGCATTGGCATATACCCCAGGTGAACATCATTAAGGATTGCATATTGATCGATTTTGTACCGACTATAAATTATAAAGACACATTTGATTTTTTATACGTATATTATTTATGTGTAAAAACTTATTTATTATACTCTATAACAAACTATAAACAAATTGCATTTTCTCTTCTTTGTACAAACCAGAGAAGAAAGCCTAAGTACATTTGATTGCATTTCTAGTGACTAAAATTCTATTAAATGACAAGTAATACTTGTTGGGATGAGGATGGTACTCACTGGGAATGTGGGAGGGAAATAGATACAGAAATACAGAAAATTCGATATTTTGTGGTCTAAGACTATGCGCATGAGTATTAAAGTGTGCATCTTTTCACAACAAAATGGAGCGAACTTAAAACTAAAAACAATTTGAAGAAAATTAAAACAAAGGTACTAATTTGTAACTACCCTACAGTCTACTACTCTCGTGAATTTGAGCTTTGTATGAGGGGGCATTTTGCAAATTATTCGTTAGCACGGACGGTTTCTTGCCATTTACGCCATTGTATGCTGGAGGCTCATCGGCAGAGAATACAGAGTTGTCATGGCCCTGGATGTTGCGGGTGTGAACTTCTATGCTGCCGTTTTCGGCCTTCTCGTCGGGAGCATTGGTTTTGGGTTTACCCTCCAACAGGAAACAGGTGATGAGGAACAAAATAGAACCTAAGAAATTAGAAAAAAATGTTACTCCAAAGATCGAATAGAGATGTTGTTGCTAATACTTACTTATGCCGTACATGCCCGCGTAGAATATCATAATTGAACCTCTATAACCGATAGCTTTGGCCACTGGATCAACCAAAATTGGCAAGTTGCCTCCAATGTTGTTCATAACAAACAAGAAGACACCAATGGTGGATGAGCGCACATGCAATGGCACAATTTCCACGACAATGGCAAAGACAATGCCGAACCACATTTCAGCAAAGAAATACGAACCACCCAACGTGATCATGGCCCACAACGGATCAAAGAAGACGGAGCCAAAGGCTGGCAATGTGGCTATCAACTGACTAATGGCCAAAACAAATGCTCTCGAACGTATACCCATTTTGGCAACAATTTTATCGGACACCACACCGCCCACCACTACGCCGACACTGCCAATGCCAATTGTCACAGCAAACAGCCACCAGCCCAAATCGGTGTCAGGGAAATATTGATTATAGTACAAGTCGGCATTGTAGGCAAACGTCATGCCTCCACAATGTCTGATGGAAGCGGCAATCATTAGCATAATCATGGCGGGATTCTTCAGCACCGACCACAGATTGGCCTTCTTGCCATCTTTCGTTGTCATCGAATCATCAGAGATGGATTTACGTTCGGGTTCTTTGAGAGTGGCACCCGTCAAGGCGGCAATAATAACGGCCAAAACACCAGCACCCAAATAGCACACGCGCCAGCCCAAATTGAAGAAATTCGCCTGGGTAATATAGCGACCAACGGGGAAGGCTATGCCATAACCGCCATAAATGCCCCAATTGAAAATGGCCATGACCAGAGCTCTCTTGTCCTCGGGGAAAATGTCGGACATGATGCCGGTAGCCAAGGGATTACAGCCAGATTCGCTGAAATTAAAAAAAAAAAACAAACAAATTAATACAACATATGTATTGTATTTCTTAAGAAACGAGAGTTAAATGACAGATAGGAGGCGTTGATTCCGCGAATAATTGATACATGTTGCGAGGGATTTCGAAATCAAAACGACATGGCGGTGATAACGTTCATTAAACGAAAGTCTAGATTAGATATTAGGCATGTTCAATTGGGCTTACTAGCTTACAATTAAGATATATGGTAAGGTGGCAACGTTGGATTTTCTTAAATGAATCATAAAGAAAATTCTGGCAGCAACACTAAGAGTTGCAAGCTACTTTCTTTCTTGTTAAGCGAGTAAATTCCATACAAAAATTAAGCTAGTAAGTCCAATCGAACAGGTATTTTAATTCAATCATTAATTAATTTATTGTTAATCAAGGTAAACTTGTTATGTATGTATATTTATTTCGATGTCCTGCGGATTTTTCCAATAAATATTCATTAAAAGTTATAATTTTCAGGAAATATCTCTTCAACCAACTTCAAATGTAAATGCGCCGCACAAAAATGCTCGGAGAGTTTACACTTAAAAACAAACACAACGTTCATTAATAGCCTTGTCACACTGCATGCGACATAAGGTCGATTTTCAAATGTCAGATGCCATAGAAATTTGTCATTTAAACTAGATTAGTCATTTAAACTAGATTTCGAATGCAGTGTGACAAGGCTCTAACCGAAGTCTAGATTAGATATTAATTTGTCAATGTAAAATTGATATGTATGTGTGTTTATTTCGATGTCCTGCGATTTTTTTCAATAAATATTCATAAAAAGTTGTAATTTTCAGGAAATATCTCGAATGAAGGAATAACAATTTTACATGTGCATGATTTAAGTGTTGCCAACCAACTTTAAATGGAAATGCGCCGAACAAAATGCTTGGAGAGTTTACATTTAAAAACAAACACAACGTTCATTAACTGCAAATCTACATTAGATATTAATTTGTCAAGGTAAACTTCATATGTGTGTATGTTTATTTCGCTGCCCTGCGAATTGTTTCAATAAATATTTAATTTTCAGGAAATATCTCGAATGAAGGAATAACAATTTTACATGTGCATGATGCATGATATAAGTGTTGCCAACCAACTTTTAATGGAAATAGCCCGAACAAAGAGAGAGAGAAGAGTGAGGAGAGAATATTCTTCTTTGAAAAATGTAATTTTTATGTTTGCATCATTATGTAAATTGCATTAAGGCCGTTTCACACCATATGATTTCCCTTTTATTTCCAACAAAACAGTACGTTGCCAACTGTTTTGTACGAAATCATAATGCAAAGCAGATCATGGCAATCGAATTGATATGCGTCGCACTTGTTGCGAAAATCATATCGTTCCATATGTTATAGTCTTGTCACACTGCATGCGAAATCTATTGAAATGACATAAGGTAGATTTTTAATTGTCAAATTTGTATCGCATCTTACATTTGTAAATCGACCTTACGTCATTTAAACTAGATTTCTCATGCAGTGTGACAAGGCTATAAGGCTGATATACAAATGTCAGATACCATACAAATTTGACAATTAAAAAAAACCACCTTAGCTTAATTTCGCATGCAGTGTGAAAAGGATATTATTATTCAGGTGTGCGGGGCCCCTCGCATTTTGAAATATATTCGGAAATACATTTTTAAGGGAAACGGCTCTCTATTTTTAATGTTAAAGATGGAAGCACTGGCCAGTTTTTTATCTCGGAATTTGGAAAATATTTCCTCATGGATTTCATTTCTCTGTTTTTTTTTTTAGTTCAATTTGAAAGTACTCACCCAGCAGCCATAATCATTCTCAGCAACACCAGTTGCCAATATTCCTTAACCGTGCCTTGTAGAATGATAGCCACCGCAAATATCAATGTACAGACGGTCAACATTTTAACACGGTTATATTTGTCAGCAGCAAAGCCCATGAAAACACCAGCAATGGTAAAGATCAAAATGAATGTGGGTCCAGCCAATATCTGGTATTCAATACCCAAGCCATTATAATTCCATTCGCAATATGTAGTGCCATTGTGATCCAAGGCTAGGCAGCTGTGAAAGAAATGCGAAAAAGAACATTTGTTAGGAATAGTGTAATATGTATTTATTAGACCTGTTCGATTATTAGTTTAATATTTGTATGAGATTTACTCGCTTAACAAGAAAGTAGCATACTACTCCCTTAGTTATCGAGTAAGGTGGTGCCAGATTTTTATCTCTGATTTATTTAAATAAAACCAATGGATAAAAATGCTGCCACCTTATCAAGTCTCTTACTTTTATGCTTATAAGCCCAATTGAACAGGCCTTTTCTTGTTTACGCTGGGGCGTTAAATTTATAAAAGGATATACATGTTTGCATATTATACCTTGTTTCATTTTTGACGGCCGAGCATTGTTCGGGCACCTCTGTTCTGGTAAACATGGTATTATTCTGTTGACAGGCGATATCACCATAATTCAATTCAATGGCTGTTTGTTTGGAGGTAACGCCAATCAGGTAATGGCCCAACTCTCCCAGAATATAGCCAATGGTCAGGACAGCCAGCACATAGGCGCTGTAATAGCCGCTAAGCTTGGATAGGACCGGTATCATTTTGGTGAGCTAGAAGTAAACGAAAAGGCAAATAAATGGATTAGATGTGTGCTACTAAATAAAACTATATAATCCTAGCTTTCGACGTACAACCTAAGGCAGTGGTGAGCGACAGGCAACTGTGAGTAGGATTCATGAAATGCAATGTATTTATACTAAATATTGGGCGAAAATATATCCATGCATAATGATGTTATTTTCATTTTTCACATTAGTGAATATTCTAATCGGAACACTAATTATGAAGTTATGCGTCAAAAGCTTTGAAACGGAATTCATCAGCTGTTTTTCCCTTACGTTATGTTTTTCACTCAATATTTGAATTGTTTTGACTCATCTCTGCTGTAATTATAAACATATTATAGTAGAGATTTTTTTGCCTCAGAAAAATTGAGGTTCTTCTTATTCTTTAGTATGCAATATCATATTAAACATCTTTTGAAAGTACAACAAATATAGACCCCGATAATTAGCTTCAATTTAGACATGCATACATTCTCCATATGCGCAGATAATCGTTGGACAAATTATAAACGTATTGCAATGTTTTAATTATTTGTGTTGGTTTTTTTGTCGAAGACTGATTATTAATTTGTATTTTTTTAATTGATGTTAACTGCCAATAAATGAATCGTGCATGATAATGATAGCAGCTGTCTGGCTTAAGTGCGATATATAACGACAACATTTGAAAGGAGCTGCAAACAATGGAGAACATGCTATTTTCTAACGACAAAAACGAAACGAGGAGCTACGCAGGAGAGTTTGAGAAATGTTTTGTTAAGTAAACCGTCATAAACTGTCAACTGTCACATTTTTATGGATTCTGACATTTGCAAATCGACCTTATGTCATTCCAGCTAGATTTCGTATGCAGTGTGGAAGTGTCTATATCGCATTTGTGCAGCTACATACATAAATAAAATACGGTGTTTGTCGCACTGTATGATTGTATATGTCAACAATTTCAAAACAAACAAATGCTTTCAAATTTATTCAGATACGCCCAAACACATTCGTTGATACGTTGAATATTGAAGAAAGTAAATACAAGTTTAAATATTATTATTGTGAAATATGAAAAGAAAAAACAATTTGACAAGCGTAAACGACAAAATAAGCTTTTATGCTAATACACCAGCGTCTATCGCGTGATGACAGCACAAGCGTTTTGTCGTGTCGCGCAGAACTTAAAACGTCTCTGCTAATTTGTCCGAAACCAGCCTAGAGTCCATATGGCATTAGCTTTTTTTTTTTGGGACTCTTAGAATGAAACGACACATGATACAAGCGAAGAAATACACTATTTATAATTAAATAGTTTTTTTCATATACAATAAACCAAAAGGAAAGACAGAGAAAACCCGATCCAAATTATTTGTTTTAGTTAATTTAATAATTCTCAAATTATGTTCCATAAATTGCTTGTGAAAGATTTTGTTATAAAAAATTAGCAGCGTAAACTCATACAAATCCCAAAATACACATTTTAACATGTTAATTTGTCTTCGGGGAATGAATGCGAATGGAACAAGAAAAATGTATGCGCTGTATTGTGAAAATGTTGCCAACAGAAATGACAAAGCGCTTTATTTAAGCAGCATTTACATTACGCTATTGGGTAAACCTATCGAAAGTCGCATTTACACTTATCACACAAAATATTGCGAAATTAAAAAAACGTTAAATTAAAAACATTGAACAATCTGTTTTAATTTTTGCTTACTTTATTTCTGATTTCCTTTACTTGCCTCGTGAAAAGTGTGGAGTTTTTGACAAATTTCAAAAAAATAATAAAATCGAAAAGATTCAAAATTTACGTGTGTTTTATTTACACTATGCGTCTTTTCACGCACCTGTCATTTTTTGACAGATAACATATATGTCAAAGTGTACATTATTTTATATATCTAACAAACATTTCCTCTATGGATTTTTGAGTATTACTTAAACTTCTGAGTATCACATAAACATTAAATTTCTCCAACTCACATATTATAAAATAAAACAAAAAAAAAAACAATAGTTTTGTGAAGGAAGCTTACTGCCAAGAATTTCGTTTTTCATTGATGCAATTAAATAAATCTTTCTTCGATACATTTTAAATATATTCATTCTTTCACTTGTTATCTAATTGGCAGTTGTACAAAAAATGCTTTCTAGTATACCTATAGAATAAAATGGGAAATCCCCTTATTTGTGTATATTTAAAAAAGAAAACAGTACGTTGAACGTAACGAAGCAAATCGTAAAGCTGAATAAACTTTTTCAAAAAGCGTTTTATTTCAATGCGGCACGTGTTTTTTGAAATGTTTACAGAATATTTTTTACATACCACACTACCTTTTCAGGCTGCATGCGATCGATTTTAGCACAAGGTTGATTTACGAATGACAGATCCCATAAAAATGTATATTCATTTTAAAATCAATTGATTTCGCATCCAGTCCAGGTCGATTTCATCTGTAAGATGCCATGCTAATCTAATAGGCTGTTTCCACTACGGTCGCTTCCACGTCCGCGTCAACGATTTATCGAAAATTTTTAATGGTGTTTCCATTGTGTTTTGCGTCCACGTTTGCGTTCAAACAGCTGTTTGCGTTTATTTGTTTTTTTTTTTTGCGATGCGAAAAGTTTAATATTTTTTTGTTGTGACATTATCATGGAGTTAAATGATATTATTTTGCTAACCGCAGTGGAAAATGAGGATCAAATGGTATTGCGCCTAATGGAAATGTGCAGTAGCAGCAGCGCTGCACATTTTTTGTACAATGCACGAAGCATCTGGTCATTTGTAAGTGAGGAAAAATATATTTTTTGCATTTTGGCTGTGGCTGTTTATGTTTATGCTGATAAACAGCTGTTTTAATAGGGATGTGCAATTTGCGGTGTTGCCATTAATAGGTATGGGTGGGTTTCGATTGCAAAAATAATCGAATTTATAGTAAACGTGACTTATCGGAAAACGCGTCCAATATGAACGCGACTTTTTCCCATACCTAACTGCCTATGATTTTTGTATAGGCTTTAACGCGCGTTCATTGATTATTGGACGCGGACGTGGAAGCGACCGTAGTGGAAACAGCCTATAACAGAAGAAATTGAGTTAAGATCGATGTTTGCATCTGAAAAGGCTATAACTAATATTTTATCTTCGATTTCGCCTTCTGGAATGGCTGTAACTAATATTAGGCCTCTTCGATTGGACTTACTAGTTTACGATTAAGATACTTGATAAGGTGGCATCATTGTTACCCATTGGTTTTTCTTAAATGGATCAACAAGAAAAATAAGGCAACTCAACTAAGAGAGTAGCAAGCTACTTTCTTGTTAAGCGAGTAAATTCCATACAAAAATTAAGCCCGTAAGACCAATCGAATTATTGTTGATGACGTTGTTCAGATTTATCATGGTTTTGTCGTCTTCAAAACTTATACTTAAGCAATTGTTTAATTCTCTAATGGTTTATTAACTAAGGTCCCTGATCTCATGGAACATATTGAAAGTAATAGGTAATGCATATGTATTCAATTCTCATACCATACGTTTTTTGCATCATTAAAAATAACTAATTGCAATAACATTAAATTATAACAATCACTAAAGAAAAAAAATAAAACGTGACTGGAAATGAAAAGTAGCAGCAGAATTAAACGCTTTTGACAAATTAATTAATTTCTAATATCAACAAAATCTAATATCGTTATCGTTACACAAAAATCTATCATAACAAAGAAAGTGAAAGGAGTTCAAATCTTACAACGAGCCGGAAATTGCTTACACAACAACAAGGTTGCCAACCAGATATTCTCGAGGGTATGATGTAAAATATAATGCGATCGTTTATGGGGGGGATTTAAATGATAATAGCAAGAGACAATGTAGTGTCACACAATATTTGTATTTTATTTTTTATTGTATAAATCAAGAATATAAATTGTCTAATTTTATATCAAACAACAAAGTATGTTTGTAAACTACATCCGCATGGGTTTAGATCATTTTGGTATACCATACATTGTTCAATGAATTACTTCAAATATGTTGAAGCATTTTTTGTTGTTTTTTTTTCTTCTGAACACATACTCGTACATTATAGATTTGTTGTTATTATTATTGTTGTTGCTGTCGTTTTTATTTAGAGGTGTTTTTGGCGTTTTCAACTTTTACCGGTTCTTTGTGTTACGTTCTGTGAACACTTGTTGCTTTTGATTTTTGTTTTTATTTCTAATCCCAGTTCAATTCTTAACCTTGAATGCTATTAAACTACCACAAAGTACAACAGCACCAACAAAAACCGAAGCATTTTTAGCACCAACAGAAATCTTGGAAAAAAATGATTGATATGTATTGTCTCACAAGCTTTTAGCTAGCCAAAAGCCAATGACTTGTGGGAATAAACACAATGTGATGTCTTCCTTCTTCTTATTCGGCTTCCTCTTCTCCACGAATTGTGATAATTAGGTATTTTTTGGCATCAACAAAAAAATGAGGAATTTTTGGATTTGATTAATGAGTGCTTGTCTGTTTTTTTGTCAGAGCAAATATCATACGTGGTAGCAGCATATTTAAAAAAATTGCATTTGTTATTCCATCAATATTGACTGTTTTTTCTTGCAGAGTTGTGTGGTTGTGGTTTTAAAATTCACACCTTAAACCGTATAACACTGAATGACACACGTAAAATGGAGTAGCGATGTGACATCGAGAATATTGGAAAATAATTTAACCAAATCGAATATGTAAATAGCGTTAATTTGGTGTCGAGAATAATAATTAGAACTTCCGCTAATAGCCTGACAACGAAATTGAGCTGAAATGACATAAGGTCGATTTACAAATGCTAGAACCCATACAAATTGGGCATTTGAAAATCTACTTTATGTCACTTCGAGCTGAAATCGTTTGATTTCGTATGCAGTCTGAAAAGGCTATAAGCTAGCATGCGAAAATCTAAAAGGGACAGATTTCAGGCCTGTTCAATTTGGCTTACCAGTTTACAATTAAGAGACTTGAGAAGGTGGCAGCGTTGCTACACATTGGTTTTTCTTAAATGGACTAACTGGAAAAATCTGGCAACAAAACTAAGCGAGTAGTAAGCTACTTTCTTGTTAAGCGAGTAAATTCCATACAAAAATTAAGCTAGTAGCTTTGAATACAACAATAGATGGACATACGGACAGACAGACGGACATCGTTAACTCTACTCAGGAAGTGATTCTAAGCCGATCTGTATAATAGACGACGGGCCCATCTCGTTTCATTTTGGACTTTTACGTTTTGACTTTGATATAGCCTTCATATATGTACATTAGGATGGGTACGAAAATAAACTGCAGCTGTCAGACCCACATATGAAGATTGGATTGTTTGATAATGATCTGCAAAATATTTCGTCACTGAGTCAAGCTATCTGTGAGCTAAACGCTCATGAAAACATTTCTAAAGATCCTTTTATTTTTATACACTCCACGAGAGTATTATGTCTTTGTCCATTTGTTTGTAACACCCAAAGGGCGATAATTATACCGATCGACTTAGAATCACTTTTTAATCGATTTAGAAATTTCCGTCTGTCTGCCCGTCTGTTCTTGTAATCACGATACAGGTCGCAATTATAGACGGAACCAAATGAAACTTGGCACAGCGAAGTGCAAAGGACGAACGCTATTTAATTTGAAGAAAATCGGTTCAGATTTAGATATAGCCACCATACGAATTTCACTCCCGATTTGACTCTTTCCACTCTAGATACCACTTATTACAACAGAAATTGGCAAAACATCTTATATTTCAACTAGAAACACTTGTGGTAAAAATGTATTAGATCGGTTCAGATTTATGTATAGCTCCCATACAAATTTCGATTTGACTTTTCCTCTCTAGAAACCACATATTGTATGAGATTGTCTTCAGATTTGGATGGACAAGATTTTCCAACAAGAGGTGTTATTTTGGTATTCAAAGAAAAATGCAACTTTTTGAGAAAATAATCGGATGATTATTTCATAATAAAGAGGAATTTATACCGTTAATAATGAAAAACAACATTAGCCAAATGGACCCACGACCATGCTTAAAGGACCATATCCTTTTCATGAAATTTTCCATAACCAAATCGCAAAGTGTCTGCCCTATAGCCTCGATAGCTCACGAATTCTATCTTTGAGGTATTGAATCGACGCTGAGCTATTGGCGTAGACCTTATCTTTCTCGTGATCCCAAAAGGAAGAAGTCGCAAGGTGTTAAATCACAAGATCTCGGTGGCCAATTGTGATCACCTCTTCGAGAGATAACACGGTCCGGAAACTTTTCCCGTAAAAGAGCAATGGTTTCGTTGCTTGTGTGGCACGTAGCGCCGTCTTGTTGAATGTAAACGTTGACCAGATCAATACCATCCAACTCCGACCATAAAAAATCATTAATCATCTCTCGATAGCGCAATCCATTCGCCGTAACATTTGATCCAACCTCATTTTCGAAAAAGTAAGGTCCAATGACCCCGCCGGACCATAAACCGCACCAAACAGTCACACGATGAGGATGGAGAGGCTTCTCAACAATAACTCTTGGGTTTTCCGAGCCCCAGATGCGACAATTTTGCTTGTTGACGTAGCCACCGAGGTGGAAATGGGCCTCTTCAGTCCAAATGATTTTTCGATGGAATTTCGGATCATTTTCATTCATGAATTTTATTCATATCAATGATCTGTTGAAGCGTGTATCGTTTTATTTTTAGTAATGGCGTAGTTTCTACTTGTCAAATATCAAAGAATAAAAGCATCAAAAGTGACAGCTACCGAAATACCGGGTCATTCAAAATAACACCTCTTGTTGGAAAACCCTGTATATACGAGTTAAATCGCATTGAAAGTATAATTTACACTTGCAGTTTGCGATTAAATTCTCAAGAAATGTAAGCTTAACAAATTAGTTCGAAAGAACTATAGATGTAATTTTTAGTAACGTCTATCCGTTCACCTTTCTCCGTTAAAGTTAACAGGGACGAAAGCGAAAGGAACAAGTAAGAGGCCTCTCTTAGTGATGCTACCAGATTTTACTTGTTCTTAATTATTATCTTAATTGTAAGCAAGCCCAATAGAACAGGCCTAATGTATATATTCAATGTTCAGAAAAAATGTATACATTCAAATGACAACTTATGTAAGTGTTGCCAACAACAATTTGTTCCATTCCTAACATACGCATATGTCCTATGTTGGAAAACCTTGTATATACGAGTTAAATCGTATTGAAAGTATAGTTTACACTTTTAGACTAAATACTCTGGAATACATTTCGACTGTGAGTTTGCGATAAAATTCACAAAAAATGTAAGCATAACAAATTAGTTCGAAAGAACTATAGATGTAATTTTTAGTAACGTCTATCCGTTCACTTTTCTCCGTTAAAGTTAACAGGGACGAAAGCGAATGGAACAAGTAAGATACCTCTCTTAGCGATGCTGCCAGATTTTTCTTGTTCTTAATTATTATCGGAATTGTAAGCAAGCCCAATAGAACAGGCATAATGTATATATTCCATGTTCAGAAAAAATTTATACATTCAAATGACAACTTATGTAAGTGTTGCCAACAACAATTTGTTCCATTCCTAACATACGCTTATGTCCTATTTAGACGGTGACTTTTTTCCTCAATTCCTTTTTGGAATTGAAAATTTTAAATTTGAACATTTTACAAAAGAAATGTCGATAAACCACTCAAATTTCAAAAGTCATGACTTTTAAGCCAAGTAAAAAGTCACCGTGTAAATTGGGTCTGTATTATACTTAAGAGTTTAAGACATCAAATTAATTCTAACATATTTCACACAACATATTTTATAAAGAAAAAAACCAAACCCAGCAATTCCGCTCATACGAAAAACATTTCAATTGCTATTTATATTAAATAACTAAATATTTGTACAGTATTTTAAACATATGTATGTACATACGAATGGCTAAAACACATTTATAAAAGTAAATATACAAAAATAAAACTTATCTAGCATTTAATTGACTAAGTGCGATGTCCACTGAGAAAAATGTAAATTCCAAGGCTGCCTAGTTTAGTGTTTACCAAGAATGTCGAAAAGAACTTAATAAAAAAACCCCATAGCAAAAATAAAAAGCCGCCACTTCCTCTTAACACATGCGTCAAATTATGCCTTGCCAATTAGCTACAAAGCGATATGAATCATGCGTGCGTGCGGCTTAACTTAAGACCAGTCTTTCTAAAACAAATCTGAAGCAAACGTAAATCCAATATGTCTGGTATTCCCCTGAAATCAGGTCATTTTTGTCAAAACAAAACAAATAATCACGTGCACACCGTGATCTTGTGATGGCAGATTTTTATGTTCAATAAATTTGTCTCTTCTTGTGCTTTTTTTGCAGCCATGTTGAGTTATACCTACATATATAGGCGGTAGTTGTTAACAACAATAATTGCTGCCATAAATTGTACGTGTATGCACGGCGCTGCTAAGCGTCATTGCGCGGTCGTTGCATTCTTACGCACTTTTTATACCGGTTAAATTGGCAACTCCACTACCTTGGCATTGAGATGAACTCGTTATTTTTTAACATTTAGTTATCTCAGAAGTGTTAATAAAAAAGTTGTCAAATTGTTACTTTTTTCAGTGTGGGTAATTAATAGGTGTGAATTCATACACAGAATCACAGAGTATTTATGTTTAATGGAAATTTAATGCTGATGAATGAATGACACACAGCTGTTGACACATCGCACACACATTAATATTGATTGTGGGAATTTGTGAATGAACTTAATTAATTCATAGCATAGAAATTTAATAGCTTTTTAATTGGCACTATAAATCTTTAATAAAATTATGCAAATTTAAATGTTTTAGGCCTCAGAAGTTTTTGAAAATTAAATAAAAAAATGTGGCTGAACAAGTTTAAGCAAAAATGCTACCAAATTATTTGTATAATTGGTCACGTTACGGACATAAATGTGGACGGAGAAGAAGAAAAAGAAGTTGTGACTGCTGTCCTCGAGTAATGTCATACTTTGGCATGATGATGGTTTTCGTTTAGCGCGGCACAATGGAATTGAAACATAACAAAGTGAAATCCACTATCAAAATTCACATAATATTGAAAATATGTGTTCATATCCAACAATAAGTAACAACAACAACAACATTATTAAATAAGTGTTAATTTCGTTTTAATTATACAGCAATAAAATAAAAAACGTCAAAAGCCTCCACAGGCAGTGCTCTTCAATGTTAAAAGAATATCTTGTTCGCATCTTTTTGTTTGCAAAACGAACATGCAACATGATATTGACGAAGCCCACTGACGCCACTTCCCCTCATCACTCCACAACCCCATCAGCGCCATGACACATTACCCTGACATCATGTTGGTTGGACAAGCAAAGCAGTAAGCAATCAAGCAGGCAAACAAAATACTTAACATCAATACTGTCACGTAACTCGAAACTGACAGCATTAATTTGTTATAATTTGACAACAATTTGCTCTAAACGATTTGAGAAAAATAGTCACAATTTAATTTGCATAATTGAAATGTAACATAAACAGCAACAGTAATTATTGATATTTAGAACAAAAAATACGAATTGACATCTTATTAAGCAATACAACAGATAATAAGGCTGTTTTAATTGTAGAACCGTTAACAACTCTTGCGGATTAGTTAAATCCGTGATTTTTCGACTTACGGCTTACGGAGGGGCGGCCGGGGTTTTTATAGTTATTAATTTTATTACTTTATTATTTTTTCATACTTATGGCACAAAAAAGCCTATACGTTAAATAAGCGTCTGTGCCAATGTTGCCAACTGAAACGACGATTCATTTTATTCATAATAGCCTAATTCCTTAGGTCCTTTTTTGATATTTTTTCGTTCGTCTGAGACGAACGATCTTAAAATCACTCAATTATTTCTTGAATTCTCTAAAACGTAGATAAGAAATATTTTGGCTACGAGCTCTTTACATGCTTTTCTATAGACACGACAAATTATAGACTCCTGTGTCTTATAGCCTTGTCACACTGCATGCGAAATCTAGTTTAAATGACATAAGGTCGATTTTAAAATGTCAAATGCCATATTAATTTGAGATTTTAAAATCGACCTTATGTTATTTAAACTAGATTTCGCATGCAGTGTGAAAAGGCTATTATAGATTTCCCGTAATAATTGAGTGATTTTGGATCGTTCAACTCAAACGAACGTTAATTGATTTTTCAATATCTCACTCAAAATTCTGTGATGTTTGATGTTTTTTTATTAATACGCCAAATTGAGCTTAGCGCGATTTTAATCATCAATATTCTATAGGATCTGACAATTTATTCAAATGTTGTTTCAAATTTAGCTTGATTTCGTCTTCTGTCTCAAAAGGCTATAAATCACTGTTTACACTTTAAGATTTGTTGTTAACTTTAAAATATATTATGACGAAATTCATTCACAAATTTAGCATTTTTCAATGGTAAATAATATCCTTTTCACACTACATGCGAAATCAAACGATATCTGCTTGAAATGACATAAGGTCAATTAGCAAATGTCAATTTATATATATATTTTTTATCTCCCCTTTTTCTTGTTCCTTTTTGGGAGAATATAAATGTTTATTGAAAATAATTTATTATTGATATGTATTATTAGTATTAGTCCTGTTTGGTTGGGCTTATTAGCTTAATTTTTGTATGGAATTTACTCGCTTAACAAGAAAGTAGCTTGCTATTCTTTTAGTTGTGTTGCCAGATTTTCCCTGTTAATCCATTTAAGAAAAACCAACGTTGCCACCTTATCAAGTCTCTTAATTGTAAGCTTGTAGGCCCAATCGAACAGGCATATTATCCACATAGTTCTTGAAACTTATTAGTATATACGCTAGAAATTAACTACAAATGTTAGTCGTAAGATGATATTCGAATGTTTAAGTTTAAAGAATCATTAAATTCTTCTTATTTGAAAGGCCTTCACAGAACTAGAATCGCATTCCAAGTTATCGGATTCCAAGTATACTCAATTCTTCGACAAATTTTAGGTAATTTTTAGTTTATATATATATTCCCTATATTTATTCTATTCATTCTATTTAAATATACAGAAAACAATTTTATTTTGAGGATGAGTTCCTATAGAAACGATGGAATGAAACGGCAAGAATTAACGGTCAAGACAGGTTTACACTGGTATTTAATGTTTTAATACAATTATTTATATTGTAGTTGGTGACGATGTAAAATTATGTACGACATTTCTCAGTAAATTTTGCCAACTTTTTTTCCATCGCAACAGTGCTGACTATTTATGGATTAATTTTGCCTTATTAGCTTTAAGAGAACCGCTATTATTGTGGAACAACAACTAAACATTTCCTTTGCTGAAATAAATGTAAAATTTGCAACTGGAAATGCTCGTTCTGCTCGGGGCAGAGCTATAGAAAAAAAGAAACCGACAGCACTAATAGCGCGGCATAATTGTTAACACCCAAAGGCACAAAGTCCCTAACATTACAACAACAGCAACAACGTTAAACAATGCTCTCGGCCACCAACATGCACATGAGTTCTAATAAAAACACGTCTAAATTCTATGTAGAAGACATACATAGCTATTAATAAAACAACAACAGCAACAACATTGTAATAAATTACATATCACTGCAACCAAGAACAACAAAAACATTGCTGAATAAAGTTGTTGCTGCCAGTCGACGGCGGTTATAAGCGTGTTTCAATTTCATTTGCGTTTCATAGTGTTAACCGCACTGAAGGTTAACTAGACACTGACCATAAGACTTTAGAATTTTTGATTAATACGAGAACTGATTTTATTTTCTGTATGGAAACAACAACAGTGCTTGGAAATGCTAACAAAACTTTGCATAGACTTGAAAGAAAATCGCTTATTTTTTGCTATTTGTAATTGCATTAAAACTTGTTTAGCAGCAATATGATTACAGACGTTTAACTTTTTTATAAGACAAATAATAATTTCATTTAAATTATTATTATTATTTAAATAGTAGTCGCGCGGAAAGTACCTAAGTAATGCATATATCGTAAATGATTTGTATTTATAGCACTGTTAGTAGTTGTTCAATTTGAATAAATATGCAATGTCTGTAAGTAGTATGTGGCCGACGCTGCGAATGATTAGCCAAAGAGATAAATCCGGTTTTTTCTCCTCCTCCGCAACAATTTGGCTCTCCTCTAATAGTTAATTGTAGTGACTTCAATACCAGATGTTCTGAACTGCATAGAATGTATTGTTTATATTAGAAAAAAACACACAGAATAATTTATTCAAATTTATGCTTAAGTGTGTTATACAACGTTTTGAAAAAAAAAATTGTCAACTTGGCAACAGGTGGCAACATGAAATGTTCGCTTAATTGCATCATTTCTATAAAGGAATGTTGAGGAATTTACTATAAAAGGGCAATGCTTTAATGGTTTTTTTTTATAATTACAGTTGCTTTGGTAATGTTTAAGCATTTTTTAATAAATTAACTAATCATTTTTAATTCAATTTGTAGTGCGATAAGTTTTAACAACAGATAAATATAAATATTTATACAGATAAATATTTATAACTTAAGGGCCCACTTTAAGGTGACAGTTATCCAATTTCCAAATTATCATAATAAAGCTAGGGTGAGCTAGAGAAACGTGGGCAGAATTGTTATAAAATGGGATTTTCCGGATTTAGATTGTCAATCTAGAAAATTTCCGCGAAAATCCCAACGAAGTTAGTAATACTTAAATATTTATCTTTCAGTTCTAGTTCTGTGAAGTCTTCTCAGAAAAAAAGATCCATGCTGATTAAGCAAAATTCCAATGTAATTTGACATAAATCTTTAAGTGTAAACTCTCCTTATATCCTCTTCACACTAATATCCTTTTCAGAGTGCAAGCGAAATCTAGCAGAATTGACACATAATAGCCTTGTGACACTACATGCAATGACTTAAGGACGATTTTCAAATGTCAAATGTGTATGGGATCTGACATTTGTAAATCGACCTTATGTTATTTCAGCTAGATTTCTCATGCAGTATGACGGGGCTATAAGGTCGATTTTCAAATGTCAAATTTATATGGGTTCTGATATTTTTAAATCGACCCTATGTCATTTCAGCTAGATTTCTCATGCAGTGTGACGGGGCTATAAGGTCGATTTACTACTGTAAAATCCCATACAAATTTGACATTTGAAAATCGACCTTATGTCATTTGAAGCTGAAATTGATTAAGTAAAATTGACATAGCTCTTTAAGCGTAAACTCTCCTTATAACCTCTTCGCACTGACGCAATCTTGATTAACTAGATTTCAATTGCCACATTTCATTGCAGATAGATATAATCTTCGATTTCCAGATTTCGACAGGCATTCGATTATAATTTGTATGAAAATAAAATCCGGTTTCCATGAAATACGTAAAATTTTAATTTCTTAAGGAAATAGTGCTTTAAAAAATCGACAAAAACGATTGTGGTAGATTTTCCACAGTCAAACATAAGTACCGATACTAAATTTAAAAAAATATATATATTTTTTGAGCTGAAAATTAAATTAAATCGTTGCTGTGGTATAATTTGTTATGGTTTTGTGGTTTTTAAGTACATATTCTTTTCTGAAGCAGACAAAAAAACATAACAAATCATAACGTGTGTATCAAACCAGAAAAGTAATAAGGAAGAGATAGAACATAATCAAATAAATATTTGATTGAAAATTAAATTAATTTTATAAACCATGCTTCATTCCTGAGCTTTAATTAGTTTGGTCAATTTAGAGTTGTGTTGACGAATGTGAGTTCTGTACATTCCACTTTACGTGGAAAATCTGTCACATGCAGTCATATTGAAAATATTCTATGGAAACGTAAATTTACAGTTGTCACTATAATCAAATAAATGCTAGATAATAACTAAACTTTGTACCTGATGCATTAATTACTGTGTCATTTATTTAATCGCTGGCAGTGCTCGCATTCAAGGTGAGAGTAGAATACAGAAGTGAGGTAGGAATCGTGTGGTGTCATAATCGTTAGGAATCCTAAGATGGCAATGTACTAATAAATAACATTTTACAAAACGAGTTCTTCTCAGCCGAATGAATCATTTAAATTTAGATGTTAACGATAAGATTTTGTCGGTTAGACTAATAAGCCCTTGCAGTCACAAATTGAAATCCATTTGTAGGTGTTTTTTTCCGAAACGTTAACTTATACAAATGTTAACGTACATGTTAATTTATAGCCGTTAAAGTTAACTGGAAACGAATGAGAGTGGAACACGAAAAATGTTTGCACCCAGTGTTGCCAACCAAAATGCCAATACGTTTTGTTCGTGTACACGTTACGAAAAATACACCTATTTTTAATTCAGAGTATTTGGATATTTCTTTATATTCCATGCAATTTTTTAGTTCTTGAGGTTTTTTGTTTAAAAAAGAAAGCGTGTTGTTTGAGCTACGGTTTCCTGGTGGATTGTCATACTATTAGTCCCTATTTACACGATGACTTTTTTTGCTTGACACTTTTTAATTCTCTTTTGAAGTCGAGTGAATTTGAATGATAACTTTTTGCTTGACTTTTTTTCAAAATCATATCATTTTGAAGATATTTACAACAAAAAAGACAAAAAACAATCAAACCCTAATAGACTTTTCACACGGCATGCGAAATCTAGCTGAAATGACAAGGTCGATTTACAAATGTCAGATCCCATACAAATTTGACATTTTTAAATCAACCTAGCTGAAATGACATAAGGACGATTTTCAAATATCAATTTTGTTATGATCTGACTTTTGTAAATCGACCTTATGTCATTTCAGCTAGATTTCGCATGCCGCGTGACAAAGCCATAATACAAATTATAGTAAATTTTAAACAAAATGTCATAAATGTAGACTATCTTAACATGTCCGCACATGGCTTCAAAGTGGCTATCAATTTGCAATATGTAGGGGCTATTATACTTACTATTCGATGGCTCTGAATAACTTTTAACAAAGTTTGCAATATTTATATTAATAAAAAATAGAAAATGACATTCTCGACAAGTTGTACTTTTTAATTGCCACATGGAGATGTAGTGGGTACCCCCACTTATTTCATTTTGACTGAATGAATGACTTTTTTTGTTTATTTTTTCTACATCGTGATTGTCAGTATGTAGTATGATGTTCATGTATATAGAGATGTGTTATTTAATTAAACTCTATTGTATAAATAAAAAATATTGAATAACAATTTATTGATTGAGTGAGATGTGTTCTCCAATTATAGAATAACAAGCTTTAGAAAATAATACATACAGTTACATTTGGTTTTCTAATTTTGGTTTGATTAAAAAATAAAGTTCTTGCCATCATTACACATTTGAATGCTTCGATTTTAATTACATCTAGCACACTAATAATCAACAATTCGATAAGAAAAATTCATCTCAAGAAAACCAAGCGATTATTGCGAAATGTGTATTATCTCCTAATTGTAGGCAAGATGATGACGATGATGAAGTTCAAAAAGACATTTGTTCAATTATTTTTTCTCTCATAGAAAACATCGACAACTAATGGCTAGATAATTTTGTTCACCCATATTTGGTAATGAAAAATATTACTTAAGTGTTTTCTTATGTCAATTGTTAAGCAAACACATTTTCAGATTTCTTCACACACTGTTCTTTTCGAAAGATATGCTTTGTTCAATATTAGTGGTATTTTCTTTTAACGCGCAACGTCACTGAAAAGAAAACGTATGTATACTCAGCAGAGTAATGTCCAGTTTTTGTGTGGTTATTAAAATTCCTCGTTTAGTTAAAAGACTGAAAGAATATGTTCTTATGTTGCCAGTGATTTCAATCTAATAGTCTTTTCAGACTGCATGAGAAATCTAGTTGAAATGACATAAGGTCAATTTTCAAATTTGTATGGGATCTGACATTTGTAAATCGACCTTATGTCATTTCAACTCGATTTCGCATGCAGTGTGACAAGGCTGTAAGCGAGTAAATTTCATACAAAAATTAAACTAGGAAACCCAAACGAACAGGCCTTTAGTTAAATTCAAATTACCGGTTTTCCCAAACACTTTTACGTTTTTTTTTTAGAATTTTCCATGTAATTATTTATTACGACAAATGAGCAATTTTGAACGCCTGTTGTTTTAGTCTACTCTGATACAATTTAATAAGTATTTAACTCATTAAGGAACTATACTGCATACTATTCGTATACAAAACTAGTCTACAATAGGTGTGCTGGGGTTAGTAAAACTTGAATTTTTATATAAAGAAAATCAATTCTATTGTTAACTTATGTCATGTGGTTTCCCTTGCCCCGTCTCTGTTACCACATTGACAAGAAGTCCACAACTGTTGAAAATAAAGTTATATAAACAATTAGAAATTCATTAGCATTTCAAATACAAGTCACTAAACACGAAAAATCTTGAGGAGATAATGAAATCAATAGAATTGTTATTAAACAAATGCAAGTCATTATTATTATGTTATTGTAATTGTATATTGTTAAAGACACATATGTATATGCATACATACAACAACAGCTTACATTCTAGAGATTCCAGATAATTCTACAAAATGGCATGCTTTGTTAAGGCCAATAGTACAATGAAGTTTATTTTTTTTAATAAAGGAAATAGTTTGATTAAAATGTCAAATCAAGTACAATTTCAATACAAAAACCAAATCGAAATTGAAAGTATGCTTGAAAGACAATTTTTGGCGGTCTTTTTTATGTTAACTTAGCTTATAAAAATATGCACGTACATTTTAATTTATCGCCGTTAAAGACAACGAAAATGAAAGCGAATATAACAGCACAATTCTACGGCGTTGTATCACTCAAAAACCCACCCATTATACATATGTATATATGTATATATATATATTATAGATATATATTTGTATAATCAGCGGGTTCAATTGTTAATTAATTAATTTGTAATTCAAATTTAAATCTACAACGACGCTTCGTTTGATTATTTTGGCTTTTTTATGGCCTATCAACTAAAATAATTGAATTCACATCATCTGTATTTGATTGTATTTTCGAACGAAAGGAGGCATATTTATACAAAAAAATAAGCTAAGGTGAGGAGAATGTAATATCACCAAAATGTCGTATTCAATTCGTATCGTGTGAATCGTATCGTCAATTATCAACAATTACTTAAGAACTCTGAGATGACTTGGAAATACAATAACAATTAATGATGTTGGATCAGAACAATATTATGATTGGTGACACGGATTTATTAAAATTGCTACGCAAATGAAGAGATTTATCAAATAGTTATCGATATCTTGTTTAGTTATCAGAAGTTAAAGTTTGATTAAGAATCAAAAATATATATATTTTTTGTAAAATGAGCTCATTATGAAAAAACCGAAAAAATAATGTAAAATCGAAACTGAAATGAGAGATGAATGATATGAAATAGCCTTTTCAGACAGCAGACAAAATCTAACTGAAATGACATTTTCAAGTATTTAATTTGTATAGGATGTGACATTTGTAAATCGACCTTATAGTCTTTTCACACTGCATGGCAAATTAATTTATATGGGATTTGTTATTTGCAAATTGTAGTGTGAAGAAGCTATTATGTCATTTCAGCTAGATTTCGCCTGCAGTCTGAAAAGACTATAAATAAATGCACTGATAGTGAGAGATTTCCGAATTGGGGTTGCTTCATGATATTCGAGATTGATGACACTGCATGCGAAATCTAACAGAAATGGCATAAGGTCGATTTTCAAATATCAGATCCCGTACAATTTTGTCATGTGTAAATAGACCTTGAGCTGAAATCGATTGATTTCGTAAGTAGTCTGAAAATATGTTTATAGAATCTAATATCGAAAAGTTACGATCGATATGTTTAGAAAAAAGAGCATGGATATGATATTACAGGCGCTGAGAGAAAAATTTGAAGCATTTTACCGATTTCTCGTTTAGTTTAATGGAAAATCGAAAAAATATATTTTTTAAATGAACTCAATATGAAAAAACGAAAAAATAAAATAAAATTTAAGGAACTTCCAGATATAGAAACTAATATGAGAGATCCGTGATATGCTAGTAAAAAAATGCTAGTGGGAGATTTCGGAATTGGGGTTGTTTGTTGATATTCGTTCGATTGTTAATGAACCTTTTTTAAAACCTAGTATTATTTATAAAATCACTGGCATTTTCATTAGATTAGTGAATTTCCGTGTCATCTAATTAATACTATCGATTATAAATAAATTGAATTGAAAAATATAGGAAAAAACAACAGTATTTTATTTTTAGGCTTGTAACCCTTTCAGACTGCAAGCGAAATCAATCAAATTGAATGAATGGGATCTGACATTTGTAAATCGATCTTGTCAGTTCAGCTCAAATTGGCATGCATTCTGAAAAGGTTATAATAGATTTTAAAAGAATCAGCATTCTTTAGCTAGTGCTGTTCGATTGGGCTTACTAACTTAATTTTTACATGGAATTTACTCGCTTAACACGAAAGTAGCTTACTACTACTACCTTAGCCATATTTTTCTTGTTGATCCATTTAAGAAAAACCAATGGGTAACAATGGTGCCATCTTATCAAGTCTCTTAATCGTAAGCTAGTAACCCCAATCGAACAGGCCTATTAGCTATTGTTGGCTTATTGTTTTGCAGATTTGTTTTTGGTTGAATGGCCTTGGAAATTATTTATTTAGTTACTTGTTTGTTTAGGTATTTAGTTATATATGCGTTAAACACTGATTAAAAGTGATAAAAAAGTAATTATTTTTTTAATTTGTATTTTTACTAAAAAAGTGTATTTTATGCAAAACACCGAATAACTTGATTTTGGTGCATGCTTTGCCAATTATATATGCATATGATTATATGCATAAATACTAATAGGATTATTCTGCGCCATTCCTCTTCACATTCAATGACGTTAAATAAAAATATTAACATTAAAATGTTAACCTTGAAAATAAAGTCTGGTGTTTTTACTCTCACCATTTCTCTCGAAGAATGAAATTTTTTATTAATTTCATATTTGTTTATTGTCAATGTTCTTTAACCGTCATCCATTCTATGGAGAATTTCACAAAACCCAGAATTTTATTTTGAGTTTAAATTTAGTCTTAGCTAGCAGGGGAACATTGGAATGAAACAACAAGTGCAGGACTTACTCTGGTTACTTAACCCTGTTGTGTGAGAGCATCTTTACTGTCTACTAGGATACATGTGCTGTCCAGCGTTAATTTTCAAAATTATCAAAGTGCATAACAAAAAACCAGTTTTGCCATTAATTCCAGCTTCATCTACATATTAAGATGTAGAAATAATTACGTCTTGCTTACGCAAATTATTGGTCACTGTTAAAATTTTGAGTCATTTTTTTTAATATTCCTTTTAGAAATATTTAATCGTTTATTCGAGATTGTTAATATTACGCCTTTCTTTTAAATCACTTAAATTTTGAGTCATTTCTTTTAGGACAAATCAATACAGCTTATACAATTTTAATTAGCGTGTTAGTTAGTGTGCAAACTCACCTTTTTTTAATTTATTTAAAATTTTTAATTCAAACTCGCCGCACAAAGAATCACTAAAATTATTTTAGAATAATTCTATGACTTCTTTAACTTTATTTTTTCTTTTCACTTCTATTGATTATATTGTATAAAACTTAATTTTTTACAATTTGTGCGTTTTCCTCTCGTATTGTTTGAAAAACGAAACACTTGTAAAAAATACTTTTTAAAACTATTTCAGTTTTGTTTTTAATTCACTCAGTCTATTGTTGCTGCTGTTGTTGTTTGTTACACAAAAAACACACTTATTATTTTTTTGTTTTTATTTTGCAACGTCTTTAGGTCTTTATATTTTTTTATTAAAATTCCGCTTAGGAAGGAAACCAAGCTTTACAGTGCTCGGTGCTCCTAAGGTTCGGTTCTTTTTCTTTCTGATTGCTTTACTACAGTCACAATCGTTTTTAAAAGATTTCAACAATTAACACACCAACACAGAAAAATTGAATCAAAACTTCGTAAAATTCTTGTTCCATGCATGTCCATACATGTATTCTCTCGCTCAGTAGACGCGCGCTATATCATCACACTTATCTCTTTTGTTACTGGTTCGACAAGCACGCCAGCTCATGCAACATGTTCGATTCGAACCGAGTAGGAATATAATTGCTGTTGTAGTCTGAAATAATGTTTGGGGGGATTTTTTCTGCATTAACTTAAAAGAGACAACTAAAGTACACACGAAGAAAAACGTTCGTAAGAAACTGAGAGTTGTTCTGTCAATTTTTTTTGACCGAAAGCGTAAGCATATGTAGATAAAGGTGTTTTTGTGTGTTTACATAGGACGGGAGAGGGTCGATAACGAAAATACATACTTCGCATCTATTTAGAGAAATTTACACATAAATATTTATCGAAGAACTTGAAAGTAGATTTTGGTCAAAAATGTCTCGATGAAAAATAAGTTCTAAATGGATGTATTTTTGACGAAAGATGTTAATTGAAACGATTATCACCGACATAAATTTGAAACATCAAATCATACTCGATTATGGTAGCAAAATCTACAATTTCCACATCTACACATTGCACTAAAATCCTGACAAAATCCTGATAAAATGGATTTTGCTAATATATCCGAACATGGCTTAAAAATGTGAGTTTTATGAGTGAAGTATCAGAACAGTGTAATCAACTCCTTTCAGAAGATCCAATTTAATCATTGAGCACACCAAGGCGTCATTTAGCTTGACGCTGGCGCCCAAAAAAATTGTGTACACATGTGCATATGACAGCCTTCACACTGAAGCGTCATGAAATTCAATGTGATGGACAAACTCTAAGACTCTGCGTCAAGAAGCTCACGCCTCGGTGTGAGTATACCGAGGCTGATTTATTGAAATTCCAAATAGAAATTGTCCACACTTGCGTATTTGGTCAATTGTGCCGTTACTAGGGCTGTTTCTGCGATAACAAAAACGTAAATAAAAATTTAATTTCTTGTTAATTTTTTTTTTTTTTTCAAATTGTCGCCAATTAAAATATATGTATCAAATTTCCAAAAAAAAAAAATATTTTGTGTTGACTTTTTTGGACTGAGTCTCGATAACCAGGACAAATTTTTAACACAAAATATTTTTTTTTAATTTGTTTTCACACACAAATTGATATGGCTATTAGCGGACAATTTTAAAAAAGATGTTTTTTTATTCTGAGTGAATTTTTAACATTTTATTTAGATTTTTGTTATCGCAGCTTAGTTATACCGCCAAAGAAAAACAGACATACTATTTGACCAGATTGCGGTTTTTAGTAATTTTGTCGTTTTCCGTGTTATTTGGGATTTTTAAAAGCAATATTATATTAACTAATTAATAAAATTAAAATGCTATATGTATAAAAGATAGTAATTGGATGCATTTTATAAGTATATCCTCCAGAATGGGGGTATACTAACTTTGTCCTTCCATTTGTAACACCTTGAAATATCGATCTGATAAAGTATATAAATTCTTGATCGTCTTAAAATTCTAAAAGGATCTAATCATGTTCGTCCGTTCATCTTTTTAAGGCACGCTACCATCTAACTGAAAGGAGCAAGGAGGTCCAAATTTTCGATAAATGCGTCTTATAGTCGTAGATCGTTTGGGATTGTAAATGGGCGAAATCGGCCCAAAAGGGGATAACAAAAACGTTAATAAAAATTTAATTTTTTGCTCAAAATAAAAAATAAATATTTGTATCGAAACAAATTTTCAAAAAAAATATTTTGTGTTGACTTTTTTGGACTTAGCCTCGATAACCATAAATATGACTTATCCAGGCTATTTATTTTCAGGCTAAGTCCAAAATTTGTTTTCACATTGATATTGCTTTTGGCGACAATTTTATAAAAGAATTTTTTATATTGAGTAATATTTTAGTTTTTTTATTTACAAATGGCATGGTGACACAGCACAACTCACTTGCCGAATTTGCTTCTCGTTCGTTTGTGAGAATCATCTCCTTATAGAGGCCGGGTTTGATGTTGAAAAGTCGCTGCGAAGCCACTTGAAAAGACTTTTGACATGGTCGAAATCATGATCGTGGTAGTGTGCAGCCAAGTAATAAATGTCACCATGCCATTTGTAAATAAATTTGCATTCTATTAAATATAGAAGCAAAATGGTCTTGAGCCAGGACAATATCCCAGTTCAAATCAAATATTGAGTAAAATTTTAATTTTTTATTTAGATTTTTGTTATCACAGCATAATTATCCAGTCTTAAAGAAAAACAGCCCTAATATAAAAGTATTTTTACCAAAGTCGTACTTTGAAGTGGTAAAATGGGAATAGGGGATAAAAATGGTACCAACCAAAGAGTATTCTCGGTGTATACACTCATCTGATTCCGTAGACAAAGAATATTTCGAAATTCGTACTTTAGGGGGTTAAATGGAAAAAATAGTACCAACCAAATTACCGCAGCTAGACACGAAAATAATAAAAAGTTTTTACCAAATTCGTACTTTTAAGGGATACAATGGTAACTGAGGGATAAAAATGGTACCAACTAAACGGCTACAGCTAGAATGATGAAATTCGGTGTGTACATCCCTCTAATTTCGTAGACATGTAAAATAAAGAGAAAGTTATACTTTTAAAAGGGATTAACAAAGGAAAAAGGGGATAAAAATGGTACCAACCAAATGGACGCAGCTAGAATCATGGAAATCGGTGTATACATTCATCTGACTGTATAAACTGGCAAAATACAAAGATTTTTCCAAATTCGTACTTCCTTACTCTTACGGCAAAAATGGATAGAATAATGAAGTTAGGTTATCTTGCAATAAGCCTTATATTAGGCCTGTTCGGTTGGGCTTACTAGCTTAATTCTTGTATTGAATTTACTCGCTTAACAAGAAAGAAGCTTGTAACTCTCTTAGTATTGCTGCCAGATTTTTCTTTTTGTTTCATTTAAGCAAAAACCAATAAGTAGCAACGATGCCACCTAATCAAGTATTTTAATTATAACCTAACAAGCCCAATCGAACAGCCCTATTTACATTTTGAGTTGACTTGAAGTATTATTTCGATGTATATAGTATAAAGATATTGGTAGCCTTGACTTATAAGCGTGGTTTAAAATAATTACAATTTTATATTTATTTATATATATTATATATGGTTTGACTATATTAAAAAAATCGAAAATCGACAGCCTCCATGGAATGCAATCCATGGTGTAGGTTTATATACCCTACACGACCGAACTAAATACCGTTTTTATTAAAATATGTAGGCAAAATCAACTTTTTTAAAATTTGGACGAATATTTTCAAGTTCGCATATGTTGCCAATTATTGTCAATTGTTTGCGATCCCAGCGATTATCGTTTAGTTTTTAGCGAACCCAAAAAACTTCAATAATAACTTCACCGTAGTTTGAACTTATATTATTTATCGAGTGTATTGCCAATATCCACTATAAAATATGCATGTATGCAACATATGTATGCATGAGTATGATTTAAGTGCGAACTGACATACCGATATTACGACGGAAATGTATTATTAACTTCGGCTTCAAACAGAATGCACTTTGCAGTAAAAAATACATATGGATTTAATAAAAAACATATACGAATATACATATGTATATAAACATATATACTTATATCGTTTTTTTTCAAAAGACAGGGGACTTACATATATGATTCTTAAATTTTAATATTTACAAATTTACATTTTTAAGCCATTCATCTTTATTATTATTATTGATTAATATTGTTTATATTTGGTTATTGATATTGCTATACACGCATAAAGACAAAACCTCCAAAAAGGTTCCATTTTTAATTCTTGTCCAATAACATTAGGCCTGTTCGATTGTGCTTACTAGCTTACAGTTAAGAGACTTGATAAGCTGGCAAACATTTTTATCCATTGCTTTTATTGAAATAAATCGGAGATAAAAATCTGCCACCACCTTACTCGGTAAGAGAGTTGTAAGCTACTTGCTTGTTAAGCGAGTAAATTCCATACAAATATTAAGCCAGTAAGCCCAATTGAACAGGCCTAATAATAGAGTAGCAAGCTACTTTCTTAGTTAGCGACTAAATTCCATACAAATATTATGCTAGTATGGGTTATGGTCAAATTTGTATGGGATCTGACATTTGTAAATCGACCTTATGTCATTTCAGCTAGATTTCGCGTGCAGTGTGACACGGCTATTACACAGAATGCGAGATCTAGCTGAAATGACATAAGCTCGATTTTCAAATGTCAATTTTGTATGGGATCTGACATTTGTAAATCGACCTTATGTCATTTCAGCTAGATTTCGCAGGCAGTGTGACACGGCTATTATATAGCTTTCAGTCTAATGATAATCCCAGCCCTGTTGATCTTAAGTTAATTGTCATAAGCGGCGCTATAAATATTACGAGAGTTTAAAACAATTAAGGAATTTTCTGATAATTATAAATTATTTATGGGGTTTTTGATGAATCGCGTTCTTAAATCTTCTTCTTGTAAGCCTTTGTTGTAATTTCTTGTATTACATACATATTTAATTAATTATAAATGAGAGTACAACAATAATTAAAATCACCATATTCCTTTGAATTCAAATCACGTGCTGGGGGATTCCTCGTTTAAATGATGGAAGTCTTAGGATTGATTAGTCATTGACAACTTTTCGCATCGGTTTCATTATCGCTTGTTTGTTTTTCGTCATTCGAATAGAAAAATCTTCAGATTCATGAAATACTTTAAGCAGATAAAAATCACAATATCAATTAACAATTCAAAATACTTGCTACGTCATTTATCTCGTGTCATTTTGCATAAATTTCTTATAAATATTTTGGGGGATATTTTTTTTTGTGATGATAATTTTTGTCACCTTAGTCATGCATCAATGAAATTCTAAATGTAAGAAGCACACAACTTTTTATAGATATTCCTATTGACGTAAAGAGCGTGGTATATTGTGTGTTCTTAAACTTGTTACGTATGTATAAATAAGTTAGCACGAGTCTCAATTAATAAACTTGATTAATGGCCGCTTCGGATGAAAGTATGTATTTTTATTTGTATTTTAAGCAGTAGCCATCATTTGGTGACTCAAGATGTCATTATGTGCTTCAAAAAAACGAACATGATCATGGTACTTAAATATCGAATAAGTATTGGTATTGTATTTTAACAAAAATAATTATTACATGCAAAAAAGAAACAAAATCGCGCGATTTTTTAAAATAATTTTCGCCTGCTGATACAGATATAAAAAATATATTAAAACATATAAAAAATTATTTAAAAAACTCACAAGACTTATTAAAAGTAGATATAGGCGAGGATGCCTACTGAATTGTGCTTTTGGGCTAATTTTTGGTATCGATAAATCGAATGACAATTTTTAGCCTATTTTTTCTCTAAACGAGCTAAAATAATAAAAATCTATTTTTTAATTTTAAATTTCAATGTATCGATAACTAGCATAAATATCAAAAAAGTGTATTTTATTTTTTTTTTAATTTTTACCCCCAAAATAATTTTTCGAGTGTTCCAAACATTAACGTCTGATAAGCGAGATATCGAAAAAGTGCCGATCCATTTTTCTTATTTCGAGGACATTTTTTCAAAAATATTGTCATTGGAATAACATATTCTTGCCCTCCACAGTAAAAATCTGTTTTTATATTTTGATATTTCAATAACTTTGGTAGTTATCGATTTTTTATTTTTTTTTTTTCATTTTACAAAAAAAAAAAAAAAAAAACAAATTATTTTTTTAATTTAAAATTTCGATGTATCGATAACTAGGATAAATATTGTAATATTTTTTGCCATTTTTTTATTTTGAGGTATTTTCGTTCTGGTTTCAATAGCAATTTTTAGTGAATTTATTCGCTGAACGAGCTAAAATAATAAAAAAATCGATTTTTAAATTTCAATGTAGGATAAATATCGAAAATTTTTTTAATTAGTACCTTATTTTACAAAACAAATATTTTTCGTTAACGAGCTAAAATAATATAAAAAAGCGATTTTTAAATTTCAATGTAGGATAAAAAAAAATTATTTTTTTAATTAGTACCTTATTTTACAAAAAACAAATATTTTTCGTTTTTTATATTTTGATATTTCAATAACTTTGGTAGTTGTCGATTTTTTATTTTTGATATTGAGCTTATTTTACAAAAAAAAAATTTATTATTTTTTAATTTTAAATTTCGATGTATCGATAAATATTGCAACATTTTTGCCATTTTTTTATTTGGGGTATTTTTGGTTTCGATACCTCGAAAGTTATTCTTATTTCGAGGACATTTTTTCAAAAATATTGTCATTGGGATATCATATTCTTGCCCTCCACAGTAAAAATCTGTTTTTATATTTCAATAATCTATTATCGATTTTTTATTTTTGATATTGATCTCATTTTACAAAAAAAAAATAAAAACAAATTATTTTTTTTTAATTTTAAATTTCGATGTATCGATAACTAGGATAAATATTATAAAACATTTTTTGCCATTTTTATTTTGAGGTATTTTTGTTTTGATTTCAATAGCAATTTTTAGTGAATTTATTCGCTGAACGAGCTAAAATAATAAAAAACGATTTTTAAATTTCAATGTAGGATAAATATCGACAATTTTTATTTTTTTAATTAGTATCTTATTTTACAAAAACAAATATTTTTCGTTTTTTTATATTTTCATATTTCAATAACTTTGGTAGTTATCGATTTTTTATTTTTGATATTGAGCTTATTTTACAAAAAAATTATTATTTTTTAATTTTAAATTTCGATATATCGATAAATATTGCAACCATTTTTTTATTTTGGGGTATTTTTGGTTTCGATAACTCGAAAGTTATTGAAAATTTTTAACCAATATTTTTCGCTGACCGAGCTACTATAATAGAAAAATCGATGTTTTAATTTTAAATTTCAGTATATCGATAACTAGGATAAATATCGAAAAGTTCTATTTTTAGTTTTTTTTCTAATTTTTACCGCTTTTTAAAAAAGAAATATTTTCGACTTATCCAAACATAAATAATATGACGACAATTTTTTCTTATTTCGAGGTCATCTTTCAAAAACATTGTCAGATCTTGGGATCTCCGATATCATGTTCTTGTGCTCCACAGTAAAATTCTGTTTTTATATTTTGATATTTCAATAACTTATGTAGTTATCGAATTTTTTATTTTTGCTATTGAGCTCATTTTACAAAAAAATTATAAATTTTTTTTTAATTTTAAATTTCGATGTATCGATAACTAGGATAAATATTGAAAAACATTTTTGCCATTTTTTGTTCGAAGGTATTTTTGGTTTCGATAACTCGAAAGTTATTTTTAGCCAACATTTTTCGCTGAACGAGCTACTATAATAGAAAAATCGATTTTTTTAATTTTAAATTTCAGTATATCGATAACTAGGATAAATATCGAAAAATTTTATTTATTTTTAGTTTTTTAATTTTTGTCTCAGTTTACAAAAAGAAATTTCGAGTTTTCCAAACTTTAACATTTTTTTTCGAGGTCCTTTTTATTTTCAAAAATATTGTCAAATCTTGGGATCCCCGATATCATGTTCTTGTCCTCCACTGTAAAAAAAACGATTTTTATATTTTGATATTTTAATAACTTAGGTAGTTATCGATTTTTATTTTTGATATTGAGCTCATTTTACAAAAAATTTATAAACAATTTTTTTTTAATTTTAAATTTCGATGTATAGATAACTAGGATAAATATTGAAAAACATTTTTGCCATTTTTTTGTTCCAAGGTATTTTTGGTTTCGATAAATCGAAAGTTATTGAAAATTTTTAGCCAAAATTTTTCGCTGAACGAGCTGCTATAATAGAAAAATCGATGTTTTAATTTTAAATTTCAGAATATCGATAACTAGGATAAAATATCGAAAATTTCTATTTTTTTGTTTTTTTTTTTCTAATTTTTACCACATTTTAAAAAATAAATATTTTCGACTTATCCAAACATAAATAATATGACGACCATTTTTTCTTATTTCGAGTTCAAAAACATTGTCAGATCTTGGGATCTCCGATATCATGCTCTTGTCCTCCGCTGTAAAAAAATCGATTTTTATATTTTGATATTTCAATAACTTAGGTAGTTATCGATTTTTTTATTTTTGCTATTGAGCTCATTTTACAAAAAAATTATAAACAATTTTTTTTAATTTTAAATTTCGGTGTATAGATAGATAACTAGGATAAATATTGAAAAACATTTTAGCAATTTTTTTGTTCTAAGGTATTTTTGGATTCGATAACTCGAAAGTTATTGAAAATGTTTAGCCAACATTTTTCGCTGAACGAGCTACTATAATAGAAAAATCGATTTTTTAATTTTAAATTTCAGTATATCGATAACTAGGATAAATATCGAAAAATTTTATTTATTTTTAGTTTTTTTTAATTTTTGTCTCAGTTTACAAGAAGAAATTTTGAGTTTTCCAAACATTAACATTTTTTTTCTTATTACGAGGTCCTTTTTATTTGCAAAAATATTGTCAGATCTTGCGATCTCCGATACCATGCTCTTGTCCTCCGCTGTAAAAAATCGATTTTTATATTTTTATATTTCAATAACTTAGGTAGTTATCGAATTTTTTATTTTTGCTATTGAGCTCAATTTACAAAAAAAATATAAAAAGAATTATTTTTTATTTTATATTTCGATGTATAGATAACTAGGATAAATATTGAAAAACAAGTTTTGCAATTTTTTTGTTCTAAGGTATTTTTGGTTTCGATAACTCGAAAGTTATTGTAAATTTTTAGCCAACATTTTTCGCTGAACGAGCTACTATAATAGAAAAATCGATTTTTTAATTTTAAATTTCAGTATATCGATAACTAGGATAAATATCGAAAAATTTTATTTATTTTTAGTTTTTTTAATTTTTGTCTCAGTTTACAAAAAGAAATTTCGAGTTTTCCAAACATTAACATTTTTTTCTTATTACGAGGTCCTTTTTATTTGCAAAAATATTGTCAGATCTTGGGATCTCCGATATCATGCTCTTGTCTTCCGCTGTAAAAAATCTATTTTTATATTTTGATATTTCAATAACTTAGGAAGTTATCGAATTTTTTATTTTTGCTATTGAGCTCATTTTGCAAAAAAATTATAAACATTTTTTTTAATTTTAAATTTCGGTGTATAGATAGATAACTAGGATAAATATTGAAAAACATTTTTGCCATTTTTTTGTTCTAAGATATTTTTGGTTTCGATAACTCGAAAGTTATTGAAAATTTTTAGCCAACATTTTTCGCTGAACGAGCTACTATAATAGAAAAATCGATTTTTTAATTTTAAATTTCAGTATATCGATAACTAGGATAAATATCGTTTCTTTTTTAATTTTTATATCATTTTACAAAAAAAAATATAAAATATTTTTCGAGTTTTCCAAACATTGACGTCCCTTATTTGATATTTCAATAACTTAGGTAGTTATCGAATTTTTTATTTCTGCTATTGAGCTCATTTTACAAAAAAATTATAAACAAATTATTTTTTATTTTATATTTCGATGTATCGATAACTATAACTATGTATATTGAAAAACATGTTTTGCAATTTTTAGAGGTATTTTTGGTTTCTATAACTCGAAAGTTATTGAAAATTTTTAGCCAACATTTTTCGCTGAACGAGCTACTATAATTGAAAAATCGATTTTTTAATTTTAAATTTCAGTATATCGATAACTAGGATAAATATCGTTTTTTTAATTTTTATATCATTTTACAAAAAAAAAATATAAAATATTTTTCGAGTTTTCCAAACATTGACGTCCCTTATTTTATATTTCAATAACTTAAAAAAATGTATAAAAATATATTTTTTTAATTTTAAATTTCAATAACTAAGATAAATAAATATTGAAAAACATTTTTTTACTATTTTTCTATTGAGGTATTTTTGGTTTCGAAAACAAGAATGTCATTGAAAATTTTAAAACGAACGAGTTAAAATAATAAAAAATATTTTTTTAATTTTTAATGTATCGATAACAGGGAAAAATATCGATTTTTTTTATTTTAAATTTCGATGTACCGATAGGTATTTATCGAAAAAATATATATTTTATTTTTTAATTTTTTAACTTATTAAATAATTTGTCAGTTTTTCTAATATATAAGCTCAAGATAATAAAAAATCGATTTTTAATTTTAGTATTTTGATAATAGCCTTTTCAGACTGCATGCGAAACAATACTAAAACTTTATTATTCTCATTTGATTTAAAATGGGATATTGTCCTGGCTTAAGACCTTCTTGTATCTATATTTTATAGAATTTTATAGAATGTTTATGATAATAAACAATAAACAAACAAAAACATGACAGGAAATGCACCGGAAATCCCGATAGTGCTCATTTCCTAAATCCGAAAATAATCGAAGAACGACAATTTACTTTCAATAAAGTAAAAGTAAAGCATTGTTTTTCTCTTTTTGATTAATAGTTGTGATAAATTATATAAATTTGCACTTGATTTTGGCACGTTTTTTTGTTTTGTTATCGTTACTTTATTTCAAGACTATTGCAAACAACACCTGGTGGCGATGGCGTTACAGCAGCAGTCGTGAGGCGTGATCTTTTACAAGCTCAGAAACAGACGTACGTACATATGTATGTGAATAAATTAATAAAGAGCTCAACAATTGCCTGCGATTGACCCTTTCCTTCCCGCCTGTGCAAATCGGTCTATGGGGAGAATTGTGACGTCATATGCAAATGATTGTCATGCCAAACAGTTGGATAGGCGAACTTTCAAGAATAAGCAAGCAACAACCTACACGTCGAGGTAGGTTGACGACTGGCCGGGCCGGTAGCATTGTTTAATTTAGTAAACAACGGCAAAACAAACAGACAAAAGTAAGAATATGGAATATGGCTGAAACCGCAACGTGATTTGGTCCATTAATGTATTTCAGTTTAATTTGTGCGATTCACTTTTAGACCGGTTTCAATATAATATTCGTAGAGTGCAAAAGTCCCGTCTCCCTCACTGCCACACTCTTCTCAGAAATTTTACCCACATCCGCACACATGCGTTGACGGTTGTGCCAAAGAGATCGAAATTCCTGTTTAGTCTCAAAAACCACCAAATGGAAAGTCCCCCGTCTCGCATGGTTCTTGGGAACAACTGTAAGCCAGTAAAAATGGATCCATACGTAATATATGTATGTACATGCGAACACTCATACATATGTATTCTTCTTTTTGTTACGGTCAGCCAGCTTATACATATGTATGTACATATGTGGCTAAAATGCCTTTGTTTGATATTAATTATTTGGCCATATTTAAAATAAACATCAGCTCCAAAGAAAATCATCAAACCTAAAAATAAAAAAGAACCTTTCACTGCACTGCGTTTGCTTGCAGACAAAGAAATATCCGAAGTCAAACAACAACATGTTTTTTTTTGGTTTATAACAAAATATTAAATATATTGCTGTCGTCGTCGTATTCCCTTTTGTTTAAATTCGAATCTACAAACAACGTTCAAAACGGTCGTTTAAAACTTTCCGTCCGTCATACTGTTGCTTCAAACATGAAATAAGTTTGATTTAGCCAGTGTCAACGAACATGTTGCGTACGTACCACACATGCCCAACACACCATATTTTAAAGGCTGCTCCAATAAAAGTTGACGTTTTAAATTCAGTGACATTTATTCTGGGCAAGAGCCAGCTCCAAAATGTAACAGGTGTCGTAACCGTTTTCACTAAAAACATTAGTGCAATCTTCTTGAATACAGAACCTTGAAATAAGAAAACTTCAAACAAATATTGAGTTTTTTGTAAAATGTAAATAAATTGCAATAACCTTTAGCCTTTAGCATTTCAGACTGCACGCGAAATCAATCAAATATGTATGGGATCTGACATTTGTAAATCGACCTTATAGCCTTGTCACACTGCATGCGAAATCTAGCTGAAAGGTCAATTTACAAATGTCTGATCCCATACAAAAGTGACATTTGAAAATCGACCTTATGTCATATCAGATAGATTTTGCATGCAGTGTGACAATCTCAATCTGAAATCGAATGATTTCGCATGCAGTCTGAATGTTTTTTTTTATTATTTTGAGCTCATGAAAAAAGAGAACAAATCGAGTAAACATTTTCGATAACTTATAATTATAATTATTGAAAAAAACTGACTTTCTATAACTGTCGTAGGTTATCGTGCTTAAAGTTTGAAACAAATATTTTTTCGTAAAATGAGCTCAATATCAAAAATAAAAAAAATCGATTAAAAAAATAAAAACTGCAAAAAAATATAATATTTTTTCGATATTTATCCGAGTTATCGGTATATCGAAAATTATTTTTTTTGCATTTTTCAAAATGAGCTCAATATAAAAAATAAAAAAACGATAACTATCTAAGTTATTGAAATGCCAAAATATAAAAATCGTTTTTTAATGTGGAATGCAAGAGTATGATATTCGAGACCCCAAAATCTGGCAATATTTTTGGAAAAGAACCTCAAAATCAGACATTAGCTAGTTATATTATAAAATATTTTTTTCGATATTCACCCGAGTTATCCGTATATCGAAATTAAAAAAATTAATTTTTAATTTTTTATGAAAAATCTAGCTATCGATTTTGCATAAAAAATTAAGTTGTTGAAATATCGAAATATAAAATTCGATTTTTTACTATGGAGGACAAGAGTATGATCGGATCCCCCAGATCTGATAATAGTTTTGAAGAAGCACCTCAAAAAATGAAAAAATTAATTGGCGTGTTTTCGATATGTTTTTTTGTAAAATGAGGTAAAAATTAAAAAAATATATATTTTTTTGTTATCGATACATCGAAATTTAAAATAAAAAAAAAAACATTTTTTTATTATTTTAGCTCGTTTAGCAAAAAACTTCGAGTTATCGAAACCAAAAATATTGGAATACACTGAGTTTTATATAAAAAAACTAAAAGCACCTCAAAATAAGAAAAAATTGGTCGGCATGTTACTGATATCTCGCTATCGGGCGTCAATATTTGGGAAACTCGACAAATTACTTTTTCTCTGTAAAATAAGATAAAAATTAAAAAAAAAACTAAAAAATTAAATAAAATTTTTCGATGTTTAAATTTAAAATTAAAAATTGATTTTTATTTTTTAGCTCGAACTTTTTGTAAAATGAGCTCAATGACAAAAGTAAAAAATCGATAATACCTAAGTTATTGAGATATCAAACTATAAAAATCGATTTTCTTACTGTGGAGGATAAGAGTATGATATTCGAAACCCCAAAATATGACAATATGTTTTTTTTTCTATAAAATATTGAGCTCATTTTACAGAAAAAAGCATATTGTCAGATTTTGTCAAAATAAAAAATCGATAACTAGTTATGGAAATATCAAAATATAAAATTCGACTTTTTAGAAAACTAAAAAATAAGCAGAAAAAGCTAAGGCAATTTTTCGATAACTAAAAAAACTATTTTTTTTTTACATTTATCCTCGTTATCGATACATTGAAATTTAAAATTAAAAAATAATTTTTTTTATTATTTTAGCTCGTTTAACGAAAACATCATCTACAAATTTTCGATAACTGTCGAGTTATCGAAATCAAAAATATCGGAAACACTGACTTTTATAGAAAACTAAAAAAATAGCCAGAATAAGTAAAGTAAAATTATCGATAATTGGCACAGTTATCGAAATATGTTCCCAAAAAAGGTGCCCAAATACTATGTGAAAACATTTGAAATTATTGGCCCAAAAGCACAAGCACAAGGAGTTTGATATCCGAAACCCCAAAATCTGACAATATGCATTTTTTGTAAAATAAGCTCAATAACGAAATAAAAAAACGATAACTACCGAAGTTATTGCCTTATCAAAATATAAAATTCGACTTTTTAGAAAACTAAAAAATAAGCAGAAAACCCAAAGAAAATTTTTCGATAAAAAATTCTTCGATAACTAAAAAACTATTTTTTTATATTTATCCTAAAATTGATTTTTTATTATTTTTTTCGATAACTGTCGTAGTTATCGAGATATGTTCTCCCCAATACTATGTGAAAAAAAATTTGAAATGATTTGCCCAAAAGCAAAACTCAGTATTTAGCAGGTCCGTGCAACTGGAGTATATTGTGGCCGGTAATTTGTCGGAAAAGAGAAAGAGGTAATTTTTTTAGAGGAAATGGAGTTTTTGCCAAGTGAAAATACAACTCTTCAATTTTATTGTATAATTTCCAAAATTGATAACTACGGACATTATCGATTACTAGGGTAGTTATCGGTAACTAAATAAGTTATAGATTTTCCCTCTAATTTTCTATTTTGAGTTGGAAAAAAATATTTAAAAAATAGTGCATTTTTGTAATAATTTTTCCTTTTTAGTTTTCATTGAAGTGCTTGTGTTTTTGTTATTGAATTTCTTTGTAATTTACAATTTCCACAATAGATAAATACGGAAATTATCGATTGCTAAGGCAGTTATCGGTAACTAAATAAGTTTTCAATATTTTTTGATTTTTTTTCTTTCCTCTAATTTTGAGTACATTATAAAAAATCGATTTTTTCAAACTTTTACGTCCGATAACTAAGCGATATCGATAATATTCCGGTCATTTGTCTTATTTTGTTATTGAATTTCTTTGTAATTGAAAAATGTTCTTTAAATAATAAGTAGACATAAATTTTATAGAATTTCCACAATCGATAACTAGGAAAGTATTGATTGCTAAGGCAGTTATCGGTAACTAAATAAGTTTTCGATTTTTTTCCTTCTCTAATTTTCGATTTGAAGTTCATTGGAAAAAATCGTTTTTTTTTTTAAACTTTACGTCCGATAACTAAACGACATTGATAACATTCCGGACATTTTTTGTTGTTTTGTTATTTTTTTTTTGTAATTTAAAATTTTGATTTAAATAAAAAATACACATCATTTTTCTAGAATTTACACAATCGATAACTACGGAAATTATCGATTATTAAGACAGAGTTCAGTAACTAAAAAATTTATCGAAAAAATTTCCTCTTATTTTCGATTTTGAGTTGATTAGGAAAATCGATTTTTTTCAAACTTTAACGCCCGATTTCTAAGCGATATCGATAACATTCCGAACATTTTTTATTGTTTTGTTATTAAATTTCTGTGTGATTTAAAATTTAGCTTTAAATTAAAATACACATCATTTTTATAGATTTTTCGCAATCGACAACCACGGAAATTATCAATTACTAAGACAGTTATCGCTAACTAAATAAATTATCGATTTTTTATTTTTTCCTATAATTTTCGATTTTGAGTACACTGGAAAAAATCGATTTTTTTCAAACTTTAACGTCCGACAACTTGATAACTAAGTGATATCGATAATATTTCGGGCATTTCTTTTCTTATTTTGTAATTAAATTTCTTTGTAATATAAAATTTTGCTTTAAATAAAAAATACAAATAACTTTTATAGATTTTTCACAATCGATAACTACGGAAATTATCGATTACTAAGGCAGTTATCCGTAACTAAATAAGTTATCGAATTTTCTTTTAGATTTTTATCATCTAATATTCAATATTGATTTGGAAAAAATCTGTTTTTTCAAACTTTAGCGTCCGATAACTAAGCGATATCGATAATATTCCGGTCATTTGTCTTATTTTGTTATTGAATTTCTTTGTAATTGAAAAATGTTCTTTAAATAATAAGTAGACATAAATTTTATAGAATTTCCACAATCGATAACAAGGAAAGTATCGATTGTTAAGGCAGTTATCGGTAACTAAATAAGTTTTCGATTTTTTCTTTCTCTAATTTTCGATTTTAAGTTCATTGGAAAAAATCGTTTTTTTTCAAACTTTACGTCCGATAACTAAGCGACATTGATAACATTCCGGACATTTTTTGTTGTTTTGTTATTTTTTTTTGTAATTTAAAATTTTGATTTAAATAAAAAATACACATCATCTTTCTAGAATTTGCACAATCGATAACTACGGAAATTATCGATTACTAAGACAGAGTTCAGTAACTAAAAAAGTTATCGAAAATTTTTCCTCTTATTTTCGATTTTGAGTTCATTAGGAAAATCGATTTTTTTAAACTTTAACGTCCGATTTCTAAGCGATAGCGATAACATTCCGAACATTTTTTTATTGTTTTGTTATTAAATTTCGACAACCACGGAAATTATCAATTACTAAATAAATTATCGATTTTTTTATTTTTTCCTATAATTTTCGATTTTGAGTACATTAGAAAAAATCGATAATATTTCGGGCATTTTTTTCTTATTTTGTTATTGAATTTCTTTGTAATATAAAATTTTGTTTTAAATAAAAAATACAAATAAATTTTATAGATTTTTCACAATCGATAACTACGGAAATGATCGATTACTAAGGCAGTTATCCGTAACTAAATAAGTTATCGAATTTTCTTTTCGATTGTTATCATCATTTTTTATCATTCAATATTGATTTGGAAAAAATCTATTTTTTCAAACTTTAGCGTCCGATAACTACGCGATATCAATAACATTCCGTCCAATTTTTTTTATTATTTTTAGGTGCTTTATCCAAATATGTGTTCAGATCTTGGGGTATCGGATATCAAGCTCTACTCCGGAAAATATTGCATTTGGTTTTTTCAACTTCTCTCATCAAAAATCGTTTGACTTGAAGGGTAGTCTAATGGAGCCTTTATCTTTTACTCCCATTTATGGTTAACCTTCAGTTAGAGCTAAGCAACAGTATTGACTGTCTGTTTGTGTGGAGTTTGACATATAATGGTGAAAAAAACAAGAAGTTTCATCAAAAACACTTACTTTTAAAGTATCTTGTTATGAATGTTATGGAATTTGAATCACCGATTACTTCTCTTGTTCTTCATTTAATTTATGAAGGTAATTTTTTTTGTTCAGAAAATTTCTTTGCACTTTTCCATTTTGTTATTTCCAAATACCGCAATGGACCTTTAGCACATTGGACGCGCGAACTACACCCGTTCGTAGGATAATCATTTTACACTAAACATGCTAACTATTCGAAAGTTTTGGTATTTCTAAAGCAACTCGACAAAAGGTCTTATTTATTTTCACGCAACAACGCAATCAATTAAAGGAAGGTGCCCCATCTACTTCATAAATACTTTTTAAATAGGACAATATGACAATGACCAGCATTGTTTAGCCTTGAATTTCGTTCGTACATAATGTAAGTTTTCGTTAAGGAGTAAACATTTTCCAGGTCATTCTTTCCTTCACTCCACCACTATTTTAACTGCTGTGTAAAACAAGAAATGTGTCTTCGTCTCCCACTCTACCTGCACATCACTAACACACTTGCCAATTTTACCAATTAAAATTTTGTTGTGTATTGGATAGCAAATGGTTTATTGTTGGCAAAATCCCGAGAAATAGAAATATTCTTCATATGTGGGCATGGCACTATGCCTTTTCCTTCTCCAGATTCAGAATTTTTGCATCTTTGGAATTCGGAAAAAGTAGTTCAATTTCGAACAGAACTCCAGCCAAAAGCCTAGGCCTAGTATTGCAATGAAACGGAATTTCGCTTCCCCGTAATAATTGTAAAGGGGACATTTTTGTGGGATGGTTATATAAATATATAGCCCTGGAATAGTTTTCACTTATTTGCAGTGGAACATAAAATCAAAGTCCATCCAATGAGAGAAAAAACTTGAAAAAAATCCCAAGGCAATTTTATTCACGATAAGTGCGACTAATTAAAAGAGAACAATTCATTCATTCTCAGGAAAATTGTATTCGCGATAGATGTATTTATGGCCAGATTATTTTCTCTTTTTTAAGTTTGACCATTTTTAAGGCAAGAAAATTCTCGGCTTTCTAAAGATGCCTCCCTGATGAACACGAAAAGCTGTATACGAGTATCTACTCGGACGCAAATAAAAGCGTCTTTGCTAGAATTTGTTTTTAAAGGAAACGCACTTAATATTTTATGTTAATTTTCTGAAAAAATATTTTATTTCTCATATTTCTTTTTTGTTATACACAAACGTTTCTTCTCGAACGTTTGTCTAAATAATTTATAATAAATTTCTATGGCTTATTTCCTAGCCTAAATAAACACTAAAAAAGACCACATTAAATAATTGATTGATCTTTTTAATTTTTTTCTCTATATAATAGACATGAAAGTATATGTGAGACTTCAAAGTGAGTGAAACGAAAGTGAAATAAATTATTTACAGGATAAACATAAAAACAAATTAAACATTCGATTTATATTGATTTAAAATACTTGTAAAACTTAAGTTAAACACATGTAAGTAAAAGCTATAGCATCTCTTTAATTTTTGATTTTCTTGTTGCTGTCTGTTGTGGTAAAACTAAAAAAAATATCCATTGTTAAAGAGAGTAAATAAATGATGAAGGTATAATCTTAAAAAATATTTTTTTTATGCTAAGGTTTTGTTTATTAAGATTATTTTTGTTTTAAATAAAATGTACAAGAAATGAAATTTACAGCATGTTATGGATGAATTTATATAAAAAAATAATATGAGTGATTGGTACAATCGATGTATTGCAATGAACAGAATAGAAATAATAGAATAGAATAAATTTAATGATAAAATATGTATATCATTTTGTTATTGTTTAATATTATGTTATATAGAATATTCATTTGTATACTATATATATTTATACATATATATGTATTTAAATTTCTTCTTTGTTTTAGTATGAAACTGTACACGATTTTCAACAGAGAAGACAGTTTCTAATTTCTTTAATTATTTTGTACTACACATTCATCATGACCCATTTAGAGTGTTTTCAACATTTGGGATTGGAACCCAGTTCTCTTTTCTAATCTTTGAAGCGTTTTGCATGAATTTTGCCGGATAAGGTAAAATTTGTCGTTCTCTTGTGGTGGTCAAAGATCTAAATTATTTTGCCAACTTAAGTTTCAAAAGCCACGTAGATAGATCAATATTTGTAATGTTTGTCAAGGCTTTTGCTAATAAAACAAATTAATCAACTTGTTTTATTAATTGTATCGTTGATAAAATAATTTAAAGCTTTAATGCTTAAAAAAGCTTTCAATTTAAAATTAACAATGCATTTAAAAAATGATTGATTATTAAAATTTAGGAAATTTCAAATGGAGAGCTTTTTAGTAAAATTCGTGTCTACAGCAAGAAAGCTTTATATGCACAACAGAGTTGATATGAACTTAGACGAAGAGAAACTTACTAGTTTCGTTTCAAAATTAAGTTTCATTTCGACTTTCTATCATCACTCTTGTTGCGAGAAGAGCTTTCACTTGTTTTGTTTATATAGTATAAAACCACATCCGACAAAATTCAACAAAGGCTTCTCTATTAGGAGAATTTTATAAAGCTTTTACACATCAGTTGCAACTCGAAACCTCAACTGGCCATTATCCACTTCTCATCTTCTCAATGCTTAAATTTCTTTACTATGCGACCTCTTAACGTTTGATGCGTCGTTGTTGACGTTCCCATTCCCGCTGTGCCGCCATTTAGGCCATTGTTTACCGTTACCCCATTACTTCTCAAATTCACTCGTTTGCCAAATACAGCTGAAACTACCGACGGTGCTCCATTTGCTTGGGCGGCACGTTGTTGCGAAATCAGAGATCTTGCCCTGGTCGCTGCTGCAGCCACCGCGGCCGCCGCATTTATCATTTTCGGCGATGGCGGCGGAGCTGCCAAATTTGTACCAGTACTTTGGGAACGTGTGGTTTTGCTGAAATTGCTTTGAGTCGGTGGTCCGATTCTGGGGGAGCTGCGTGTGTGCATGGTTCGCAAATTACGGCGATCGGAGAGAGAGGCACGTTTTATCACAGGTGTAGAGGTTGAAGAGGAGGATGGGGGCGGACTACCACCTAAATTATCCAGCGTACTATTCAGATTTATAAGGCCGGTGGGCGTCGTTGTAGCCGCCACAGAACTCTGGCGAGATCGTAAATTGAGATGGTGTGGCGTTTGAGGCAGGGGAGTATTAGTACTGTTGTTGCGGGTTTTAATACTGCGATTGGTACTGCATTCATTGGCATTTGTATTCAGAGATCTAAGATTTGTTGGTGTCAAATGTTGTTCTTGCAACAGAACAGAATTACCCACTCCCAGCAGTGCTGCGGCGCCAGTTCGTTGCAGAAATTTACGTGCGTTACGCGGATATTTTAAGGCAGCTTGCACCAATGCAGACTTCGCTTTCATATCCTTTGTCAATGAATTTCGTGTCCTCAGGGTACGTTTGCCATAGTCAATAGGCGTATTGGGATTACAGTTACTGCTGTTACTCCTCAATTGCCGTTGGATCATGGGCGTAGAAGATGCTGTTGGCGGTGTCATTATCAGGGCTGGTGGAGGTTTATTGCTGCTTGTGGGTGTCATACTCAAGCTTCTTCGTAGATTGTGTGAGCTGTAGAGTGAATGATTTGTCTTGCCGGAGATTCTTTCAAAATTCTCATTTTGAACGTTGGCGTAGACAAAGGATCTTGATCTTTGGCCAGGTTTCACAGGTTTGGGCGTCATCGTTTGTGACTGGGGAAGGCCAGTTAGACATTTTCGCTTCGGCGCCAAGCTCTTATTTTGCAAAGGTTCTGCTTCCGTTCGATCCATTGGTTGTGGTTTACGTACTTCGTACACATCCTCTTGAAGAGTATCGATTTTCTCAATCTGCTCCATAACTGTAGGTAGTAATGTTGCCGCTTTGGAACTGGTAGCTGGCTGCATGAATGCTTCGTAATGTATTTCCACTTTGTCGTCCATTTCCTGAAGTGAGTCTTCACCAGATGAGGATGAGGATATTTCATTGATTTGTACAGATGGCTCCTCTTCTGATATAATTGCATCCTCTAACTCCTCTATTAAGTCTTCATGAACGTCCATTAAATCAGTTTCCTTTTCCACGATTGAGGGAGTAGGCGTTTGGTTTGTAACATATGCGGAAACAGAGGGAGCAGAAGGATCATGTCGAACAGCCTGCAGGCAAGCATAGGCAGTAATATTCTGTTGCTGTTGTTGTTGTGAGACCGCCAATTTATTTTGCATTTGCTGTCTTTCATAAGCCACTTGTTGCTCTTCCTCACGCTCCTGCTGCAATAGAGAGTGCAGTTCCAGCGGCTTCTGCTGCAGCTGTGGCATATATGTAGTATGCTGCTGATAATAACTTTCGCTGTTTGAACTGTAAGCAGCCATGTTTTGAGAATTTTGATGTTGGTCATTGGAGTGATGGAAAATTTTGAAAGTATCCACATCAACTCCGGTATTGGAGACCTGCGATTTACATGATTGCTGCTCTCTTCGCGTTTCCAATTTCGTTAGAGAGTAACCGTCCTCCTCGGACATACACTGCTGTTGATACAACTGCTGTTCTTCGATCAGCGCATGCATATTGGGCGGAGAAACACTTTGGCAATTGGATGAATTCGAACTGGAGTTTGAATTGGAATTCGTTGGCGTTATAACAGGTGCCACAGCCGCCGAAGTGACGTTCTCATCGACCGCCCTCAAACATTCGGTTTGTGCTGCCGTTAACAAGGAGTTATAAGATTCTGCGAAGGTATTAATGTACGAGTCGGTAGCATTATTGGCCTCTTCGGCGCCCATTTGCAGGTAATTCTGATAGTCAATAACACAAACTTCACGTTCATTGGGCAAATTCGCGACAGCGGCGCTCTCCTCTTCATCCTCCTCGTCCTCATCTTCCTCTATCTCCTCTTCGTCTTCTTCGCCATCTTCGGCATAACCCGGATCTTCTTCGCCTACATTAATTATTGGCTGGTTTATAGCGGTTGTGCTTGTGCTCGAATGCTGCTGCCAGTTCCAAGTATTCGTTTGTAACTGATAGTTATTTTGATTTAAATTGTCTGCAGCTGTTTTTGCGGGCACTTCCGATTCCTCAGCGTCACTTTCATCCGTGTCTGCCTCATCTCCATGGTCAGAATCCTCGGTGTAGTAGTTGAAATTGCGATATTCCTCGGGCGGTAAATACTTCATGGCCATTTCTTTGTACGTGGTAGCATCATCGTAGGCGGGAATTTCCGCTTGTACTTGAGTATACTCTAGGCCATAACTGGCTGGCTGTATAAATGCTGGCGGCGTTGTTAGAGTACCGACATCTTTGTGAATTTGATTTGTATTGTTATGACCTCCTTGACCTGGAGGATATAGTATCACAGTAACGACCGAGGTATTGTCGGCTCGCATCTTTTTCGCTGACCAGGTTTTCAGCGCCTGATCGACCAATGATTTACTAGGATTCGTCCACTGATTGCCCTCATGAGGACTATCACCACGTTGAGCCTGTAATCTTTCGTTTATAACTTCCTTTTCACGCACGGTATTGACGGCTTCCTGGGCATTTACCACATTCCAGAGGCCATCAGTGCCGAACACTAGACAACGGAAGGTTTTGGGATTTATGGGTATAACTTTAACATCCGGATCGGGACTAACCACAAATTCATTGCGTTCCGAATTGTAGCTCCATAAGTCACCCAGGCTACGGGCTACCGCTAAAAATGGTATCTCGTCGACGGGGGTCTTATGCTTTATAGGACCACGATGGCTGGCTGTAATGATGCGAATAGAGAAATTATGTTTAATATATGGACGGCGTTCAGAGCTGAATTTTTCTTTAACTCACCATTTCGGGGACGATTCCATACTACACGGGGTACCCCGGATTTCACCACCACTTTACCACCGGACTTCATGATACGTGTTCTTTCTTCTACCGATTCGGGTTTATGATCCACCGTCAATTGTTTGGCTCTCCAGAAGTTTTCGTGTTCATTTTGATAACCCAGAACGATACCCGAATCACCTACATGGCCAATGTAGATTTTCTCACGCCTTATAAAGGCAACAGTGGCAGTTGTGCCAGCGGTACTAGGTAAACCGTTCGCAGTTTTTGGCCACTTATCTGAAATAAGCAAAAGAATAAATGGAATGTTAGTCGGACTAGAATAACGGACTTACTGAGCTACGGAATAAACTTAATGTGAAACATAAGGCGAAATCATTGTTCACTCTTATTATATCTTATTTTAGTTTGGTTAACTTAGCTTCACTGGGATTTTAATTAAATTTCTCTAACACTGTTTAAAATTATAACTTTTGTCTGATTGTCACTGACATTTCCAAATTTCTTGATAGTACGGATTGTTACCTGTCAATGCAATGTCTGTATTTTTTTCTTGCTCTGGTGCTATCTCCTTATATAGGTATGTATGTCTTGATTAGGAGGAATCGACAGTGAAAGTCTGATAAGCATAGACTTTATAAAGGGTGATTTTTTAAGAGCTTGATAACTTTTTTAAAAAAAAAAACGCATAAAATTTGCAAAATCTCATCGGTTCTTTATTTGAAACGTTAGATTGGTCCATGACATTTACTTTTTGAAGATAATTTCATTTAAATGTTGACCGCGGCTGCGTCTTAGGTGGTCCATCCGCTTAGTCCAATTTTGGCATTTCCACGTTTTTGAGTAACAGAGACCCAATTGGTGCGAACGGCGACGAATCGAAAATTGGTGGTCATCATTAACACTGGCCGATACAGCTGCGATATTTTCTTCAGTTCGCACTCTACGTAAGCGTGTTGGTGGTTTAATGTCCAACAATGTAAATTTGGTGCGAAATTTAGTCACAATAGCCCGAATAGCCGCTTCAGTGGGTCGATTAAACTGACCATAAAATGGAAGCGCGCAATGAACTTTCTTAACAGAGCACGCATTTTGATAATAAAATTCAATAATTTGCAAGCGTTGTTCGTTTGTAAGACGATTCATGATGAAATGTCAAAGCATACTGAGCATCTTTCTCTTTGACACCATGTCTGAAATCCCACGTGATCTGTCAAATACTAATGCATGAAAATCCTAACCTCAAAAAAATCACTCTTTATAAAGCAAAAAGTTGTTGTAGGTACAAGCGAACATGGAAATCCAATATATGTATAATAACTACAAGCACTTTCCGACTCTCTAAAAAGCTTTTATCCTTTTCAGACTGCATGCGAAATCGAGAGCTGAAATGGCATAAGGTCAGACTGCGAAAATAAGATTTTTTAGCTCAAGGACGATTTGTAAATGTCAAATTTGTGTGGGGCCTAGAATTTGTAAATCGACCTTATGCCATTTTAGCTAGATTTCGCATAAAGTGAGGAAAGGCTATAAGTACCAGTATAAAAATATCATTTGAACTTGAAGTTTGGTTTGGTTTAAAGGACCAGAATGCTCCTGCATGAACTTGAAGTTAACCATAACAGATCATCAGAGCTGTTAGTTTTTGTGGATTTTACAATTGAAACCATTATAACTTGAGATTATTTTGTCTATTGTTACCGGATTTGAACGCCATTACAGTGTTCAGCTTATGAGGGCCCACCTTAAACATATTTAAATAGTTTGACATTTATCTATATCCTGTTTATCTAATAACTGTTGGTCAGCCTTTTAACAGAAGATATTAAAATATGATTGCAGATGGAAAAACGATTAATGTAGTCGAAATAAAGGAAAGTACTACCCCTTCTACTTATTTTTCTAAATGCATCGCGATGCTTTTCATGAGAATTACTTTACTTACTACAGCTGAAACATATACAGAAATAAAGCCAGGCTTCGCGTTCCATATTACACAAGAACGAGGTTAACGCAACTGTCAGGCTGACACAAATCTATCCGATTTTAATACCTAGTGTAAACATGGCATCGTGTCACATCAAAATACAGATTACCAAGCCATCACCAATCGAATCATAATCTTTCATAAGAGTTTACATTTCTGCGTACTTCTCATATTTCCATAACTGGCTAGCTGCATATCTACATACATTATGACCATATGTACATACATACATACATATGTAAACCATCATTTCCTACTAAAAATCGCGCACACCATATTTACGGAAGGGGAGTGTGCGAAATATACAAGAATAAAAATAATAACAACAACAACAACAGAAAGCGCAATCAAAGTAGCGGCAAATTGAGATAATCAAAACAAAACGCCAAACTTTTTTTGTTATGATTAGTGCGATGAATATTAAAAGTAGCATAAACTAGGAATAGCAAGCAAGCGAGAACGAGAGGAAGCACTGCGTGCCCAGTAAATAACCAGCGCTAACAAATAATATTAAAAAAGAAAAGGAAAACAAATTAACAAAAGCGTAATGCTCAGAAGAGGTGAATTTTTATAACAGCCACACCACCACACAACATCCATCAAGTGTCAATAAGGCAGCCAACAGAAAAGCACGAAAATCGGCGGTGTTATAAACTAACCGCAATTGAAACAGGGTTGCAGTTGAAGAGTACTGGACAAGAGTAGGGGTTTGGGCTTTCCCAAGTGAAAGTAGGCGCCAGCCAACTTTAGGACATATTAAACTAAACTAGAATTAATCTAAAATTGCAGAAGTAAAATCGCAACAATAATTATTTCCCCTACAGTGTTTCTTCTAGAAAAATCCATAAAGAAATATAATTTCCTGTTGAGGCAAACATTTTGTGTATATCAACATTTTTATTTCGCTTTCATAAAAATGAAACAACACAAAACAAATTTCAGTTTAACCATGACTGGCTGACTCATATAGAAATACGAAAAACAACAACGTTGTTCACATTGATATACACAATACACATATTGCCTGACTGCCTGCGCTAAAAGTGACTGGCTTATGTAAACTCAATAACACAAATAAAAAAAACCCCACCACCGTCTACACAACACACCAACAATACAACACGAACAGGCACACACACACAGGCGCACACCCCACAAAACAGAAGAAAACTACCACTACATGGCCAGCCAGGCAGCCAGCAATACGAAAATATACCACCACCACAAAGTTGTCGAGAGTGTTGAACACGAAACATTGAACAAAGCGGAATGTACGATAATTCTCATCGCTGCCATAAACCCACCAGCAGAGTGGCTGCCTGGTGGTGGTACATAAGCGAACAAATGAACCCGTATACACAACTATACGCTATATACACAACACTGTACAGTGTACACTGTGTGGTTGATTGTGGACGAAATGAGAAAAAAGTAGTATTCGTCGTCGTATTTCAACAAAAATGTAGGTATACAAGTCAGGGATGGAAATATGTTGATAAACTTAAGAAATACGAGGAGGCGAGAAATTTGAATTTGTAGCTGATACTGACGCCAAGATCGATTTTTTAACGGTCACAATACGAGAATTCTAGAAGCATAGCATGTATACACACTTGAAATGTTGTGAAAGAAAATCAACTACAATTTACCGTCAGTTTTACATCCATAAATACCAAACGTTAGATTAGTTTTTCGTTGCAATGGCCTTTTCAGACTGCAGGCGAAAACGCGTCTTCGATTTTACATGCAGACTGCAGGCGATATCTACCTGAAATGACATAAGGTCGATTTACAAATGTTAGATCCCTTACATATTTGACATTTGAAAATCGGCTTTGTCATTTCAAGCTGAAATTAATTGATTTCGCATCCTGTCCGAAAAGGCTATAACTGATGATACTTATTTTTCATTCAGGGTATTTATACACGATGATTTATCGCATAACTTGAGAGTCAAATTACTGTTCTTGAAAGACATTTCAGTGAAAATATGTCATTATTTACTACATCCAAACGTTAAGTAACTGAAAAAACGTAGTTTTCTTCTAAAGAGTTTTTTTTTTTTCGAACGAACGGAAAATATAATCGTTCGTCAATTCCAAGCGATACAAGTATTTAATAAGATTACTAATGGAAGGTGGTATATTCTGCACCTCCTCTGGGCAATAGAAAAATAAAAGTGATGTGCTAAATATAAGGCCTGTTCGATTGGGCTTAAATTGGTAGGTTTTAAATTTGATTTAATTTAGAGAAAGCATTTGACATTTTTTTTTTTAATTTGAATCCAGGAATCAAAGTTATTGCAGTTCTACGATAAGCGAGCTCGCTGTTTTACTGCACTAACTTTTTTCTCGGTAGTGTGAAATTTTCAAGCAAATGTTTTTCAAATGCCCTTAGTTCAAAGAGCGTCAATATACAAGAGGGGAAATCTCGCTTTTTGTATGTTCACTTGCAGAAAAACGTGCTATGCCACCGAACTGCAATAACATTTGGTTCTGCAAAGTACAATTGTTTGTCGTTATTTTACTGTTTTTATATTTGTATAATTTGTTTTATAATTGTATAAAAACAAACATTTGTCCATTTAGTCGAAGAGAGCGAAGCCCATATCGTCATCGGATTCCTCGGCTTCAGACTCCTTCCTGTGTGTATTCATTGTTTTTCTTATTCTAATTTTTTGTTGTAAAAAGATACCACGGATTTAACATCAACATTTTGTTTAATACTGAATTACTAAACCGTGACAACAAAAACATAAATAAAACTATTAAATTTTAATATTTCATATTATAAATAAAATTGTATTCTAATGAAACCGGACCCACTTAGTATTAGCAGCTTGATTTTTGTTCTAAAAAATTGTAAACTAACAAAACTAATAGTTTCTGGTGAAAATAATTTGCCCTTTTTGTAATCAAAGTCACTCAGATTCCATTAATTCTGTTAAGCGGGAAATCGTAAACAAACCACGCCAACTGTTTAATAACGGGATTTGGCCTTGCGATATCGCTACAAAAGTAGTAATGCACATCATCCATCTCTGGCATAATATTTAAACGAACGAACGAAACGAAAACGTACGAAACGAACAGTATGGCATGGTAAGGCACTTTGGGAATATTCCATTGTATTTTAAGTGCAGCTGGGCTGGGGCAAAGAGAAGCACACACAAGTTTCACAATTTTATTAAGGGTTGCCACTACACGAAAACCTGAAACTCAAGGTAAACATGGAAGACATGACATTTAATCGTTATCGTGGAAATAAAAGAAACCGTTCATGTTTTTATCTCATATTTAAATATGCACAAATGTATGTTTTTTCCACACTGTGAAAGCAAAGTGGCAACTCTCATTTTATTGTATAGTATATACGTGACTATTTTGTATGGCAGAAAGAAATCTACACAATACAACATACATGTGCATATGAAAAAGACCTCATATATTTTATTTCAGCATTTTTTTTTTTTTCGAAAAATACCATAGAAATGGGTACACAGCGCACAACAATGCTTAATAAACCAACCAGGCCCATATGGACGTTGTTGTAGATAGAAAACATACAAAACCAGCGCTGTTGTATATACAATTTCAAAAAATGTATACTGTGGAAAGAAAATGAACAAACAAAACCAGATGCACAACTAACAGCCAGCCAGCCAAAGCGATTTTGAGTGGTGGTGAAATTCGATTTTTCCGTTGTCGTCGCTCGATGTTGTTGTTTTCTGTTTTCTTGCCAGCCTTTATATAAGCCATGGTGGTTAATGGTGTTGTTTCGATACCTGCGTTGTTGTTGCTGTCGTCGTGCTAGCTTTGGCTGTTAATGCATGTCTAAACTCGAACGATTTTCGTGTGTTGTGTATTAGCAGATAAACACAACGAAATATTTGGCGGTTTTTAATGCAAAAAGGTTGTGGTCTATGATTATAAAAAAAGATGGTGGAGAATAAGGAAACTGTGAACTGTAATTGTAGCAACAGCGGACAGCAGCAGCGTACACGACAAAACAAAATAAACGCACAAACAAAATCCGAGAGAAAATGTTGACAGTTCAGTTCGTTCTTCTTGCGGTGCAATGCCGCGAAAGGGTGATGCTTGGTTGAATTGAAATGACATTTTAATTAATTGGAAGAGGTTGGTTGTACGTAGTATGAGTAATTTTGACAATTGAAACGAGATACTTGAAATGGGGTGGGATTGAATAGAGCAAGAAAGAGCGGTAACTGAAAGAAACGGAAATTTGAAAAGTGGAGAAGAGGAAAATCAAATCAATTAAGTAACGGAAGTAGATGAAGAGGTGGGGTAAGGAGCAGCATATCCGTGATGGCGCGAATTTGTTATGTGAATTAATTGGCATTTTTATATAGAATTCTTTGAAATAGAAGTTAGGATGAGCTGTTTTATTTTAAGCTAGCATGAAATTAAAAAATTAGGTATGAAACATAGGTATTTAATATATTCAATTCGCTCGAACTATCGCTTATTTTGAAACATTTTTCATACACAAATTTTGAATTTCATCTTAGCATCAAGTGTCAAATTCAAATATTTGTTGTTAAAGTAAAGTTAAAAAGGAATATTTTTATATTTTCTGAGGTAATTCCAATACCAAACATAACATAACATTAGCGATCTGATGTATTTGGTCTTGTATTTTCTATTTTTGATAAATTTTATATTTTTAGTAAATTTTGCATGTTTACAAAAACAAATTTCATTACTTAGGAAATACAATAAGGTGTCTAAAATACAATGTTGAAACCCTATTGCATTTGTACTGTATTTTATATATTTATATCACGATTTGATGTACAAAATAAATAGTTTAAATATTTTGTCATTTAATATATGTAATTTCCCGAAGAATATTGTGATTCAATTATAATCGGCATTTGGCTTGGAATTACAAAGAAATATATAAAAATTGCTCAAGGTTTATCATAAATACGTCAGATAGTTAATTCCGCTATTATAAAGACACAAATATTTAGAATAAAAAACCACATTAGAAATCAGTCTTTATTGATTTAATCGAGCTTAACTCGATTTCATGTGTAAATTTTCAATGGAATCTGACATTTGAAATCGGGATAAGCACAATTTCGCCGTCAGTGTGAAAAGGCTACAGGTCTTAACGTCAATTCTGTAAGTATTGACTGCATCATTTGTAAATTTTCAATGGAATCTAACATTTGAAGTCGGGATAAGCACAATTCCGCCGACAGTGTGAAAAGGCTACAAGTCAGTTTATTTACTTCTTAACGTCCATTCTGTAATTATTGACTGCTGGCAGGAACGATAGTAATATTGTATTTCTTTAAATTACACTATAACTTCCATTTAATTAAGAGATATAACACTTCTAATTAATAAGGTGAACGCTACAACATTACCATGAATAGTAAAATCTTTCCATCACAGCGAATGTTGTGTTGTATTAATAAAATCTATATGTTTGGACGTTGGGGGTCGATAATTGTTTAGAATTTTAGTTTAGTTAAGTCCAAATTTATCTGTATTAAGAATGTGAAAGTAAGAGCCATAAATCGATACAACAATCGTGGCTTTCGGTTGGGGACGCCAAGCCAATCTAGTATCTACTTTATCCAAAACATATCGAAAGGTAAAAATAATTTCCATATGGAAGTCAATCCTTAATTTTGCTTGTAATTCGGGAGACATTTTTCAGTAGCTATAGTAGCATTTCTTATAAGCATTGTGAACAAAGTTCAATTAGACTGTACAATTTAATTTATCTGCTCAATATAAACATAGATGTACTATCAAGTTGGTGTATAATATAATTCAGTTCTTCTTTCTCTAACTAAATGCACTTCTTTTTCAAACCAATATAAAATGTACATTTTACAAGAACTCGCAGGAAGTTGTTCCAATACTACGTAAATACATAAAGATACTACATAAATATTAAAGCAAAAAAATGGTTTAAATTTCCCTTTAATTGTTCTCTTTCCACGTAATATACATACTTATGTTCTACAACTTACCTTGTTCTCTCCACATTGCATAATGTGTCGCTATATATCCTTCCCGGATGGCCCTTAAAACGTCGTGATCTGAATCTGACCAGAATAGCCTCTGATTAATAATCTCCATCATTAGATGTTCTTTTGCGAACGTAGCTGCTTCAGCACCACCATGACCATCGTAGATACCAATGAAGGCATATTCTAAATCTTTGGCGTTTTCCGACTGTTGGTAGGCAACGGAAAAATAGTCCTCCATATACTTACGACCTCCCTGGCTGCATTGCCCCGTCACTCGTAAATTGACACCAATTGATGGTGTCGACTTTTTCTCGGACAAGTCGGAATTTGAGGAGGTTGGTGATAAGCAGGGAGAATTACTGTCATTGGATGATGCGTTGGAACTTGAAGTGCTGCAGTTGAGGAGGGATACCTCCGAACTGCTACAATACAGAGATGAACTTTCTGACGTCACGAGGGGAGTATAAAGTCCTTCGTTCAAGGATACTAAAGGCGCTGCTATTGCTGATGAGGCTGGCATTGTGGAAGGCAAGTGGGCAGAATAACCCTGATGATGAAGGTGTTGATGGTGCTGCTGCTGATGTCCTAGCTGGATTTGTTGATCTTGATGTGAACTCAGATGGGTCATATTTTGATGATGGTGATGTAGATGTTGTTGCTGCTGATGTGTATTGTTCATGTTGTTTGTTAATGTTTGCATTTTGTTTATATTTACAATATGACAATTTCTTGTAGATGAAGGTTTTGTTGTTATTTTTGTATTTTCTTTTATTTGTTGTTGTTGGTGTTGCTGCTGTTGTTTGTATGTAGAAATTTGCTTGACATTTGCACTCTTCCCTTTTAAATGGTATTCTTGTGTTTGTTGTTGTCTTTACTGTGGCTGCATTTAGGAAATGACAGCTATCACACTCACACATTCTAATGTGTGTGGTGTAAGTGCGAAAGGGAGCGACGCTCGCTCGTTTGTTTCGTTTTTTTGCTTTTAATCTTCTTTTTTCTTTCCCCCGTCGTTGCTGCTTCCTCTTCGTTCCATAAACCTCTATGTATTTTATTTTCTTTTTCAGAAACAGCCACAAAACGACCTCTTTTATTGTAATTTGCCTTTTCTTCAATTTCAATGTTTTTGAGCACAACAATCTATTCTCTACAACTGCTCCACTACAATTTTACAATTCATTTTTGTGCAATAATTTTTCACTTCAATTTATCATTTTTTAATTAATTTTGTTATAGCTGAATGTATAAGCAGTTTCTATATATTTGCTGTTAAAAAATACGACACAAGACTATTAAGCTCTGTTGGAAGTCTGAATTTTGCGCAAACATCCGTCCGCGACCAACCTTGTTCAATGAAAAAAAAAACACTGAAAAATAAAACGCAACTCTGTATCTGGTATCTGCCTAGTGCTGTCAATATAAAAATCTTACCCAGGGATGAAAAATTCAGTACTTTGTTATTTTTTTCAGTACTTTTTCACCACCGAAAGTACCGTGGTACCAGCACGATATTCTCAGTACTTTTTGAAATATTGGCAAACAAACGTAATTACTCTAAATCTTTAATCTGAGTGCGAGCCTGAGTGAATCTCAATTGAATACTTCTAAATAACGTAATTTATGACCAATTTGATAAGCCCTGTTTACTTGTTTTACATTATGTTCTGTACCGTTCTCCATCGTGAACCACCTTTGTTGGCTTATTAACAAGTGGTATTACAGGCAGGTTACACAGGTTATAATAGAAATCACATTCATGTTGTGATCACAGTCCCAAACATAATTAAGACAAATGATTTATTAAGGTGAAGTGTTACATCTTCTTATAATCGCCTTATTTCTAATGATTTCGTAAAATAATAGTCATTATTCGAGGAATATGATTACCTAATAAGTTTTTGTAAATGAACTAATAATTATAGGTAAATTCAAAACTATTTAAAGTGTTTATGTTTCCTTTCTTTTTTTAAAGCAATATTAATCTTTAATATGAAGTATGTAAGTACTATCTTAATTTCTAGTTTTGTTTTCGTATGAAATGAATAAAAACAAAAATTTAGTACCATTTGGTGTTAAAAGTACTTTCAGTACCATTTCACAATAGCCATTTTTCATCCCTGATCTTACCGCCGCCTCTATCGAACAGAGCCAAAAAGATGTGCGTGTGTATGCGGACGGGTTTGAGTATGTGTATCTGTGTGCATGTTTTCGTAATTTCCTCTTTGTGCTTATTTTCTCTGTATGTATTTATGTTGTTCATTTGTTACAAAAAATAACCCCTGAAAATGAAGAAATTCAACGGAAACGCCAAAATGTATATCAAATGTTGTTTTGTACAAAAAATTCCGTACCCCTGCTAGATTCTAACCCGCCATATATTGACCAATTTTATGAAGGACCAATGCTGTAGGCGTTAATACTGCTATATAGTTAGTTTATATAGAAATCGTAAGTTGCAGACTTGGGAAATATACATAGGTGGGTGTAAAAATTACGATTTTAATAAGCTGGTTTAAATAACTTTAGGATTTAGGCGACTCAGCGTAAGTAATTCATTTGAAAACTGTACTGAACGAACTTCTGGCACATTTATAAGACAAAGATATCTAGTAACCCCCGTTTACAGGTAGCTCCTTTAAGATATAGTTAGCGCTTACGGGCATTTATAGATAGGGGTTTAATCTTGGTTAACGGAACTACCTGAAAACGGTCGTTGGTTTTAAACCTTCCTCAAGCGTTCATACATAAGCGACACAGCAAACGCAAAACATAAACAAAAAACGGTGCTTGTGACGTTTTTGTCGCAATGTAGACATAATCAAATACTGTTTAAATGTTCTCAAATGCATACAAACATATGGAAAAATTAGGAAAATTTTAATTTTTATTGTTCAATATAAAACAGCAAAGTTTCAACCGACAACGACAAAATAATAAGGCTGTTTTTCAGCTTGCTAGTTTTAGAAATCGACATTAATAGTCTTTTCACACTGCATGCGAAATCAATCGATTTCAGCTTGAAATGACATAAGGTCGATTTGCAAATGTCAAATTTGTATGGTATATGACGTTTGTAAATCGACCTTGAGCTGCAATCGATTGATTTCGCATGCAGTGTGATGGGCTATAATAGCCTTGTCACACTGCATGCGAAATCTAACAGAAATGACATAATAATAGCCTTGTCACACTGCATGCGAAATCTAACAGAAATGACATAATAATAGCATTGTCACATTGCATGTCAAATCAAGTTGATTTCTTTAGAAATAGAGTTTCTGAAATCGACCCTGCCATACTGCAATTTTCTGACATTTGGTCGATTTAGTTTGATAAGCGATTATTTGTAAACAAAGCAAAATGTAAACAATAGCCACAACAGCCGCAATAAAAACTTTAATAAAGAAAAATTAAATTTAATGCTAAAAAAGTTGCCAAAAGGAATTATTTACGCTAATATTTTTAAGTTTTTTTTGTGTAATTTGCGAAACCGTTTTACCTGAATCACTCACAATTGCATCTGGGAGAAATTTCCAATTTTCACAAGCGAAACGTCCGCAAAAAATTACACGGACCAGTCCACAAACAGGACATCAAGTGACAATCCCTTGTTGAAAGTCCTATTGGGTGGTAATTTGCCCATTGGCTCAATATGTCTGATCGATGAAGACAAATTTGTGGTCACCTACTCCAAAGTGCTGGCCAAATATTTTATGACCGAGGGTATTTTGTCAAAGCAAACGGTATTCTTGAGCAGTTTAGATGACAGCCCCAATGATGTCATCGAGAAATTGCCGAAACCCTTGGATATTTTAGTTTTGGAATTAATTTGATGTATATAGCAATACCAGACCTGTTCGATTGGGCTTACTAGCTTACGATTAAGAGAATTGAAAAGGTGCCATCATTGCTACCCATTGGTTTTTCCCACATAGATCAACAAGAAAAATATGGCAGCAACGCTAAGAGAGTAGTAAGCTACTTTATTGTTAAGCGAGTAAATTACATACAAAAATAAAGCTAGTAAGCCCAATCAAAAAGGCCGAATTTTTTAAATCAATTTTGAATCATAATTTTAATTGTTTAAAATATCCCTTTAACAATATATTATTATTTATTTAATTCCCATCACTTTTCGCAATTGGTTTTCACTTTTAACGAAAAAAACAACAATATTTTTCGAAATTATTATTTATTTATTTCAAACTGTTTTTTTTAAAAGTTATATGAATGTAAACAAACATTTGGTATATAAACAAACAGTTTGACTATCAAAATGCTGACAGAATACAAAAATGAAAAAAATTGTAATCAGATGTTCGAGCGACAATACCTCTGTTATTGTGCCATGATTTAAATCAATACCAATAAACATAATAATTTGTATTCGAATAAGAAAAAAAACTGCAGACTATCAGCCTGAAAAGGAACAAAATTCTTCAATTTTTTTATTTTTGTAGAGAAAACTGCAATACTATTACTATAGTTTGCTATTGTCCAACCCCTGTGCTTTCTTCCATCACTGATTACATCCTATTATGGAATGCACTTTTTGATAATATTTCCATTTTGATGGTGATCCTACTGATGGACCCATTGGCCGTTTTTCATCTCTAGAAGACAAAAAACTAATAAACTTAGTTTGTATTTCAGATGGGCAAAATACAAACCATTTTCAGCATTTCGTCTGCCATTATTTCAAATATGTGTCCGTTTATACTGTCCTCCCATAGAGCTAACAGAACACATTCTTGGTCTGGAGTCCATATTGTTTTCTGCATATAATGTTTAATTAATCTAATTAAATTTAACAAACACTTTTAAATATTTCACATTTATTACTTATCTTGTTCCATTTTTGAATTGACAGAGAAATAAATGTCAAATTCTTCTTCTTGTTACTCTATAGTTTAGACACATAACCATAAATTGTTCTAATTTTTCTTATTTTTGCGTGTCTAAATATTAGATTTCGAGGTCTGTTTTTAAAGAATTTAGATTTAAGGTCGATTTGGCTCGAAATCTATTTAAACTAGATTTTCCTTGCAGTCTGACAACGCTATAAGCCATGTACAAAGATAATGGAAATTTATAGATTAAACAAAACTCTCAGAGAAATGCGTAGTACGAAGACAATTATTTAGATGGCACTTAATGTCATTTTGGAGAGAAAATTTCCCTTTTTTCTAAAAACTGCAATAAATGGAAACTAAAAGCTAATTAAATAAACTGCAGTGTGGTATTTGACGTAAAACAACAAAAATCATTGGAAGTAACTTTTACTTCATTCGTTTTCTTTCAATTTTCAGTATTATAAGCGAAAGAGAGTACAAAATTGAGTGAATTAGACTGTACTTTGAGTGAAATAGAATGTACTTTTTACACATTCGCCACCTAGTGGTCTTGGCTACAACTACAACTACAAAGATAATGGAAATTTATAGATTAAACAAAACTCTCAGAGAAATGCGTAGTACGAAGACAATTATTTAGATGGCACTGAATGTCATTTTGGAGAGAAAATTTCCCTTTTTTCTAAAAACTGCAATAAATAGAAAATAAAAGCAAATTAAATAAACTGAAGTGTGGTATTTGACGTAAAACAACAAAAATCATTGGAAGTAACTTTGACTTCATTCGTTTTCTTTTAATTTTCAGTATTATAAGCGAAAGAGAGTACAAAGTTGAGTGAATTAGAATGTACTTTGAGTGAAATATAATGTACTTTTTACACATTCGCCACCTAGTGGTCTTGGCTACAACTACAACTATTTTATCTATGTATTTCCATTATCTTTGACAACTATTTTATCTATGTATTTCCATTATCTTTGCAACTACTTTATATCAGCAATTGTTGTTAGATCTGGCAACTCAAGAAGAAGAAAATACAACAAAGATAATGGAAATACATAGATAAAATAGTTGTAGTTGCAGCCATGGCCATTAGGTGGCGAATGTGTAAAAAGTACATTCTATTTCACTCAAAGTACATTCTAATTCACTCAATTTTGTACTCTCTTTCGCTTATAATACTGAAAATTGAAAGAAAACGAATGAAGTAAAAGTTACTTCCAATGATTTTTATGACTCTACGTCAAATACCACACTTCAGTTTATTTAATTAGCTTTTATTTTCCATTTATTGCAGTTTTTAGAAAAAAGGGAAATTTTCTCTCCAAAATGGCATTCAGTGCCATCTAAATAATTGTCTTCGTACTACGCATTTCTCTGAGAGTTTTGTTTAATCTATATATTTCCATTATCTTTGAATACAACTCTTCACTACTTTTTGAGTGGTCTCAGGTTTCACTCTTTTATCTCTCTTCTTCTTTTTCAAATTTTTTCAAACTTAACGACGGACGCGGGCATATCACAAAAAAAGGAGGTTTAGGAAAAGAAAAGATAAGCAACAAATCACAAATCCAAAAATATAATTTCCTTACTAAAGTGATCATTTTAAGAAAGCATTTGGAACATTTTTAATATACAATAAGACCAAGAGGACTAAAAATGGCAAATTACGAAAAGGAGTGCAAGGATATGCAGTATTTGACCCAAAAATACGTCGGTGAGATCACAAAAATATGGGAGCAGCTATTCGAAGACGATGTATGCAGGGATAATTTACGTAAGTTGGTGGATCATGCAAATAATTTTTATCGTGAATTGGTGGATGAATCGCTGACGAGGAAGTCATACATCGAGGGTGAAATAAAGGATTTGAAAAGGGAGGCAGAAAACCTAAAAAGGCTACTAAATGTAGATGTGGAGCTACCATGTTATGAATCATCCAATATCCCGTTGTTGCGCATACAATCCGAGCTGGATAGAAGTTTGGATGACTTGAGAGATCAGTTGAGATTGCGCAAGGAACAGATATGTGAGTTGCTATTAGAACAGGAGGCTTTGTGCGAAGAACTTGGTGAACCGCCACGTGCTCTTCTGGCTGATCCTTTACCTACGGCCGAAGAGATAGACGAGTTCAGAATGCATCTTGATAAGCTAAGGGATGATAGGGCTGAGCGCATGCATCGTGTGTCAACAATGCGCAGAGACATAAAGAATTTCCTACAAATTTTGGACTTGAAAGTAAATACCGAAACGGAAGATCGTTTGTTGAATCATCGCGAGATACCTATGAATAATGAGACATTTAATGGCCTAAAGAGAATGTACGAAAGCTACAGTTCACAGGTACAGGAGTTAAGAGAGACCATAGACGGCATGCGCAACAAGATTGGTACTCTCTGGGATCGTTTGCAAACATCGCCAAACACTCGTCATAAGTTCAATCGTTACAATGACTACAATCAACACACCTATGATGTCTTCTACAGCGAGTTGCAGCGTTGCGAACAACTGAAGAGTCAAAATATCAAATTGTATGTCCAACAGATACGTGATGAAATAAGTCGTTGGTGGGACAAGTGCTTGAAAACCGATAAGCAGAGAGAACGTTTTTCAGCATTCACCTCATCCTGCTACACGGACGACTTGTTGGATCTACACGAGTTGGAGCTGAATGATTGCAAGTATCATTATGAGACCAATAAACATATATACGATTTGTTTGCCGATCGCAACATACTTTGGGATCGTATGGCCGCTTTGGAGGCAAAAGCATCTGAACCCGGACGCTACAATAACCGTGGCGGTCAACTGTTAAAGGAGGAAAAAGAGCGTAAAACAATTGCCACCAAGCTGCCTAAAATTGAACAACAGATCAGTGACTTGGTGCGTGAGTACGAGGAGAGAGAACACAATCCTTTCTTGGTGTACGGTAAAAACATCATTGAGGTTATGGCCCAGCAATGGGAACAAAAGCGCAAGGATAAAGAACAAGTACAATCAGCACGCAAAAATGCCGCTAAGACACCGGCGGCACCTAAGCAAAACACAACCATGCGCACACCGATGTCTTTGAAAAATGCCTCCTCTGTGACATCATTAAGAAAAACTCCATCTGTTTCAAATCTGACTAGCCAACAGGCCATGTCCTCGCAAAAGCGCCGGTTAAATCCCACTGATAGGCAAACCCCTTTAGCGAAACGCAGTCTAATGCAGGCTTTGAATAGTCCCAGTGTTTTTTTAAAGCCGTCGACAACGAGAAACAACAACCAACATTCGAAACTACTGGGGTCAGCTAGTAAAGGCACCACCACATTTAAATCGCCTTTGAAAAAACCTAAGATTATCGGTTCCACCTTACGTCGTAGGAGCATTCGCCACAGTAGCAATATTAAGAAACGGAAGTCGGTTAATAAAAATAATTCGGTTTCCAAAAATATACCCCGAATTGTGGTGCAAGATTGCCAGTCATCAGATGGCTATACCACCGAAGACTACAATCCCGACGATACCTACGACTCGTTCCAGAAATGTATTGAACCGGCATCACGGTCTTCGATTATACAAAATGTAACAACCGGCAGCAATTCATCACGCACTAGACGCATGCAGCAAGTAGTGCTCGATGAGAATACACGTTTGGCGAAACTGCCACGACCACGACCAGTGGCTAGAACACCGTCCAAACAAAATCTGACACATCACAGCAGCACCACGAATATAACGAGGACGCCAACCAATGCCAACCATCATTCGCCGATATCGGTATCGTGTTCGACGGGTCGTAAGTTGACCACAAAAAATTTGCCCATTATAATTTAAGTTTCTATTAACCAGTTTTTTTGATTGTATTTAAGTTTTGTGAGGACACTTTTTGTAATAGGATTTATATTATTATGACTTTTTATTTTGTTTGTAATGTAATTATGTATGGGTGTTAGGTATTTGTTTTTCCTGTTTTAGTTTTTTTGTATGACTTTATTTTGAATGGGTGAGTGGGTGAGGATGTGAGGCGACAAGTTTTAATTTTATGAATTCATTCCCAATCATTTCGACACCAAATGCAGCTATTAAATTAAGTTTTTTTTTCGTAGAAAGCAATCAAAATTTCATCGAACAATATAATTAACAAAAATACATGTTTTATCGGTTTTCGTTTATATTCAACTTGAATTTGTTCGCAAAATGTTTTCTGTTTTACAAAGACAACCGAAATACGGAAATCATGAATTTTTCATTCGCTTAAGACTTTTTTGGTTGAAGTACGACGACACAATCATAATATGTAATATTCAAATGATAATTAGTAAAAAGTAAAGAAAAGCTTTCTATAAAATAAGATTTTGAACATCCAAACCTTTTCTTTAGGCTAAACACTTCGAGATCTAACCTTTGTTGTGATAATATCATTTAATTTTGTTCATTTCAATTATGTTATATTCTCTTGACTAACAAATACAACATTGTGACTGTCCTAAGATTTATGACTTTTTCTATTCGTTGCTCTGCAAACTATATTTAATAACGAGTGGTACAGACACAGATCAAAGGATTTTGGTACTTAATTGCTTCGTTGACCCATTCAGAATAAAGTCGAATATGTATGTCTAATTTTAAATGATTTTTTGTTTATTTTAAGTATTATTTTTCTGTATTAATAGTTAAATATAATAATTGTAAGAAGCATGCCACAAACTTACGAATGCTTTGATTCCATCCAGACCTCCTCCTCCTCCTGATCCCACCATCATTGACTTGATTGGAATTTTATTATTTTTTGAAACGCTTGATGTTCTCTCTAAAAGTTCTGTTTTCAAAGGACATTTTTAAAAAAAAATGTACTTTAAACGTTGGCTAAATTATTCAGCAGGGCCATAAAAAATACATAGTTTTAAAACGTTCTTTCAGGCAGCATGGCATGTAATTTAAAATAAAAAAGTAAGCCAAGAGATATGGAAAGATTTATGGAAACAAACAATTATTTGGAAAAAAGTATATTAAAATTGACTAAAAGATGTGAACTATATTTCCACTACCAAATGTTAAACTAGGAAAAAGGCCAGAAGAATTTATGCAATTTCTTTAAAGTTTTGAACTTGAACAATTTTTTTCAAAAGGAAATAAATGCTATAAAGCCTTGTCATATAATAAACAAACGAGGGAACTGATTTATCCGATAAACACAGTGAGATTTAGATTGCTTTTTCATATGGATGCACTTTCCTTCCATGAGATTTTCTAAATAATGCTGCTTGGCCCCCCTTTGATCTCTTTAATCTCTTTGAAAAAAGGTTTTTTATTTGCACTTTTCTTATAAACCGTCAAAAAATAATGCAATTTCAAAACTTTTTAGAAATTACATTTATTTTTTTCAACTACAAGTAAAAACTTTCAAATATTTTGGTGGATGTTTTGAAATATATACCTTTCTTTTTGTTAAGAAATGTTTAATATTTTTGTTTTTCTCCAAAGTTCGTTTCATTAAATTTGCAAATGCAATTCGATATCTGTGTAATCAGTTGTATAGTCGCTTGAAAGAGGCCCACTTCAAATTGTAACTCTAGAAATGTATTACTTTTAAGTATTTTTTTTAAATAAAAACCTAAAACTAAAAACTACAAAAAAATATTAAAAAATTAGTTTTTATTGTTACGGGATGTACCAAAAATATTGAAGTAGAAAGATTTAAAAATTTCTCTCACTTCAGAGTTTATGGGGTCATTAGTTTGTAGAGAAAGGACTTACATATTTGAATTTCAATTAAATTAAATTTACATTCAATTTGCATTTCTCAATAAAAATTTGTATTTTCTCAATTTCAATTGGAAACAAGTACGGAAAGGCTAAAGTTGAGTGGGGCCGACTATATGATACACTCCACTTTCTATCCGAATACAATTCAATTCGGAAAAAAAGTGAAAACGGGTAGGGTTTTTTTATGTTTCCTAATCATAAGCTAATACGACCTGGCCCAATTTGTCAAATCGAGAAGAATATTTGTATCGGGGCTATATCCAAACATGGAATGAAGTGACCACTTGCACAATAGGTTCTTCCAATTCAAGTAATTAACGTAATTAATAATACGTGGTTTTTGGGACGGAAAAAGTCAAGCCGGGAGCGAAATTTTGTATATAATTTGTATATATAAATCTGAACCGAATCTGAATATAAGATATTTTGCAAGATTTAAAGAAGATCTGTTAAAATATGTGGATTATAGAGCAGAAAAAGTCAAATCGGGAGCGAAATTTGTATGAGAGCTATATATAAATCTGAACCGATCTGACCTATTTTCATCACATGTGTTCCTAGTTTAAATATAAGATGTTTTGTCAAATTTAAAGACAACGTGTTAAAATATGTGGTTTCTAGAGCGTAAAAAGTCAAATGGGGAGCGAAATTTGTATGGGAGCTATATATAAATCTGAACCGATCTGACCTATTTTCATCACATGTGTTCCTAGTTTAAATATAAGATGTTTTGTCAAATTTAAAGACAACGTGTTAAAATATGTGGTTTCTAGAGCGTAAAAAGTCAAATGGGGAGCGAAATTTGTATGGGAGCTATATATAAATCTGAACCGATCTAACACATTTTCACCACAGGTGTTTCTAGTTGAAATATAAGAAGTTGTGGCAATTTTGAAGAAAATCTGTTAAAATATGTGGTTTCTAGAGTGAAAAAAGTCAAGTCGGGAGTAAAATTCGTATGCGGGCTATATCCAAATCTGAACCGATTTTCCTTAAATTAAATAGCGTTCGTCCTTATCCCGAAAAACTTCGTTGTGCAAAGTTTCATTTAGTTGTGGCCACAATTGCGACTTTGATAACGTTGATTACAAGAATAGATGGACAGACAGACGGACATTGCAAAATCGATTCAAAAAGTGATTCTAAGTCGATCGGTATAATTAACAATGGGTCTATCCCGCTTCCTTTTGGGTGTTACAAACAAATGCACAAAGACATAATACTCTCGTGGAGTGTATAATGATATAAAAGGTTCTTGGCAGCTTCCTTATGTGTCAAACAATTGTAAAAACATGATCAAACATGAAGTCATAGTGGATTTCAGTCATCAGTATAGAAATTTAAGTTTACCTAGGGTAGGGACAATTGTGTGAGAAGGGCGTAGTGAAAGCATACCTATTTTATAAGTTAAAATTAGTTATAAAACCATTTTGAAATATCACATTGCAACTGATTTATACTATTCATATATTAAAACTATCCAATTAAAAAAAAAAAACAATTGATTCTCAGTACCCGTGTGGACCGATACTCACGAACAAATTAAACAAACTCTCGTGTTATTTACAAAATTCATTTTCTTTTTATTTCCTTCATTTTAAATGTAAATAAATAAACTTTGAGATCAATCAATTCAAGGATTGGGAGAACAAACATACACATTTTAGATACATCTAATAAATATATAAACATTTAAAAGCCGGGCAAATTCATTCGAGTTTTTTAAACACTTTTCACAACTAAATTCCATAAAAATGATAGCTAATTTAGCAAATTGCTGCCGTTTTGTTGTTTATTTTTTCAATTTCTTATGACGACTTGTCTGATGGTGTCGCAACAACTGGCGATGTGTGGCAAATTGTTTATTGCATGGCCTGCAGCTGAAATTCTTGTCCGCGTGGACATCGCGCAAATGCTTTTGCAGATTATCCTTGCGCTTGAAGGTTTTCTCGCACACATCACAAAAGAACGGCCTGTCGTCCGTATGCGTCAGCATATGGCGCGTTAGATTGCGATGCAATTTGAATTGCAGCGGACATTGTTTACAATGAAACATATTGGTGATGGTATTTCGTATAAAGATATGATTCTTATTGGATTTGCGAACAGATTCGGGGGGAGTTTCGGGGGAATCCATCATATTTTTGTACATATGTCGGCGATTATAGTAGTCATACATGCGTTGTTGTCGTTGGTTTTGACGATTGACTGTTGCGGCGGCGTTGTTGGTGTTGGTAGTCGTAATAGTTTCAGCTTCAGTTTTCATTTCTATATCGGGTTCCATGATGCCATTGTCAACGTAGCCATAGGGATCCATGAAATCAATTGGCTCGACTAGAAAAGTGCAACAGAGTTTAGAAATATTGTTATTGTTAGATAGTTTTGAAAGTGCATTCAATTGCTCCATAACAAAAAGTAATTGAATAGCTAGTAGCGATAAAACAACTAAAAAGGGGCCTTAAATACGATAACACTTGAACCGGATGTTGTACGTGCGAAATTATAGGGTAAAAATGGATTTAATTGGCGTTTTCAATTTTTCATTTCCTCATCCAGTTGCCCTTTAAAAGAACAACATTTTTCAAATATTTTTTTTGAATACTTATTGTCACCCTGCAACGTCGCTATAAGTGTCCATTTATAGTGAAGAATATCTGTTAAATATACTTTAAATTTCATGATTGTATCTGTATTTGTTTAGCATTAATAAGTTTTTTTAGTTTATTCATATTTTACTTTTTAAGGGGGAAACTTGAAACTTGGTTGTTAATGGTAAACTAATACAGACATAATCATGGAATTTAATATATAATTTGCCTATAGTGTTTCAGACAGATATCATTCTGTTCAAGTGTAACGACATTTTTAAAATTTTCGTACGGTGCCCTTCGACGTGGAGATTATTCTACAATATTACCTGTAGATTAGAGAACGTCGACCTTATATAGACAATTTTAATATATCCATGTTAGCTTTCATATTTATATACTATTCCAAACTACCAAGCCTTTTATAGGGACGTAGATGATCATGGTGGGGTAGCCATGTCCCTTTTAAATTTGTTATATTTAATAAATTAAAGAAAATAGCGAATATTTTTGTCCTTATACACGTACATATAGTTTTGAACCAACTAATTTCTAATTTTCATCGAAGGTCTCATTTTTTAAATATAAGTCGGATCGCACCCCGATTTATATGAATTATTTCGATTCATGTGCAAAATTAGGTATTATTAGAGGTTTTGGATATAGTTCCGGCCAATGAAGTTCGATTGGCATTAAATTTTAAGGAAATTTGCTCATATAATGAGAAATGAGAAAAAATGAGTAATTCGCGTTTTGGAACAAAAAAAAATCTGACTTTTTGTACTAAATGCATCCTATCTTCCATGGTTGCAATTTCGTGCAAAAAATGTGTAACCCTTCAACCTTTCTAAATATGTATTTTATTCTTCAAAGGCTTTCAGGAAAAAAGTTATGTTGGTCCAAAGTCATACATTTTTTCCAAAAAGGACATTTTTTTTTAATTTTTTTTACAAACAAACTTTATTCGGCACAGTTTTGGCGCTATAATAAAGCAAAGAAACCACAATTTCTAATAAAACAAATTCGAGTGCAATTTTTTTTTTAAATGACAATAAAACGGTTCGGCAATTTTCAAAATCTAAAAAAGGTGGTAATCTGTAATAAGAAAAAAATAATAATTTTTTTTTGCGCATTATGAACAAATACGTAATATAATATAAAAAATATAAAAGCAAAAAAAAATAAAAATTTTACTTTTTTAAATCGAAAAATACGAAAAGTAGTCAATTTCTAAAATATATCCGATTGCCTGATTTTCAATTTTATATTTAATATCTCAAAATAATTCTTGGGTCCTTGTCTAATTTCAATTTTTTACAGAACTCAAAAATCTTCACTAGAACAAAAGTTATATAATTTTGGCCGATGGATTTTGAAACTGAATCACTGTGTGACGGTAGATACGTAATGAGTGCTACATCACATTACAAGAAACCATGTCTTTCTCAAAACTGACTTGTCGATGAATATCAATTAACCATTGGCTACTTAAGTTGCCAGCATATTCACTGAGAACAAAAATAAAGCAAAGAATAAGAAACCAATAAATACATAAATAGTTTTAGGCTTATGGGATAATATATTGAAAATTTACTATTATTTTGCTCCGGTACGGACCCATGTAGGGACAGAGGAAGCGTTGCAACAGGCCCTCTATGAGAATGAAATGGAGGTAGAAATTGATTTGTATATTCTTCGAGCTAAGTTTGAAACTATTTTCCAAAAAACCCAAAATTTTTGAATGAGCCTTCGTTGAAAGCGACAAGAACAAGTAATATCTATGAATGTCATACATTAATGGGAGTACCCTCCTCATTTGTTTGTTCTACAAAACTTTACCCAAAAGAAAATACCAGTCAGGTATGTATGCATGTATGTGTCTGTGTAAAATTTATAATTTACTTAATTTTATTGATTAAAATTTATGTGTACATAAATTAAAATAAAAAGTAATCTATATACTAAGTATTAAACAAAACGTAAACATTCAATTACATTATAAATTATATTACAGCTGTGTAGTAGGCGCTGGTGGTGGAAGAAGCGTAGCATGCGTGGCATCCATCGACGTTGTTGGCGCTGACGCCGCTGCCAAGCCCACCACCGTCATGGGATTTAATATATGTTGACCTAAGTATAGTGGTGGCGTTGTGGAATTGTCGGCGTTATGTTGCATAGGTGTTAATGATGACTGCTGCTCCGCTTCCGCCAATAGTGCTGGGTCTTGCGAGTGATGCCCGCTAGCTTCGTTCCCATCGCCTGGTTGATCGGTCTTACGCAAACGTCCTGTAAACGAAGTAACCACAATACCATGCACCGTTCTTAAGTGAGCATTCAGGCCGTAACGTTGCAAAAATGCAGCATTGCATATTTCGCAACGAAATCGTTCGCCCGTGTGACGCCTTATGTGGGCTTTTAAATCATTGCTCTGGGCGAATGCCTGCGGACATTGATTGCACTTGTATGGTTTCTCACCGGTGTGTGTGCGCATGTGTATGGTGAGATTGTAGGGACGATGGAAACCTTTGCCACATAAATTACAAAGATTCGGCTTAAGACCTATATGGTATCTAAATGTTAAGAAAGCGAAAAGTTAGCAAATATTTTCCACATGGTGGGGCGCAATTTGATTACTAACCTTTCGTGCATTTTTAAATCAGTGCTTCGAGGAAAACCTTTCTCACAGAATCGACACTTGTATGGCTTCTCGCCAGTGTGCCGTCTCATGTGTATCTTAAGATATTCGTTACGCTGAAAACTGTCACCGCATATACTGCAAAGGAAGTTCCGTGGCTGGGTGTGTTCTTTCTTCTGATGCTCCTTCATTTGTTCCTTCTCCGTAAACGTTTCGGAACAGTGTTTGCAGGCGTACAAGCGATCCGTGTGCAAAAGTTTGTGCCTTATCAAATAGGTTTTGGTGGTGAACTTTTTCTCGCACATATCACACTCGTACTGGGGCTTTGGAGCGGACGGATTTTTATTGTGTCGTGTCTCGATGTGGCGCAGCAAATGATCCTTGCGGCCATAGGCGCTATCGCACTGATCGCATTTGAAGTTCTTTTCACAGTGAATACTTTGTATGTGCTTGGCCAAGTGATCGGAACGCGAAAAGCCTTTGCCGCAGAATTTGCAAATGTGAGGCTTCTCATCGCTGTGGATCAACATATGGCGTAACAAATGATTGTAGCGTGAAAATGTGCGGTTACATTCTTTACAACGATTGTCTTCTGTTTTGGAGGAACCATGGCGGCGACGAGGCTTTTTTACTTTTATTGCGGTTGAGGAACAAGCCGGCTTTTCTTTTTGTGATTTTTTCTTATCTGTCATTTTTTCCTCTGCCGATGACAGGTTTGGTTTGAGGTCTTCATGATGTGCCTGCATCTCTGCCTCTTCCCCATCCTCCTCCTCGTCGTCTTCGTCGTATTCATTGTCGGTGTAGTTTTTGTCTTCGTCGTCTTCACTGGTCTGTTCGTCACTGTGATGTCCATCCTCTAATGAATCGTCGTGGAAATTGTCATCATCGTCCATGACGTCATCCTCCTCGCACCGTTCAATTTTGTCATATTCTTCCATTTTCTCTGGTTTTAGAGTTGGAACTAGAGTGACTTTCGACTCCTCCACTGGGGCAACTTCATTTAGTTTCTGCAACTTTTCGGGCGAATGAGTGTCATTGTAGTCTTGTTTTTCAACTGTAATCAAATAATAGGTTCAAAATAAATGGACTTTAATGGAGATTTATTCAAAGAATTAATACGAACCCATATAGTTATTTTTTTGGAAAAATGATTTCTTCTCTTTTTTCTTTTTTGGTTATTTTGTTAGAATTGTTCACGGGAAAAGTGGTTAAAATGTTAAATTTTCTATTGCGAAAGATTTTCTAATTGGTTTGTTTATTACTACATCCCGCCCTTAGAGCATATGGTGGTTAGTGTTTTTTTGGTTTTGCTTTTGAGATGACCTCTAATTGTGTATGCGGATGCTGTGATATATGTTTTTTAAGCCTTACCTTTAATAGAGATTTCCGGATGTGCTAAAGTTTCAACGAAATGCTTTACATCTTCTTCGTCCATATCAGTGAAATTGTGATGTTCCGCGGTGTTCTCCTCCTCATCACTCGAGAAAGGATTTGTAGCTGTGACATTTTCATTTTGAGTAGCTACAGCTTCCGGATCCTCTTCTTCGTCTTGATAGTCCGGCCAATGACTGCTGTAATTGTTGAGAGCTGTTGGGAGCTTGACTGAAGTGTCAATTTGTATTTCAGGCTCGTCCAGAGATACCTTGGAGCTGAAGTAAAATGGTAAACGTTAGTTTAGAAAGAGGTATTGATGAACAGACCACGACAACATTGAAACATGTAGCTTGAAAGATTCATAAAATAGGTGAGAGCAAAAAGAGGATATAATTTGGAATGGAATCAAATACATAATGATTACAATTCGAAATTAGAAATACTTTTTTCATGGTGGGCCAAAGGTCCTAATTGTGCCTACATAAATATATTCCCATACACACGAGGTTGACAATAATAATGCAACAGCATGATTGATCCTAATATTATTCAAAAATACTAGAAATGTCCCGATGTGTCAGATGCAGTTTTGTCTGTATTTCAATACCAGCTTTTATCATGTATCAAAAATACAAATAGATGGACAGAGATAAAACCGAAATATTTTGGGACAACGCCTAAAACAAGCCAAGGATTAATTTAATCGGAAACATTCACAAATTACACTGTGTAACAAAAAACAGAATAACAAGGTTCTGAAAACGGATTATGATGGAGTGAGTAAAAAATAATTTACGTGTAAGGTAACATAAGGATTTCCTTTTGGGTGAGTGTCATATTCGTATGATGAATCGGCATAGGAAACCTTGTGAATCTCACATTTTAATAGGATGTGTTGAGCAATATTATCTTCAATATAAGGCCTCTTTTGTGCAAAAGATTCCATAAAATTCTACTACCGATCAAATATACGTCGACACACTCTCTATTAGAGTCCGTTATCAGTACCTTGTTATTATCGAAAATGTTTCAACTGGTCTGGCACCCAGCATGCCGTGCTCAACGAATTTCTGTTTCCAAAAATTCAAGAGAATGACATGGACCACATTTGGTTTCAACAAGACGAAGCCACATGTCACACAGCCAAAGTAACCATCTATATTTTACGCACTGTTTTTGAAAATCGAGCCCTTTGGATTATTTTCTGTGGGGAGCCATTAAGGATAAATGTTACGCAAACCATCCAGAGACAATTGTAGCGTTGAAACATGAAATCGAAGTTGCCATTGAAGAGATTCGAGCCGGGACAATCGAAAATGTACTGAAAAATTGGGTTGATCGTATGAGGTACTGCCGAGCCTGTCGTGGTAGTCATATGAATGATTTTGTGTTCCATTATTAAATGACAAAGTTCAACCTTTCCAATAAAAACTAGAAATTTGAAAAAAAAATAATCAGTACTTTTTTATAGCCGTTTCTAATTTAAAATGTTACATGGCCCACCCTATATCTTTAGCGGTGGCCTTATGTTACCGAAAAGCAAGTTACACCATGAACTATGGGTTTTCATAGAGAAAAGTTTCAAGGAAGTTTGATCCATATATGTATTTATACGTGTGTGTCCACAAACTTGATGCAACGAGGACAACCACATTGCACTGTTTCATACTCACATATTCAACTTTTCATCCTCAATTTTATGGACTTTTATCAAGTGTCGCTTCAAATGATCCTTGCGCGTAAATTCTCTCAGACAGACGTGACACTTGAAATCGCATCGTATACCTTCGTTGGGATGTTCCGTGGACAGATGAACTTTCAACTGACCCAAATGATTGAATTTCTCACCGCAGACCCGACATTTTTTCCCATCGTACACATGACTGGTGGCTCTGTGCTGTCGCAGTTCATTTTCAGCGAAAAACTTTTGCGGGCACGACTCACACTGGAACACCGTACTCTTTTCCGTTTGCGTATACTTTTCTACTGTGGTCGCGGAGGTGGGTGGACCCTTCTTCTTCTCCTCCTTTTTGGGAATCCAAGTTATATCATACAATGCTTTGAGTCTCAGATACGCCTCTTCTGTCTGGCGTTTAAAACTATAGGCATTGCGGGCCGATTCCATACATGCCCGACAAATATTCGTGGGCAACATGTCATCTGTCAACACTGGGGCATTTGGGGATAATTCAGAGATAATGCCAGCAATTGTATTTCCCGATTGAATCTCTTGCTCAAATATAGGATATAACTTTTTTTCGGCTTGCATGCAAACACGGCAAATGTAATTTTTGTTATAATTCTCCGCCACTTCCATTTTTGATCTCGCCAGAGGCTAATTAACACAGGCTAACTTATTTAAAACATTTTTATTCTTATTTAAAGTATTTTTTGATTTGTTTACAAGTAATTGAGCTTGTAAAAATTGCTTCTTCTTCATTGGTCTATAAGAAAAGCCATTCACTGAGAAGTGAGGACAATGTCAAAACATCGTGGTTAACCCTCGTCCGGCAAAAGAGGTACAATTGTAACTTTTACGATGTAAAATTGATATATATTTTCCCACAAAGCCACACTTTGCTGACATCTCTAAATATTGTATCTAGATTATGTAAAGGCCTTTTTAGACATACAAAAAATTTCCACAAAACGCCGCATGACATAAGGTCGATTTACAAATGAGCTGAAATCGATGATATCGCTAGCAGTGTGAAAAGGCTATTAGTCTCCCTATTTTTGCTAAATTCGCATTAAAGGGTTAATATTGTAAAATTATGCCGCCTGACGGGGGTTAAAGAACACAACCACAACAAAGACATTTACAGTTTTGTTTACATTTTGTTTGGAACACTTTTCAATAGGTTTCTTTCTGGGGATCCTTTGAATAAATAGTGTAATGTAAATAAATATGGACTTGGATGTGGAAAATATATGTCGAGTTTGTCTACTTCCGGACAACGACATGAAATTGATATTTGAGGACGAGAAAACACCAACTACCATTGCAGATATGCTGACCGATCTAACCATGTATAAGGTACTTTGTCCCTAACATACACCTTACATGGATTCCAAGTAGAAATTAACCCGTACTTCCAATGGAATTTGTTTACAGGTTCAACGCTTCGACAACTTACCACATTTGATATGCTGGAAGTGTTTGGAAGCTGTCCATGGTGCCTATGAACTTAAACAAAAATGCGAGCAATCATACAGGAAATTAATTAAGTTAATGGATGTAGAGAATATGGAAGGGTTGTGTGAAAAGAATCGATTGGAGAAGTGCACACAGACCGAAGATACGTCGTTGTATCCTTGTGAACGTTGTGAGGAAAAATTCTTCACCTATGATTCATTGCGGGTGAGTACAAATTGTACTGATGTAAATTCCACTCGGACGTATTTCGGAATAAGCCTAGAAATTTAATTTTTACCATTCTTCCATCCCATTATTTTTTAAGTCGCATCGTAAAAACGATCACAAAGGCAGCGCCATAAGTTGTCGCTTCTGTTCACGCTCATTCGATCGCATTGGCTATCTGAAGACTCACATTGCAGTGTTTCATCCCGAATCCGGCTACAAATCGCATAATCAGTGTCGCATATGCAAACGACAATTTACGCGGCGACAACATATGCGTAGACACATGGCGCAAATACACAAAATTGTTAGTATTAAAGAAGATAAGGCGGCAGCAATGGTATCCAAAAAAGATTCACTACTCGAAGAGCCAGAGCAGCCAATGGAGGTTGACAATAATATTAAAAGAGATGAATCCACAATGGAAAAGGATTTTTTAGAATTGGAAAGCGAAGTGGTTACCTCTTTGTCGGATAAGGATGAAGAGGAGAAACTGTTAGAAGAGCTTATAAATAACGATGACAACACGCAGCAGCAACAGCTTTCAGAAGGTAACATACAAATTTCGCTTATAAATAACGATGACAACACGCAGCAGCAACAGCTTTCAGAAGGTAACATACAAATGGAAGATTGATGATGTCACGTTGTAATATTGAATATGAAATGGAAATTTGTCAATTTCAATTGGAATATTCTCAATTGCAAATGGAAAATCCCAATTCAAATTGGAATTTTCTCAAATTGAAATGGAAAATCACAATTTCAAATGGAATTTCTAAATTTCAATTAGAAATGGTGTATTTACAATTTCAATTGAATTTCTATTCCAAATTGATTTTTTCCATTTGAGGCTGAGAATTACTATTTTAAATTAATATGTTGCATTTAAGTTTGAGAAAATTCGAAACGTCTTAATTTCAATTGAAATTTTAAAATAAAGATTCTCAATTTCAGTTGGAATTTTCTTAATTTGAAATATAAATTTTAATTGAGATTTTCTATTTGAAATTGATATTTTCCATTTGTATTTGAGAATTTCCATTTCAAATTGAGAAAATTCCAAAGGAAATTGAGAATTTTCATTTACTAATGAAGGGGGTTTTGCAATTTCGATTAGAATATTCTCAATATTAAAGCGAAAATTTTAATTTAAATTAAAATGTTCCCCATTTCAATGTGAAATGGTGTAGAACTTGTACGCTAAATATTCTGATCTAACCTAATTCCCCATATTTTAGATGTTCTTAGTGAGACCATGATCGAAGTTAAACTACCGCACGATAAAGAACCCGATAAAGATTCAAATGTCTTAGAAAATGCTGCTGTGCCAACAATTGCGAAAAGAAGTAGAGGACGACCTGCAAAATCAACATTCTCATGTAAATACTGTGATAAACTTTTCGATGATGATCTAAAACTTCAAACTCACATCGTTGATGAACACCAAAAAGCCCAGCATTATCGTTGCAAACTCTGTGTGAGTGGCTTTACCAATGAGTCTGATTTACAGGCGCACTTAAAATCAAGTCACAATTCGGAGCTACTACAGGAGACAGCTGCTGAGAAACATATGATTGACCAGCGGGTTACTGAACACACTCATATCTTACACTCCTGCCCACAGTGCACGAAAACATTTTCTACAAAAAATTCCCTACAAAAACATTTGGAAAATCATGACAAGGCTAAATGTTTTATTTGCAAAGAATGTTCGGATGTATTCACCACTCGTGATGAGTTGAAAGACCACGCTAAGATACAGGGCCATGACAAGCCGCTGCTATGTCCAGAGTGTGGTTTGAGGTGTAAGAGCAGTAACAGTTTAATGGTACATATGAGGCGTCACAATGGCGAAAAGCCATTTAAGTGTAAATTTTGTAGCAAAGGATTTCCCCGCATGGATGACTTGAGATTACATGAAAAGTAAGTGGCATTTGAATAAATTAGTTGCTATCGATTTTCCTAAATCTAAAACTTTGTAATTTTTTAACAGAAAAACTTTGTAAATTGTATTCTTGTTGTTTTTAGATATCACACCGGCGAAAAAAGCCACTTTTGTGAAACCTGCGGCAAAGGGTTTCAGCGCAAATACAGTCTCACCATACACCTGCGAGTTCACACCGGTGAGAAACCCTATAAGTGTCCACACTGCCCTCAAGCTTTTGCACAAGGCAATGATTTAAAGGCCCACATAAGACGTCACACGGGCGAACGTTTTCGCTGTGAAATATGTAATGCTGCATTTTTACAGGGTTATCAAATACGCCAACATAAGCTGCAAGAACATGGCATTCATGAAGTACCGCCCACTCAGAGGCTTAAAAAATTCACATCACCCGAGGAACAGGAGAAACAGATACAGGAGAATATGCAGAATGAATTGAAGTGGGTGGGATTTTATAAATACAGTTGAAAAATGTTTAATAATTTACAATTCTTTTTTTTCTATATTATAGGACCTAACTGAGGCTGGATAAGTGAATAATGTGGGTATAAGTTTTATAATAAACATATCAAATTACCATGTATTTGGACACATTTATTATTTACCTTGAGCATATTGTACATATATATATATATTAGACGGGAAGAAAGTGTCCGGACCTAAAATGTAACCTTGATTTGTTCTACAAATTCCAACAAAATATTTCGCGTATATCTTTGCGAACTCCGAACTAAAGGTATTTTACATAACCTCTAACAATGATGATTTTCTTATTCTAAAAAACAGCAGTTGGTGGTTTGCCCAATCACCCAATTTTTAAAAGTAGATTTCTGTCCCCTTGTGTAAAAACAAATTTAAAAATAACAGAATTTATAGAATACCCCTTTCACAAAGGGATGTTCACACATGTAGATTTATTGTACAACTTCAAAGTACATTATTACGAAATCCTCAAGCTTTAAGCATTTTCTGATGAAAAATAAGTTATTCAAATAAATTGTATGTTGTACAATAGAACTTCAGGTGTAAACTCCACTAACACAGTGTTACTGAATTACAGCATTCACCACGAATGGTTAACGCCCTATAACAACCCTGTTTATCTAACACACTATTTTGACGTTTCATTCTAAAATCAGTCACTTGTTATTTAATTGAATCGAAGAAGAAATTATAAGAATTATAAATAAAATCGTAAAAATTAGAATAAAATATTTTCGAAAATGTCATATTTGTGGAAAACTCTAAAGACACCCACCATCGCTGCAAATGCCTATTGCCAAACACAATTCCTGCACACCACGCCGGTATGCTGTGAAATACGAAAATTGGCCCGTTTGCGTGTAGTTGACAACAGTGATCTAGGCAAGAGGGCCATGGCCGAAGGAAGACCTCCGCGTTGCATTCATGTCTACAACAAACGTGGTATCGGTTATGTGGGCGACAAAGTTTTGGTGGCCATTAAGGGACAAATGAAGAAGGGCATCTTGGTTGGTCTGAAACAAAATCAAAAGCCGAAAGTTCCCAAATTCGACAGCAACAATCTGGTATTGATTGATGATAATGGCACTCCTCTGGGCACCCGTATTCATGTACCCGTGCCCACCGTTCTGCGTACAGTTTTGAAGGAGAAAACCTATGCCAAGGGAGCGGATTACACAAAGGTGTTGGCCATAGCAAGTAGATTTATATAAAGTGTGATTATTTTGTTTAACGAAATAAAGTTTATTGTTATAATGTAAAATTGGGCTAGAGGGTCTGGCGTTTTCGATCCTGTTCGGGGGAATCATCGTTGGCATCACTGACACGTTCACGCTTGCGTTTTTTGGAATGTTCATGGACCATTTCGGAGACGGCAATGTTGGTAAATTTCATTCGAAGCCAATTGGTGAACTGGAAACAAGGAAGAAAGTGAGAAATGTGAGTTTGTAGATAAGGGTATTTGATTCTTTAGCTACACCATTTGATATAAATGTTTGCATAGGTATGTGCCAAGTAATAACTAATTCAAATTGAATAACTATAATTTTAATCAAAATTTTAAATTAATGAACTCAATTATGCAATTACTAAGGGTTATCATAATTCCGAATTCTGTTCAGTTTGTGCTCATAATCGAAAATTGTACTCGCTACTCACCAGAGTACTCGTTTTTCCTCCCGCCTCATACAGCTTATTTTCAATATCGTCCAAACGATGCTCCGGCCTACAACTGTCAGCAGCGTTTTTCGAAATATCCAACAAATGCCTGACTCTTTGACGCATTGTTTCAAAAACAATTTTGCCCACTACATGATTGCGATCGTAGGGCGTCAAATAGCGACCGTATTCATAAAAGTATGGATGCAATTTTCCCAATTCTATGTGAGTTGTTTCCGCTTCACATACAGCCTTGTGGACATTCTTATAAATATCCGGCACACATACGGTGAAATATGGATTGTTTACTTTCAATTCCTTGATGTACCATAAGGGCAGGTTGATGGTGCGTCCTGGATTCAAATCTTCAGTATCGGCACCGGAATCTAGGAAGCCTAAGTTGATGGTGGGTTGAAAATTAAAAATGTCCTTGATTGCTGTGCATTATCTTACTTACCCATTTTCAGTAGTTTTGTATTAACTTTACACTCCACCCTTTCTTGTGTTACCAGCAGATCTTCCACGGCATAGTAGTTGGGAAAATAACTCTGAGCATTCATGGTGCCTTGTTTTCAGTGTTTCCTTTTCTGAACATAGGGCAGGAACAGGACAAACCGCCGCTTGAGAATAAAATATTTTTGGCGGTAGTTAATTATAACAGCTGTTATTGTTTACATTCGCTGTACATCTATTCACTACAGAGTGATAACACTTCAATGTATGAAATCTGAATTGGTGGTGTGTTTAGACTATCCTATAAGGACGTGCTATAAAAGCCAAGTATAATTAGCAGAATATACGTATATTTATAATACTTCATTCAGATATGCGTCCGAAATCGATATTGACTGGATTTCATCTGCCAAACTCCATATTAAAATAATCCAAAATCCGGAAAAAGTGGATTTTGGGTGTATATTCGAACAAAGTATAATCAGGAAACAAATTTAAAAAGTATTCATATGAAAGAACACATGTCTCGTACGTTCTTATTTGAGTCATATTATGGACTCCGATACAGTTTCAAACAGTTTGTGTGAAACTAACTAACATAGGGTGGACCATTTGAAAATTTGATCAAGATCCGATGTAAGATGTAGGTTTTATAGTGCTAATAGTGAAAATATTGGATCATTTGTACGGGGGCTATATCAAAACATGTACCCATATAGTATACTTTTACATTAGGTGTTCCTAGTTGAAATCTAATATGATCTTGATTTGTTTTACGTCAAATGTGGATTCTGGAGCAGTAATAGCAAAAAAATTTGTATGTGAGCTATACCAAAACATGGACCCATATAGTTGACTTTCACAGTAGGTGTTGAAATATACCATGATGTGGAAAATTTGGTCAAGATTCAACATAAACGATTGGGCTTACAAGCTTAATTTTTATATGGAATCTACTCACTTGAGAAGAAAGTAGCTTACTACTCTCTTAGCATTGCTGCCAGATTTTACTTGTTAATTCATTTAAGAAAAACCAGTGGGTAACAATGTTGCCACCTTATCAAGTATCTTAATCATAAGTTAGTAAGCCCAATCGAACAGGCCTTCACGATGTAGGACGAAAACCTATGCGAACAAAATTCGAAATCAATCCATTTAAGCTTGAAATGGCATAAGGTCGATTTTCAAATGTCAAATTTGTATGGGATTAATCATAAGCTAGTAAGCCCAATCGAACAGGCCTTCACGATGTAGGACGAAAACCTATGCGAACAAAATTCGAAATCAATCCATTTAAGCTTGAAATGGCATAAGGTCGATTTTCAAATATCAAATTTGTATGGGATCTGACATTTGCAAATCTACCTTATTTCAGGTAGATTTCGCATTCAGTCTGAAAAGCTAGAATTTCTAATGTCAAATTTGGGTCTGATCTGACATTTGTAAATCGACCTTGAACTGTAATCTATCGTTTTCGCATGTAGTGTGAAAAGGCTAAAAGTGAAAGTAAGAAATCTTGTACAATCTTTCTATAACCTTTTCACACTGACTTTTTTGAAAAGAGCCACGCTAACACTTCCGCTGAAAAATAATCAAAAATGTGAGAAAAATAAGCTTGTTAAACTGTTGTTGCTTTCACTTAAAACAAGTAATCGATTTAAGCTTGAAATGGCATAAGTTCGATTTTCAAATGTCATATTTGTATGGGTAGATTTCGCATGCAGTCTGAAAAGGCTATTAAGGTAGAATTTCAAATGTCAAATTTGTGTCTGATCTGATATTTGCAAAAGCCTTGCATTCGAAATCTAATAGCCTTGTCACACTGCATGCGAAATCTAGTTTAAATGACATACGTTCGATTTTCAAATGTCACTTTTGTATGGAATCTTACGTTTGAAAATCGACCTTATGTCATTTAAAATAGATTTCGCATGCAGTGCAACAAGGCTATTAGATTTCAAATGCAATGCTATTACAAATATCAGATCAGACACAAATTTCACAGTTTGATTTACAAATTTGACATTTAAAAATCGACCTTATGTCATTTTAGTTAGATTTCGAATGCAGTGTGACAAGGCTATAAATCTACCTTCAACTGAAATCTAACGATTTCGCTTGCAGTATGAAAAGGCTATAGGTGGAAGTAAGAAATCTTGTACAACCTTTTCACACTGACTTTTTTAAAAGAGCCAGGCAGGTTTATCTCATTTAGCTCTCACTTAACAAAAGTAATTATGGCACAGCTGCACAGATGTAGTGGATTTAATATTCCACCCTTATAATGAAACGTGAAACGTCACTTTACTAGTTGCTAAGTGACACTGCGAATCAAACAACAACGAAGGACATAATAAAAACAAAACAAATGAGATGACGTAATGCGGCAGATGTAAACAAAAAACATATGATATCACCCAAAACACACTACACTGACAATTGAAGCTTTTTTCACTTCCCCAGTCACACACACACGCACTTCCGTTCGTCTATGCATGCATGTGTGTGTGTAATACGAAGAAACAAACTAAAAAGGAAACTACAATAAAATGTCCTGTTTGACAAAGCAGACCTTGGATACGCAGTAAGAAATCAGTTCGTGGTTAAAAAGGGCAGCAGCTGGTTGTTCGATTCGATAACAGAAAGAAAAAAATAAATGTACAAGATAAATTAATTTGGAAGAAAAATCAAAGTGAGCAAAATGTAGAAGAAAATTATGGATTGTGTGTTAATAAAGTGAAATAAGTGAATTGCTTTGTGGTAATGAATGAATAAAATAGTGAAAGCATTCCAATAATTGAGGGTAAATGCTCAAAGATCAAATGACAAAAACGTCTGTGAATCACTAGCAGTGGAGAAAAATCAATAATTCATCAAGGAATTGAAGAAAATCATTTAAAATGAAATTAAAACTTGCAATTGCAATTTCGTGTAACATGTATGATCTGTTAAGAAAACTCATTACAATATCATTTCGCATGTTTTTTTGGTTTGTTAAATTTTTTACGTTAAACTTTACCAACATCCTGCATTTTTTGGTATCCTAAATTTTCCTCCGAAGTCTTTCCTCGTTTTTGGTGTCAATGTTCTGTGTTTGTAGGTGTGTATGTATGTATGCATGCACTAACACAGTCACACACTTTCAGTTGCTGCCTGCATTTGCAGTTTACGATGTTGCCACATTAAATTGAGAAATTCCATTATGGAGTGAGTGACGATTTGGAAAAATCTTATTTTGTGGTCGCAAAGTTTTTATTTCAAAGAAAAATGTCAGACTAACGGCAGAATATATCTTAACTTAAGAGACTTGATAAGGTGGCAACGGTGCTACCCATAGGTTTTTCTTTAATGGATTAACAAGAAAAATCTGGCAACACAACTAAGAGAGTATTAAGCTACTTTCTTCTTAAGCGAGTAAATTCCATACAAAAATTAAGCTGGTAAGCCCAATCGAACAGGCCTATTATTAAGGTTTTTGTGGGAATCTTTAGTTCATGGTGGTGATTTTGTTTCCGTGTTCGACCATTTGTAATCCCAACCGATCTACAACCACTAGACATATGTACTAGGACTGTTTGATTTCGCTTACTAGCTTAAAATTAAGAGACTTAATAAGGTGGCCACAGTTTTATCCATTGGTTTTATTTATATAAATCAGAGATAAAAGTCTGGCACCACTTTACTCGGTAACTAAGAGAGTAGTAAGCTACTTTATTGTTAAGCGAGTAAATTCCATACAAATATTAAGCTAGTAAGCCCAATCGAACTGGTCTATTGATGGCGGGTTGTTTTTCTTTAATAGCCTTGTCACACAGCATTCGAATTCTAACTTAAATGACATAAGGTCGATTTTCAAATGTTAAATTTGTATGGGATCTGACATTTGTAAATCGACTTTATGTCATTTCATTTAGATTTTGAATGCAGTGACAAGACAAGACTGGATAACTAAGCTGTTATAACATAATCCTAAATAAAAAGATAAAATTTCACTCAAAATAAAAAAATATTTGTTTTGATTGTCGCCAACAGCAATATATGTGTAAAGACAACACATTTTTATACACTCCACGAGAGTATTATATCTTTGTGCATTTGTTTGTAACACCCAAAAGGAAGCGAGATAGAGCCATTATTAATTATACCGATCGACTTGGAATCACCTTTTGAATCGATTTAGCAATGTTCGTCTGTCTGTCCATCTATTCTTGTAATCAGAGTACAGGTCGCGATTGTAGCCAGAACCAAATGAAACTTTGCACAAACAAAGGACAAACGCTATTTAATTTGAAGAAAATCGGTTCAAATTTAGATATAGCCCCCATACGAATTTCACTCCCGATTTGACTTTTTTCACTCTAGATGCCACATTTTCTTCAAAATTGCCACAACGTCTTATATTTCAACTGGAAACACCTGTGGTGAAAATCGGTTCAGATTTATATATAGCTCTCATTCAAATTTCGCTCCAGATTTGACTTTTTCTGCTCTAGAAACCACATATTTTATCAGATTGTCATCATATATTTAGACTAGGAATACATATGGTGAAAATAGGTCAGATCGGTTCAGATTTATATATAGCTCTCATTCAAATTTCGCTCCAGATTTGACTTTTTCTGCTCTAGAAACCGCATATTTTTACAGATCTTCTTCAAATTTGGCAAAATATTTTATATTTTCATTAGAAACACCCATGATGAAAATGGGTCAGATCAGTTCAGAATTATATATAGCTCCCAGACAAATTTCACTCCTGATTTGACTCTATAAACCACATATTTTAAGAGATCTTCTTCAAATCTGGTAAAATATCATATATTTCAACTAGAAACACCCATAGCGAAAATGGGTCAGATCGGTTCAGATTTATATATATTTCCCATACTCCGGACTTGATATTTTCCGCCCTAGATGTGGAAAATGTGGTCAAGATTCAACATAATAGGCCTGTTCGATTGGGCTTACAAGTTTAATTTTTATATGGAATCTACTCGCTTGACAAGAAAGTAGCTTACTACTCTCTTAGCATTGCTGCCAGATTTTTCTTGTTAGAAACCGAATTTCTTCAAACTGAGCATAACACATTATACTTGAACTGAAAGGACCTATTGTGAAAGTGGGTTATTTCATTCCATTTTGGCTACAGCCCCGAAACAAATATTCTCGACGATTTGACAAATTGTGTCAGGTCATATTAGTCTATGATTAGGACACATAAAAAAATCCTTCCGTTTTCACTTTTTCACCGAATTGAATTGTATTCGGATAGAAAGTGGAGTCGGCCCGGCCCTTTCCTAACTTGTTTTAAATTTGTTTTGGTACAAATATTTAACATGAACAAATATTTTTTATTTTGAGCAAAAAATTAAATGTGTATTAAAGATTTTATTACCTCACTCTACAGAGTAGGAGGGTATATATTATTTTGGGACAGAAACAAAGTGTAACACATTGAAAGAGTGACTTAAGACCCTAAGTATGTTTGGACCCAAACCGTTTCACGACTTTTTACACGATAACCGTCGAAAGGAGTTAAGGAATCTATTCAAAGTTTGCACATAGTAAAATTTTTCCCAAACTTAGTTTAAGTTCAAAGATGGGCGAAATTGCCACGCCCCTTCTGGTACCTCCCAACCAAATAGGTCATGTTCCTATGTTAAATTAAAACCAATGTAACTTCCACACGGGTATTCGGAATCAGCTATATTTTGGTATTTGATAATTTTTTTACAATCATTTTAAGTGTACAAAACCTAAAAATATTTATGATGTATCCACGCTCCTTCGTACCTCCCACACAATTGTCTCTATCCTGGGTAAAATTAATTGCTTTATAACTCCTATACCATTGTAGTGATAATAGTATTTTGATCATGTTTTTACAATTAATTACAAATCTGGAAGCTTAGTCTAATTGTCACAGATTTCTAGTACCTCCCACACACATAATATGGCGTTCTCTGGGAGTGAGGGTATATATAAGTCGGTTTGACCGACTGATACTTACTTACTTGTTGTTATCGTAGCTTATTATCCCGGCTTAAAGAAAAACAGCCTTGGTGTTTTTGACGTGTATAACACATGAAACAAAGATTCCACTGGCCAATGAAGCACTCTCAACACCAGGGCCGTGCGCAGGGGGGTTTTTGGGGGTTCAAACCCCCCCAGAGAGTTTTCGAACATATACTTTTTAAAACCTTCTAGACATTCTGAAGCAATAAAATATAGAATTTTTAAGTTAGTTTTGAAATAGCTCGTCTGAAATGGTAATTTTGCAGTAAAATCATGAAAACACGAAAATCACATAAAAAATCGTGGACACTTTCTTCAATTTCGGACAAAGGTTATGAAAAATATAAACAAACTAAACGAATTGTGCCAAATTCAAGATTGTGCAATGCTAATTTCGCCAATTCTTGACATTTGACTAGAGCAATATCTTATGAACTTTTAATTGTGTACTACAATATAAGTTTGGGAATTTAATACCAAAATCGTTTAGTAATTTAAAAAAAGTGTAGAAAAGAATCACTACGATATCATAATGAAATCTAAAATATTCTTAATAAAAGCAAATAATTAGCTTGATGCTTGCAGAGCGCTAAGATGTATCATTTGCGATTGGACATTTTTATGGAGCTGTATCTAAATCTGAACCGATGTGTGTCCTATTTTCATCACAGATGCAACAACAACGGTTTCTGTTACTTCCAATGTTTTGGGAGTTTGCAATTAAAATACATATCCATTTCGACAAACGAAGAAAACTGTTTGATATACCTAAACTTATTTCTCTTTGTTCATTTACAACAACCGATGTTTACCGCAAACAAACTAATTTTTCCCACAAAAGAAACTCTAAAACGATGTTCACGTGTCTAAAATTTCGTTTCTACGAAATGCTTTGTATGTATGTAACAAGTATTATTCAAAAGAAAGCCAACAAATTTAGTAACTTGAATCTACGTACCAATATTTGGTTTTTTGGAATTAAAATTTCTAGTTGTTTCTTGTTGCATTTCATAACGCATTTTTCTAGATTTAGGGCATATCGTACTATCAAATTCCATCATTTCGCGTTAATAGCATTTTGATTCCCCAGTTATCAGGCTAAAATAGGAAAAATTGTGGCTGTAAAGTCAAAAATTGTAAAAAGTATATTTAGAAAAACCGGCGTAACTTTTTATTATATTGAGAATACCAAAATATTTCTTTGGCATGTGATTGCTGATTTCATGGGGCTACATATATGTTACAAGCGACCAATCTGACGGATGAAGCTGGAATCTTTAAATTCGCTGTGTACATCACAGAAAATGCGTTTTCTATACAACATTGCCAAGATTTCATGAAAAAAGTTATGGAGTTTACAATAAATCTCATTTATATACATATTTGGGCGTAAATGGCTATGTGCTTATTTCAACATTCATAGTGCTCAATTTTAAACATACAAAAGTGACTATGAACCATGAAACCGCGAATAATAGGAAATTTCGAAATCTTTTTAATCGTAGCAATTAGTAACCCTTTTTGGATTAAACTGTAGAAAAATGATTAATAATATCTCTTCAAAATAAGGGCAAATCAGTTTTTTCGCTCTCCTGAAAAGTTATGTTTTTGTTCATAGCCACTTGTGAATTCAAGCAACTATTTAAGAAAAAGTTCTACACTTAGAGAACAAGTCTGTTAATAAAACCAGCGATTGCCTGCTGCCTATTAGCAGACACTTTTCTGCTATTACATCTGTTTTTTGGCATAACAGCAGTTTTCTGCAATCTTACATCACCATTCACACTGCTAAAGAGTTTGCAATCTGCTAAAATTGGCTGTTGTTAATTAAAATATAAAAATAGTTAAGCGTTCGTAAGCGAGTTTAGCTCGAATTTCCTCTTATATTAGCTTGGGACAATATGCGTAACATATATAAACATATAAAAACAGCAAACAGCTGTTTACCAGATACAAATCTGCTGTCTCTTTTTTAACAGCAGAAAATCTGCTCTTTCAGTAGACTTTCTGCTTTCTTTTACTGGCATATTCCTTTGAGTGTACAGATAGATTGATTACTGAAATGCAATGTCTGTCGGACGAATATATCAAATATTTCTCGAAGATCCTGGCAATAAAATATGAGTGGTTTTCAAACGCTCCAGTAAAAATTTCCTAGAAAGTTGGAAAATTAACTAAGTATGAGTAAAGTTTCCTTCTTCCAAAGCCATAGTAAATAGTTCATTTACTAGAAAAAGGGTAGTAGAATTACTTAAAAACATTTCTTTGGATATAATAAAAAAATCTAAGAATTGAGTAAATTCAAACTAATGTGGAAGAATATTTTAAGTGAGAAAAAATGTGTTTTTCCTAAAATGAAATTAAAATGTTTACTGAAATTTATGCCGAGTTCTTCATACATTTAAGTATTAATGAACTTATAAAAAACATTTGAAATTGTTTAAAAAATTCTTGAATATTAATATAAGAAGCCATTCTCGTTCGTTTGCAGAAACTTATTTCTTAAATACTTTATGAATTATTCTAAACAACAGCAATCAGCTCAACTCCTTATGACAGAGGTATCATGAAACTTTTGAGAAGTATTTCATGTTGTCATTTTTTGTAGCAGTTTTGCATACTCTGAAGCAAAACTAGTTCTTTGATTTTTTTTTAGTTAAATTGAACTTATTTTAATTTCACCTTTTTTCCTTGTGTAAATAAAATTTTTCTCAGTTTAAGTAAAAAATTACTCGTTTTGAGGAAAAAATCAGCAAAATTGTCCTCAGTTTGAGTAAACATTTACTTAGTTTTAGGAAATTTTCAGCAAAATTTTACTAAGATTTAGTAAAAATTTACTTAGTTTTAGGAAAATGTTGCTTAAATTTAGTAAAAAATTACTTGGTTTTAGGAAAAATTTACTTAGATTTGGGAAAATTTCAGCAAAATTCTACTTATAGTTAGTAAAAATGTACTTGGATTCCTAAATTTTAGTTAATTTTTTATGAGTGTAGATGAAAACCCCCCAGGGGAAAATCCTGCACACGGGCCTGCTCAATACCGCCGAAAATGAAAGGCTTTGGTGGGCGCGATTTTTTAATTATCGATAATAAAAATGTAAATGAAAAGTTAAATTTTTATTTTATTTATTGTTGTTCTTATGTCCAGTTTTTAGGTGGCTATTAATCTTTAAGATAGATTTAGGTCAGTGGCAACATATGTCAAATCAATGAATAAACATGTTTTGTCTTATTTAAATATCCACCCAAAAATTGGTCTGTCGCCTCTAATGAAATAAAAAATTATGTCCAAAACCAGCTACGCAGAGTAAAGGTTTCCTGCGATTTAAACTCGGATTTGTCGTCAGTGTGTGCGAAAAATCCGTCGTCTAAAATAAAAAGCTTTGTTTTGCGCTATACTGTTCACGAAAAACTCAGTAATGGCGTACTAACGTCACATACGTATGTAAATCCACCGGCAACCTAAATCTAACTCATCCACATCTGGCAACTCTGATTATTTATAATACCCAATAACCGTTACAAAACGTTTCCGTATTCTCGTTGTCGTATTTGTGTGCACCGCATTGGAAAACGTCAGCTTATGACTTCACGTTGGTTGTAAATCATCATGATTTGTTTTATTTGTTGTTGCGTGGGTATTAATCATACGTAGCCCACATAGAATAGCATAAAGAGCACACCGAGCACACTGAGTGCTGTTTAAATTCCGTTAGATATTCTTGCTTCGATACTTCACTTCTCGAACATCCTCGACGTCACAACACTCGCCCAAGCTACAACTACGGAGGAATGTAGTTGTCGTTGTAGTTGCTTTTGTTTTTATTATTATTTGTACATTTTTCCTTCATTACTTTTTTTAGGTCAAAATTGCACCACAGCACGTACCAGCAAAGTGCCACAAAAGAAGAAATTCGAAGGAGATGAAAAAATAGTGTGTAGCAAAAACAGAAGAAGAAGAAGAGAATGGAAAAATCAATTTAGTTTGGTTGGACCGACAAAAGTGAAGTCACCAAGTGTGACCAAGTGCGTGCATATGCAAAATTATTCTATTTCGACTAAAATGATTTGAGGCGAATAGTTGATGGTCTGGTCTGAGCTTTTATGATTTATTTTTCCTTTAACAATGGCTGAGTCAATGTCTTCCACATCGTCTTCGTGCCGTTTGGATGATGGCCCATCACATTCGGACTCGATTGTGTGCCAGGGATTTCATGGTGAATCCTTGCAGCCGACGGAAGAAGGTGAGTGTGCGTTTTTGAAATTAATTATACGAGAACGAACAGCAGGGTGCGCTTAATGTGACTAATCCTAATCGGCCAAGTAAATCAAATGCTTATTGACAAGTGAGAGGAAATTATGTCGACACGAAATTGTCACATCCATATATTATTCCGGCCGAAGTGAAAGAGATCATTAATATAATTAATTTAAAGTAGCACGGATGTATATTTTAAGCTGACAAAAAGTAGTCACTTTTTCATCTCTTAATGGTTCGAACTAAATCATATTATGAGAAATATTTCTGAGAATCTACTTCAATACCCATGGAAGCTGAGCCTTTTCGGACTGCATTCCAAATCATTCGTTGAAATGACATAAGGTCGACTTTCAAATGTCAAATTTGTACGGAGTCTGACATTTGTAAATTGACCTTTTGTCATTTCAGCTAGATTTAGCATGGAGTGTAAAAAGGCTAAATCATACTAAATCTGTGTACGTATATTCTTGAGAATCTACTTCAATACCCATGAAAGCTGAGCCTTTTCCGGCTGCATTCGAAATCATTCGTTGAAATGACATAAGGTCGATTTTCAAATGTCAAATTTGTACGGGATCTGACATTTGTAAATCGACCTTTTGTCATTTCAGCTAGATTTTGCTTGCAGTGTATATTCTTGAGAATCTACTTTAATACCCATGGAAGCTGAGACTTTTCCGACTGCATTCGAAATCATTCGTTGAAATGACATAAGGTCGATTTTCAAATGTCAAATTTGTACGGAATCTGACATTTGTAAACCGACCTTTTGTCATTTCAGCTAGATTTTGCTTGCTGTGTAAAAAGGCTATAAACTAAATTGAAAAAAAATGCAATTTACGGCTGTGCGACTAACGTAGTGTAAAACAACTAAAGTTAAGTTCAGTAGGGCCGAATCATATATACCCTTCAGTGCGTTGCATAGTATTACCGGCAGATTAGAGACTGTAAACATTAAGTAGAAGTGCAGCAACAAATTAGGAAATTACGATCCTTATAAGACTGCACGCGAAATCTAGCGGAAATGACTTAAGGTCGATTTTCAAAAGTCAATTTTGTATGGCATCTGGCATTTGTAAATCGACCTTGCAGCTAGATTTCGCATGCAGTGTGACAAGGCTATAAGGTCGATTTACGAATGTCAGATTACATACAAATTTTGCATTTGTAAATCGACCTTGACCTGATTTGATTTCGCATGCAGTCTGAAATTATTATTACGGCTGTTTTTTCTTTAAGTCGGGATAGCAAAACAAATTTTGAAAAAAATTATCTTGTGTTGACTTTTTTGGACTTAGCCTAGATAACCTGGATTAGATTATACAGGCTAAGTCCAAAATTTTCAACACAAAATTTATTTTTTCAAAATTTGTTTTCACACATATATTGGTATTGCTGTTGGCGAAATTAAAAAAAAAAAAAAAAACATTTTTTATTTTGAGTAAAATTTTAAGTTTTTATTTAGGTTTTTGTTATCGCAGCTTAGTTATCCAGTCTTAAAGAAAAACAGCCCTATTATTTACAATTAGAAAATATGACGAATTTGTAAGGTACTCTTTTCATCCCTTCGGTCTGTTTTTCTCTAAAAGTGTAAATTTAGAAAAATTCTTTAATGTAGAGCACAGGGCAGAGCAGCCATTCGGTCCGTACTAATTTTATCCTTTTTCCCCGTTTTCACTCTGAAAGTACGAATATCGAAGAGACTATTATGTTTCGCGTCTAAGCAGTCAGAGCGATGGCTACGTCGAATTTCATTATTGTAATTGCACCGCGTTGCTTGGTACTATTTTCATCCCCCTTCGGGCCATTTTTCACTAAAAGTATAAATTTCAAAATTTTCCCTAGTTTTGAGCGTTAACACGTGTTCTCCCTTAATTTTATGATTCTAGTTGCAGCCATTTGTCCGGTACCAATTTTATCCCTTTTCCCTCTTTTTCACTTTGAAAGTACGAATATCGAAGAGTCTCTTAGTTTTCGCGTCTAAGCAGTCAAAGTGACGGCTACACCGAATGACATTATTGTAATTGCACCACTTTGGTTGGTACAATTTTTATCCCCCTTCGGGCCATTTTTCTATAAAAGTGAAAATTTCGAAATTTCCTTAGTGTTGAGCGTGTACACAATCAGAGGAATGAGCACCCCCATTCTATTTGCAGCCACTTGCTCGGTACCAATTTTATCCCTTTTCCCCCTTTTTCACTCTGAAAGTACGAATTTCGAAGAGTCTCTTATTTTTCGCGTCTAAGCAGTCAGATCGACGGCCACAACGACGAATTGCTTTATTGTAGTTGCATCCATTTGGTTGTACTATTTTTATCCCCTTCGGGCCATTTTTCTCTAAAAGTATTAACTTTGAAAAAGTCCATAATGTTGAGCGTTTATACAATCAGAGGAATGTGCTCGCCGAATTTTATGATTCTAGTTGTAGCCATTTGGTCGGTACCAATTTTATTCCATTTCCCATTTTAGCCCCAAAAGTATGAATATCGGAAGATCTATTTATTCTGTGCATCTACACAGTCACAGCGAATTCCATTATTGTAGTCGCATCCTTTTGGTTGGTACTATTTTTATCCCCTTCGGCCCGTTTTTCTTTAAAAGTATAAATTTCGAATTTGTTCTTATTGTTGAGCGTCTGCACTATCAGAGGAATGTGCACACCGAATTTTATGATTCTAGTTATAGCTATTTGGTCGGTATCAATTTTATCCCTTTCCCCATTTTTTCACCAAAAATATGAATATCGAAGGGTCTCTTATTTTTCGCATCTAAGCAGTCACAGCGACGGCTACCGAATTTCAATTTTATTGTAGTTTCATCCGTTTGGTTGGTACTATTTTTATCCCCTTTCCCCCTAAAAGTGCTAATTTCGAATAAATCCGCTATGTTGCGCGTCCACACTGTCAGAGGAATGTTTACACCGAATTTTATTATTTCAACTTTAGCTGCTTCTTTGGTACAATTTTTATTCCACTTTGCTCATTTTACCCCTTAAAAGTGCGAATTTGGTACCATTGTATGGCTCTTTTCCAATTGTACAGCTTAAAAATGCGAATTTGTTATCATTTTTTCCCAGTTTACACCTTAAAAGTGCGAATTTCGACTAGGGGGATGTTTACACCGAAATAATTCCAAATATTAAGTAAATATAGGAGGAAAATCTTTAAAAAAATTGTGTAAAAACTCTAAATACATGTTAGGGCTTATTTGGGATATTTTCTGTCCTTGTTATGGAAAATTCCCTCCCTATCGAAGGGTATCTTATTTTTCTGTAAAAAGTCAAAGCGACGGCTACATCGAATTTCAATTTTATTGTAGTTTCTTCCGTTTGGTTGGTACTATTTGTATCCCCTTTCCGCACGTTTCCGCCTAAAAGTGCTAATTTCGAAAAATTCCGCTACTGTCAGAGGAATATTTACATCGAATTTCATTATTTGAACTTTAACTTCTTCCTTGGTACCATTTTTATTCCTCTTTCCTCATTTTACCATTTAAAAGTGCCAATTTGGTACCATTGTATTCGCCTTTTCCAATTTCGAAAAATTCCGCTACTGTCAGAGGAATGTTTACACCGAATTTCATTATTTGAACTTTAACTGCTTCCTTGGTACCATTTTTATTCCTCTTTCCTCATTTCACCATTTAAAAGTGCCAATTTGGTACCATTGTATCTGTCTTTTCCAATTTTACACCGTTTACACCGAAATGAGTCCAAATATCAAGTAAATATAGGAGAGAAATCTTAAAAGATTTGTGTAAAAACTCTAAATACATGTTAGGGCTTATTGGGTGTATTTTCTGTCCTTGTTAGGGTGGGAAAATTCCCTCTGGACCGATTTCGTTCTTCACATTCTTCCGAACCACGGTAACAATCGGATACCTTCAGGCTGCAAAACTGACATATTAAGTTCGCAACTCCTCCAGAAAAAATGTGTTCATATTCGCAAAATATTAAAAATGTTTTAAAAACTTCTATTTGTATGTTTGCCAACTTCCCTAGATTATTCGTTTGCAAGATTTGTTAGAACGGATTATGGCGAGTAGTCCGTATTTTATGTTTTTTAAGTGCCAAACGAATGAGAATTATAAGATATACTTTGAATTTCTCCCAAAAACATGCTGCCTTTATTTGCATGAACGCTTTTAAAAGTTGTTCTATGCATTCAGGTAAAGGCGTCAACGAAACTTCTTTCTTTCAGTGTAAGCAATATTAGCCCATCAAACTCGGTGCGAGGTTGGTTTCTTCTTGGCAAAGTTAAAAACGGAATTGCCAACCACAGTTTACTTTTACTTATTTGGCATTGCAAATACGAATTATCTTTCGGGCTTCCAACGATTGGTAAGAAGCTCCCGAATAGATTGGCTACAGCCAAGGACCATGAACTTGCAGCACTGATGCCCTACTTGTGTATATATACCTAATGACCTATTTATGTATGTCCTTGTTCAACCAAACTCCAAATCTTCTCGACAAATGTCTGTGTGTTCCTCGTCTTAGCTTCCTGGATGCATGTTATGGTGTTTATTCCCCCCCACCAAGTGTCTATCCCTTGTTATGCCTTAAATGTCCCATGTTTTCCCGGTTTTAGTTTAATTTAAAGTAAAGTATATCTTTCTATCTCTCTCTGTCCCTCAAATCCGCGAACTTAAAGCTTATGTTTAAAATGTTCTATTCTATTTACTTTACGCAGAAATCCATGATTACGCTGAAACGATTGGCATTGACCCGGTTAAGGAGCCTCACTTACTGCATTTGGCCAGGGAAGGTTTAATGCGCCCATTGCCTGTTAGTTGGCAATTGTGGTAAGTATATATTTAGTGGTAATTAAATTTATATTTACTCATGTATACTTTCGTTTCTTGTGCAGTTCCGCAGACGAAATGGGAGATCCTTATTACTACAACACCAAAACCAAGAACATGCAACGTGAACATCCTCTCAACGAGTACTATCGTCAATTGGCGAGGCAGGAAAGGCAAAGGCATAACGAGTTCCCCGTAAAAATGGCAATGAATGAATCAAAAGCTGAGGACGTTATAGCAGCGCCTACAACACCAACCGCCACTAAAGTAGATGTTTTCGGGAGAAATGTCCAGTTGAGAACGAGCGTTAAAGCCAAGGCCTCCCTGTGGGACCAGGCATTCGATGAAGTCTACAGCAAAGTTATACAGCAGGAGAAACCAAAGCAGGAGAATGTGAGGAAGATACCAGCAGCAGCAGCGGCTACAGTAGCGGCGGAAGAGGCCACCGATGCTTTGGAGACAATGACTGATACAACATCAGCTGCGAAAATACCCGCTGAAATTGATAGAACTGTTAAAGATGTAGGTTCAGCTGAAGCTGATTTGGAGCTATGCACCTCACCCATAGCCGAAGATAACGAAAAGCCTCCTAATGTCCCGGAAACGTCTGCAGCTGCACAGTCTTCTCATCTGACCGGGGCCATACCAAAACAATACGCTAGCTCCGTCTCTGCCTCTTCCACACCCAGTGGCTTTAGCGGCAGCGTAAATCGTTTTCTTGAAACCAGAACCAAAAATTTCCCCTCGTCATTCAAAGTGCAATGCCCAGGCAAACTTCCCACGGGATTTAATGTGAAAGCTGGCAATGATAAATATCCGTTTCCCCACCAAACCGACAGGGAAACGGATGGCGATATATTTGGCGAAGGCAGCAGCGACAAGAAAGGTTTCACTTTATCCGGTACCGGGTCCATGTTTTTGAAGTCACGACGTCATTTCGGTATAACATCGGAACCACCGGTCAACTATAAAGTGGTGGTGGAAGGTGAGGTTGGCACGCCGCCCGGTTATAAAAGTATTCTGCGTGAAACTGGTTTGGAGGAAGTGAAGCGTCGCTGGCAAAGAGAGTTTGTGAAAAGTGACCAGCGTGCTGTGTCAGACACCGAGGCGGAGGACAAGAAGAATGTACGCTTCAACTTGGAAGATGCCAAGATACCCAGTTCCAGTGAGGAAGAACTGAATGCTGAAATGTCTTCGGAATCCGAAGATGATGGTGTCGATGACAATGACCCCTGGGGAGATGAGGAACTGGACGAATTCGAAGATCTTGATCATGACGATGATGTCGATGAGGTCAATGCCTGTGTGGGCATTGGTACATTACCCGTGGAGGCTGTCACCTATCAGCGCAGTCTGAATCCTTTCCTGATCAACGACGAAAGGCAGTTGAAGGATGTTAAAGTAACACCGGTCAGCAAAAGCCAAACCATTCAAATGCTTAAGGCCCAAAGCTTTTCCATACACATGAAAACCAAGGAAAGTGAGAGCAAGCCAGCCGAATTGACGGAAACGAATCTTCACGAAGCTTCTGTGGAATATCTGGATAAGATTAAAGAAAGCGCCGCTGTAAAACCTTTGTACGACGACACAGATTCGGATTCGAAAGGCACCGATTCAGTGCACAGCATTGTGGCGAATAAGCATGAGCCAATTGCCATGGCCCATAGTCCTTCCAACAATCCCTTCGATTTGGATGAAATGGAGCAAAAGCATAGCCATGAAGTGGAACAACTGCAAAACAAACTACAGGTCGTGCAGGCAAGCGAAAAACCAACGATGAGGTCCTTTAAAGTTGCCTCGAAACTGGTCGGCTTCCTAAGAAAAGATCCCGACAAGATGGCGGCAGCAGAGCAGGCAAAAGACAAAGAGTCGGATGACAACTCTTTTGAAATGGACAAGGAGAGATCAATATGGGTGAGTGAAGATGGCTATGAATCCGAATGCCCGTCGAACAATCCATTTGATTTGGAGGAATTGGGCCGTCGTCATAGCCGTGATGTCGAGCAACTCGAGAAGAAGTTGCGCATGCATAAAACTGAAAGGTCCTCGATGAGATCCTTTAGAGTAGCCTCCAAACTAGTGAATCTTTTGAAGAAGGACAATGAGAAGATAGCCCCAGAGCAGTCTAAAGAAGAGGAGGCACTGGACAAATCCATGGACCTGTTAAGAGAATCTCTGGAGAAGAAAAAACAGCAGTGGTTGAAGGAAGAGCGCGAGAAACTAGAAGAGCAACTGCAGCAGGAAATCTGCCATCTCAAGAAGGAACACGAACAGAAATTGAAGAGTATCCGCCATGAGTATGATCTACGCTTGACCTCCTATCGCCATCAGGCAGAAGAAGCCTGCGATATCCAAATGGCCGAGTATCGAACGCAACTAGAAGAGGAATATGATGGCAAACGTAACGCTGTTGTTGATGAACACAAATCGCAAATGGCCGTGGTGCAAAAGAATCATGCCGAGATACTGGAGGAACTGGAACGGGATTTGAAGAGCGAAGAAGAAATGCTAAAGAAGGAGCACACGATGAAGTTGCAACAAATGAAGGACAAGCTGAACGATGAATTAGAAGCAGAACGGCAACGCATGAAGGAATCCGGTGAAGAGAGGCTTTACGAGAAGGTGCGATGTGAGAAACGTTTACTGGAAGATAAATACCGGTGCTTGAAGGAAAAGTATGCCCGGCTAAAGACCGAAGTTAAGCTTTCGGTGGAGAGACGAAATCGCCGGCGAGAGGCTCAAGCTTTGCAGCAGAAAAACTTACATACCACAACTACGGGCTCGGAGACAGAGCGCTCCACCTCACATAGACCTTCGACGGCCAACAGTGAGCATCGTTCATCGTCCGTGGCTCAAAGTAGCGGACAAAGTTCTAAGCCTCCGGTACCCAACAAAACTCATCTAATAACGGCTAACAAAGAGCCGACGCCGACAACAGAGCGCAGCACAGAAAGGGTGGCCACGTCGAGCTCACGTAGACCCGGAGTATCTCCTAAGTATGCCCGGCATTTGCGGGTCCAGGACGACACCACATCGGTGAGTCAGTCGGACACCACTATATCGAACAACTACCCCAAGGGCAGGTATTTGTTGGCACCCGCTGCCGCACAAAGCGACAATGGCAACTCGGACTCCGAAGCTTTTGCCAGCAATGTGGAAAACAACAACAACTCTCGTCGAGGTAGCGGTGCCGGCCCGCCACAACAGCGCAAGAAACAGTTCACGCGTCTTAAGTCTGCCTCAACGTCCCGTCTAAACACTGACAACATTAAAAACGAACGCCCCTGTACCCCGGTGGAGAATCTAAGACATCAATTGCAGAAGCTGGAGGATTTGGAGGATCAACTTCCCGACAACGCTCTGGAAGCCACGTATCATCTGCGCTATCCCTTCTCCGACATATCGAATGCGGACTATGCGGCCGGCTCTAGTTCAGAGTTGGAGTTTTTCAAACATCGCATACATCTGGAACGGGATTCGGTACGCCGAGCTAAGGAGTCATTGCGTTCGCAAAGAACTACCTTTAGAGCTAGACAGCGAGAAATCAAGCAAAGGCATAACAACCTGGCAACACGTCACAGTCTGGAACAACTGATACAGGAGGAGAAAGACCTCACCGAAATGGAGGTGACTCTGCATCGGACACGTGCCCTGTTGGGCGAAAAGGTCATACGTCTGCGTCATTTGGAACAGAGTGTCATGCGCATATGTGACAAAGCTGGCAACAAGGCATCCATGGACCTATTGAGTGTTGAGCCAAAAGAAGATGCAACTTTGAGTGATTTGTCGTCTCAGTCTAGCTCCGGTTTTAGTAGTACCGATTTGGCCAGCGGCGATACACAGAACTTGAATAAGCGACGCGAGTTCCATAGCTTGGAATCGAATGAATGCATTAAAAACCTGGAGATTTTAAATGCGGAGATACGGGAAATATTGGATTTGTTAGGACGGGGAGGTCAACAGTCAGGTGAGTGGGCGTTGCCAGTTAAACATTTAATAGACTAATAACGCATGAATGTCGTCAACAGGTTTAAATATTCCCATGATACCGCCAGTCGAATTGAATTGGTCGCATATGATGAGCTCAGGTACAGTGACGGCAATCAGTCCAACACCAGGTAATAACTACACCCCAAACACTAAGAATAAGTTTTCTAAATGTAAACTTACAAAATCTCTTTTGCAGATCGCCGGGAGAACTATAGGCAACTGTCCTCAGGTAACTCGTCGACCATTGATCGCATGCAAAATTCCATAATGGCGGCTAAAACAATTGCCTCACAAAATCCCAAGGCCATAAACTACACCAACAGTCTGGTCGAGAGGACCCGTGACATACGCAACTGGCTGAAACAGGCCAAGAACGAACACGAACTAACGAGTCCCAAGGCGCTGGGGGTTACCAGTCCACAGGCCAGCGGTCAATTAACTCCAAATAATGCATCCGGCAGTGAGGGTGCCGTTAGTCCTGTGGGGGCAGCGGGCCCATCGCCGACAAATCCATAGAGCGGTATTACGTTTATCTAGAAATCGCAGCGTGTTTCCGAAGAAACCCAACAACAGAAAACATTGATGAGGTTGTGTTCTAAATGTTAGAAATGTGGAACTTAAAGAATGTCGTATTGGTGCCAAAAAAAGAATTGTGTATTAACTGATTAAGTGATTGTTAGACAATTTAAACAAATTTATAGGAAAATACCCAAGTACAGATCGACATACCATATGTACGTTACTAGTTATGAGAAATGAAATTCGAATTCGAAAGAAAATGAAACAAGAAGCGCGATGGCAGGCAGCAGCTCGATGTCTCCCTGTCCTGGCAACAAATAATAATAATTATGGTAGTTCTAGGTAAATATACTAAGATAAATATGTAGTTAATACAAGATAAACTCAGACGTGTTATGTACAGGTCGTCTAAGCAGCAGAAGGTAGGGTTTGGATTATGTGTCAACGAGAGCATATATAGACAATTTCTTTAAAAAATTATTCGAAAAAATCGCCTAAAAGTCTAACATACTCTAACTAAGCCCACAACATTTGCTCAGAAAGCTCAAGAAAGTTTTTGGGTTACAAGCGTTAACAAACTTGGTTCGAAAGATTTTAACAAGTTATGTGTACACACACCATGCTAAATTCAAGTGTAAACTCTCACACACGCCAAGGTTTTTTATTTTCGACAGCTGTTCAAGGGAAGCGAAGTGTCAAAAATAACATTTCTTCGGTGTGCGCGAGCGTTTAATTTGAGTAAACAAATACGGTGTAAAGGCGACTATTTACTTTACTCAATATTAGTTAATTTTTCTCTGACAGTAAACACTTTTTTGAGTGTATGCTTGATAAATATACTCACATTTATATGTAATCTCCAGATTCGCCAGGTGTATTTTTTCGTAACGTTTACACGTAAATATACTATTATTTTTTCGTAACGTTTACACCTAAAAATATATGTTAGGAATAAAACACATTTCTGTTGGCAACACTTACACGAGTAGTCATATGAGTGTATAATTTTTTTCTCTTCCATTCTCTTTCGTTTCCCGTTAACTTTTACCGATATACATATATCATGATGCTATTTTTTATTTATTTATTGTGTTTTGGATCTACATTTCCGTTCAATGCCGTTTTAATGTGGTGCAAATTGCTTTACACCATTTATTAAATCAGGAGAAGCATATGCCTTATAAGGGTTTAGTTATCTATTCCGACTATAGCCTTTTCAGACTGCATGCGAAATCTAGCTGAAATGACATAAGGTCGATTGATTTTGCATGCAGTCTGAAAAGACTATTCTATTATATGTAAAGGGTGATTTTTTAAGAGCTTGATAACTTTTTTTTAAAAAAAAACGCATAAAATTTGCAAAATCTCATCGGTTCTTTATTTGAAACGTTAGATTGGTCCATGACATTTACTTTTTGAAGATAATTTCATTTAAATGTTGACCGCGGCTGCGTCTTAGGTGGTCCATCCGCTTAGTCCAATTTTGGCATTTCCACGTTTTTGAGTAACAGAGACCCAATTGGTGCGAACGGCGACGAATCGAAAATTGGTGGTCATCATTAACACTGGCCGATACAGCTGCGATATTTTCTTCAGTTCGCACTCTACGTAAGCGTGTTGGTGGTTTAATGTCCAACAATGTAAATTTGGTGCGAAATTTAGTCACAATAGCCCGAATAGCCGCTTCAGTGGGTCGATTAAACTGACCATAAAATGGAAGCGCGCAATGAACTTTCTTAACAGAGCACGCATTTTGATAATAAAATTCAATAATTTGCAAGCGTTGTTCGTTTGTAAGACGATTCATGATGAAATGTCAAAGCATACTGAGCATCTTTCTCTTTGACACCATGTCTGAAATCCCACGTGATCTGTCAAATACTAATGCATGAAAATCCTAACCTCAAAAAATCACTCTTTATATTAGTCAATATTCCAAGCAATATAGCATTTACCATCCGCTTCAATTATATCTCAACTAAATTATCCTACTAGAAGGCAAATTAGTAGTGCTGTCTTATTTCTTTCCAGCACAGGCCGTTTCAGACGTACAAAATATTTGCGCAAAAAACTATTTGCACAAGGCTTTGCATTTATGGGGCAACTGCGATAAACAAAAAAAATAATTATCTCAGATTTTGCTCAATACGTATTTGTGCAAATATTTGGTGGGTCTATACCCAAAGTAATAAATAACCATGCCTGGTTTAAAATGAAATCTTATGAGAAATGTAAGAAGAAAAGTAACAAGTAAAAACGGCGTTAATTTCGGCCGGACCGAACTTTATATACCCTCCACCATGGATTGCATTCCACAGAGGCTTTCGAGTTTCGTAGAGGTGCAGTAATAAAGGGTGTTTTTTATTGGGGTATAGAACTTTAAGTTGTCATCACTTTTTTAACTGGCGGCCATTTTGTCAGCTGTAAGTGATTAATATTTAGTTTGGTTTGCCATTTCATCATGAACAGGTTGACAAAAGAACAACGCTTGCAAATCGTGCAAATTTATTTCGAAAGTAATGGTTCAGTTCGCGAAGTTCACCGCAAGCTCCGTCCATTTTATGGTCGACATAATCGTCCATCAGAGCAATTAATTCGATGAGCGCATAATTTCGCGGAATGGACCTGTCAATTGGCCACCAAGATCGTGTGATTTGACACCATTGGATTATTTTCTTTGGGGATATGTGAAGTCGCTCGTCTACGCCAACAAACCAGAAACGTTAGGGGACTTGGAAGCCAACATTCGTGGCGTGGTTGAAAATTGGACCTGTAGAATTGGCTATATTCGAGCCAGCCGCGGCGGCCACATACCCGAAATCATATTTAAACATTAATGGCATAAAATTATCCTTCCAATAAAGCCAAATTGATGGACATTAAAACGATTTTCTTGTGTTTTATTTCAATTCGAATTTCTATACCTCAATAAAAAACACCCTTTATTACAGGAAAATATTTTTTTTAATATAGGCAAACCAAAACAAATACAAATATTGACAAAATAATTTTATAAATAAATATAATATTTTTATTACTGCAAACCACGCTTATAAGGCGAAATAATATCGAAAAAATACTTCAAGTCAATTCAAAAAGTAAATATTCTTAGAAATATTTATATTTTCAAAAAAGCTTAAATACCACAAATATTGGTAGATAGTGGGTGCTACAGTTGGTTGTATTTCCATTCTATTTTAATTACAAAAATACAAATTTTGAAAATCCATTATCTCACGTACATAGTGCAAAATAACCTAACTTCTTGATTTAACCATTTTTGCCGTAATTTAACCATTTCCGCATGTCTATGCAGTCAGAGGAATGTATATACCAAATTCCATGATTCTAGCTGCAGTCATTGGGTGGTACCGTTTTTATCCCATTTTTTCAATTTTACCACCTTATGAGTACGACTTTCTAAAATCACTTTATTTTACGTGTCTACGCAATTGAAGGAATGTACACACCTAATTTCACCATTCTAGCTGTAGCCGTTTAGTTGGTACTATTTTTATCCCTCTGTACCATTGTATCCCTTTAAAGTACTAATTTCGAAAAATTCGTCTATTTTCGTCTATTCATGTCTACGAGGTCAGGGGAATGTATACTCCGAATTTAATGACTCTAGCTGCGGTCATTTGATAGGTACTATTTCTATCCCTTTTTTCATTTTAACCCCAAAAAGTACGAATTTCGAAAAATCAGCTTATTTTCCGTGTCTACGCAGTCAGAGGAATGTATACTCCGAATTTCCTGACTCTAGCTGCGGTCATTTGATTGGTACTATTCTTATCCCCTTTTTCATTTTAACCCTAAAAAGTACGAATTTTGAAAAATAAGTGTATTTTACTTGTCTATGCAATCAGAGGAATGTATACACCGAATTTCATTATTTTAGGTACAGCCTTTTGGTTAGTACCATTTTTATCCCTCTATTCCCATTTTACCCCTTAAAAGTACGAATTTGGGAAAAAAATTTATATTATGTATCTACTCAATTAGATGAATCTATACACCGAGTTTCGTGTTTCTAGTTGTTGTCGTTTAATATGTACCATTTTTATCCCTCTTTTTGTCCCATTTCACCCCCTACAAATAAGAATCACTTTATGGTGCACGTTTTTGCTATAAGGGGAATGCGCATACCAAATATTAAGAAAATATAAACAGACATATTCAACAAAACTGCTTAAATACTGCTTAATATTAGGGATTATTATGGGTATTTTTAGTCCTTGTGAGGGAAAAAATGTTCCCTTTGGGCCGATTTCGCCCCGTTTCAATCACAACCGATCTACGACTATAAGACGCATTTATGGAAAATTTGAACGTTCTATCTCCTTTAGTTTAGATGCTAGCGTGCTTTCAACAGACGGACAGATGGACATGGCTAGATCGTCTTAGATTTTTATAACGATCAAGAATATATATACTTTATAGGGTCTCAGGTCGATATTTCAAGGTGTTACAAACGGAATGACAAAGTTAGTATATCCCCATCCGGAAGGTGGAGGGTATAAAAATAATTATCTCAAATTTATTTCAAGGAATTGAATAGTTATGTTTTTTTTAAAGATGGAAGGAAGGAGATAATTGAACAAAGATTATAAACGATGTTTAAATTAGAATTCAAGCAGAGTAAGTGTTGGGGATCGTTTTTCGTTATGTTTTTTTTAAAGATGGAAGGAAGGTGATAATTAAGCACAGATTATAAACGATGTTTAAATTAGAATTCAAGCAGAGTGATTCTATGGAGAAGAGCTAATTTTTTTTGATAGAAATATGATCATAGGCGTAGGAACGGGGGTGCTGGGGTGGGCTAAGCCCCCCCCAGAACTTTTTTAGCCCCCCCCCCCAGAATTTTTAGATATTAAGTTTTAGGATTATTACACTTAATCACCAAACCAGATTTTATTGTAAACCTTCACGTATTTCATAGTACTCTCAAAGTAATAAATACCTTGAGCAAATATTTTCAAACTCAAAATTCAAGTTTAGGAAAAGCCTATGAAACGGTGATGGCAACAATTAATACATTTAATGATTACAGATACAAATTTAATGAAATTTGGAAAGATATTGAAAATTTTGCAAGCGAAAATGAAATTTCATTAGAACCTATAAGCCGTTCAAAAAGAAAAAAATCATCCACATTGCATAAAGATTTTTTGGTAGATGCAACAGTCGGTAAAAGTACATTCATTGATTTGCCTGACAATAAGACTGCATCTGAATACTGGAAAATAACATCTACTATCCGATAATCGACAACATTACGGCAAATTTGGAGTACAGATTTGAAAGTCTTCCATTAGCTAAAGCAGTGAATTACTTTGGAAGGCTTGATTTGAAAGGAGCTTCTGAGTTCATTGAAAATTACAAAGAAATCCTTCGGATTGATGTAAATTCACTTTCAGCTGAAACTATCGTGTTAAAAAATCTTTTAAAAGTTCAATATAAAAATAATCCCATCAATTTGGATATGCTGAAAGAAGAAGTTGACAAAAATATATACCCAAATATATTCAAACTTCTACAAGTGGCCTTAAGTCTCCCAATAAGCTCTGCTGGCTGTGAGAGATGCTTTTCTGCAATGCGTCGAATAAAAACGTGGCTAAGATCAACGATGCACCAAGACCGATTTTCAAACTTAGCTATCTGAAATATTGAAAATGAAATAGTAAAATTTTCTATAACTGCCGATGATATTCTTGAAATTTTTTCAAAAAAGAGACGAAGAACCAACATTTAATGCTGTCATGATTTATTTATTTTTTAATACAATTATTATTTTTTATTTTTAATAGAAGTCTGAACTTTATTTATTTAATTTAATTTAATTTAATTTAATTTTTTTAAAGACTAAACTTTTTTCTATTAATATCATTATAATTTAGTCTGTTATTGAATTCATTGTTTAAGTTTCGTTTCTTTCATAAATAAATAACTAAAATCCAAATCTAGGCATTATTTTTGAATTTATACATTTTGAAATTCAGTGAGTTGAGTGGGGCTATAGCCCCCCCAGACAAAAACCATTCCTACGCCAATGAATATGATAAACATAAGTTATTCGCTCAAATAGGGAAGTTTACACTTAAAGATTTATCGTATATATTGAAGTTCAATGCTAGTGCTGTGAATGCTTTTCGGAGACAAATTTTCTTCTATATAGTAGATCTAAGTGCTAGTGATCAGTTTTTCAGTCAGAGATTTCACCGTACGACAATTAAAAAAATATTACACTTGGACCGGATAACAAGCTGCGAAAAACATTAATAAAGACATAATTTTTTACTCAAAATAAAAAATATTTTTTCGCATTGTCGCAAACTACAATATAAATATTTGAATCATAAATGTGTCTTATACCGGATTGTTATCCAGGCTAAGTCCAAAATTTTCATTTATATTGCAGAGATTTCACCGTACGACAATTAAAAAATTATTACACTTGGACCGGATAACAAGCTGCGAAAAAAAGTTAATAAAGACTTAATTCTTTACTCAAAATAAAAAATATTTGTTCACATTGTCGCAAACTACAATATAAATATTTGAATCATAAATTCGTCTTATACCAGGCTAAGTCCAAAATTTTCATTTATAGACTTAAAAAAAATAGTTGATTTGAACTGGGATATTGTCCTGGCTCAAGACCATTTTGCTTCTATATTTAATAGAATGCAAATTTATTTACAAATGGCATGGTGACATTTATTACTTGGCTGCAGACTACCACGATCATGATTTCGACCATGTCAAAAGTCTTTTCAAGTGGCAAACGAAAAAACTAAAAAAAAAATTTAAAAAATATTTTTCTTTATTTTGAGTGAAATTTTAACATTTTATTTAGATTTTGGTTATCGCCGCTTAGATACCCAGTCTTAAAGAAAAACAGCCCTTATAGGCGAAATGGAGTTTATCGGCGTTTTTATTTTTTCTCATCCATTTTTCAAAAATTATTTTAAATACTTATTCGCACCCTATGATACCGCTGTATATTGTCAAATAAAAGAGAAGAATATCTGTTAAAGATACTTAAAATTTCATGCTTCTATCTATATTAGTTTAGCATTAATAATCATTTCTAGTTTTCCCCTCAGTTTATTCATATTTTACTTTTTAAGATGGCAAATTTGAAATGGTTGTTGATGCTAAACTAATACAGATGAAAGCATGTAATTTAAAGTATTTTTTAACAGATATTCTCCTCTTTGATTTGTCAATTATACCGGAATTATAGGGAGTAAATAATAATTGAAAATATTTTTTGAAAAATTGTATTTGGAACTTTGTAGCCAGCCCTATGAAAAACTAAAAACGCAATTAACTTAATTGTGCTTATAGTTTCAGATGATATATAATCCGGTTCATGTGTAATATGGACTTTCGGACAGTGTTGTTAATCAAAATCAATGGAAAAACATTTATGGTTTAGCTAAATGAGGTATTTAAATTGGGCATAAAAATAAGATAAAACGTATTTTTCATCGAAAAGCATCAATAATTCCATTAACGTATGAAAAAGTTTAAAAACTCTTCTTCTAAATACATTGAAAATTATTATAATTTTGAAATTTTGGTCACAATCGACTTTCAGCTTCTATGCTAAATCTTTAAGTGTAAACTGTGTTGTAAGTGTTGCCAACTCAAATCCCAACCATATGTTGATTTTTTAATTTTTGTATGGAATTTACTCGCTTAACAATAAATTAGCTTACTACTCTTTTAGCTGAGTTGCCAGCTTTTTCCTGTTAATCCATTTACGAAAAACCAATGTGTAGCAACGTTGCCAACTTATCAAGTAGCTTAATTGTAAGCTAGTAAGCCCAATCGAACAGGCTTATATTTTAGAATTTGAAGTTTTGGTCATAATCTACCTTCAGCTTGAATGCTAAATCTAAAGTGTAACCTGAGTTGTAAGTGTTGCCAACTCAAATCAAAACCCGACCATATGTTATCTTAAACATATGTTTATGGTATGGGGAAGTGTGAAGTCGTTGTTTCGCAATAAAAATATTGTCCTTTATTAATATTAAATTACTTCGATCGAAAACCAAAAGGAAATACCAGGGACAAATGTTTTATTTTTGGGCCGAAAAGTATTTTCTAGACAAATGACTAATGTAAATTGTCTTTTCCCTATGAACCGGAAAACTTTTGCTAAAGTAATGTTTTTAAAATATTTTCCTTTGCCAGGGCACTATTTCTTTCATTTCGGCAGTGCATTTTTCACAAATCGCGTCATGGGTCTTATAAAAATGGTTAGAGAGCCAACATAATTAATCAACTCGTTTTTTTTTTTCAAATCTCCCCAAGCAGGCAGAAAACATGTTTTTTTTTAACAAAATAATATTTTTTTTGTATTGTAAAGACTAATTGATCAAGAAGTTATATTTTATTTTAACCCTAAGAAGGCCAAAATTAAATTGACTGAGTAAAAATGTTGTGTGTAGACAAAAAAATTTAAAATGCAAATTGAAATTAAGAAAATACAAATTGAAATTCAGAAATGAAAATTGAAATTGAGAAAATGAAAATTGAAACTGAGAAAATACAAATTGAAATTCAGAAATGCAAATTGAAATTAAGTGAAAAAAAAAAAACAAATTGAAATTGAGGAAATTCAAATTAAAATTGAGAAATGAAAATTGAAAATAAACAAATTGATATTGAGAAAAGACAAATTATTATTGGGGACAAACAAATTAATATTGAGAATACTTTTCGGAGACCATATTGAGCATTTAGAGGTTCAAAAGTCATTGTACATCCCAGGGTTAAGATGGAATACCTTTGCGGCGAAATTTGATATAGTAGGACTGGAAGAACTCTATTATATACCATTTGCGGTCTCTGACAATCAAAGTTAGGACATAATATTTAAAAAGAATACTTTTCGGAGACCATATTGAGTATATAGAGGTTAAAAAGTCATTGACCATCCTAGGGTTAAGACGGAATGCCTTAGCGACGAAGTTGGATATAGTAGGACTCGAAGAACTCTATCATAACCTTTTGCGGTCTCTGGCAATAAAAGTTAGGACATAATATTTAAAAACTACGTGGCCATTAAACAAAGTCTAGCTTTAGCACAATTTCCCCCTTCGGCTTAGACGACCTACATAAAAACAAATGTAATAGGTTTTTTATTATTTGTATATGGATGATTTCAAAGTTTATGAAAATTATAGGCATAATAATATAATTTCCAAACGTCAAAAAATTGGCCTTTTAGTATTGCCAACTCTATAAATTTATGAAATGTTAGGATGAAGTAATAAAATGTATTTATATAAATTGAATTAAGAATCTAATATGAAATACCTGTAAGCGTCAATTTCTCTAGATCAATTCCTTTAAACGTCCAAAATACTTTCGATGATGAACTTTTTTTTGTTTATTTTCATTGTATGTTTACTGGAGAATACTTGGGGTGGTATGATTAATATTAATTAATAGTACGTGAGTATCACGATGGGTATGAGTAATATAAATTGAAATGAAAATTTGTAATTTGCATTTTGCAGAAATTAGCGAATTGATCTAGAAAAACTGAAAAATACGGGTATTTTATTTTTAATTCTTTTCTAAGAATATATAGAACTTTTCTATGTGTGCATAATTAAAATTGATTGGAAGGCATAATAATCACTTTTATTTATAGTCATAAATAATTTGCAGACGGAAAAAATTGGCCTTTTAGTATTGCCAACTCTATCAATTTATAAAATGTTTGGATGAAGTAATAAAATATATTTACATATATTCATGGAAATTGAATTATGAATCTAATATGAAATACCAGTATGTGTCAATTTGTGTAGATCAATTCCTTTAAATGTCCAAAATACTTTCGATGATGAAATTTTTTGTTTATTTTCATTGTATGTTTACTGGAGAATACTTGGGGTGGTATGCTTATTATTAATTAATATTAAGTGAGTGCCACGGTTGGTATGAGTAATATTAATTAAAATGAAAATTTGTAATTTGCATTTTAAAGGAGTTAACGAATTGATCTAGAAAAACTGAAAAATACGGATATTTTATTTTTAATTCTTTTCTAAAAATATATAGAACTTTTCTATGTGTGCATAATTAAAATTGATTGGAAGGCATAATAATCACTTTTATTTATAGTCATAAATAATTTCCAGAATGAAAAAATTGGCCTTTTAGTATTGCCAACTCTATCAATTTATAAAATGTTTGGATGAAGTAATAAAATATATTTACATATATTCATGTAAATTGAATTAAGAATCTAATATGAAATACCTGTAATCGTCAATTTCTGTAGATCAATTCCTTTAAACGTCGAAAATACTTTCGATGATGAACTTTTATAGTTTATTTTCATTGGAGAATACTTGGGGTGGTATGCTTATTATTAATTAATAGTACGTGAGTACCACAGTGGGTATGAGTAATATAAATTGAAATGAAAATTTGTAATTTGCATTTTGCAGGAGTTAGCGAATTGATCTAGAAAAACTGAAAAATACGGGTATTTCGTTTTGAATTCTTTTTTAAGAATATATTGGACTTTTTTATGTGTGCATAATTAAAATTAATTGGAAGGCATAATAATAATCACTTTTATTTATAAAGTCCTAAATTTGTTGAAGACTATTTGGCTATAATAAAATATTTCATTACAATACCCACAACTACTTAACTCAGTTAACAATTGGTGGCGCCAAATTTCAAATAAAATTTATAGTTGCCTTTCGAAATATGTATATATGTTTACAGTTTTGGAATCATCCAATTTGTGTATTTGCGACAATTATGCCACACAAAACCAAAACAATCTTCACAGCCCTTCATTTGTTTGATTTTAAGATTTATGTATGTACGAGCATGATCATGTTTTCCATAATACTTTCGATTATGTGGTTTCTAGTGATTACCTCGAAACTTATAAAATACTGGTATAACTAAGTTAGACTGATTGTTACTTTATTTATTTCGTTTTGGCGACGACAACAAAAAAGGGATTTCTTTTTGCCGTAAAAAAAAGAGATCCTTGGATCAATGTTTAAACCCTCTCCAGTACTTGACTTGTGTTTAAGTGACTAAATTACTTTGTAACCTTTTAAAAATTATTAAGAATTAAGCAAAAAAAAAAACAACAAAATATTTGTAGTTGAATTAAGCAACAACAAAAAGATATATAGAAGAAAACCTGTTATTTGGAACATAGTATAACTATGTTCGAATGGATGCGATACGATGCGATGCGTAGCGAAGCGGAATCTAGGAATTATTATATGACAGGAATTAGGTATTATGCGACTATATCTACCTATTTACTTTTATCTAACATCAATCAATCTATCTATCTATCTACACAATAAGACATACGAGAAGAAGAGGAAGAATACATCTAGATACAAATCAAAATATACTTTTTAGTGTCATTGTTAGAATAAAATTCGAAATGCAATTGAAATTTGTTCTGAGTATGTGAAAATAAAAATAAAGTATTGTTCAAAATTAAAGCATTGTTGTTTTGAGATTTTAAATGGGTTAGGGGGGGGGTCAAATACGAACTGGAGGTCAGCTCATATTTGCTTAAGTCGTATACGTTAACACTGTTCATATTACACTTGAACGAGATGATATACGTCTGAAACTATAGATGGAATGGACTTTATTGAAGATACGTCATATTTCCCAAGAACACAATTGCTCAAAAATTATTTTATATACCTATTCGCACAATATGATACCGGTATAAATGTCAAATTAGAAAAGAGAATGTGTGCTAAAAATACCTTAAATTGCAAGCTTCTATCTGCATTAGTTTAGCATTAACAATCATTTTAAATTCCCTCTTAAAAAGTAAAATATGAATAAATTAAATAAACTAATACAGATAGCATCACTAAATTTAATGTACTTTTAACAGATATTCTCATCTTTAATTTAGCACTAATACCGTTATTGTATGGTGTGAATAAATATTTAAAATATTTTTTGGAAAATTGTATCCTTTGGAATTTTTTAGTCTTATGATGAGGAAATGAAAAAATAAAATCGCCAATTAACTCAATTTTACCTCTCTTTCAACGATTTTTCGTTGTCTATTTCGAGGTGTTTCTAAGACCCAAACTGAGAATTGACAATGAAGTGGACAGTCAGTCCTGTGCTGTAAATGCTGTGTGCACTTACAGTGTATGGATCGTTTACACCTAATTCTTGTTTTCTCTTTTCAAAAACCCTTCTATTGTCATTTAGAGCTGAGTCCATTAGTCGTCGTAGGGCAAAGCCAGCTTTACTCTATTTTTGTGTGAATAGAGTACAGGCTTTTTTCGACTTTTGTCTTCCTGAATAACAATTTTTATATGTTAAAAAATTCCACTATGTTTTTTTTTTCAATTTATAAAATTTGTAAATTTTACAAAGTTTTTATGACGATTTTACAAAGTCCAATATTTCAGGTTACAAGTACCTCAGTTGTGTACCAGATACTTCTAAAAAATTTATTTTTATTTTCCCAGTTTTATTTGCCAATTTACAAAATTTGTCAATTTTACAAAGTTTTTATGCCGATTTTGCAAAGTGCAATACTTGAAACAAATATTTGTCGGAATTCCACTTGTAATTATTTTATTGATTTGATAGAAGTCATGCAAGTATACACTAAATTTCCCTGGTGCAAGAGTTACAGGGAAGATGATTGCAACTAATGAACATTAAGATATACCTCATTTCTAATTTATAAAATTAGTCAATTTTACAAAGTTTTTATGCCGATTTTGCAAAGTGCAATATTTCGGGTTACCAGTTTCTTGGTAGTGTACCAGATGTACTTTAAACAAATTATTTTTTTTTCCAATTTTATTTACCAATTTATAAAATTTATCAATTTTACAAAGTTTTTTTGTCGATTTTACAAAGTGCAATTTTCTCAGTTGTGTACCAGATACTTGAAACATATTTATTTTTATTTTTCCAATTTATATGATTTATTATTTTTACAAAGATTTTTTTTGCCGATTTTACAGTTACAAAATCCTCTTTTGTGTACCAGATGTGCTTGAAACAAATTTATTTTCCCCAATTTATAAAATTTGTAAATTTTACCCAAGTTTTTATGCCGATTTTACAAGTTCCTCTTTTGTGCAGCAGATTTAATTGAAACAAATTTATTTTTCTTTTCCCAATTTAAATTTTTTTTTTGATTTTGTAAAGTACAATATTGCAATTTTATTTCCCTATTAATAATATTTGTAAATTTTTCAAAGTTTTTTGTGTATCAGAGAATTGAAACATATTTTTCACCAATTAAAAAAAAATTGTTGAAAAGCTGCTGCCAAGCCATCTGAGGAAACCTTTGACAGGATGGAAATCATGATAGTGGTTGTGTGCAGCCAAGTAAAAAACAAACGAAAAAACTAAATTTATAAATTTTACAAAGTTTTTTTGGTCGCTTTAGCAAGTGCAATATTTCAGTCCAGAATTTTCTCATTTGTGCACCAGATACTTCAAACAAACTTATTTTTATTTTTCCAATTTATAAATTTAACAAAGTTTTTATGCCATTTTTACAAAGTGCAATATTTCAGCTTACAAGTTCCTCATTTGCATTTCCTCATGCTTCCCAATTTATAAAATTTTTAAATTTTCAAAGTTTTTTGTCGATTTTGCAAAGTACAATATTTCAAGTTGTAACAAATTTATTTTTATTTTCCCAATTTTATTTCCGAAATTATAAAATTTGTAAATTTTACAAAGTTTTTTTTGTCGATTTTACAAAGTACAATATTTCAGGTTACAAGTTTCTCAGTTGTGTACCAGATGTACATGAAACAATTTTATTTTTATTTTCCCAATTTTATTTCCAAATTTTTTTTGTCGATATGGCAAAGTGCAATATTTCAGTTTTCCTCAGTTATGTACCAGATACTTGAAACAAATTTATTTTATTCTCCCAATTTATAAAATTGGTAAATTTTACAAAGTTTTTTGTCGATTTTGCAAAGTGTAATATTTCAGGTTACAAGTTCCTCAGTTGTGTACCAGATATAAATGAAACACATTTATTTTTATTTCCTCAATTTATAAAATTTTTACATTTTACAAAGTTTTTATGCCGATTTTACAAAGTGCAATATTTCGGCTTAGAAGTTCCTCAGTTGTCTACAAGATACTTGAAACAAATTTATTATATTTTCCCAATTTATAAATTTTGCAAAGTTTTTTGTCGATCTTGTAAAGTGCAAGATTTCAGGTTGTAACAAATTTATTTTTCCGATTTTATTTCCAATTTGTAAAATTTTTAAATTTTACAAAGTTTTTTTTGTCGATTTTACAAAGCACAATATTTCAGGTTACAAGTTCCTCAGTTGTGTACCGGATGTACTTGAAACAAATTTATTTTTATCTTCCCAATTTTATTTCCCAATTTATAAAATTTGTAAATTTTACAAAGTTTTTATGCCGATTTTACAAAGTGGAATATTTAAGGTTAGAAGTTCCTCAGTTGTGTACCAGATACTTGAAACAAATTTATTTTATTTTCCCAATTTATAAAATTTGTAAATTTTACAAAGTTTTTTTGTCGATTTTACAAAGTACAATATTTCAGGTTACAAGTTCCTCAGTTGTGTACCAGATGTACATGAAACAATTTTATTTATTTTATTTTTATCTCCCCAATTTATAAAATTTTTAAATTTTACAAAGTTTTTTGTCGATATGGCTATATTTCAGGCTAGAAGTTCCTCAGTTGTTACCAGATACTTCAAAGAAAATTATCAAATATTGATTACAGACCAAAATAAACAAACGAAAAAAAAAAAAACAAAAAAAAAATATTAAATTTTTAAATTTTACAAAGTTTTTATGCCGATTTTACAAAGTGCAATATTCAATTTCTTGCCCGATGCTTAAAATTTATTAGTGAGCGGAGATTCATCAGATTCTCGGGATTAAACTTTGTAATTTTGTATATTCCTTTATTCCAATTTATAAAATTTGTAAATTTTACAAAGTTTTTATGCCAATTTTACAAAGTGCAATATTCCATATTTCCAATTTCCTCAATGAAATGAAACAGAAAATTAACATATATTTCTTTACAAATTCTATATTTGTTCGTGTCTAACATGTCTCGTTCTTTCTATCAATCCAAGAAAAAGTCGGAAAAAGCTAATTTCCTATGGGCTTGAGGAATTTTTGATTTTTTCGGGATTAAACTTTGTAATTTTGTATATTCCTTTATTACAATTCATAAAATTTGTAAATTTTACAAAGTTTTTATGCCAATTTTACAAAGTGCAATATTCCATGTTACAATTTCCTCAATGAAATGAAACAGAAAATTAACATATATTTCATTACAAATTCTATATTTGTTCACTTCTAACATGGCTCGTTCTTTCTATCAATCCAAGAAAAAGTCGGAAAAAAGCTAATTTCCTATGGGCTTTAGGATTTTTTTTGATTTAGGCACGTTTACACTATATTTTTTCGATACTCTCTGTGATATCTTAAATCTATCTTGTTCAAATTTAATATATTTTTCTATTCGCTGAACGCAAATCTGTCCCCAATTAGTATCTATTCAATTAGTATAATTTCCAAACCCAACTTTTCAGGACAGATTTGCCTTTAGCTATGAAAACTTAATAAAGAAAAATCAATTATTTATTATCGCCCTGTTGATTAATTTATTATGGCAAACAAATGTGAGACATGAACATCAACTTTAAAACTCTTGTTGAAGTACTTTCTCCTGAATCATCAAATATCACCTATATCACGTGTAAATACGTACTACTAAGAAAAACCTACACACCTACATAGGTGACTATGTGCTCGCATATATTTATGTTCATATAAAAAATACGACAAAACAAGTGGTAATAATTTATTCATAGCATTTGTCACTTTTTATCGCATCAGCAAGAAAATGAACTCAGCAAAAAAACCAAAAAAAGAAAATACAAAAGAAGAATAAACAAAAAAGGAAGTTATTGCATTGGCAAAGTTGTTTACAAACAATTTCCATTGAATGTAACCACCACCGAACCGAACAACAAATGACTGAGACACTGCCAATACGCATTTTGTTCGGCAGCAAATGTCACCGTCAGTCAGTCACATCATCAAAAGACTTCAAGCGTAGAAGTTATACCACTAAAAGGATCTAGGAATCTGGGAAGCCAGACGTATACAGACAGTCAGATGGGGTGGCAAAAGAAACAAGGTTTAAAACTAGAAATGTTGAAGTTAAATAAATAAATAAAAAAAACTTTACTGGTACTAAAAATGTTTGCCTCATCAAAATTATTGAGTTTTGGCTGATGAAAATCGTTTCTGAACCACTGTGGAGAAGAACAGATTTTCTATTGCTTCTTCAGATACTGTCAAAGCTCTAAACAATTAGCGAAACTAGACGCTTGGGAAGCAGCTACTTCACGACATTAAAGGGAAATGAGGAATAAAACTTGTTAAAGTTTTCGAGTTGGTTGATTCTCAAAACTTCCTTTTTTAACTGAGCTCGCCCCGCCCTATTACATATGTGTTTATCCTATGCAAATTGAAAAGAAGAATCCAATATCCAATTCCAATTTCAATTCTACTATGCGTAACGACCAATCAACACATACATAAATACACTCGAAGAAAAGAGTGTACGTTGAATTGACAAAAAAAACGTGGCTTTGACTTGGTACGGTTGAAATTTATATATGTGGTGATTGTTAGAATAAAGATGAAAAGATATGCACAAAATTTAATTTCAAAGCAAATTCTGAAAAGTGCAATATTTCAGCTTAAAAGTTCCTCAGTTGTGTACCAGATATATGGAACAAATTTATTTTTATTTCCCAAAATTATAAAATTTGTAAATTTTACAAAGTTTTTATGCCGATTTTACAAAGTGGAATATTTCAGGTTACAGGTTCCTGACATGTGTACCGGATGCTTGGAACAAATTTATTTTTATTTTCCATATTTATAAAATTTATAAATTTTACAAAGTGCAATATTTCAGCTTACAAGTTCCTCAGTTGTATTATTTTATTTTATTTTTCAAATTTATAAAATTTACAAAGTTTATAAATTCAATTTTGCAAAGTGTATGTTACATGTGCGCTTCTTCTGGAGAAAAGTTTCTTTGTAGGTTTTCAGTGCTTATATACATTAAAATATCTTTCTATGTGTTTTTCCCAACGTTTTATTTTTTTTTTAATTTTTACAAAGTTTTTATGCCGATTTTACAAAGTTTAATATGTCAGGTCAGAATTTCCTCAGTTTTTTAACAGATTCTTGAAACAGATTTATTTGTCTGATTGTCGTAATTCATGTCATTGTCAATTATAAATGATTCTATGCGCGTTTTTCCAATTTATAATATTTATAAATTTTACCAAGTTTTTATGCCGATTTTACAAAGTTCAATATTTCAGGTCAGAATTTCCTTAGTTTTTTAACAGATTCTTGAAACACATTTATTTATGAGTAAATATTTGCCTGGTTGTCGGAATTCATGTCATTGTCAATTATAATTGATTCTATGCGTGTTTTTCCAATTTATAAAATTTGTAGATTTTACAAAGTTTTTATGCCGATTTTACAAAGTGCAATATTTCAGGTCAGAATTTCCTCAGCTTTTTAACAGATACTTGAAACACATTTATTTGTTAGCAAATATTTGCCAGATTGTCTGAATTCATCTTATTGTCACTTATAATTGATTCTACGCGCTTTTTCCAATTTATAAAATTTGTAGATTTTACAAAGTTTTTATGTCGATTTTACAAAGTGCAATATTTCAGCTCAGAATTTCCTCAGCTTTTTAACAGATACTTGAAACACATTTATTTGTGAGCAAATATTTGCCTGATTGTCCGAATTCATCTTTTTGTCAATTATAATTATTTTTTATATTGATTATATGAGTGTTTTTTCCAATTTATAAATTTTACCAAGTTTATATGCCGATTTTACAAAGTGCAATATTTCAGGTCGGAATTTCCTCGGCTTTTTAACAGATACTTGAAACACAGTTATTTGTTAGCAAATATTTGCCTGATTGTCTGAATTTAACTTATTATCAACCATAATTATTGTTTATTATGATTTGACAGAAGTCATACAAGTAACGCTAAATATAGTAATAAAATAGTGCATCTTTTGTAGAAAAATTATTGTAGGTGTTCTCAACTAATGTATGTAAATTAAAATATTCCTCTATTCCAATTTATAAAATTTGTAAATTTTACAAAGTTTTTATGTCGATTTTACACAGTGCAATATTTTAGATAACAATTTCCTCAATGTTTTATTCAATACATAAAACTTATTAGTGAGCTAAGATTTATCAGATTCTCTGAATTCAACTTTGTAATCATTTACAAGTTCCTCAGTTGCCTACCAAATGCTTGAAATAAATTTATTTTTATTTTCCAAATTTATAAAATTTGTAAATTTTACAAAGTTTTTATATGATTTTACAAAGTTTTTATATGATTTTACAAAGTGCTATATTTCGGCTCACAACTTCCTCAGTTGTCTACCAGATACTTGACACAAATTTATTTTTATTTTCCAAATTTATAAAATTTGTAAATTTTACAAAGTTTTTATATGATTTTACAAAGTGATATATTTCGGCTTACAACTTCCTCAGTTGTCTACCAGATACTTGAAACAAATTTATTTTTATTTTCCCAATTTATAAAATTTCATTGTCAATTATAATTGATTCTATGCGTGTTTTTCCAATTTACAAAACTTGTAAATTTTACCAAGTTTTTATGCCGATTTTACAAAGTACAATATTTCAAGTCAGAATTTCCTTACTTCTTTTAAAAGAAACTTGAAACAAATTTATTTGTGGGCAAAGATATTCCGGATAGTTAGTTGAATTTAACTTAAAATATTCCTCTATGTGTTTTTTCCAATTTATAACATTTTTAATTTTTACAAGGTTTTTATATAATTTTTGCAAAGTGCAATATTTGAGTTGGCAATTTTCTCAATTTTTGCCAGATATCTAAAAAATAATTTGTGAGCTAAGTTTTATCATATTCTTGAAATTAAACTTTGTAATATTTTGTATTAAATTGGCAAAAGTCATAAACACTAAAGTAAACAAATTTCTCTAGTGCAAGTGTAAATTGCACGTGTGCTTCTTTTGTGGAATACAACTAAATTCACACGGTAAGTGTTCAGTACTTATGTACATTAAAATAATTCTCTATGTGTGTTTTTTCAATTTCTAGAATTTTTAAATTTTACAAAGTTTTTATACCAATTTTACAAAGTGCAATATTTCAATTAATGTGCATTAAAATGTATTCCATTTTATAAAATTTATAAATTTTACAAAGTTTTTAAGCCAATTTTGCAAAATGCAATATTTCAGGTTGCAATTTCCTCAATTTTTGCCAGATACCTAAAAGAATTATTTGTGAACTAGGATTTATCAGATTCTCGGAATTCAACATTTTAATACTTTTTATATTGAGTTGACAAAAGTAATAAACGCTAAAGTAAACAAATCTCTCTAGTGCAAGTGTAAATTGTACGGGTGCTTCTTTTATAGAATAAAACTAAATTTACATGGTAAGTGTTCAGGTCTTATTTACATTAAAAGATTCCACTATGTTTTTTTATTTTAAAAAATTTGTAAATTTTACAAAGTTTTTATGCAGATTTACAAAGTTTTTTTTTAACTCATAATTGAATCGAATTTAGTTGTATATTTCAATTTTTTTTGTATTAAAATTTATAAAATTTGTAAATTTTACAAAGGTTTTATATGATTTTACAAAGTGTTATATTTGGGCCTACAATTTTTATTTTCCAAATTTATAAAATTTGTAAATTTTACAAAGTTTTTGTGCCGATTTTACAAAATACAATACTTCAGCTTACAAGTTCCTGTGTTGTGTACCAGATGTACTTGAAACAAATTTATTTTTATTTTTCCCAATTTATAAATTTTTTTAAGTTTTACAAAGTTTTTATGCCGATTTTACAAAGTACAATATTTCAGATTACAAGTTCCTCAGTTGTGTACGTGATACTTGAAACAAATATATTTTTATAGAATAAAACTAAATTTACATGGTAAGTGTTCAGGACTTATTTACTTTAAAAGATTCCACTATGTTTTTTTATTTTAAAAAAATTTGTAAATTTTACAAAGTTTTTATGCAGATTTACAAAGTTTTTTTAATTCATAATTGAAACGAATTCAGTTGTATATTTCAATTTATTTGTATTAAAAATATTTAAGTATAAATTTTAGACAAAATTTTATGAATAACCTTTTTTTCTGAGTGTCCTTATGTGTTTGTGTATGTTCGCACATACAGGTGCTATTCTATGAAGTCATTGTCAGCAACATGGATACTTGATGTGTACATGGATGGGGCTGCTACGACGTGTGGTAATAGAAATATTACAACAATCGTGGAGCTGCTCACAGAGATGTTCCAATGAAATGAAACTAAAAAGATAACAATGCTCCTCATACAATAAATACTCATACATTTCAAATAGCAAATGAATTTATTAGAATTACAAAAAAAAAACACAGCCATACAATTTGAGCGAGTGTGTGTAGGTGGAAGTCAATGGGGGTTTCTAATACATACAAACATAGACGGTAGACGGATGCTGGTACACAGGAAAGGGAACTGTTGTTTGTTTGTTTGTTGAATAGAACAAAGTAGTCTTTGTGTGACAAGGTTGCTGGTGCAAAATGTCAACAATTGTTAGATGTTCGATCTCGTTGCGAGACTATAAACAACAAATAATATATAATAGAATACAAATAATTGGATTTTCATAGCAGCAAACAAATACAATGTGCGATGTATTTTTTTGAATTTCTTTTTTTCTCCTCAGTTTTATTAGACAATCAAGAGAAATATGTACATATTTGAAATGCCTTCAAATATTTTAACTATTATTCTATATATTGTCTGAACTTTTGTTAGCATTCTCGGTCATTTCACACATGAATTGTGCGACACATTCTCAGAGGGAAATAAAATCTAATAAATAGTAAAAAATTTTTAAATCTGCAAAAAATTGAAATTAGACAAGGACCCAATAATTATTTTGAGATATTAACATTGAAAATCGGGCTATCGGTTATATTTTAGGAATTAGATCAAAGTTGACTACTTTTTGTATTTTTCGATTTTAAAGAAAAGTAATATTTTTTGTTTTTATGTTTTTTTAACATTATTGAAATGGTTGTTAATTAAGGCAGATAGTAGCTTGCAATTTAAAGTATTTTTAGCACTTATTCTCTTCTTTAATTTGACATTATACCGGTATCATGGAGTGCTAATAAGTATTTAATTAAATTTTTTGAAAAAATGTAGCCTTTGGAACTTTGTAGTTTTTTTATAAAGGCAACAGGATTAGGAAATGAAAATATTATTTAATTTTTGAAATTTAGTTCCTGTAGCCCTAAAATATTCCTCTTAGAAAGCATGACATAACATCCATGGGTATAAATACCATTTTGAAAATATGCATAATCTCCAGTTTATTTATGGGAAATTATGATTCATATGACTTTATAGCCCAACCAAAACCCTTGCACCTCCGAGAGAATCCCACGCTATACTATACTAAGACTATAATTATTAGACTTTTTGGCTTTATAGATTTCCATTAATTTATTACAACTGACTGAAGGCACAAACTTGGTCTCTACCTCACATTTCATTGTTTTATACCACAACCTAATGTAGGCATGAATTTATGATGATGATATATTAGGCTGTCCAGTAAACTGTGAATTGTTGAATTTTTTCGCCTTTTATAGCACTGAGACGCATAGTGTATTAATCTACTGATTCCACTACACCATTTTCAGTTGAAATTGAGAAAATACAAATTGAAAAAGAGAATTGTAAAGTGAAATTCAGAAAATACAATATAAAATTGATGAATTTTTAAATCGAGAAAATGCAACTTGAAATTCAGTATTGAAAACTGAGATTGAGAAAATGAAAGTTGAACTTCAGAAAATAAAAATTTAAAATGAGAAATGAAATTTGAAATTCAGAAAATACAAATTGAAAATGAGAAATTCAAATTAAAATTGACAAAATGAAAATTAGTATTGAGAATAAACAAATTGATATTCACAAACTTAAATTGAAATTGAGAAAATGCAGAAATGAAATGCCGAAATGAAAATTGAAATTGAGAATAAACTAATTTATATTCAGAATTTTGAAATCGAAAATTATGTGTATTTACTCATTTCCAAGTGTTTATTTCTCAATATCAAATTGTATATTCTCAATTTAGATTTACATTTCTAAATGTCAATTTGTTTTTTTTTTTCAATTTCAATTGTTTATTTTTCAATATCAAAATGTATATTCTCAATTTCAATTTACATTTCTGATTTAAAATTATTTATTCTGATTTATTTTCTCAATTTCAATATTTCATTCCTCAATTTCATATTGTATTTTCTCGATTTCGATTTGTACATTTCAATTTAAATTTGTTTTTTTCTCAATTTCAATTTTCATTTCTCAATATCAAATTGTATATTCTCAATATCAAATTGTATATTCTCAATTTTAATTTACATTTCTAAATTTCAATTTGAATTTTCCCAATTTCTGAATTTCAATTTGAATTTCAGGAAACACAATTTGAAATCAAGAATATGCAAATTGAAATCGAGAAAATGAAAATTGAAATTCAGAAATGAAAATTGAAATTGAGAATAAACAATTTGATATGCAGAAATTGAAATTGAAATTAATTTGTATTTCCTCTTTTTCAATTTGTTTTATTTTCAATTTTTATTTTCTCAATTTCAATTTACATTTCTGATTTTCAATTTATATTTTCCCAATTTCTGAATTTCAATTTGACATTCAGGAAATACAATTTGAAATCGAGAAAATACAACATAAAAGTGTGGAATGAAATATTGAAATGCAAATTGAAAATTAAAATTGAGAATAAACAAATTTATATTCAGAAATTTAAATTGAAATTAATTTGTAGTTTTTCATTTTTATTTTTTTATTTCTCAATATCAAATTGTATATTCTCAATTTCAATTTACAGTTCTAAATTTCAATTTGAATTTTCTCAATTTTCAATTGTTTATTTCTCTATATTAAATTGTATATTCTCAATTTCAATTTACATTTCTGATTTACAATTTTTATTTTCTCGATTTCAATATTTCATTCCTCTTTCATATTGCATTGGGGATAGAGGGATAAAAATAGTACCAACCAAATAACTGCAGCTAGAGTCATGAAATTCGGAATATACATTCCTCTGACTGCGTAGACACGAAAAATAAAAGGTTTTTTCCAAATTCGTACTTTCAATGGATATAATGGGTACAGAGGGACAAAAATAGTACCAACTAAACGACTACAGCTAGAAGGATGAAATTCGGTGTGTACATCCCTCTAATTGCGTAGACACGTAAAATAAAGAGATCTTAGAAAGTCGTACTCTTAAGGCGGTTAAATATGAAAAAGGGGATAAAAATGGTACCAACCAAATGGCCGCAGTATGGCAATCATGAAATTCGGTCTATACATTCCTCTGACTGCATAGACACGCAAAAGATTTGTTTTATGAATTGGCTTGAAGTATTTTTTCGATATATATATTGTAAACGTATTGGTAACGTTGCCCTGTAAGCGTGCTTTAAAATAATAAAAATTTTTATATTTATTTATAAAATTATTTTTTCAATATTTGTATTTGTTTTGGTTTGGCTATATTAAAAAAATATAATTTCCTGTAATATTACTGCACTTCTACAAAAATCGACAGCCTCTGTGGAATGCAATCCATGGTGGATGGTACATAAAGTTCGGCCCGACCGAACTATACCCCGTTTTTACTTGTTTTTTCTAAATTTTGTTTTTCAAAATGTTTATTTAACTTGGGAGATAATTTCACTGTTTCAACTATGTATATCTTGAGACAGAAGTAACTGATGTTACGACCTACAAAAAATCCATACATAATTTAGTCATCATTATCTGCAGCAGAATAGACAAAAAACAATTTTTTGGATATTGTTGCAATTAAATTGAAATCTTTAATAATTTTTTTTTGAAAAGGTTACGAATTTTGAAAATCTTGTTCCACAGATTTTAATCTAGCTTAATAATCGACCTGGAACTCTAGTTGTTGACGATCGACCATATGATCGACATCAGCTGATGATGGCATGTGAAACATCGACCATATGATCGACATCACCTGATGCACAAATGACATCCACATGCAGATGGCGCTATTGTCTATTTTACGACTGTCAAAGTTGTGTTTGTGTACTTCGTACGAAGCAGCAATTCGTGCTAAAATAAAATATTAAAAACCATAGTTTGTGTTGTTTTTATAAATTGTCTCCTCTAGACTTCGTCTAGGGGAGACCAACAGTTCCACCAAACTGGTAGGATTCTGTTCACTAGTTTACAAACTATTTTTTATATCTTGCAAGTTAAAATACATATGGTTGTATATTTGCACTCTTAAATCGGAATTAATAAATTTCGCGATAAGACATTTTTCCTGAAAACCACAGAATTTGTTTAAATGCTTTCCCAACAAATATTCAAAGATAATGGAGAGAACTAGATTCAAAAAAAAAATCTCAGAGAAATGCGTAGTACGAGGGAAATTATTTAGATGGCTCTGAGTGGCATATTTGAGAGAAAATTTCCCATTTTTTTCTAAAAACTGCAATAAATTGAAAATAAAAGCGAATTAAATAAACTGAAGTGTGGTATTTGACGTAAAGCTACAAAAGTCATTGGAATTAACGTTTATTTCATACGTTTTCTTTAAATTTTCTGTATAGAAAGCGAACGAGAGAATAAAATTGAGTGAATTGAAAATGTACTTTGAGTGAAATAGAATGTACTTTTTACACATTCGCCATCTAGTGGTCTTGGCTACAACTACAACTAAAGGGTGATTTTTTAAGAGCTTGATAACTTTTTTTTTAAAAAAAACGCATAAAATTTGCAAAATCTCATCGGTTCTTTATTTGAAACGTTAGATTGGTCCATGACATTTACTTTTTGAAGATAATTTCATTTAAATGTTGACCGCGGCTGCGTCTTAGGTGGTCCATTCGGAAAGTCCAATTTTGGGCAACTTTTTCGAGCATTTCGGCCAGAATAGCCCGAATTTCTTCGGAAATGTTGTCTTCCAAAGCTGGAATAGTTGCTGGCTTATTTCTGTAGACTTTAGACTTGACGTAGCCCCACAAAAAATAGTCTAAAGGCGTCAAATCGCATGATCTTGGTGGCCAACTTACCGGTCCATTTCTTGAGATGAATTGTTCTCCGAAGTTTTCCCTCAAAATGGCCATAGAATCGCGAGCTGTGTGGCATGTAGCGCCATCTTGTTGAAACCACATGTCAACCAAGTTCAGTTCTTCCATTTTGGGCAAAAAAAGTTGGATATCATCTCACGGTAGCGCTCACCATTCACAGTTACGTTACGATTCGCATCATCTTTGAAGAAGTACGGTCCAATGATGCCACCAGCCCAAAAACCGCACCAAACTGTGACTTTTTCTGGATGCATTGGTAGCTCTTGCAATGCTTCTGGCTGATATTCACTCCAAAATCGACAATTCTGCCTATTTACGTACCCATTGAGCCAAAAATGAGCTTCGTCGCTGAACACAATTTCTTTCTTTCTGAACTTTCTTAACAGAGCACGCATTTTGATAATAAAATTCAATGATTTGCAAGCGTTGCTCGTTAGTAAGTCTATTCATGATGAAATGTCAAAGCATACTGAGCATCTTTCTCTTTGACACCATGTCTGAAATCCCACGTGATCTGTCAAATACTAATGCATGAAAATCCTAACCTCAAAAAAATCACTCTTTATTTATCTATATATTTCCATTATCTTTGAAACATTTCCACCACCAGGCTTGCCAGATGAATTTTTTCCTTGTCCCAAAAATTATTATGAAAAATTCCCAAAAATGTAAACCAGTTCTTTTATTTCAAAGAATTAGACAAAAACTAATTATGAATGATTTGTGTATTCGTCAATAACCATAGAATATTTTGATCATTGTTGTCCCCTAAATAGTCATGAAATTAATTTTAAAGAATTCAAGTGCAAAATTTCTTAAAATGTGAGAGAAAAGAAAGTACGTTTTTTCAATTTTCAAAATCTGTAAAAGGTGAAAATATGTAACACGAAAAAAAAAATTATGCGCATTATGAACAAAAACGTAAAATATTACTTAAAACAAGTAAAAAAGGCGTTAAGTTCGGCCTGGCCGAACTTTATATACCCTCCACCATGGATTGCATTCCACAGAGGTTGTCGGTTTTCGTAGAAGTGCAGTAATACTACAGGAAAATATAAATTTTTTAATATAGCCAAACCAAAACAAATACAAATATTGAAAAAAATAATTTTATAAATAGATATAATATTTTAATTTTTTCAAACTATTATTTATTTCAAATCAAAAATATTCTTAATATAAATATTCTTATATTTATATTTTCAAAAAGATTAAATACCATAAATATTGGTAGATAGTGGATGCTACAGTTGGTTGTATTTCCATTCTATTTTAATTCCAAAAGTACAAATTTTGAAAATCCATTATCAGACGTACATCGTGCAAAATAACCTAACTTCATGATTCAACCAATTTTTGCCGTAAAAGAAAAAGTACGAATTTGGAAAAAACTTTTTATTTTGCGTGTCTATGCAGTCAGAGGAATGTATACACCGAAGTCCATGATTCCAGCTGCGCCCATTTGGTTGGTACTATTTTTATCCCCTTTTTCCATTTTAACCCCAAAAAGTACGAATTTTGGAAAATCCGTGTATTTTGCTTGTCTATGCAATAAGAGGAATATATACACCGAATTTCATTATTCTAGGTACAGCCGTTTGGTTGGTACCATTTTTATCCCTCCGTACCCATTGTATCCCTTGAAAGTACGAATTTGGAAAAAAAACTTTTATATTTTATCTCTACGTAGTCAAAGGAATGCATACTCCGAATTTCATGACTCTAGCTGCGGTCATTTGGTTGGTACTATTTTTATCCCATTTTTCTTTTTCTGACTCCAAAAAGTACGAATTTCGAAAAATCAGTTTATTTTCGGTGTCTACACAGTCAGAGGAATGTATACTTCGAATTTCATGACTCTAGCTGCGGTCATTTGATTGGTACTATTTTTATCCCCTTTTTTAATTTTAACCCAAAAAGTACTAATTTTGAAAAATCCGTGTATTTTACTTGTCTACGCAATCAGAGGAATATATACACCGAGTTTCATTATTCTAGGTACAGCCGTTTGGTTGGTACCATTTTTATCCCTCTATTCCCAGTTTACCCCTTAAAAGTACGACTTTGGAAATAATACTTTTATATTATGTATCTACTCAATTAGAGGAATGTACACACCGAATTTCGTGTTTCTAGCTGTTGTCGTTTAATATGTACCATTTTTTCCCCGTTTTTGCCCCATTTCACACCCTACAAATAAGAATCACTTTATGGAGCACTTTTTTGCTATAAGGGGAATGCGCATACCAAATATCGAGCAAATATAAACAGACATATTCGAAAAACATGCTTAAATACGCTAAAATATTAGGGATTATTATGGGTATTTTTAGTCCTTGTGAGGGAAAAATTTCGCCCCGTTTTAATTCCAACCGATCTACGACTATGAGACGCATTTATGGAAAATTTGAACGTTCTGGCTCCTTTCGTTTAGATGCTAGCGTGCTTTCAACAGACGGACAGACAGACGGACGGACGGACATGGCTAGATCGTCATAGAATTTTATGACGATCAAGAATATATATACTTTATAGGGTCTCAGGTCGATATTTCAAGGTGTTACAAACGGAATGACAAAGTTAGTATACCCCCTTCCTGGAGGTGGAGGGTATAAAAATAACAAAAAAAAAATAATTTTAAAGTTTTCTTTAAAATCGCAGAATGCGAAACATAGTTAACTTTGGGCTAATTTCTAAAATATATCCGATTGGCCGTTGTTCTGAAAATCCCGAAATGATCCATGGGCCCTTGTCAAATTTCAATTTTTTACAGAACTCCAAAATGTTTACTAGAACCCAGTAAAAATCAAATATTAATATATTCAAAATAATTCGAAAATCCCCGAAATATGTTATTAACCCCCCCCCCCCCCAAAAAAACTCCCCTGTTTCCATTTCTTCATGGTTGGGGAAAAATCTCCAAGATAACCACCGCATTAATACGCACCCTCTGTAAGAGTAAATAGTAAAAAAAATTGTTAAACACCCTAATACAATTTGCTACTTAAGATGCCCGAAATAAAATATTTTTTTCCCCAATTTTCTATTATTGTTTTCTCATCCAAAAGCCCGAAATACTAAAGCTGTTGTTCTCGGAAACCAAAAAAAAAAAGTCATTCGTTATCATCTGGCCTAACTCCCCAGCCCATCCTCGATAAATTTCAATTTTCTTTGCCATTGTGGCAAATGACATTTTAACATAATACATTCCAATAATTTGCAAGTGTTTCGAAAGAAATCCCCCACCCCATCGCCGCTCTTTTGAAGCTATGAAAAGGACGACTTTACGAAATTTCGTCCACGTGTATGAATACACCTCAGACAGAAAGCAACCACAATATAGTGATGCGGATTAACAAAATAAAGTAAATCTCCAACCAAGTATCCCAGGACATTCCAGTTTGCTTAACTCTACTTAGCATCATTCTCTTTCTTCCGATATTTGGACTTTTTTTGCACGACAAATTGTGACGAGATGTTTGTATTTGAAATTTCAAAATCGAGAAATTTCGCAATGAACGATTTTTTTCCTTGAAATCACAGAATTTGTTTAAATATTTTACTTCCATAACAAATTCCCTATCACAACCATACCACAACAACAAATTGTCTCAATGAACGATTTTACCTTGAAACCACAAAATTTGTTTAAATATTTTTTTCGGACACCCTAATACAAGCCTATTTTGTTATCCCACATAGAATAAATCTCCACCCAAGTATCCAAGTACCCCAGGACGTATGATTGATATTTATTATGGCGATAAAACTTAACACCGCGTGATACGTTGCGTATGCGTGATATTCATCCTCAATATAACTCATACGTCATGTGGTCAGAGTTTAGGCGATGATGATGATAGAGTAGAGTAGAGTGTCATACGCAAGCTTCTTCAGTCAGCACACACACACACACTAATATTTATAGTTGTACTTGTGTATAGGTGTATGTGTAGTTTGGCTGGTCATCTCCCACTATTAAATTTTGTTGTTGCGGTCAATGAACACTTGATGATCCATTCCATTGGATGGATGGATTGGAATATTTCGATTTATGTCAACTGGCCGGACAGCCAGCCAGTCAGCTATGATGGCGTATTGTTTTGATGATTTAAATTTATTCATTGGAATATGTATTTGAATTGGATTTTGTGTCAGCCAACTTTGTTGACATCTTGTATTACAGAATATAGATTGAAGATATAATATGATGACATATCTTCTGGTCCCCCTCCCACAAGAAGTTTTATCAATCATTTAATGTCCGTGGACTTTTATCTATTTGTGCTCAATTAGTCATCAGGTTGTAATAATTATTTGCCAGGGTAATATGCAAAGAAATAAATTATTTTTATTATTTTATTAGAATAATGGGTATTTTGTCAACAGGAAATTGTGATTCATCATTTCCGTCTTCATATTATTTTTGTATAGTGTTTTGGCATGGCCAAAAAAGACGGCAAAGATTTGTTTTGACGAAAATTCAATCATCTGTAAATTCTGGAAACAGACTTGGCGAATTTACACATTCTTAGAGCAGAGGCGTTTTTCAGATGATGAAATTAAATGATTGTCAAAAGTCTAAGTATATGCTGATTACATAAGTATATGATGAGTACCCACCATGGTCTAATTTTTGTATGACACCCTCATACTGGTAGCAAAAGAGTCAAGAATTTTAAATTGTATTCACAATTTTTCGATTATCTTTTTCATGGTCGAATTTTACTTTGGAACACTGTCAACAAAAGATTGAAGAATTATAAATTTTATTCTCAATTTTTCGATTATCTTTTTCGCGTCTAGATGCCCGAAATAAAATAAATTTTTCCCCAATTTTTTATTATTTTTTTATCATCCAAAAGCCCGAAATACTAAAGCTGTTGTTCTCGGAAACAAAAAAAAGTCATTCGTTCTGGCCTAACTCCCCAGCCCATCCTCGATAAATTTCAATTTTGTTTGCCATTGTGACAAATGACATTTAAACAAAATACATTCCAATAATTTGCAATTGTTTTGAAAGAAATCCCCCCCCCCCATCATCGCTCTTTTGAAGCTATGAAAAGGACGACTTTACGAAATTTCGTCCACGTGTATGTATGTGTATACCTCAGACAGAACGCAACCACATAGTGATGCGGATTAACAGTATGAGGCAGGTGAGGCAAGGCAGAGGACCGAACACCATCGGGTGAGGCCTGGATGGAGAGTGAGTGAGTGCGTGCGATGGTGTGGGAGCATTTGACCGAAATCGCTAGAAAGAAACACAAATAGGTTAAAAATCAAAAGAGGACTTTTAAAACACGTGGACTGGTGTAGCAAAACAATAAAAATAACCCAGCAGCCAGACACAATAACAGGTCAGGCCAAATAGAGGGAGGAAAGAGAGAGAGAGCATTATAATGTTGTTAATGGTGACTACGAGGAGAGAGTAATAACAGAGAGCATTCAAGCGGAGAGTTGAGAATTGAGATGAGAGTTAATACTCGCAATAAAAGAGTGTTGTTTTGGAAGGACAGTTTACACTGTTCTGCAAAAGGTGTTTGTTTGTGTGAGGAAATTGTGGCATTTTTTGTAAATTCTGTTGCAAAGGACAGTTTACACTGTTCTGAGGAAATTTTGTAATTTTGCTTTTTGTAAATATTGTTGCAGGAAGACAGTTTACACTTTTCTGCAAAAGGTGTTTATTTGTGTAAGACTGAGGAAATTGTGGCATTTTTTGTAAATACTAGGCCTGTTCGATTGGGCTTACTAGTTTAATTTTCGTATGGAATTTACTCTCTTAACAAGAAAGTAGCTTACTACTCTCTTAGTGTTGCTGCCAGACTTTTCTTGATGATCCATTTCAGATTAACCAATGGGTAACAATGATGCCACCTTATAAAGTCTCTTAATCGTAAGCTAGTGAGCCCAATCGAACAGGGCTACTGTTGCAAAGGACAGTTTATACTGAGAGTTAATACTCGCAGTAAAAGTGTGTTGTTTTGGAAGAACAGTTTACACTGTTGTTACACTGAAATTGTGACATTTTGTTTTTTTTTTTTTTGTAAATACTAATGCAAAGGACAGTTTACACTGTTCTGAGGAAATTGTGAATTTTTCTTGGAAATATATATTGCAGGAGATCACTTTACACTGTTCTGTAAAAGCTGAGTCTTTGTATGAGACTGAGGAAATTGTGACATTTTGTTTTTTTTTAACCAAAAATAAAAAATGTTAATCCTAAAAATAATTTTATTTTGGGATTTTTCTGCTTTCCAAGAAAGAGTTTTTTTGTAGAACAGTGTTATACATACGTGTGTGCGAGGGATAGAGAGAGTTTGTTTACATTTTTCCGAGAAACAAAAATCTCCTATGTACAGGAGGACAGTCTACACTGTTCTGCAAAAGGTGTTTTTTTTGTGTAAGACTGAGGAAATTGTGCATTTTTTTTGTAGCCAAAAGTGAAAAACGTTTATTTTAAAATTGGATGTTAGTTTTTTTTTTGTGAACGAAATGGATTTTTAAATTTAAGAGAGTTCGTTAATCTATCAATAATTTATTTTGGGATATTTCTGCTTTCCAAGGAAAAGTTCAATTTTGTAGAACAGTGTTATACGTGTGTGCAAGGGAGAGAGAGAGAGTTTGTTTACATTTTTCCGAGAACCAAAAATCTCCTATGTACAGGAGGACAGTTTACACTGTTCTGCAAAATTCTGTTCTGTAATTTTTGTACGAGTTTTTGTTTTTTTTTTGTAGTCAAAAATGAAAAAATGTTAATCATAAAATTTAATTTTAGTGTTCTTTTGAAAAAGAAATGGATTTTTAAATTTAAATTCCAGAACTATTTTGGATTTTTTTCTGCTTTCCAAGAAAGAGTTATTTTTTTTTGTAGAACAGTGTTATCCGTGTGTGTGTGAGAGAGAGAAACTTTGTTTACATTTTTCCGAGAAACAAAAGTCTCCTAAGATTCAGCATTTTTCTGAGCCATCTCGTACACCGTGTTCTCTCCTATATTTGATGGTCTTATGTACTTGAACATTTGTACGAACATCAATAGAGAAGAGCATCAGTGTAACGAGAGCACTGTTGCCAACACCAGAAATAAATGCTGTTTGAGGGAGTCCTAGACATTAAACTTTTTGGGGGTATTTACAGCACATTCAACATGTTTTAGACTTCAGAACTAGACTTTATATATAGAATAAATTTTAAAATTGCCTGTTGAGAAAAATGAAAATTTGTAAAATTAAAAATATATATATATCCATAGCTACAGAAAAAATCACTTGAATATTAGAACGAAAATGTTTGCCAAATTAATATAAAATCAAAATAATAAATATTTTTTCAAATTGTAGAAGTTTAGTCAAATTTAAGGGCTCTAACAAATGATAGTGCGTTAAAACATTTGAATAAAACCATTGTCAAAAATAAAACATTTTCTAAATACTCACATTGTTGGAAACTAACTCTAAACTATTTGCAGGGGTTATAAGCAATGAAATAAATTATTTTTTATTATATTATTTATTAGTATAATTGGTATTTTGTCAACAGGAAATTGTGATTCATCTCCATTTTATTTTTGTATAGTATTGTATGTAGACATAGGTTGGTTTTAACAGAAAAAATCACTTGAATATTTGTCAAATTAAATAGAATCAATCAAACAAATATTTATTTCAATTGTAGAAAAGATACACGATTTAAATATTTGAAAATACCTTTTTCAAAACCAAAACAATTTCTAATTTCCAGCGCTTCATTGAATTTACAAAATTCTGACAAAAAAGTGTTTATCATGTCTTAGTAATCATGGTAATTTGTTGGTGATATATATTCTATCAACTTCTTTTGTAAAAATAACACAAAAAAATTAAAAAATAAACCAAAAATATTTTTCATAATGAACAATATCCCAAATGGCAAATGCCAGATATGAAATATCGCTATTGTTCACTTAAATTTTGTGTAATTTGGCGTAGTGAAGAATCGCAATTGTTCTTTTTCAATTTGGGTATTATTTGCCTATCGTTACCCTTTTTGGGATATTATTTCATTATGACGATTCAGCCAAAATGTTTAATATTTTCCTGTTTAATAAACAACATTGTCACTTAATAAATTAATTCATGTGACAATTTTGAATTTATATATTTTTTAATTTTATATTGTCTAATTTATCGGCGTGTAAAATAAAACACAACATATGTATGTTGTGTTAATAACAATCAAAAATAAGAAATTAGCGTGTTTATTTGTATTTAGCTGAATTTTTGCAGTTATTTGGATTTAAAGGATAAATCTCTCCAAGTTGGCAACACTACTGGAAGGTGTTTTTGCTACATACATTCATGCATATTTCTGTCTTTGATTGACATTCCTCACTCACGACTGCGTGTACCAAAAAGGTAGTAGTCAGTCAGCAATGCAGTGATTCATTAACACAGGCCCTCTCACAGACTCACAGCTCTCTCTCTCTCTCGCGCGCGCTCTATCTCTCTTTGTTGTTTACCATTCTCTGGCAATGTTTTGTAAGGTGATTTTTTTTGCCTACGCCACACAAGGATATATAGAGTTTTTCAAGAACGGTTTTCACTTTAGTTTGTGTCCAAAACTCGCTCTGTTCAAAACTTTCGGTATAACAATAAAAACAAATATATTTTATTCAACATAAAACACAAATAAATGAAAAAAAATCTATAAGACTTTTCTCACACACTCTTACACTCACACACCGAAACTCATCATCATAACAAACTGCCAAAGGTAGTGGGCACTGCGACGAAGTGCGAAAAAAGTGCAGAAAAAATATCTTAAAATCTAAAAAAGAAATTATAAAAATCTATGAGAATTTCCAATCACAATCACATGATGATGATTTTGGGGTTTTGTTTAAAGGTGTGTGTGCGTGCGTGAGTGCCCCTGTGTGTATGTTTCTCCGTTAAGCTGTGCTGCTGTGTTCATTAGAAAGAAAGAAAAATAAAAACCAGCAACGATTTCAATTCATTTCATTCAAATGAGTTACAGTGACTGGCCGTGTTGTTGTTTCAGTCGCGTGTGCGTGTGTGTGTGTGTGCGTTGTAGTTGCAAAATATAAAATTGTGACCTAAATCCCTACAAATAGACCTTACAACAACAGCAGCAGCCACAACGTTGACAACAGCAATAATAATAAATGAAAAGAAAATAAAAGGCATGGCAAAAAAGAACTAGTGCAGACGCACATCCTTACATATGAGCTCGTATGTATGTTCATCCACACATACATCCATAGGAAAAAGTGTTGTTTTCTGTTACCTCTGAAACAGGCTTCAATATTACACGAAAAAAAATAAAGTATAGCCGAGCATATCAACGAAAGTGAAAAGTGAAAGTGCTTCTTCGACGACGACGACGACAACAGCAACAACAACAATATTTTCCCTCATTTGCCGTGGCAAACGTTAGAGGGTGGAGCAGCAGCACAAACGAAAGCTATAAAAAAATCACAAACAGACACATAAACCAACCAACCAACCGACACAGCAGGTATAGTAGTGGCCAATATTGTAGCAAGTTTAGTAAATATTATTATTGCTGGAATAGTGTTAAGTGGAGGGAAAATATCAAAGTTTGTTGAGAAAATTTGAACATACGTATGGTTAACATCTTATTGTACATATTTATGTATATTAGGGTTACTTGACTTTTATGTAAAAGAAATCTAACTAGAACTTTAGAAAAACATTATTAAAAAGGTCCCGAAAAATAAAAAATGCCCATGACAGTTCAGTTTATTAGTCGGTATGTGAAAACTACAAGCTTTGGAAATCGATGATAATCGCGGAAAGAAGATATCATCTGAGAGGACTTATGAAGTCTCTAAATAAAATAATAATTCATAATAATTATAAAAATTCTGTCTCAGTAAAATAATAATTCACAGTGTAAACTATTTATAGGGCAGTAAAATTGTATTATTTAGCAACAAATAATTTGCATACACATTTCTTTATGTTTGCAATTGATGGGGTTCTTTGGCATATTCTGAGCACAAGTTTGCTGACAATTTTGCTATTACAGCAATTTTTCTATCATAATAACAAATTCTTTGCAGTTTTGTTTCAACTGACTGACTTACAGCATATAATAACAGGCCAGAATGCAAAACAAACCCATTGTCTGATAATTAGTTTTTTTTTGCCCTAGGACATAGCGACCGTATACAAGTTGAGATGTGGTCTTTGTGACTTAAATACTCCTAAATTTGCATGTTTTTTATTCCCTCCACCTCCAGGATGGGGGTATATTCGCTTTGTCATTCCGATCTAGCTATGGCCGTCTGTCTGTTGAAAGCACGCTAACTTCCGAACGTATAAGTGTCTATGCAATCAGAGGAATGTATACACCGAATTTGATTATTCTAGGGGCAGCCGTTTGGTTGGTACCATTTTTATCCCTCTATTCCCATTTTACCCCTTAAAAGTACTAATTTGGAAAAAATACTTTTATATTATGTATGTACCATTTTTATCCCTTTTTGCGCCATTTCACCCCCAACAAATAAGAATCACTTTATGGTGCACGTTTTTGTTATCGGGGGAATGTGCATACCCAATATCAAGTAAGTACAAGCAGACATATTGAAAAAATATATATTAGGGATTATTATGCGTATTTTTAGCCCTTATGAGGGAAAAATTTTTCCCCTTTGGGCCGATTTCGCCCCGTTTCATTCCCAACCGATCTACGACTATAAGACGCATATATGGAAAATTTGAACGTACTAGATCCTTTCGTTTAGATGCTAGCGTGCTTTCAACAGACGGACATGGCCAGATCGTCTTAGAATTTTATGACGATCAAGAATATATATATTCTATAGGGTCTCAGGTCGATATTTCAAGGTGTTACAAACGGAATGACAAAGTGAGTATACCCCCATTCTTGAGGTGGAGGGTATAAAAAAATAATTTTATTCACAAAAGTAATATTTACTTGCCCAAAATGAAAGAAAACATAAATATTTACAGAAAATATAAATATTTACAGGTTGTTCGTCTAGAAACTTTATATTGAGTAGATTGTATTTAGCCCCTTTTTCACTTTTATATAGCCTATTACCTATGGTATAAATTAAAACAGTTTCCTATGACGTTTAGTACTTTGGAAAAGTTTGTTTTTCGGTGTTTTTTTACATGTCGTCCTTGAACACATTGAAGTGTAATTTTAAGATAATAAAATTTTAAGATTTTACCCTAAGAAACATATAAAACATTTTTACTGATATTTTCAATAAAGTCGGAGTCATGTGAAAAATTTGCTGCCCGGTTTGACAGCGAATGACTCATATGTATTTTTCACAATCTTACAGTTCTTTGAAGTTACATTTAAGTAGTTATTTTAACAATTTTTAGGTAAAAAGATCAATAAGATGATCATTAAAAAGTCATATGATTTATATATTACGGAGATAAAAAGATAGTTAACAAATATATCGATGACTTAATATCTACTTGATGTCTGTTTTTATTAAAAATGCATTAACATTTTTAATTCTGTCTAAAATATTAATAAGAGATAAGGCCTTTCCAGATTGGGCTATGAATATGTAATTTCGACAATTCTAAAATTCTGGCCTTGATACACCATTTTTCGGATTTGCCCATATCATGTCGAAATTTTGGAATTATGTACAAAAAAGGTCTCTGAATATCAAATAAGTTTTTTATTACTTTTTTTTCTACAAAATACCCAAAAATCCCAAACTGGGGAAATATGTTTGTTGTTTTTTACTCTTGCTTTTTTTTGCTAAAGTGGTCTTAATTTGTTTATATTTTCTGTGTAAGAAGTCAACTTATGGGTTAAAAAAATATACATACTAAAATTTTCTAATCGGTATTTGCGATTTGAGTTTTTTTTTGCAAATATAAATAAATATCAGGAAGGGCACTAATCCCACCAGAATTATGTCTTCTTAACGATAATTAAAGGAAATTTACACCTGCGGGCAAAGCTAATTTTAAAAGCGTAATAATTTTGTTTTAGATCAGACTTACACTCCTAAGATTATAGCTACTTAGTTAGCTACTTATACTCTTAAAATTATATCACATACATTAGAGGTATAAAAAAAGAGGTATATAAAATAATTTTCAATTTTAGAACTCCAAAATGTTATACATAGTCCTTCGGCGAAATGGCTGTTGACTTGTGTAATCCTGTGTTGAAATTGGAGATTGAATTCTCTTAATGCTCATGTGGTTCATGGTTCATGCTGAGAATAATTCGTTCTATGAATAGGTATACAGAAACCATTAAAATGACGCAAAGATCGAGGCAAAATATTGAAATCTAATCTATTTAAGTAAACCAGGCCAATCAAAATGACACAGACACTCCTCCTATTCCCAAAAGTTTTAAGATGCATTAATAGCCAACATTTATCCTCTGTATTCTTGCTAGTCACATTCTACATCAGTGAGACATATTCCAATTTCCATCTAACTAAATAGGAGTAAACTAATTTTGCGGGGTATGGATCTTTCCCAATTCTTTTGGCAGAGCACATATTCATATGGGCATCTCCCAGTGGCCCGGACGCGACATTCGCATTTTCTTTAGAACTCTTCAACTTTTAATTAAAATAAAAGATAACAAGTTAACTCCATGTTTCACAATGAAAAAAGTTGCCGAAATAAGGAAAAAATAAAGATAAAAGTGTAGTAAGTAAGTAAAAAAGTAAATGTGGTCTGATTTCATTTTTTTGGTAGATGCAATTTTCATTTTAATAATCATGCAATTTTGATTTCAAAATAGCCATATCCCCAGCAAAAATGTCCATTAACATTGGGGGTAAGTAAGCCGAACCACAACGTACTCATCACTTACCTTTCGAATTACCCTTTCGATTACTTTTACATGAGAATGGCATTGGTGGGAAATGACTTACTCACAGACATAACAATAAGCTTAAGAATATGTACTTACGCCCACGATTACAAAAAAACGAAAAATAAATGAAAATATGTAATAGGTCCAATATGTAAAGATCCATGAATAATTGTATTGTACTCTCCGTTACTTTTGGAGTTATCATTTTGAGGAATAAAACAACAATAAACATTATTAAAAGTTACTTGTCGTTATTTACAAGTAAGTAATGCAAATGGTAATGGCATGTGCCTACCAAGTTTTTGCTGGGTAGCACACGTTTTAAAAAATCGCCAAGTTTGCCGAGAAATCGTCATACCTGACAGCCCTGATCCCAAGCAAGGCTAACTATGTATCTAATAATATCATCGCTGATTTTCTATAAAGATTCAATTATTCGACCAATAAGTTACTCTAAGACAAGAATCAAAATTTATATTTAAAGTACTTTAAGGGGTCTATTATGACTGGAAAATCATTTTTTCATTTGTATTAACTGCGACCCAGCCTATTGTGCTATTGAGCAGAGCACAAACTGTTTAATTTCACTGCAAGTCATGTTCCGTTTAGAAAATTTTTTTTAATTATTAAAATATGTTTTGTCTTTTCCAAACAGACTTAAGAATGCAGCAAACGACTACCGTTTTAATTTTAATACATTTCCATAAATTGTAATTATTGCGAAGAAAAATCCATAGTTTTCCCCCAAAAACAATGCTAAATATTTTAACACATTTATGCGATACCTCGCTCTCCCCCTCCCAAATGAAAAAGATTGATGCCCAATGCCCAATAGTTAAAATTTGTTGTTATTGGATTTTTGCTTTTCCACCAGTATGGAAAACAAATGTTCCTAGAGAATACCAGACCAGACCAGTACCTCTGCACATACATACATACAATGGTACGCCGAATACATACATATATGAGAATGTCCTTATGAATGTATATAAATATATATGTGTGTGTGGCGAGTATGTGTGCACAAACCTCTAGATTTGCCTTTGGCACATTTACATACATACATATATACATGTTTCATTTGTTTATCTGTTCTTTTTCTTTTGTGTGCTTATTCCGTTTTGTTGTTGTTGTTATTTTTTTTGTTTTTTGTCCTTTTTCCTTTGGTATCTTTTGGTTTTTGTTATTGTCGTGGGTTTTGTATTTGTGTTTTTGTTTCTTCTGCTCTTCTTCTTCTGCTGTGCTGTGCTCTGCTGTGCTGTTATCTTTAAAAGTTGGGCGTCAAGCTGTTTGTCGTTGTGTTATTTTTCTCTCTGCCCTTACAGTTTCAACAGGGTGTGCCAAAAGCAAATCATGGCAAGTTTAACACAAGTATCACAATCATAACACAATATGGACGGGTGTGTGTAAGAGATACAACAAAATAATTAATGCTTATTTAAGTTGAGTGTACTCCTAGAGGTGGCTCAACACACAGTCAACAGTCAGTCTGTGCACTCTTACCACTCTGTGTGTTCTCTTACTCTCAGTCGCACACTTACTCGTGTGCTCTGTGTCGTACACCTTTCAATTCATGCATAAACAAATACTTGCATACATACATATCGCTCGTTCGTGGTCCTGTTGTTGTTCATTCGTTGAGTTGGGGTTTGAGTTGTGCCTGTGCGGCCTGCCTAAGCACGAGTAACGGTCGGTCGATGTGTGTGTGTGTGTGTGAGTGGATGCTTGTGTTTATGTTAAACTAAAGTTAAAGTGGGTTTGTTGTTGGCGCTCTGGTTATGGGTGAGTGTGTGCATGAGAGTGCTATTTTCTTTGTTATTAGTCGTGGTGTTACTGTGTGCTCTGCGCTCTGTGTTTGAGTGTTTGTGGTGTTTCGCTTCTTTTCGGCCATAAATGCCAGAAATTTATTTACTTTTCGTGTGATTTCAACAGTTATGATTGTTAATTATTTGCGGAATTTATTACGCGATTTGCCTGAATCCATGTGGGTAAGTGTTTACATTTTCGATGGAATTTATTCACCGAATCGCAGACAAGAGGTGATAGTTTTTTGTTTTATTTTATTTTGTAAATATTTGGCATGGTCCGGTCGGCATGATGGGGGGAAATTTTGTGTTGTCGTCTAAAGCAGCCTTTACATTGCGCGAAAGTGTAAAACGATTTTTGGAGAGAGAAAAAAATCCGCGTTTACACTTATCACACAATAATAATGAGAAATTAAAAAACATTAAACGAAAATAATTTAACAGGTGGATTTAATGTTTGCTTACGTTTGAGATTCTTCTGAAGATTTTAAAATTCAATAATTTTTTGTGGATATTAACTAAAATAAAACAATTCAAAACTAATTGTAGTTTTTCTGGGTCATTTGAAGTTTTTGAGATGTTGCAGAATCAAAATCCACACATTCAGCTGATATTCGTAAGGCAACATTGTGACCCCTTGATCAGATATGGCCTGAAAGTGGACATTATTTCGCTTTCAGATGCCAATTTTTTTTTGAAAATAATTTAAAGCTCTATTGATTGTTGGAAATAAAATCGCAAATGTAGTTCCAAAGTCCACAAAAAATTCACAAATTTTCTCTGAAACAAAGAGAACCATCGTAACCCTCGTAATAATATTCAAATAATTGTGTGCGTCAGTTAATAGCATTTTTTGTCTTGACACCGCATGAATGAACATGATTTTTTCACATTTTATATTTATTTTTCTGCTGAAAACTATACTAAAATTAGCATGGACATCGAATTGATTCTAGGAAATTTAAACTAAGTGATGATGTTCTGTTCTCATTTGCCAATTTATTTGCTTCTATTTGGAATGCGATGGTTTCTTGGAATTGTGGTTTCGCCACATGAATACCTTGACATTTTCACAGTTTTCATGCGAAATTGTAACGTACATTTTTGAATAATATTCAATTAACTAGATAGATATTTTTACAAATCATTGGACCGTTGTTGTCCATTTCGAGTGTGGGTGACCTGTTTCTCAATAGAATAGACTGTCTTTTCTTTAAATATTGCACAGTTTTCACGCTGAATTAATAATTCATGTTTGAATAATGTAGAAATGGGTGTGAAAATGTGTCTTTTAAAACACAATTTGGAACAAAAATGTGGAAGTTATTCCGGATTTTATAAAAAATATCACTAAAATCCAAAAAACTTGCTCTCTCACGAATGGAAGAAAATTTAGGGATAAGACATAAAACCAATCAAAGATTAATTTTAGTGGGGACGATTCCCAACTTATTGTGAAGCCATCTTAAAGAATACTATTTATTTTAATTATTTCTATTATATATTTTGTTTAAAAGGTTATCTTGAAGGTTGTTTTTTTGTCTGAGAACCCAGAGAATATATCGAGCATGTTTTTAGTGTATTTTGGGAAAAACATGTTAATGCTAAACAATTTTTAAAAATCGATTACAAAATTAATTAAAAAAATTATTATAATTTATTAAAATTAAATTAAATAAAAATTAAAAAAAAAAACAGAATAATAGGATTATGGTACTCCTGAAGATCTTTCAAACAATGTATATAACTTAAAAATCTGTTAAACTGTAAGAAGGAAAATACAAAAATTTGAGTATATATTTGAGTGAATTGAATTCAAATGCCTTTAACTCTAGAACAAAAGGTTTTTTCCCTAAGACATGTGTAAAATATTTTTTTTATGGAATTTTCAGAAAAACTCGGATTAATGAGAATTTTTAGACTTTAAATGACACAAAAAACTTTTATATGTATATTTTTCATTTAATTTTTTTGCTAAAATTAAAATTGTCGTCCTTTAATATTTATACTCTCATTGTGGGATATATTGGTCCGATTGCATATATGTTAAACTAAAGATACTCATAAGATACTCTTTTTTACTAAAATTTGGGGAAAAATTATTTTTTTTTCGAAAAACATATTTTTTTCTGGCATGAAAATAATCATAAAAATAGGGAAAAATCGAAAAAGTATTTTATTTTATTTTTCAAAGGCTAACATCCTGAATCAGCATAAAATCGACAAATAAAAAATATACATAATTTTTTTTACTAAAATTTGGGGAAACATTATTTTTTTCCAAAAAACATCTATTTTTCCGACACGAAAGAAATCATAAAAATAAAAAAAGTCGGAAAAAAGTATTTTATTTTTTAATAGCTAAGATGCTGATTCATAAAAACAACACAAAAAACTTTTATATGTATATTTTTCTTTTATTTTTTTTTTACTAAAATTAAAATGGTCGTCCTAGGTACCTTTAATATTTATACTCTCATTTTGGGATATATTAATCCGATTGCATATATGTTAAACTGAAGATACTCATGACGGCTACAAATGTTGTGAATTACACTAGGACAGCCTTCAAAAATTTGAGGAAAAAATATATATTTTTTGAAAAAAGTCTATTTTTGCTGGCACGACAAATATCGTAAAAAAATAGAAAATACATATTTTAAATTTCTCTTCTGATTTCTCGAATTTATTGCAAGAATATAAACTTTTCAAAGCTTAACATTGACATTGACATCGTCATCTAATTTTAGGTTTTAGGTTTTATTCATCCTAAAATTAGATGACATGTTTTTGTATTCATTCTATCGAATGGTCAATTCCAGCAATTGATTACCGTTTGGACCAAGTTACCAACGCATGTGTGCAAATATTGATAATAGTTCAATGTCAATTCAATTACAACGTGGGTGTAAATATTCTACTATCGGCCTGGCCTGTATGGTGCAAAAAGCTGTCAGACTTGTTTTTTCCATTTCATTTCGTTTCGAGTTCTGATATTTCGCAGAAATTTACTTTTTTGCTTTGCTAGAGCTCGAAACAAAACATAAACAAAAAGTATTAGTTATATATATACATTTCCCAAGAAATGCTCCATCCACATATTTGGATTTCTACGAATTCATATTCCATTTGTCATTCATATTAGAATTAGTTTGTTGTTCTCTAGATTCATTTCAAAACGTTCAATTGCAATGGAGAAGGCTTTTTACTAATCAATATCAATCATACGCCCTGGTAATGTACATGTGTACGTATGATTAATAGTAAATAAAAAATGGCCACCGTGACGTATGCTTGTTAAACGACTAAATTAATATCAATTATACGCAGTGCAACGACTAAATTAATATCAATCATACGCAGTGCAACTATGTACTCTTAGAGGTCGTTGACTATGCGAAACATATTAAAAAAACCATACATGGTACTGTCTTAATGAAATCCAAATCCAAGTTGGAGTTTAGATTAATGAATTTTAAGAAAATAAAAAAATATATTTTTAGAATGCTTAACTACATTGTCAGTGATGGACTAACCTCTCTCAATGTCGTTCATGACGAAAACACCAAAGTAAACAAAAGTAAATTTCCAAAAATTTTCTACGAATTCATATTCAATTTGTCATTCATATGAGAATTATGGGTGTCAGTGTTGTGCTGTTTTTCTCTAGATTCATTTTCTTTCACTAATTAATAGCAATCATACGCCCTGGTAAAGTACATGTGTACGTATGATTAATTGTAACTAAAAAAAAGTCACCGGGACGTATGTTTGTTGAACGAACAAAATTAATATCCATCATACGCAGTGTAAGTATTTTCTCTTATAGGTCGAAATTTACGTTTTTTCTTTGCCAGCGCTCGATGTCTATGAAAGCACAAAAGTCCATCCACATATTTGGATTTCTAAGAAGTCATATGAGAATTAGGGGAGTCAGTGTTGCATGTTTTTCTCCAGATTCATTTCAAATAGTTCAAATGCAATCGAGAAGGCTTTTCACTAATCATTATCAATCATACGGTCTTAGTACATGTGTACGTATGATTAATTGTAACTTAAAAAAGCACACCGTGACGTATGTTTATTAAACGAACAAAATTAATATCAATCATACGCAGTGCAACGACTAAATTAATATCAATCATACGCAATGCAACTATGTACTCTTAAAGGTCGTAGACTATTGGAAACACATTAAAAAAGCCCATACATGGTACTGTCTTAATGAAATCCAAATTCAAGTCGGAGTTTAGATTAATGAATTTTAAGAATATTGAGAAATATATTTTTAGAAAGCTTAACAATATCGTCGATGATGGACTAACCTCTCTCGTTTCGATCATGATGAAAACACAAAAGTAAACAAAAATTATTAGTTATATATATATAGGATGGGATGGGTCTAGAGGATTAAGTTTCGCCCCGAAAACTTTCCAGGAATTTCGAGGTTATGATTATTCATCCAGGGTGGATGGGTCTAGAGGATTAAGTTTCTATATCGAGGATGTTATTATTGATTTTTTCTGCCGCCTCTCATCACATTAAAACAATGTTCAGGTCAGACTAACGTTAGAGAAATCACATGATGAAGTCTTCGGCCTTACAATTCCTTGGGGAATGGGAAGATGCAACAACGTGAAAACTTCGAAGGTTCCTTCAGCTATACCAAGAGCATCAGATGGGCCGCGGATATCAAGTCAAACGAAGAATTCATTGTCAGCGACTTCGTCCTCTCAAAGTTCCCTAGCGAATTGGAAGATGTAAAAAATTAAAAACTTTGAAGGTTTCTTCTTTGCTTCTTTGCCAGGAGCATCAGATGCAGAGTAAGAAAGGTTTGGGTAACTCCGGTGAATTGAAGCATTGAGAGAACCTTCTCAATGGTCTTTTGTGTCATCGACACTAAAATCCAAATGAAAAGAAAACTAAACAAGGAAAAATATTTCCTCATTTCCCTTCCCTGCGACTACACTTAACAGGGTCAATTAGATTTGCTTTGTTGATATGACATCCATTCATATGTGTGTGTGTGTGTTTTCAACTATGATTGAGATTGAATAGAAAGAATTCCGTTCGGTTCTGTCTCATGGAATTTATTATAACGAACAGCTGGTGTTTGAATCGACTACGACGACGACGATGATGATGATGCAAAAAAAAGGACGTTGAAACAGGAACAATAATGTGAAACATTTATATGAGATTTAGTTCAATATTGCATGTACTACTATATGCAGATATTGTCTCGTATTGTCTAGTGTAACAATGGGAGTGTTTGGACCAAACATGTGCCTTTGCCAGATACACTCAAAGAATTAGCTGAAATAATTGTTGATTTCACAGATTTCGGAAAATATCTAAGTATTTTTAGACAAATTCGGACAAAAATTCAAAGGAGTTGAATAGTGAAAAGGTTAAAGGTCACGAATTGTAAGTCGTAAAATTACACTGTTCTACAAAAATGGAATGAAGTAGAAAACTCTGGGAAATGATATTATTTTTTCTGGTAGGTATTGGCGATTAAAAGCAGAATCTTTATTTGAAATTTGCCAGACACCCAGGCAAAATCTTGAGTTACGGTTTTTTCGGTTTTCGAACCTTTGCACACTTATAAGTCAGTAACTTAGTTGGTTATAAACCAAATTTCACTTTCTCAACGGATTTAAAAAGAAGAAACCTGGAGCTTTCGATTGGATATATAGCTTATTTAAGAAAACTGAAGAAATCTGTGTGATTTTGTCCAGCAAATACAACTTTTTAATATTTTTTTAATCATTTTTTCAATGTTAACAATATTTTTCACAATATTTTGTTTGGTAACCCTACCACAAGGAAATTTATTTAAATAGATCATTTAGTAAGGAGTACAACGACGATTTGTTTTTTAAAATCCCTCAGTAATTGACAGAGTTATCAAAGTTTTTAGTAATACTAAATTTTGCCAAAAATACAAGTTTTTCAAATTTGCCATTATTTTTGCCCAATATTTTGTTTGGTAACCCTAACACTTGGATATTTATTTATATAAAAAATTTAATAAGGAGTAAAAAGACGATTTGTTTTTAAAAATCCGCCAGTAATTGACTGAGTTATTGAAATTTTATCTAAAACAAAATTTTGCAAAAATACATGTTTTTCAAATTTGCCAATATTTTTGCACATATTTTGTTTGGTAACCCTACCACTAGGAAATTTATTTAAATACCTCATTTAGTAAGGAGCAAAACTAATCTTTGATTTTAAATATCCTTTAGTAATTGACTAAGTTATTCAAGTTTTTAGTAATACTAAATTTTGGCAAAAATACAAGCTTTTCAAGTTTGCCAATATTTTTGCATATTACTTTGTTTGGTAACCCTACCACTAGAAAATTTATTTGAATAACGCATTTAGTAAGGATGAGAACGTCGCTTTGTTTTTAATAATCCCTCAGTAATTGACTGAGTTGTTTGAGTTTTTAGTAATACTACATTTTTGCAAAAATACATGTTTTTCAACTTTGCCAATATTTTTGCACATAATTTTGTTTGGTAACCCTACCGCTTAGAAATTTATTTAAATAACACATTTAGTAAGGAGTAAAAGGACGCTTTGTTTTTAAAAATCCATTAGTAATTCACTGAGTTATTGACGTTTTTAGTAAAACCAAATTTATTCAAAAATACAAGTTTTGCAAGTTTGACAATATTTTTGCATATTACTTTGTGTGGTAACACTAACACAAGGAAATTAATTGGATTAATAAATTTAGTAAGGATGAAAGCGGTGCTTTGTTTTCAAAAATCCATTAGTAATTGACTGAGTTATTGAAGTTTTTAGTAATACTAAATTTTGCCAAAAATACATGATTTTCAACTTTGCCAATATTTTTGCACATTATTTTGTGTGGTCACCCTACCACTAGGGAATTTATTTATATAAAAGATTCTGTAAGGAATAAAACGACGCTTTGTTTTTAAAAATCCCTTAGCAATTGTCTGAGTTAATGCAGTTTTTATTAATACTAAATTTTGGTAAAAATATACGTTTTTGAACTTTGCCAATAGTTTTGCATATTACTTTGTTTGGTAACCCTACCATTTGGAAAGTTATTTAAATAACACATTAAGTAGGGAGCAAATCGACGGTTTGTTTTTCGAAATCTGTCAGTAATTGACTGAGTTATTGAAGTTTTCGCTAAAACTAATTTTTTGCAAAAATATATGTTTTTCAAATTTTGCCAATATTTTTGCCCGTTATTTTGTTTGGTAACCCTACCACTAGGAAATTTATTTGAATAACATATTTAGCAAGGAATAAAACGACGCTTTGATTTTAAATATCCTTTAGTAATTAACGGAGTTATTGTAGTTTTTAAAAATACTATTTTTTTTAGAAAAATACATGTTTTTCAACTTTGCCCCTGGTAAAGCGGGAGAAACCTTCGAAGGTTTCCATAGGGAACTAGGAGGCCGATGATGAATACTTCGTTTGATTTGATATTCGTTTCCCATCTGATGCTCCTGGTATAGCTGAAGGAACCTTCGAAGTGTTCAGTTTCTTGGATCTTCCCATTCCGCAAGGAACTGTAATTTCTCTATAGCAAGGTCCTCGATATATAAACTTTTTCCTTGCATCTTCCCATTTCCCAAGGAACTGTAAGACCGAAGACTTCATCATGTAATTTCTCTATAGCAAGGTCCTCGATATATAAACTTTTTTCCTTTGACCCATCCTCCCTAGATCAATAATCATAACCTGGAATTCCTGGGTAGTTTTCTGGGTGAATCCTTCGCCCTGGATTTTTTTGCTCGTACGATACTCTCCAACTATGTTTTACGGAGGTTAGTCCAACATTGACAATGTTGCTAAGTGTTCATATATTTTTTCTTAATATTCGTTAATTCAAACTCTAACTTGATTTGAATTTCATGGTTCTTTTTTAATGTGTTTCAAAAAGTCTACAACCTCTAAGAGTACATAGTTGCAGTGCGTATGATTGATATTAATTTAGTCGTTGCACTGCGTATGATTCATATTAATTTAGTCGTTTAACAAACATTCGTCACCGTGGTGTTTTTTTTTACAATTAATCATACGTACACAAGTACTTTGCGAGCCATATCCAAGGGCGTATGATTGATATTGATTAGGAAAAAGCCTTAAATAGCACCAATTTGAAATGAATCTATAGAAGAACAGCACAGCACTGACACCCCTAATTCTCATATGCATGACAAATTTATATGAATTCGTAGAAATCGAAATATGTGGATGGACCATTTCTTTGGAAAATTATATATATATATATCATTATCGACATGGAGAGAGGTTAGTCAATTTTTGACAATGTTGCTAAGTATTCTACATATATATTTTTTAATATTATTAAAATTCATTAATCCAAACTCCAACATGATTTGAATTTCAATAAGACAGTATTCAATTCATGGGTTTTTTAATATGTTTCGAATAGTCTACGACCTCTAAGAGTACATAGTTGCACTGCGTATGATTGATATTAATTTAGTCCTTTAACAAACATACGCCACCGTGGTCATTTTGTTATTGACAATTAATCATAATAAGTACACATGTCCTAAGACCGTATGATTGATATTGATTAGTAAAAAACCTTTTTATAGCACCAATTGTGGAATTTGAGGAATTTTGATTTTTTTATTGGACCTCACTTCGTAAAATTATGACAGGTGTGAACTGGATTGAGCAAAACTTGTATTTTTTTTTTTTCAAAAATTGTCCAAAATTGAAAAACTGGAATTTTTTGCAAAAATTTAGTATTACTAAAAACGTCAATAACTCAGTCAACTACTAAGCGATTTTTAAAAAACAAAGCGCCATTTTACTCCTTACAAAATGAGTTATTTAAATAAATTTCCTCCTGGTAGGGTTACCAAACAAAATAAAGTGCAAAAATATTGTTAAAGTTGAAAAACATATATTTATGCAAAAAATCAGTATTACTAAAAACTTCAATAACTCAGTCGATTGCTAAGGGATTTTTAAAAAACAAAGCGACATTTTACTCTTTACAAAATGAGTTATTTAAATAAATTTCCTAGTGGTAGGGTCACCAAACAAAATAATGTGCAAAAACATGGCCAAAATTGGAAAACTTGAATTTTTGCATAAATGTTATATTAATAAAAACTTCAATAACTCAGTCGATTAATAAGCGATTTTTAAAAACGAAACGTCGGTTTACTCCTTAAAAAATGTATTATTCAAATAAATTTCCAAGTGTCGGGGTTACCAAACAAACTAATGTGCAAAAACTTGGCCAAAATTGAAAAACTTGAATTTTTGCAAAAATTTAGTATTACTAAAAACTTCAATAACTTAGTCAATTACTAAGCGATTTTTAAAAAACAAAGCGCAATTTTACTCTTTACAAAATGAGTTATTTAAATAAATTTCCAAGCGGCGGGGTTACCAAACAAAATAATTTGCAAAAATATTGGCAAAGTTGAAAAACTTGAATTTTTGCATAAATTTGGTTTTACTAAAAACTTCAATAACTCAGTCGATTAATAAGGGATTTTTAAAAACAAAGCGTCGTTTTCATTCTTACTAAATTTGTTATTCAAATATATTTCCTTGTGGTAGGGTTACCAAACAAAGTAATATGCAAAAATATTGTCAAACTTGAAAAACTTGTATTTTTGCATAAATTTGGTTTTACTAAAAACTTCAGTAACTCAGTCAATTATTAAAGGATTTTTAAAAGGAATGCAGCATTTTACTCTTTACTAAATACGTTATTAAAATAAATTTAGAAATATTGTGGTTACCAAACAAAATAATGTGCAAAAATATTGGCAAATTTGAAAAACATATATTTTTGCCTAAATTTTGATTTAAAAAAAACTTCAATAACTCAGTCGATTAATAAGGGATTTTTAAAAACAAAGCGTCGTTTTACTCCTTACAAAATATGTTGATTAAATAAATTTCCAAGTGGTAGAGTTGCCAAACAAAATAATTTGCAAAAGTATTGGCAAAGTTGAAAAAATATATTTTTGTAAAATTCTTGTATTACTTAAAACTGCATAACTCAGTCAATTGACTGATGGATTTTTAAAAACAAATCGTCGTTTTACTCCTTACAAAATATGTTATTTAAATAAATTTCCAAGTGTCAGGGTTGCCACACAAAATAATGGGCAAAAACATGGCCAAAATTGAAAAAGGTTAAAAATTGTTAAACAAATGTTTTTGCTGGACAAAAGCTCACCGATTTCTTAAGTTCTATTAAATAACCTATATATCTATGGAAAACTCCAGGTTTCTTCTTTTTAAATTCGTTGAAAAAGTGAAAGTCGGTTGATAACCCACTAAGTTACAGGCTTGTAAGTGTGCAATGGTACGAAACCCGGTTTTTTTACCTGTAACTCAAAATTTTGGGTGAGTCTGGGAAATTTCAAATACAGATTCTAGTTCTACTCAACATTACCTGCCAGAAAAAAAGCCATATCCAAGGGCGTATGATTTATATTGATTGGTAAAAAACCGTTTTATAGCACCAATTGTACAATTTCAAATGAATCTAGAGAAAAACAGCACTGACACTCCTAATTCTAATATGAACGACAAATTTATATGAATTCTTAGACATCCAGATATGTGGATGGACCATTTCTTTGGAAATTTATATATGTACAATTAATAATTTTTGTTTACTTTGTGTTTTCATCACCCTCATCGACATATATTTTTTCTTAATATTCTTAAAATTCATTAATCCAGACTCCAACATGATTTGAATTTCATGGCCTTGTTTTAATGTGTTTCGAATAGTTGTTGCACTGCGTATGATTGATATTAATTTAGTCCTTTAACAAAAATACGCCACCGTGGCCCTTTTTTATTATTGACAATTAATCATACGTACACATGTACTAAGACCGTATAATTGATATTGATTAGAAAAAAACCTTTTATAGCACCAATTGTGGAATACAGAAAAAATACAGATTCTAGTTCTATTCGACCATACCTGCCAGAAAAATAATATCACTTTCCAGAGCTTTTTTAACTGTCGCACAGTGTAATGGTTGCCTACGTGTCAAAGTCTCCTCTCTTCCAAATCACTCCGCCGTTTCCAAGTCATGGCTTACGTTTTTAACTTCCTCTTTTGTCTCTCAACACTGGTGAGCATGTCTTGTCTTATTGTTAATACTTCAAAAATATATTAACCGTAAAGTTTATAAAAAAAGAGGCACGTAATCCATTTCCGTTGCTTGTTACCCCTTCCCCTCGGTTCCCATCTAAAATTTAAGCCAAATTGAATTCCATAAGCAGATCACAATTACCTTTTTGGGGCAATCATAAGTGCTGCTAAAGCAATTACAGGGTGATGGCACAACACAAACTTAGATCTTTAAAAACTCACACAAACACACTCACGCCTCACCTACTGCATCATCATCCGATTGACTTACTTCCGGTTTGGAAATATTTAAATTTTGCCGAAATATATAAAAGAGGTTTTTTTGTTTTGCAAAGTAACCAAAAAATACCTATTTGTAGCAACTTGTGAATAATAAATAATAATTCCTAAGGATGTGGTGGACACTCCATCGAGTTTAGGAAAATGCCCTGCCACATCCATCAATCAATCAATATTTCGATGAATTGGCCGAGGAGAAGTAAACCAAAATAATCGGCTTTTGTTTAAAATGCCCAATTTTTGTTTAAACAGACAAATACTTCCAACTGTCCGTGTGTGTGTTTTGTGCCTAAGGATGTTGTGGGTAATATCGGAAGGTAGTTGTATTTCCTTTCATCCGCTTATCAGCCACATAGTGAGTGTGCAAAAGATTACAAAGAGGCTCTTGAGGTGTTATATTATTTTTTAAGGCTCAAAAGAAAATTTTCAGTTATTTCAAGCCATTTGTGTGACTTCGATCTATTGGCTTCACGTATTTTCGATGTTGCAAGGTATATGGAACATTTTTATGGCAGCTATGTATATATAAAGTTGAACTATATCAGCTATAAGTTTCATAATTTTATATAATTCCGTCATATCGCCGTGTTTGTTTACCAAATTATTAGGCTAAAATAAGAGTGAATGTTGGATATAAAGTCAAAAATTGTGAGAAGCGTATTGAGAAAAAGCCGTGTAACTTACATATGATTTCTGACATTTAGTCAATAATATTTGCGACAAAATTGTTTCAGAAACCCAGATAGAAAAAGTTGAAATATATGCAACTGCGAATTTTAGATTTTTGCAATAATTGCAGAATTTTTCGGGATTAGCTACATATTAGGCTGGATCCATACAAATGGAAAGAAAACAATTTCCAACCACCGCACGAAAAGAAATATATTAGAATATATTTCGTTCCTAGATCCTAGTGAACTAAACGCTCCTGAAAACACTTCTAAAAATAATGTTTTTCCCGAATTTATTTATAAACCCTTGAAAGCCCTTTAAATATAAATTTTGATTCTGGCCTTAGAGTAGCTTATTATTTATAAAAAATAAATAGCTGCAGTCAATATCTTTCGAATAATGCCTAAATGATGAACATCTGAAAGAAATTGACGCCGCAGCGCCCATTTTTGTAAAAATAGTTTAAATATTTTGGCCCTGAAAACCGTCACTTCCATTAAATTATTTCACAAAAATGGAGTTAGTGACGTCGTTTTCCGTCCATATTCCTCATTTTGGCATCATTCGGAAGGTATTAATTCTCTCTATTTATTTTTCATAACAACTTCTACAAAATGTTTCCAAGAAATATCAGTTTTTAGCTTTATCTTAAAAAAACAACAAAAAATCTATCTAAACGTCCAATAATACAACCAATGAGTTATTCTAAGACTATAATACAAATTTCTATTTAAAGTGCTCCCAAAGGTCTATTAATTCAAAAAAATCGGCAAAAACGCAACATAAAAAATACACGAGGAAAACATGATTTTTAGAGGTATTTTCAGCAGCGTTTGGCTAACAGCCGCGAAGAAATATTGTGCAGATTATCATTAAACAATCCAATCTTCATTTCTCGGGGACCGCCGCAACAATTTATTTTCGTGACCCATCCTGCTACATACTCCTACTTTAATACCAAAAAAAAATTTAGCCATATCTTCCACAAAAATTAAAATTTTGCAACAGTATCGAATTTGTATTTTTTGTTTACCGTGCTATATTTTTTGTCGAAAAATATCGATATTCCAAGTTGGCGTGTAATTTTGCAATTTAGGCGTGAAGAACTTTATGCACAACATTGGAGTCTTCTTCAAAGATTTTTTTTTTGATTTCCTCGAAAAATGGTCAAATTGACCATAAAGAGAGGAGCTAGAGGGTTAAGATCTTCCACAAAAATAATCCCATACATTTCACAATATATTTCTGACAATAAGATTTCGCTCAGACATTAAGTTACAACACTTTTTACGCTTAGTGTAATGCTCCCTTCGACCAAAAAATTAAAACTTTGACCCGCGATAAAAAGAAACTCAGACCAGTTGGACTATAAGTATATTCTACAAAAATGATTCACTCAACATGACCTTTAAGAATTATAGGGTCGCTTATTATAAGGTGTTATTATTGAGGGGGTTAAATATTGAGAAAATACAAATTATTATAGAGAAACGACAATTTGATATTGGGAAATTAATTAAAATTGAAATTATAAAAGCAACATTGAAATTGAGAAGAAATTCTATACATATATACAAAATTTATACATAACAATAAAATAGTATAAGGAAAAACAATATGAAGCGAAATGAGGCATACTGATTCATAAAATCAAAAATACGGATAATTTTTTTACTAAAATTAAAATTTATGTAGGTATGTTTAATTAAAGGCACCGTTGTTAAACCATTGTTTCATATAGAAACATTGGTTTAGGAACAGCCTGCAAAAATAAGTGAAAAAATATTTTTTTTCGAAAAAAAAATCTCTTTGCTGGCATGAAAAAATCATAAAAAATATAAAAAAGTCGAAAAAACTATTTTGTTTTTTTTTTTTTTAGTAGCTAACATTCAAAAAACAATGCTTATATGTAACAAGTATATTGATAAATGTAGAAGTCATGATACTTTTTGTGAGATCATTTTTGAAGAAAATCTATGAATAAACCCGGCGAAAATTGGAATTTCAGTAAAAAATGTAACTACATTAAAATAGAATTCTAATATCGTTTTCGAGTTTAGATAGACGAAGTACATAAGAACATGTTATACATGACAACATTTTTGCCATCTATCGGTAAACACTTCTTCTGATTTTTTCTCCATATCTGTCACACAACAAATGATATGACTAATTCTCCCTCACTTCTCTCCGCTTTCAATATTTTTCAAAAAAAAATGTCTAACACCATACATATTCACCAAATTTCAGACAGAAGAAATTCGAAAATTTGTCCTTGGTTTTGCATGGAATTTCCATCAGAAAACATTAAAAAATATTTTTCAATTTAAAATAGTTAATAATGAAGTAATTTAATTTTATCTTGCCTGAATTGGTGGTCTTTAATGTTAATGCAAAGCTTTTTGTGTGTTGTTAATGCTTTCAAGGAGACCAAAGTTTCAATAATCTAATCGCACGATCTCGGTGGTCAATTGACTGGCCCATTTCGAGAAATAATGCTTTCATTTGTTTCTCTCAAATTGTTTTCACTTACTGCTGCTATTTTATAGCTCTTGACTGTTGGTTTGTTGTTGTTGTTGATGTTGATGTTGCAGACAACTTAATGGCGTGCAGTTGAACATGAAAACCACTTCCAAAAATAGGAAACACACTTTAGGCAACACCTACCACAAAATATAAATTTTATTTAAGCCACGCTAACACCACACTCCTCCAACATCCGCCCATCTCCAGCACAGAATAGAAAAGCCTTAGCGTTTTGACAAGATTATATACGCGCGAAGCTTTCTTTCCGCTCCATTCGGTTCATTTCGACAGACACAGCCACAGACACATTCAGCGCCATAACATATGATTGACATTTACATTATTTATATGCCAACATTTATTTTAGTTTAAAGAAAAAAAATTAATGCCGACAAAAAAGCAAACTGTCATCATAAATAAAGTGATCGACTACTACACGTATCCCACCCCCCTGCCCCCGCCATACCATTCCAAACATTGTCGGTTTGTCATTCAGCCATCTTACTAGGGGGGGGGGGGGGTGGTGTAATGACTGGAGGCAAGTCATACAAAAACGTTTCAAAATTATACGACAAAGCTATGTATTCTATGCTATGAAGGAAGGAACGTAGGATGATGACAGACAAACATATCCTGGCAATCATAATCATAATTTATGAAATTCAGATAAATATAAATTGAGATGTGTGTCTGCGTGTGTGTGTAAAGATACACACATCTTCCATTAGAGTGTCTAATGTACAGCGGCAGCTAGCAAAAGGACATTCATGGGAGATGGGGATGGGATAATTACAATTCCAGGATTTTGTAATTTTATGAATGACTTTCCTAGCCGCCTTTGGAAAATTACTATTAATATTTTAATTATATTAACAAAATATTTGATTGCAAAAATTAAATGTTGTTGGTCAAAGCTAACAAATAAAAGTAAGTCAAACTTTATATACCCTCCACCATGGATTGCATTCCACAGAGTCTGTCGATTTTCGTAGAGGTACAGGAATATGCTAATTTTTTAATATTGCCAAACCAAATAAAAATATTCTATGAGCGCCCCGGTGGTCGAGTTGGTAGCGTGCTCGGCTATCAGCGTGTGGGTCATGGGTTCGATTCCCACCAGAGGCTCTGGTCTGTCGCTGCAATAACTAGCTACAATGGTCTTAGTAACCCCTGCTCAATCCCTGGACCCAAAATTAGAATATAAATTTACTTTGTATTGTAATTCATAATAAATAAATAAAAATAAAAAATATTCTAAAAATAATTTTAAAAATAAATATAAAATTTTAATTATTTTATTTTTATACTATATACATTAGGCTGGGTCGCGGTCCATACAAATAGAAAACCAATTTCCAGTCACCCCACGAAAATAAAGTTTGGATTCTTTAATGATGGATGATTTGCAAAATATTTCGCTCCTAGATCAAGCCGTCTGTGAGCTAAACGCTCCTGATAATACCCCTAAAAATCATGTTTTTCCCGTGTTATATTTTTTGTGCTGCATTTGGGTCAAAACTTTTTTTCTGAAATAATACCCCCTGGAAAGCACTTTAAATATAAATTTTGATTCTTGTCTTAGACTAACTTATTGGTCGAACTATTGGACCTTTATAGTATTTTTTTGTGCTTTTTCATAGTGACAACTGAAAATATGTTCGTATTTGGTTTTAGTATTTTATAAGAAATAAAGTGCTCCCAAGGGTCTATTAATTAAAAAATGGCCAAAAATGCATCATAAAAAAATTACACGGGAAAAACATGATTTTTAGAGGTGTTTTCAGGAACATTAATTTTGCAGATCATCATTAAACAATCCAATCTTCATTTCTGGGTAGTGAACGCTGCAATTTATTTTCGTGACCCATCCTAATATACATTAGGAGTGGGATAGTGCAAGAGTTTTCGATTTTGACATGCTAGAACCCCTAATTTTATGAGGTTCGAAAGAAAAAACACTTGAGCCAAAAATTGTGGGTGGTGGAGTGAGTGTTAGAGGGCGCTCATCGGGGTGAAAGGTGAGGGAAAAGGGGTAAAAATACACAAAAAGCCCAAAACTGTCTCGGAGTCGTTCTCGGAGGCGTTAAATGTAAGACCGACCTCCACTAATTTTCCCTTCCCAACATATTTCTCGAACATACATACCCTGTATCTCCACTCGTTAGGGGTGGGGCTTCCAAACAAAAATTATTTTTAAACCCTCCAGCTCCAGGATGGGGGTTTACTAACTTTGAGGTCGATATTTCAAGCCGTTAAACGGAATAAGTAACGCCTTGAAATATCGACCTGAGTCCCTATAAAGTTTATATATTCTAGATCGTCATAAAATTCTAAGACCAACTAGCCATGTCCATCCGTCCGTTTGTCCGTCTGTTGAAAGCACGCTAGCATTTAATCGAAAGGAGCTATGACGTTCAAATTTTCCATAAATGCGTCTTATAGTCGTAGATCGGTTGGGATTGAAACGGGCCGAAATCGTCCCAAAGGGAAACTTTTTTCCCTCACAAGGACTTAAAATACCCATAATAATCACTAATATTTAAGAGTATTTAAGCATATATTTTCAATATGTCTGCTTGTACTTACTTGATATTGGGTATGCGCATTCCCCCGATACCAAAAACGTGCACCTTTAAACGATTTTTATTCGTAGGGGTCACCCTGGGGCAAAAAGGGATAAAAATATTACATATCAAACGACAATAGCTATAAAACAATTTTTATTCGGGGTGAAGTAGGGCAAAAAGGGATAAAAATGGTACATATCAAACGACAACAGCTGGAAACACGAAATTTGGTGTGTACATTCCTCTAGTTGAGTAGATACATAATATAAAAGTATTTTTTCCAAATTCTTACTTTTATGGGATAAAATGGGAATAGAGGGATAAAAATGGTACCAACCAAACGGCTGCATCTAGAGTAATGGAATTCGGTGTATACATTCATCTGATTGCGTAGACACGTAAAATAGAAATTTTTCGAAATTCGTACTTTTTGGGGTTCAAATGGAGAAAGGGGATAAAAATAGTACCAACCAAATGACCGCAGCTAGTGTCATGAAAAACGTAGTATACATTCCTCTGACTGAAAGGGGATAAAAATGGTACCAACCAAATGGCTGCAGCTAGAACCATTGAATTCGGTATACACATTCCTCTGACTGCATAGACACGCAAAATAAAAAGATATATATATTGAAATAGTTAAAAATTGAAAAAATAATTTTATAAATAAATATAATATGTTTATTATTATTGAATATTATTGAATTTTATTATTGAATTATTATATATAATCGTCAAGCCTTAGGGTGGTCCCCATACGATTTTTTTATTTTTCTATAATTTTTGTTATGACACTAAGGCTCAAAACTGGCCTGGAGTCGCCCCTAGCTGGGTCAAATATAAGGCCGACCTCCACTAATTTTCCCCCTAAACATTTTCCCCAAACATACCTGTCCCCTATCTCCACTCCATAATGAGGCTCCCATACAAAAACTATTTTTTTTAGAAAATTTGCTCCCACCAGCCTAACTGCCCCAAGGAGGCCTTCTAGTGAAGTCAAATATATGACCAACACCCCATTATTTTTTCAGTCCCAATATTTTCTCAGAACGTACCTAGCCTCTATCTTCAACCCACCACACATTTTTTTTCGTTTTTATAATTTTTTAATGAAGGAAAGGCTCAAAACTGCCCCCTGGAGTCGCCCCTAGAGGGAAGACATGAAAGACTGCCCCCATTTATTTTCTCTTCCCAAAATTTTCCCCAAACATACCTATCCCCTATCCCCACTCCTTAATGGGGCTCCCATACAAAACCTACATTTTTATAAAATTAGCTCCCACCACTATAACTGCCCCAAGAAGGTCCGTAATGGAGTTAAATGTATGACGAACCCCCAATAGTTTTTCAGCCCCAATATTTTCTCAGCACAAAATTACTCTCCAACTGCAACCCTTAAGTTGGCCCCACATTGGCACATTTGCCTATTTTTTGTATATTTTATGAAAGAATGGCCCAAAACCGGCCCGCAATAGATCCAAGAGGCGAAAAAACTTTCGTAAATCTCCTTATTTAACGTGTCTGCGCAATTAGAGGGATATACACACCGAAGTTTACCACTACAGCTGTAGCCGTTTGGTTGGTAAAATTTTTATCCCGCTGTTCCCATTTTACCCCTTAAAAGTACGAATTTGGAAAAACCTTTTTATTTTTCGTGTCTACGCAGTCGGAGGAATGTCTACACCGCATTTCATGATTCTAGCTGCGGCCATTTGGTTGGTACCATTTTTATCCCCTTTTCCTTATTTTTTCGCCCTTAAGAGTACGACTTTCTAAAATCTCTTCATTTTACGTGACTACGCAATTAGAGGAATGTACACACCGAATTTCATCATTCTAGCTGTAGTTGTTTCGTTGGTACTATTTTTATCCCTCTGTTCCCATTTTATCCCTTAAAGGACGAACTTGGAAAAACTTTTTTATTTTTGGTGTCTACGCTTTCGGAGGAATGTATACACCGAATATTATGATTCTAGCTGCATCCATTTCGGTGGTACCATTTTTATCCCCCTTTTCCCATTTTACCCCTTTAAGAGTACGTACTTCAAAAATCACTTTATTTTACCACCAAATTTCATCAGTCAGTTGGTACCATTTTTATCCCTATTTCCCCATATCACCCCCTTAAAAGTACGACCTACAAAAATCTCTTTATTTTTTTTTATATTAGAGGGATGTATACAACGAATTTTATCATTCTAGCTGTAGCCGTTTAGTTGGTACCATTTTTATCTCTCTGCTCCCATTGTATCCCGTGAAAGTACGAACTTGGAAAATCTTTTTATTTTTCATGTCTACGCAGTCGGAAGAATGTATACACCGAATTTTATGATTCTAGCCGCGGCCATTTGGTTGGTACCATTTGTATCCCTCTTTTCCAATTTTACCCTTGAAAGTACCACTTTCGAAAATCTCTATATTTTATGTGTCTATTCAATCAGAGGAATGTACGCACCGAATTTTACCATTGTAGCTGTAGCCGTTCAGTTGGTTCCATTTTTATCCCCTCAAAAAGTACGAATTTCGAAAAAATCCCTTTATTTTACGAGTCTACGCCATCAGAGGAATGTATATATCGAATTTCATTATTTTAGGTGTAGGCGTTTAGTTGGTACCATTTTTACCCCCCTATTCCCATTTACCCCTTAAAAGTACAAATTCGGAAAAAATCCTTTTATTATGTATCTACTCAATTAGGGGAATGTACACACCGAATTTCGTGTTTCTAGCTGCTGTCGTTTAATAGGTACCCTTTTTTATCCCATTTTGCCCCATTTCAACCCCTACGAATAAAAATCACTTTTAGGTGCACGTTTTTGTTATAGGGGAATGTGCGTACCAAATATCAAGCAGATATAAACAGACATATTCAAAAAACATGCTTAAATCGCTAAAATATTAGGGATTATTATGGGTATTTATAGTCCTTGTGAGGGGAAATGTTTCCCTTTCGGCCGATTTCACCCAGTTTCAATCCCAGCCGATCTACGACTATAAGACGTATTCAGGCACAATTTGGACGTCCTAGCTCCTTTCGTTAAGATGTTGGCACGTTTTTAACAAAAAAATCGTCTTAGAATTTTATGATCATCATGAATATAAATACTTTATAGGGTCTCAGGTCAATATTTTAAGGTGTTACAAACGGAATGACAAACTTAGTATAAACCCATCGTGACGCAAAAAAAAACGATTTTAATATCCTCGGTCTAAACTCCAAAAGACAATGGATTCCTCCGATTAATATTTTAATATTATTAATAAAAATAATTGAAATGACGGAGAACAAAACGATCTTAATGCCTTAAGAATAAACTCTTAACAACTCCTATGGACTCATCAGATTAATATTTTAATATTATTAACAAAAAATGTAATTGAAACAATTAAATGCCGTTGTTGAAAGCTAACAATGATTTTAATTATATGTAATTAAGATGATTATAATTGAAATGAAGAAAAATAAAACGGCCTTAATGTCCTAGGAATAAAGTCCTGAAGCCTATGGACTCCTCAGATTAATATTTTTATATTATTAACAAAATATTTAATTGAAACAATTAAATGTTGTTTGTAAAAGCTAGCGTTGATTATAGTTATATGAAATTAAGATGATCATAAATGAAATAACAAAAAACTAAACTGTCTTAATGCCCTAGGAATAAACTCCTGAAGGCTATGGAGTCCCCAGATTAATATTTTAATATTATTAACAAAATATTTAATTGCAACAATTAAATATTGTTTGTGAAAGCTAGCATTGATTTGAATTATATGAAATTAAGAGGATCATACTTGAAATGAAATCTTATCGATGTCCTTGGAATAAACTCCTAAAGACTATGGACTCCTTCGAATAATATTTTAGTATTATTAACAAAATATTTAATTGCAGCAATTAAATGTGTTTATTAAAAACAAGAAATGATTTTATTTATATGAAATTAAAATGATCATAATTGAAATGACGAAAAATAAAATTATCTTATCTATGTCCTAGGAATAAACTACTAAAGACTATGAACACCCCAGAATAATATTTTAATTATGTTAATAAAATATTTAATTGCAACAATTAAATATTGTTTGTGAAAGCTAGCATTGATTAGAATTATATAAAATTAAGATGATCGTAAATGATTTTAGCCATTTCATAATAAAAATAAAGTTATCTTAATGTCCTAGGAATAAAGTCCTGAAGGCTATGGACTCCTTCGATTAATATTTTAATATTATTAACAAAATATTTAATTGCAACAATTAAATATTGTTTGTGAATGCTACCATTGATATGAATTATATGAAATTAAGAGTATCATAATTGAAATGAGGAAAAATAAAACTATCTTATCGATGTCCTAGGAATAAACTCCTAAAGACTATAGACTCCTTCGAATAATATTTTAATATTATTAACAAAATATTTAATTGCAGCAATTAAATGTTGTTTTTAAAAGCTAGCATTGATTAGAATTATATAAAATTAAGATGATCGTAAATGAAATGTCTAAAAATAAAATTATAGATAACTCATGAACTAATTCATATATTTTCGTTGTGCAAATTGAATATGATAGAAAACATTTAAGATTGTTGAATATAATTACAGTATATGTATGTTTCTTGTGTGGACATTCCTAAATAGATATGTTTTCGAAATAAATTTTGGCAAATTTAGGTTATAAAATCACACTTCAACTCATGGTGATATATATCAACCCAAAATGCTTGTAAACTTTAGGTATTTCCCAAATTTTACTAAATTGCTCTTAATTTTTTTGTAATATGAGTCGTTTCCTAAAAACACAAGCGATTCTATATTTCAAACCACGTGGCGTATGATTGATATTAATAGGTGGGTTGTTAGAAGAATGGCCCGATAACTCATGAACCAATACATATATTTTCGTTATTCAAATTATGTATTATAGACTACACTTAAGGCTATTAAAAATATAAGCAATTTCGTATACATATATACATTTATTTATACATATATATAGATGAATACACAAAGTCCTGAAGGCTATGGAGTTCCCAGATTAATATTTTAATTATGTTAATAAAATATTTAATTACAACAATTAAATGTTTTTTGTAAAAGCTAGCATTGATTTTATTTATATAAAATTAAGATGATCATAAATGAAATAACAAAAAACTAAACTGTCTTAATGTCCTAGGAATAAACTCCTAAAGGCTATGGAGTCCTCAGATTCCTGTGATCCAAAGTATAACCATACCATTCAGATTCAATATCTTATAGCCCATCACTTAAACAAACTTCCAAAAGATAGACAAGCTTCAAGGACTTCTATGAATTCCTTGAGCTACATCAACGGCATCACATTAAATATGTAGCTGTCATCTTTTGCCATCGAAGGTACACATTTATTCATTCTCGAAATCATTGAAGTTTGCAAAATGAATATTTTGCTACCCTGAGCCTTCAGTCAGTGTATATTTATCAAGTGTCACTCACGTTCACATTTATTCCCGGGGACAACATTGTTGTTTCCACTTATCAAGCATATCTCTCATACATCTCTCCCAGCATCCCAGTGTTATTTTGCCCTATTTTTCTTGATAATTATGCTAAAAGGATAAATGATTTATAAAGAAAAGTTTTTTCTTTTTTTTTGCCAAAACGATGCGTCGCAATAGACAAACTTTGTTTCTTAATAAATACGAAATTGTCCCACAGAGTCAGAGTCAGAGTAAAAAAAGAACGACCTTTTGCCCAGACTTATGTCAAAGGCTGGGACGAAAAAAATCACTTTGCATTCTTAGACAAAACGTCCTCAATCCTTGCGTGCGAACAACAGCAACAAATAGGACACAAGGATTTTTTATGTTTAAAATATTCTCATAATTAACAAGATGACCTTTCAACCATTCGAGATGGGATGGGATTGGATAGATGTAAGGTGGTGATTCGGGGAACATGATCTTAAGTTATAAAAGGAATTTAGAAAAAAAAAGTTCGAATTAAATGAATAATTTAGCAATTGAATATAATTGAAAAATAGAATATAATAAAATAATAGAAAAATAAAATATAATAGAATAATAAAATCATAGAATAAATAGACTAAAAGAATAGTAGTACATGAGAATAATTGGATAAAAGAGTAATATAATGATAGAGAAATGGAATGGAATGCAATAAATGATTAATAGAATAATGGAAAAATAATAATAAATTATTATTAATTATAATAGAATAATAGAATAGAATATAATAGATAATTAGAATATACAAGAATAGTAGAGTAGTGGAATAATAGAATGGATAGAATAAAAGAATAATACAGGGTTCTCCAAAAAGAGGTGTTATTTTGGTATTCAAAGAAAAAATACATTTTTTGAGATAAATGATCGGATGTTTATTTCATAATAAAGAGGAAAGTATGCCGTTAATAATGAAAAATAACATCAACCATATGGCCACCACGACCACGCTTACCATAGGACCATATCCTTTTCATGAAATTTTCCATAACCAAATCTCAAAGTGGCTGCCCTATGTCCTCGATAGCCTCACGAATTCTATCTTTGAGGTCTTGAATCGACGCTGGGCTGGGCTGTTGGCATAGACCTTATCTTTCACGTGGCCCCAAAGGAAGAAGTCGCCAGGTGTTAAATCACAAGATCTCGGGCGGCCAATTGTGATCACCTCTTCGAGAGATAACACGGTCCGGAAACTTTTCCCGTAAAAGAGCAATGGTTTCGTTGCTTGTGTGGCACGTAGCGTCGTCTTGTCGAACGTAAACGTTGTCCAGATCAATACCATCCAACTCCGACCATAAAAAATCATTAATCATCTCTCGATAGCGCAATCCATTCACCGTAACCTCATTTTCGAAAAAGTAAGGTCCAATGACCCCACCGGACCATAAACCGCACCAAACAGTCACACGATGAGGATGGCTGAGAGCCTTCTCAACAATAACTCTTGGGTTTTCCGAGCCCCAGATGCGACAATTTTGCTTGTTGACGTAGCCACCGAAGTGGAACAGGTCGCTATTGTAGACAGAACCAAATGAAACTTTGAACAACGAAGTTTTTCGGTACAAGGACCAACGCTATTTAATTTGAAGAAAATCGGTTCAGATTTAGATATAGCCCCCATACGAATTTCACTCTCGATTTGACTCTTTTCACTCTAGATACCACATGTTTTAACAGATTTTCTTCAAAATAGGCAAAACATCTTACATTTCAACTAGAAACACCAATGGTGAAAATAGGTCAGATCGGTTCAGATTTGTATATAGCTCCCATTCAAATTTCGCTCCCGATTTGACTTTTTCTGCTCTAGAATCTACATATTTTAACAGATCTTCTTCAAATTTGGCAAAATATCTTATGTTTCCACTTGAAACATCCATTGTGAAAATGGGTTACATTTATATATAGCTCCCATAGAAATTTCGCTACCGGCTTGACTTTTTCCGAACCAGAAACCACGTATTTTAAGAGAATTTCTTCAAATTGAGCATAACACGTTATACTTGAATTGGGAGAACCTATTGTCTAAGTGGGTAACATCATTCCATGTTTATATATAGCCCTGATACAAATATTCTTCTCGATTTGACAAATTGAACCAGGACATATTAGCCTATTATTAGGAAACATACAAAAATTCTTCCCGATTTCACTTTTTTCTGAATTGAATTGTATTCTGATAGAAAGTGGAGTGTATCATATAGTCGGCCTCGCCCGACTTTAGCCTTTCCTTACTGGTTAGTATTGGCGTAGTTTCTACTTGTAAAATGTCAAAGAATAAAAACTTCAAAAGTGACAGCTACCGAAATACTGGGAGATTCAAAATAACACCTCTTGTTGGAAAAACCCTTTAGAATAACACTGTGTGTAATTTTTTAAGTCATGGAAATATAACCATTTACGGACACTACTACGTGATAAATGACCAAAAAAGACCAGTGCCTTGCCAGTTTTGCCCAAAGTCATGCACTTTTTTATGGGCCCGAGGCAGTTTTTGCAAAAAAGGTGATCATTTTCTCCGGCTCATATCTTGCAAACCGTTTGGAATATTGATTTACTCTCTGGGGCAATGTTGTAGCTCTTGTCATAAAGAACAAAAATTGTGAAAATATAAAATCAAAAAAACTTCATTTTCAATATCAAAATCGCAAATATCACTGAACAAATCTAATAGGTGTAGGTAGCGTATACGTGCTGTTGATTAAGGATAATATCACTCATACGCTCTGTAGTCGGACTGACCTTTAAGAGAAACAGTCCTGCAAGATATATTTTTCCCTAGCTAAACGGTGTTAAGCATCATTCTTAGGAAGTTTATATGTTCTAGAAAGTTGTTTATTGAGATCTTAGATACATTTTTGTAGTTGATTGTTTCCTTGAAATTTGAACGGTTTGCTACCTATGGATCTGAACAGGGGGAAAATGTTAAAAATCGAATTTTTTGCTGCTCATTTTCTCAGGCTCATATCTTGCAAACCGTTTGGAATTTTGATTTACTCTCTGAGGCAAAGTTGTAGCTCTTGTCATAAATAACAAAGCTAAATCTTCATTCCATTGATTTTTCAACATTTTTTCCCCTGTTCAGGTCCATAGGTAGCAAACCGTTCAGAATTCAAGGAAACAATCAACTACAAAAACGTAAGTGGGCGTTTACTTACTATTATTACATTATATTTTAAATAAGTATACGTAATGCAAACAAAGTTATATTACACCCCAGCAAAAAAACTTGGAAGTACAGTTCAAAATGTATGATATTATCATTACTCCTTAATCACATATCCAAGCTAAATAGTTTCTCAAATACAAATATATTTGTCGTCGATTTTAATGAACGGTATAGATATTGAGTAATCAGATACTCTTGATATTCTAGGCATGAAAATACAATGCGATGTTCGTTGGACAAAACATGTATTTGATGTGTCGAAAGAAGTATTCAAGTGTTTAGGCTTTTTAAAGCGGTGTATGAAATACTTCACTCACGCTGAAGAAGAAGAAAACTATTGTGTAAGTGGGTCCCTTCATTCCATGTTTGGATATGGCCCGGATACAAATATTTTTCTCAATTTGACATATTGGGTCAGGTCATATCTGCCTATGATTAGGAAACATACAAAAATCCTTCCCGATTTCACTTTTTTACGGAATTGAATTGTATTCGGTGAGAAAGTGGAGTATATCATATAGTCGCATCTGGGGCTCGGAAAACCCAAGAGTGTGACTGTTTGGTGCGGTTTTAGGTCCGGCGGGGTCATTGGACCTTACTTTTTCGAAAATGAGGTTCGATCAACAGTTACGGTGAGTGGATTGCGCTATCGAGAGATGATTAATGATTTTTTATGGTCGGAGTTGGTTGGTACTGATCTGGACAACGTTTACTTTCAACAAGACGGCGCTACAAGCAACGAAACCATTGCTCTTTTATGGGAAAAGTTTCCTGACCGTGTTATCTCTCGAAGAGGTGATCACAATTGGCCGCCCGAGATCTTGTGATTTAACACCTTGCGACTTCTTCCTTTGGGGCCACGTGAAAGATAAGGTCTACGCCAACAGCCCAGCATCGATTCAAGACCACAAAGATAGAATTCGTGAGGCTATCGAGGACATAGGGCAGCCACTTTGCAATTTGGTTATGGAAAATTTCATGAAAAGGATATGGTCGTGTTGGCCATTTGGCTGATGTTGTTTTTCATTATTAACGACATACCTTCCTCTTTATTATGAAATAAACAGCCGATCATTTATCTCAAAAATGGCATTCTTCTTTGAATACCGAAATAACATCTCTTGTTCGAAAACCCTGTACTTTCATATCATCTTTTCACCAGTTGAACCCATGTGTAAGCACTTCTCCGTCATGTTATTTTTTGCTGGAACTGTGTGTATTTTTTAAGTCATGGAAATATAACCATATACGGACACCACTACATGATAAAAGACCCATGTCTTTGGGCAAAACTGGGAGGCTCGGTTTTTTTTGTCTTTTATCACGAATATGGTTATATTTTTCTTGATGAACTGTGTTATTCAATGACAAAGTTCAACCTTTCCAATAAAATCAGAAATTTGGAAAAATAATCAGTACTTTTTTATAGCTGATTATTATTTAAAATTTTAAATGACCAACACTATAGATAAAAATATTTCTTTCCCTTTCTTCTATTTTGATGAGTTTTTTCGTGTCAGCAAAAAATACTTAAAAAAATAATATATATTTTTTTCAATTCTTTGGAGACTGTTGCTAAAACATTGTTTCTATCTGCAAGCAAAATTCCTAACATTTGTAGCCATCTTAAATGTATTTAACTGCAAATATAAACATATGTTATCTGACAAACACTGGAATTTTAGCAAAAAAATTTAAAAAAATATCCATAAAAAATTGTGTTGATTTTATGAACCACTTTTTAATATTTTTTTATACAAAATGCTCTCGCAAAGATTTTGTCTCTGGAGCATAGAAAAAACAAGTGCCCTAATAAAATGCCTTTGCTTGAACGTGAAGGTTTATTTTTCAATCAGATCCTTAAGGATTACAAATGAAATTAAATCAAATTCTCTGCATTCCATTCCATGTTGACCTATTTTAAAATTTATTAACTGCAAATCATTTGTCCTGAACCACCTCCCCCACAGAATGAAAATGCCTCAGTTCTTAAGAGATTTCCCTGCGCGCATATTTTTTCCACTGTCTCACTGTCGCTTACTTTGTTTGTGGCATGAAGTGGAAAACGTGTGCTGAAATCCTTATGGTGGGCTTACTTAGCAGGGGTTTACTAAGTATTTAAGCAAGTCTAAAGGATTTTTTTCGCTGTTGTTTTCTTTGTCTCATTTGCTTTTGGCCCTTTTCTCCCTTTCATGTTTTTTTAATTTTTACACAATTGTTGTTTAAGAATTTTGTGTGTGTGTGGGATGGTTTATGCTTTCATTATGAATGAGTGACCAGAGTTCCCAGAATTTAAGTATTTATTTTAATTATTTGTAGGTTGGTTAGTTGGTAGGTATCCCTTCAAAGGATAATTAAATATGTAGTCGAGTGTATTTTTCGGTTATCTACCCTCTCAATGACCTTGTCCGACTGATGCTTACACAGTTTCCTACCTGATTTGTCTAGTGTCAGGGGAGGATGGGGAGGAAAAAAATGAATATGAGTCCGTATAAGTGTGTCCATAACATCCTGTCTTTCAACTTCACCCGATATGCCAGCAAAACAAAGCCATCGCAATAATGACCATCAACAACGGTCGTTAGTTGAGAATATTTGAAGAGAATAACGAAAAGCAACCTCATTATTTCAATGCTAGTACAGACATTAAAGTGGGGACATAGATTGTGCTGTTCGGATAAATAGTTAAAAAAAAGTTTTTACGAAATAAATCTGAAAAAAATGAAAACTGAGAGATGTCTGGTAGCGGCCCATGACGGAATATTTTCACTGCAGGAATATTGCTATTGACAAATTAGATAAACAAAAATTGCTTTTCGAAGCCGCTGCTTTGGACCTACCCTAGAAGAGAAATATTTAAAGCAGAAAACCTTTACCCTGCGTAGTTGGCTTTGGACAAATGTACATTTTAGGCGTTTTTTTTATATTAAAAATTAGTCAAAGTTTTGGCCGATTTTTCATATGAAAAATTACCCGATTGTTTGATTTTTCATTTATAAAAATAAAAATAAAAATAAAAATACAAATACAAATAAAAATAAAAATAAAAATAAAAATAAAAATAAAAATAAAAATAAAAATAAAAATAAAAATAAAAATAAAAATAAAAATAAAAATAAAAATAAAAATAAAAATAAAAATAAAAATAAAAATAAAAATAAAAATAAAAATAAAAATAAAAATAAAAATAAAAATAAAAATAAAAATAAAAATAAAAATAAAAATAAAAATAAAAATAAAAATAAAAATAAAAATAAAAATAAAAATAAAAATAAAAATAAAAATAAAAATAAAAATAAAAATAAAAATAAAAATAAAAATAAAAATAAAAATAAAAATAAAAATAAAAATAAAAATAAAAATAAAAATAAAAATAAAAATAAAAATAAAAATAAAAATAAAAATAAAAATAAAAATAAAAATAAAAATAAAAATAAAAATAAAAATAAAAATAAAAATAAAAATAAAAATAAAAATAAAAATAAAAATAAAAATAAAAATAAAAATAAAAATAAAAATAAAAATAAAAATAAAAATAAAAATAAAAATAAAAATAAAAATAAAAATAAAAATAAAAATAAAAATAAAAATAAAAATAAAAATAAAAATAAAAATAAAAATAAAAATAAAAATAAAAATAAAAATAAAAATAAAAATAAAAATAAAAATAAAAATAAAAATAAAAATAAAAATAAAAATAAAAATAAAAATAAAAATAAAAATAAAAATAAAAATAAAAATAAAAATAAAAATAAAAATAAAAATAAAAATAAAAATAAAAATAAAAATAAAAATAAAAATAAAAATAAAAATAAAAATAAAAATAAAAATAAAAATAAAAATAAAAATAAAAATAAAAATAAAAATAAAAATAAAAATAAAAATAAAAATAAAAATAAAAATAAAAATAAAAATAAAAATAAAAATAAAAATAAAAATAAAAATAAAAATAAAAATAAAAATAAAAATAAAAATAAAAATAAAAATAAAAATAAAAATAAAAATAAAAATAAAAATAAAAATAAAAATAAAAATAAAAATAAAAATAAAAATAAAAATAAAAATAAAAATAAAAATAAAAATAAAAATAAAAATAAAAATAAAAATAAAAATAAAAATAAAAATAAAAATAAAAATAAAAATAAAAATAAAAATAAAAATAAAAATAAAAATAAAAATAAAAATAAAAATAAAAATAAAAATAAAAATAAAAATAAAAATAAAAATAAAAATAAAAATAAAAATAAAAATAAAAATAAAAATAAAAATAAAAATAAAAATAAAAATAAAAATAAAAATAAAAATAAAAATAAAAATAAAAATAAAAATAAAAATAAAAATAAAAATAAAAATAAAAATAAAAATAAAAATAAAAATAAAAATAAAAATAAAAATAAAAATAAAAATAAAAATAAAAATAAAAATAAAAATAAAAATAAAAATAAAAATAAAAATAAAAATAAAAATAAAAATAAAAATAAAAATAAAAATAAAAATAAAAATAAAAATAAAAATAAAAATAAAAATAAAAATAAAAATAAAAATAAAAATAAAAATAAAAATAAAAATAAAAATAATAATAAAAAAATAAAAATAAAAAAATGAAAATAAGAATGAATGTTATTCTACTAATTTAAAATTTTAAATGAGCCACCCTATACAAAATTTCGTATTTTTTACACGTGTTTTATCGTAACCATTTTCAATTGTGAATTTTGGTTTTTGCAATATGATTTGCCATTTTCGCAAAATTCTTATCGCGAACCACTCTAATATTCATACATAGATGTATATGACTATTTGATGGGTTTTTTGTTGTGTTTCTTTTTTGTTGTTGTTTGAAATGTTATTGTTACAATTTCGTAATAAAGTAGAACACATGGGAACACAGGAAAACAACAAAGAAATACACTCATACATTAGTATACAAAATAAACGAAACGCATACACACACATACATAAATGGAACAGTCCTAGTTCCCACACCACGCACACACACACACAATACTCCATCACTCATCACTTATTCAACGTTAGTTATACCGTTAACTCCTCACACTCTCTTGCTCACTTACAAACTGCCGCATTCGCTCACTCAATGTAGCCGTAGTTATATGGATTTGTGTTCACTTGGTAGAACAACATAACTTGAGATATGTTCAAATTGAGTTCCTGATATTACAACATAAGTCAAATTTTGACAGCAACCCGCTGTGTAATTAATAAAGACAATTTTAAACACAAACAAATATTTGTACGAAAATTTGTATTTGTATTTGTGGGGCAACTCCAGACTAGGTAAAACATATTACAGAGGGTTTAGACACTCCCATTAGTTTTACAAGATCATATTGCACAAAATGTGGGGTAATTCTTTTTAGATACACTGGAACTTACCCACAAACGAGAAAATGAGCATAATTTTGGTATCATTCGGAAGAATCGGTTCCTTCCATTCATTTTTCATAACACCTACTACAAAATATTTCCAAGAAATGTGAGTTTTTAGTTTTGACTATAAAAGTTCTATAATTCGACCAATAATTTACATTAAGACAGGAATTACAATTTATATTTATAGTGCTTTCAAGGGTCTATTAATTCATAAAAAAATTTAACAAAAGTGCAACCTTGAGAAAAAATTATTATTTAGAGAGGACGTCATAAAAAATCATCTTGTATTGTATATTATTTATTACATTCAGAACAGTATGTATAACAGTTTACAATAGTTGCAGAACAGTTAGCAGTAAACGAGTAGTAAGTTAAGCACAGTATAATAGTTCGAATGAGTATTATAAAAGTTGTACAAATCGTGAAAAGGAAGAAACGGAAAATTTAAAGCAAGTATAACAGTTATAACAGTTTGTATAACAGTATATAACAGTTGTGAAATGTCAAAATTAATGTAAATTAATATAGTCAATAATGTAATTATGCTTTTGGCATTATTGCCACGAGAAATATCCGTATAACAGTTAGCATATTTGGCCTTCATTATGGTTATAAACTGTAATGTCTTAAAGAACTTCACAAAAGATCACCATATCAAGCCGAACATACACACATATTGTTAACAAATTAAGGAATTCATTATTTAAATATTAAATATTAAAAAATCAAGCTCGAGGAAGGACTATCTTCAAAAGCTACTTTCAAAAATAGTGTCAATTAGCTGATTTTAGTCTGACACTTAATAGAGAGCTGATTATTTCTTTATTCATTATTAGTTTTACCAGGCATATCATTCTCCCCTTTTATCATTGTATAACAGTTTTGTATTAGATTTTTTCCTTTCAAATGTATATTATTGCTGAATTTTTCTTCTGGTAAATGATAAATTTCCATATAGGTGGACACTCTCGCCATCTCCCCACTCAATTGATACGCTCCTTATATTTATTGGTGCGCATACGTTTTTGACATGTTTTATTTTCATTATATATTTAAATTTCTTTCAATGATCTATTAATTCATAAAAAATTTTGAACAAAAGTGCTACATATAAAATACAAGAAAAAACATGACTTTTTGAGGTATTTCAGGTGCGTTTAGATCATCATTAAACAATCCAACCCTTAATTTAGGGTTGATATCTAAATGAAGTTATATATTCTTCTCTGAGTTTCACATTTATAACCTAGGTTAAGATATTTTAAAGAAAAAGCGCATTTTCAATTTTTTAATATTCAATTTGAAACAAGTAAAAAGGCCGTTAAGTTCGGCCGGGCCGATCTTTATATACTCTCCACCATGGATTGCATGCCACAGAGGCTGCCGATTTTCGTAGAAGTGCAGTAATATTACAGGAAAATATTTTTTTTTTAATATAGCCAAACCAAAACAAATAAAAATATTGAAAAAGTAAGGCTACCAATATGTTTACATATAAAATATATATGCTTCAAGTCAATTCAAAAAATAAATATTCTTATATTTTCATTTTTTCAGAAAGCTTAAATACCATAAATATTGGTAGATAGTGTGATAGTTACAGTTAGTTATTAGTTATTCCCATTCTATTTTAATTCCAAAAATTCAAATTTTGAAAATCCATCACGTACACAGTACACAACAGTCTAACTTCATGATTCACCCAATTTTTGCCGTAAAAGTAAAAAGTACGAATTTGGAAAAATGGTTTTATTTTGCGTGGCTATGCAGCCAGAGGAATGTATACACCCAATTCCATGATTCCATGGCTGCGGCCATTTTGTTGGTACCATTTTTATCCCCTTTTTCCTATTTTACCCCCTTAGTCGTTTAGTTCGTACTATTTTTATCCCTCTGGCCCATTGTATCCCTTGAAAGTACGACTATGGAAAAACCTTTTGTTTTGTGTGTCTACGCAGTCAGAGGAATGTATACTCTAGCTGCGGTTATTTCTTTGGTACTATTTTTATCCCTTTTTTCAATTTTAACCCCAAAAAGTACGGATTTCGAAAAATCCGTTTATTTTACGTGTCTACGCAATCAGAGGAGTGCATACGCCAAATTTCTCTGTTCCCATTTTACCCCTTAAAAGTACGAATTTGGAAAAAATACTTTTATATTATGTATCTACTCAACTGGAGTGTTGCCGTTTTAAAAGTGCCATTTTTATCCCCTTTTTCCTATTTTCCCCCCTTAGTCGTTTAGTTGGTACTGTTTTGATCCCTGTGATCTGATCCCTTGAAAGTACGAATATGGAAAAACCTTTTATTTTTCGTGTCTACACAGTCTGAGGAATGTATATTTCGAATTTCATGATTCTAGCTGCGGTTATTTGGTTGGTACTATGTTTATCCCCTTTTTCCATTTTAACCCTAAAAAGTACGAATTTCAAAAAATCCGTCTATTTTATGTGTCAACGCAATCAGAGGAGTGCATACACCGAATTTTATTATTCTAGGTGCAGCCGTTTGGTTGGTACCATTTTTATCCCTCTATTCCTATGCTACCCCTTAAAAGTACGAATTTGGAAAAAATACTTTTATATTATGTATCTACTCAATTAGAGGAATGTACACACCGAATTTCGTGTTGTCGTGCTGTTGGCGTTTGATAGGTACCATTTTTATACCTTTTTGCCCCATTTCACCCCCTACGAATAAAAATCACTTTATGGTGCACGCTTTTGAGTTATAGGGGGAATGCGCCTACCAAGTATCAAGTAAGTAAAAGCAGACATATTGATATGATATATGCTTAAATACTCTAAAATATTAGTGATTATTAGTGGGTATTTTTAGTCCTTGTGAGGGAAATTTTTTCCCCGATTTCGCCCAGTTTCAATTCCAACCGTTCTACGACTATAAGACGTATTTAGGGAAATTTTGGACGTCCTAGCTCCTTTCCTTTAGAGGCTAGCGTGCTTTCAACAGACGGACGGAAGGACGGACATGGCTAGATCGTCTTAGAATTTTATGACGATCGAGAATATATATAGGGTGTTTTTTATTGAGGTATAGAACTTCGAATTGAAATAAAACACAAGAAAATCGTTTTAATGTCCATCAATTTGGCTTTATTAGAAGGATAATTTTATGCCATTAATGTTTAAATATGATTTCGGGCATGTGGCCGCCGCGGCTGGCTCGAATATAGCCAATTCTACAGGTCCAATTTTCAACCACTCCAATTGCTGTGCACGGTGGCGAATCGATTCATTCGGGTCCTCTTCAACACTTTGCTCTACAGCGGCAATTGTTTCTTCGGTGCGCACTGTTCGACGTCTCTGCGGATGCGTATTATCACATAGAGTAAACGTAGTGCGAAAACGATCCATGTTTAACCGAATTAATTGCTCTGATGGACGATTATGTCGACCAAAAAATGGACGGAGCTTACGGTGAACTTCGCGAACTGAACCCTTACTTTCGAAATAAATTTGCACGATTTGCAGCGTTGTTCTTTTGTCAACCTGTTCATGATGAAATGGCAAACCAAACTAAATATTAATCACTTGACAGCTGACAAAATGGCCGCCAGTTAAAAAAGTGATGCCAACTTAAAGTTCTATACCCCAATAAAAAACCCCCTTTACTTTATAGGGTCTCAGGTCGATATTTCAAGGTGTTGCAAACGAAATGAGAAAGTTAGTATACCTGGAGGTGGAGGGTATAAAAACCAAGTTAACTTGATTAGTTTAAATTTTATAGATCTCCAAAGCAAAAATAATGGGTTATAAATATGAAACTGACTGTATACCCTCCACCACAGAGTGCATTGTTATGATAAACCTCTAGGTCACTAAAAGCTACGCCAATGTACTTATGATCTAACTTCTTAATTCTTTATCTATAACCTAACCTATTTTTATTGGATTTTTCATTGTTTTTATACCTTGTGTTTATGAACTAATGAAAAAATTATAATTTTGATGATTATTCACTGTAATTCTGGTAAGGTCCACAAATGTTTCATCTTTCATTTGATATCTTTTTATCTAGCTTCGGAACGAAATGAACTATGGGGTTTAAATTTTAAATTGGTGGGTATTGAATCGGCGAAATTGGTCCAGAGGGAAAAAGATTCCCTTAATAGGACTAAAAAATATCTCTAACAGTATTTAAAGAATTCAGAAATCTATCAAATATGCTTTAAATACTCTGAGGGATATTTTTAGTCCTATTAAGGGAAACTTTTTCCCTCTGGACCAATTTCGCTCATTTTCAATTCCCACAGGTTTACAACCAGTTCAAATATACATGGAAAATTTAATCCTCATAGCTCATTTCGTTCCGAAGCTAGATAAAACAAGTAAGGAAAGGCTAAAGTCGGACGGGGCCGACCATATAATACCCTACACCACTCTCTGCGTGTATACCTCGCTTTGATTACTAAACCCAGGTATTTCATGGGAGCAATTTTATGTAGTTCATATAAATTATACAGTTACTATAAATTCATCTTTAGTCAAATTTAATGAGAATGGTAAATAATAAAGTAATTGATCCAATTTTCCAGCAGATATTCCGAGTAAAGTAAATATAACATGATATAGAAAAATTGATCAAGATCCAATGATAAATACAGATTATACAGCGGTAATAGGATGAATCGGACGGACATTTGAAGGGGACCTATAACTACACTTGAGGCCTGTGCAAAAACATGCGCCAATATATTTCTCATTCACAGAGGTATTCCTAGTTGAAACATGTAATGATCTGCAAAATTTGATGAAGATCCGATGTAAGATGTAGTTTCTAGAGCTGGAATAGAGAAAGGGGCCCATTTGGGTTATACCAAAATATGGACATATGGGCATCGCCCCAACAAGTATGGAAAGGCTAAAGATGGACGGAGCCGACTATACGATACACTCCACTTTCTATTTCATTACAATTCAATTCGGTAAAAAAGTGAAATCGGGAAGGATTTTTGTATCCTGTAAATGTATGTGTTTGACAAAAAATGTTAAATCGGAAATGACATTTGTATGGGGGTATATTGAAACCTGTAATGATGTGACCCGCTTTCACCATGTATGCTTATTGGTGAAATATAATATGTAAAGTTTAGCCAAAATCGGTTAAACATTCGGGAGCGACATTTGTATTGGGGCTATATTTAAATCTGAACCGATCTTACCCACTTTCACCCTAGGTGCTTTTAGTTGGATTATAAGATGTTGTCCCAATTTTAAAGAAAATCGGGTTCAATATGTGGTTTCTAGAGCGGAAAATGTCAAATCGGGAGCGACATTTGTATGGGGGCTATATCTAAATCTGAACCGATCTTACCCACTTTCAGCATAGATGTTTCTAGCTGGATTATAAGATGTTGTGCCAATTTTAAAGAAAATCGGGAACAATATGTGGTTTCTAGAACGGAAAAAGTCAAATCGGGAGCGACATTTGTATGGGGGCTATATCTAAATCTGAACCGATTTTCTCCAAATTCAATACCGATCGTCCTTGGCCAAAAAAGTAACTTCTGCCAAATTTCATGATAATCGGACATTAATTGCGACCTGTAGAGTGCGAACAAGCTTAGATGGACAGCCGACGGACGGATGGACGGACAGACGGACAGACAGACATCGTTAAATCGACTCAGCTGGCGATTCTAAGCCGATCCGTATACTTAAAGGTGGGTCTAGCTCAATTATTTCTTGGTGTTACAAACATTTGGCGGAAAACTAACTTATAATACCCTATACCACGAAGTGGTATAGGTAAAAATGTTCTTGATTTTATGAATCAGTATGGCTAAATGCATAGAAAAAATGAATTTAGCACCCGAATAAAAAAAATTTTGGTTGCATAGTGTTATCTCTTTTACACTTGCTTGTGGACCGGAGATAAATTCAGCTGCTCAGTTGCCTATGAGTTGAAGTTCACTAATTATGGAATGTATGATGGAATTTACTTGCCATTTTAGGATTTTCAAAAAATCGTTTTTTTTTTTATTTTTTGGAAATGTTATTTTTCTTGGAAATGCCTGATCAGAGTGTTAAAAATGATATCCCAAAAGATTATGGCGGGGAAATGCACTTTATCCGGATTGTAGTCAACACAAAGACTTAAAAACGCTGCTCAGTCGCACTTTATTATTTAATTTTTCTAAAAAATATTTACAGTGATGTGTATAACAAATGTACTTATTCAAAAAAGACAGATTTTTTAATAGTTTTTTAAAAAATCCCAATAGGGTCTATTTTATGGCCCTCTGCTGTGGCCTAAGACATCTGCTTGAGACTTGTTTGCCGTTACTTTTGCTATCTTCGTTAATGAGTACGGTGCTGCCAGATTTTTCTTAGTGATCCATTAAGGAAAAAAACAATGCTGCCAACTTATCAAGTCCCTGAATTTTAAACTTATGTACGTATAACCCTACACTTAGAACAAAAAGACTGCTATTAACAACAGACATTGTTTGCTGGCCATCAGCAGGCACTTTTTCTGCTATTACAGCAATTTGTCTGCTATAACAGCAAATTATCTGCAGTTTTGCTTCAGCAGCCACACTGCTTAAAAGTTTGCTGGCTGCTGAAAATTGTTGCTGTTAATTAAAATTAAAAAAGATTAATGGCGCCGGGTCTTATATTTTTATTAGTCCGTGACAAATGTTAATGAAATGCATTATATTTTCTAAAAACCATGTTTAATTTATTCAATTGGCTCACAGTGGGTTGATGAATCCGTTTAATAGTTATTCTATTTCTCTAAATTCTTTCCGATGATACCCGACGATGATAGACTATGTCTTCGAAATTTCTGATAGTCCTCAAAATATTTTACTCCGAGTCCTTTACAATGTCAAAATAATCTTTAGCGGTAACGATCGGTATTAGCTGTCAGTTAGTGTCACTAATTTAGCTATACATATATCCATTAGGCACACATACATTTTACAGTCTGAAACTGCAGCACAAATAATGAGATGCTCGTTGATATAAATAATATAAATGCATTGATATATACGCAAAATAAAATTAGCAATGCCTTAAAGTAATAAATAAAATGTTAATATTTTTCTAATACTGCAATTTTTTGCGTGAGAAAATCTCTAGCAGAAAAGTAGAGGTAAGCAGTCTTCTTGAAAATTATCCAAAACTGACGAAGAACCATGTTGAAGTGTATATATAGAATATAAATCACTCCATAGTGAGATCAAGAAGCTATTTACGGAATTAGAAAGAATAAATGAACTCCATTCGCCTAAAAATGGTTAGCAGACTCAAATAATTCTAAGCCGATAATAGGTTGCGTAATTCGCAAAAAATTGTTTTATTCGCTGTTGTTGGAAATAATTTGATTCTATTCAATAGCAGAATCATGCTGCTGAAACAGCAAGTCTGCCTTCTCTTTTCAGCAGACAAAGTCTGCCAAAAACAGCAGACTTTTCTGCTGTTTTTACAGTCAAATTCTTTTGAGTGTATATTTCTCTCCCTTAAGAAGCCACTGGAAAAACATGAGAAGTGACCGTGGCTCTTATGGCCCATGTAAGGCATTCCGTTTATTTACAATTTCTGACTGTTTGCCACATGTTTTGCTGTTGTTGTTTCTTATCAAAACCCCGTTACATGTCAAACATAAAATTTGCTTTAAAACAATGTGTCTATTATTTAACATTTAACATTCAGCAAATAATTAAGTCAACATTAATGAAATTTAAGACAACAAGGTGTTGTATTACCACCCACAAAATAGAGCGACAGCAACACAACACAAACGCCACATGTTGCCAACCCACTTTGAGCAGAAGAAAAAACTGAACAAGAGTTAACAAAACGTTAACAGAAAATATAAATTACCCTGGGGTAAAACATGAACGATGACGGCGGTGAATGGACATCTGGGTGGAGGGGTGGCGGAAAGGAGGGACATGTCTTTCCTTTCCTTTTCCTTGGCTTACGAGGACTCGTTTGCCGAAACGCAAGAACATGAAACGTGAAACAAGTTCACTGGAAAAGGGGTCATAGCTTAACAACATGTAACCAGCCAACAGTTACAGTGATGAGGAGTAACAAAAAATAAGGGGGCATGGGATGATGGATGGACTCCCGGTTTGGTTGGTTAAGTGAGAATGAGTGGTGCAATATGATTGTGCTGAACGATTGTGTTTCCTCCCGGCCGGAAATTAAGCAGACCTACCCTTACGTTAAAGGTTTTTTTTTTTGCTTTCCGAAACATTTTCTTTAAAGTTTTAACTTTTAATTAAAAATATTTATATATATTTTTAAATTCCATCATTTTTCTTAAACCCTTTTTGGGCTATTGGTTCGATAATAAATATTCTTGGCGTGGGTATGTCACGTGTTTTCGTTTTTGTTTTGTTTGCTGCTAACTTATATAGCATATTTTCCAGCATGACTTTCAATTAAGTTTTGCGCAACATACTTTTAGGCTTCACGAACATGTGAGAAAATTGAAAATTGCACAATCTGTTGCAGTGCATAGGAAAAGTTTTGGCCGCAAAGTTTTTCCTTTTTAGTGGTGTTGTGCCAACAGTACAATTTGTGGTAGGGGGAAATGTGACGCAGAAGTTTTTTCAGATTTGGAAAGCCCTACACTAGGGAGGGGTAGTTGGGTGAACTATGATGGGACTATGCAACAAAACTTTTGCCTATGGACTAAGTATAACATTTTCCGATTTATATGGAGGAAATTAAATTTTAGTCTCGAAAACGATATTTAAAAAGTATGGAAATTTTTTAATTAATAAAATTAATTTTAAATAATAAAATTAATTTTAATAATTTTTAATTAATAAAATTAATTTTAATTAATAAAATAATTAATAAAATTAATTTTAATAATTTTTTAATTAATAAAATGAATAGTAAAATTAATTTTAATAATTTTTTAATTAATAAAATGAATAATAAAATTAATTTATATATTTTTTTTAATTAAAAAAATCATTTTAATTAATAAAATAAATAATAAAATTAATTTTAATAATATTTTAATTAATAAAATTAATTTTAATAAATAAAATAAATAATAAAATTAATTTTAATAATTTTTTAATTAATAAAATTAATTTTAATTAATAAAATAAATAATAAAATAAATTTTAATAATTGTTTAGTTAATAAAATTAATTTTAATTAATAAAATAAATAATAAAATTAATTTTAATTAATAAAATAATTAATAAAATTAATTTTAATTAATAAAATAAATAATAAAATTAATTTTTATAATTTTTTAATTAATAAAATTAATTTTAATTAATAAAATAAATAATAAAATTAATTTTTATAATTTTTTAATTAATAAAATTAATTTTAATTAATAAAATAAATAATAAAATTAATTTTAATTAATAAAATAAATAATAAAATTAATTTTAATAATTGTTTAGTTAATAAAATTAATTTTAATTAATAAAATAAATAATAAAATTAATTTTAATTAATAAAATAATTAATACAATTAATTTTAATTAATAAAATTAATAATAAAATTAATTTTTATAATTTTTTAATTAATAAAATTAATTTTAATTAATAAAATTAATTTTAATAATTTTTTAATTAATAAAATTAATTTTAATTACTAAAATAAATAATAAAATTAATTTTAATAATTTTTTAATTAATAAAATTAATTTTAATAATTTTTTAATTAATAAAATTAATTTTAATTAATAAAATAAATAATAAAATTAATTTTAATAATTGTTTAATTAATAAAATTAATTTTAATTAATAAAATAAATAATAAAATTAATTTTAATAATTTTTTAATTAATAAAATTAATTTTAATATTTTTTTAATTAATAAAATTAATTTTAATTAATAAAATAAATAATAAAATTAATTTTAATATTTTTTAATTAATAAAATTAATTTTAATTAATAAAATAAATAATAAAATAATTTTAATAATTTTTTAATTAATAAAATTAATTTTAATTAAAAAAATAATAAAACTAATTTTAATAATTTTTAATCAATAAAATTAATTTTAATTAATAAAATAAATAATAAAATTAAGTTTAATATTTTTTTAATTAATAAAATTAATTTTAAATTATAAAATAAATAATAAAATTAATTTTAATAACTTTTTAATTAATAAAATTAATTAAAAAATAAAAAAAAATAATTTTCGACGAAAGTACCTTAATAAAATTATTTAAATAATAAATACAATTATTCTAAAAAAAATAGTATTACTAAAATTTCATATTTCGTCCAAAGTACCTTTAATATTTGTACTCTCCTTTTGAAAATATAAGTCCAATATCACACGATTTTATTCTCAATTTAAGGTGCTTAGAATGGCTACAAATCTTCAATTTCACACATAGAAACATTGGTTTAGAAAAGTCTCCAAAAAATTTAGCAAAAAATATTTTTTTTTTTCAAAACGTAAAAAATCGGGAAAAATTATTTTTTTTAATTTTAATTTCAAATTTATTAAATGTCATTCTAAGGGTTAAATGGCCGAGATCTTTGTTAATCATAATCACAATAATATTTTGGCTGTTTTTCTTTAAGACTGGATAACTAAGCTGCGATAACAAAAATCTAAATAAAATGTTAAAATTTCACTCAAAATAAAAAATTCTTTTTTAAAATGATCAATGTGTGTGTGAAAACAAATTTTGAAAAATAATTTTGTATTAAAAAATTTTTGACTTAGCCTGGATAAAACCAGTGTAAGTCAAAATGATGGATATCGAGGCTAAGTCCAATAAAGTCGACACAAAATATTTTTTTGAAAATTTCTTTTGATACATATATTTATATTGTAGACAATTTTAAAAAATATTTTTTTATTTTGAGCAAAAAATTAAATTTTTATTAACGTTTTTGTTATCGCGGCTTAAAGAAAAACAGCCCTATTATTAAGAAATAATATTTTTTTACATCATATTTGTCCAAAATGCATACAGTGTGGAGAATATCTTGTACTCAATGTCGTATACTTAATGTTAATTATTTTAAATTAATATTAATCATACGCATACGGAAATCGTTCGTACTCTCCTTTTGAAAATATAAGTCCAATAGCACCCTCTTTTATTTTCAATTAAAGATGCTTATGATGGCCACAAATTTTACGAATTTCACATAGAAACAACATTTTAGAAAAAGTCTCCAAAAAATTGAATTTTTTTTTCGAAAAAAATTTTTCGGCTCAAAAAAATACATAAAAAATAGAAAAAATTTAAAAAAAACATATTTTTTTTAATAGGTAACATTCTAACGAAGAAAATAATATATATATGTCAAAAATCTATGGATAAATATAGAAATTATGACAGTCTTTGTAAATGCAAAAGAAATACAAAAAATCATGACTTTTTTTAATTTTTTTTTAAATATCGTCCAATACACCCACTTTTATTTTCATTTAAAAGTGCTTATGATAGCTACAAATGGTGCTAATTTCACATTCACATGGAAACAGTGGTTTAGGACCAGTCTCCAAAAAATTGCGATTTTTTTTCGAAAAATAACTTTTACTGATTCAAAAGAAAAACTTATAAAAAATTATGTTCCTTTACTTTTTAATAGTTAGTCTATGGGTAAATGTAGAAGTTATGACACTCTTTGTATAAGAATTTAAAAAAAAATATGATTTTGTATTTTTTAATAGCGTCCAATAGCACCCGCTTTAATTTTCAATTAAAGGTGCTTATAATGGCTACAAATTGTCAATTTCACTTAGAAAAAGTTTCCAAATAATGATATTTTTCTTCAAAAAAACTTTTTCTGGCTTGGAAAAAATACATAAAAATTAAAAAAAAAATCTGAAGAATATTTTGTTTTATTTTCTAAAAAGCTAACATTCTAACGAAGAAATCAATGTGTATATGTAAAAGATCTTTTGATCTATATAAATATAGAAAATATGACAGTCTTGGTAGACACAAAAGAATTAAAAAAATCATGATTTTTTAATTTTAGTTTAAATTTTTGACAAAGGAATGTTTTCTTTGATTTTCGAATACATCTTACGGACAAAACAAGTCTATGGATAAATGTAGAAGTTACTACCCTTCTTGCAGAAGTACATGTCGTCTACAGGTACGATTAAATCAATTTAAGTAAAAACTTGGAAAAAATGACACACGACTTTTTGAAATTCCCGTACTTCTACAATTATCTATTAAATCCATGAAGAATACCACATTTCTCCTACTCTTAGGGCTATGATTAGTTTAAATTGAAGTGAAAGCTCATATATGTAAGTCACAGCTCTTCGTCAAAAATTTATTAAATGTCATTCCAAGGGTTAGAAGGCCGAAATTTGACATGCATAAATAATTAATTAATAATAATATTCATATTTTTCCAAAATACATAAATTTTTTCAGTGTGGAAAAAACTCATGTACTCAATGTCGTATACTTAATTTTAATTAAGTCCAGTCCATGTTCTAATTCTCTGTTGGAATCAGCCAATCTCTCTAAAGATTATTTGCAATTTACGTTTTGTGATGTGTCTCCTCATATTAAGAAATCCATGTTTACTAATGTTACATCATTTGCAGATAACTCTAACTTGCACATTTTTGTTGAAGATATTTATTCAGGCATATTTCATACAAAACTGATATTGGTGGAGTGTCTGCCTTTGTCGTAAAAGAATGTTGTGAATCTTTAATCATGCCACTTAAGATAATATTCACGAAATCTTTATGTTGTGGCTATTTTATGCAAAAGTGGAAAAATTGTAGTTGTTCCAATATTTAAATCTGGTCAAAAAATAATGTAATTAATTATAGACCCATTTCAAAACTGTCAAATATTGCCGAACTTTTTGAACACATAATTTGCGTTAAATTCACTTTTAGATTTAAGAGCTGTGTAAGTCCTGCTCAACATGGGTTTTCCATGGAAGGTCTACAACTAGCAATTTAGCAGTTTTTATAAAATATTGTATTTCATATTTTGAGAGGGGTGTTCAAGTGGACACCCCTATCTAAAGCTTTCCTATCGAAAGTTCCGCATAACATATTAATATATTAATTAATTGGCTTTCGCTCAGAAATTTTTGATTGATTTCGAACATATTTAATGAATAGACACTGTTCGGTATTTTTAGATGGTTTCTATTCAGATACTTATATTCCAACTTCGGGTATCCCACAATGAAGTGTACTGGGTCCGTTGTTATTCAATATTTTTGTTAATGATATTAATTGTTGTTTTTTGAATTCTAGGCATCTTATGTATGCTGATGATTTAATTTTCGGGAATATTCGATTTTTTAGTGACACAAAATTATTGCAGGATGATATTTATAGATTTGCTTCATTACATGGTAATCGTGTTGAGAAAGTTCATAAAACGTTTATAAATTTTGCTTTAAACTTTTCTGCACCAATTCCATCGTATGAAAGTAGACGTTTACTTCTATCTTTAAAGTCTTTGGCTTCTAGAAGAGATATAGCTACACTGGTGTTTTTTGCATGGTATTATAAACGCCACTGTAGATTGTCCACAGTTACTTTCTCTCATTCAGTTTAGAGAGCCGTCCCGATTTTTTGAGACATTACTACACTTTTCAAATCGATCGACATTTTTCTAATTATGCTTCTAATGAATACTTCATTAAATCGATGTAACTTTTTAATACTAATATAATGGCCCACCCTATATATTTGGTAGGAAATACTTAAAAAAATTTAAAATAACTAATTAAAAAACAATTAAATTTGACTATAAGGATGAAATACGTGTATAGTGAAATGTGTGAACAAAGAAAAAAAAAATTACTTGATCGAATAGCTGAAATTCGAATGCATTACATTCAAAACTCATATTAAAAAATAAATAATTTTATAATGGACATTTTTAAATATTCAAATTTAAAATATGTAAAAATTATTTAATATTAAAATTTGTAAGATTTGAAAAAGTCCAAAATCACTACCACCTCAATTACTGCTACCTCAGCTATTCAGAAAATAGAAGAATATTCAATTCCGTCCAAAAATGTATTTTTGAATAATATTTTCCTTCAACTACTCACGAACGAAACTACATGAAACAATCCAAAAAAAAACTATTTCTAAAAAATCTTTGCGAAATGTTCTTAGTTGGGCTATTACCTTTAAAACGATAACCAAAAATTTAAATTCGAAGCAAGTCAGTTTTAAGATTTTTGTCCATGAAACGGAGCAATAAATGACATTCTATGGAGTTGATAAATATAGCAAAGAAATAATCATTTCATCTCTTCAAAATACATTATATATATTTTAAAAATGTCCAATATTAACGATTGTTCGCCGAACACAGGGGCGTATACATAATTTTTAATCAGTTTACATCAAATTAATATTGATCATACGCTCAAATGGAATACTTATTACACAGTCACACTTTTCTTCAAAACGTTTAACAATTGTAAACTTTAAGAGATAGGAACCTTTCATGGATAAAGAATACTAAATATCACATACATAAATAGTAGGGTCATGATTGATTTGGATTAAATTTAAACCCCGTATCAGCTGCAAGCCTCCTCCATAAATTTATTGCATGTCCTAAATATTTTAAAGAAAAATTCATTTTAAGAGATTTAGTTTCTTCGACCATCCCAGCTATTATAAAAGAAAAAAATATTTTTGTTTATATAACTTGGTTTTAAACAAAAATTAAAAAATCAATTTTTTTTTAAAACCAAAAGAAAATATATTATATTATTTATCTATATATATTTTACATGCAGACATTGATTTCTTCGTTAGAATGTTAACTATTAATATAAAAAACAAAATATTTTTTCATTATTATTTTATGGGATTGTTTTAATTTTTTAAATAATTCTTTTGCATCTACCAAGAGTGTCATAGCTTCTATATTTATCAATATATGTTTTACATACATACATTGATTCTTCGTTAGAATGTTAACTATTAAGTTTTAAAACAAAATATTTTTCTATTTTTTTTTTCATTATTTTGTATGGGATTTTTTTGTATATATTTTCTTGAAAAGAATTTTTTCTAAATTTTTAGGAGACTGTTCTTAAACCTCTGTTTCTATGTAAAAATGAAATTCAGAACATTTGTAGCCATCATAGTTAGCTTTAATTGGACCTATATTTCCAAATTAAGAATACAAATATTGAAGGTACTTTCAACCTTCCTTCTCCAAAATACATGACATATTCGAAAAATTTCCAGTAGTAAATATTGTTCACCGAACCCAGGGGCGTATACATAATTTTTAATCAGTTTACATTAAATTAATATTAATCATACGCTCAAATGGAATAATTTGTAGTATCAAATATTGTTCAGAGTGAAAATGTGGCCCAAACATTAATTTTGTTCCCGCACTCCCTGCATCCAGGGGCGGATACATAATTTTAATCAGTCTACTCAAGATTAATATTAATCATACGCTCAAATGGAATACTTTTTACAGGATTTTCTTCAAAACAATTGTAAACTTTAAGAGATAGGGACCGTTCAGGGATAAAGAATACCAAATTTCACATATGGTTGATTTGGATTGAATCCCCTGAAACAGCTACACACCACGTCCATAAATTTGTTGCATATCATTCTAAGGGTTAGATGTCCGAAATATTTCATGAAAACATGCACTTTAAGAGACTTGTTTTCTTCGACCCAGGATACCAGTTATTATAAAATAAAAAATATTTGTTTATCTAACTTGCAATGAGAGTTTTGGCGTTATTTAAACAAAAATTAAGAAATCATTTTTTTAATTATTTTGCTTCTACCAAGAGTGCCATAGCTTCTATATTTATCTATATATATTTTACTACAGACATTGGTTTCTTCCTTAGAATGTTAACTATTAAAATTTAACTCACCGTACCAAGGGGCGTATACATAATTTTAATTAGTTTACATGAAAATAATATTGATCATACGCTCTAATGGAACACTTTTGGAGTATTAAATATTGTCCAGAGTGGAAATTAGTCCACAGGACGGATACATAATTTTAATTAGTTTACATGAAATTAATATTGATCATACGCTCAAATGGAATACTTATTACAGGATTTTCTTCAAAACTCGCAACATTTTTTAAACTTTAAGTGATATGAACCATTCAGGCATAAAGAAATATCTCATAAATAGTAGGGCCATGATTGATTTGGATTGAAGTTAAACTCTTCTAAGAGTTAGATGTCCGAAATTTTTAGGAAATATTCGCTTTAAGAGACCTGGGTCGAACCCAGGATGCCAGCTATCATATTTTATTATCTAATTTCTAATGCGAATCTTCGCATTTAAAAAAATAAAGATTTTTTAAAAAATTCCTTTGGTTTTACCAAGAGTGCCATAATTTCTATATTTATCTATATATAATTTACAGACAGACATTGGTTTCTTAGTTAAATTGTTAACTATTAAAATTTAACTCACCGTACCCAGGAGCGTATACATAATTTTAATCAGTTTACATTAAATTAATATTAATTATACGCTCAAATGGAATACTTTTGGAGTATTAAATATTGTTCAGAGTGAAAATTAGTCCACAGGGCGGATACATAATTTTAATTAGTTTACATGAAATTAATATTGATCATACGCTCAAATGGAATACTTATTACAGGATTTTCTTCAAAACTCACAACATTTTTTAAACTTTAAGCGATATGAACCATTCAGGGATAAAGAAATATCTCATAAATAGTAGGGCCATGTTTGATTTGGATTGAATTTAAACTCTTCTAAGAGTTAGATGTCCGAAATTTTAAGGAAATATTCGCTTTAAGAGACCTGGGTCGAACCCAGGATCCCAGCTATTATATTTTATTATCTAATTTCTAATGCGAATTTTCGCATTTAAAAAATGAAGGTTTTTTTAAAAATTCCTTTGCTTCTACCAAGAATGCCATAATTTCTATATTTATCTATATATAATTTACATACAGACATTGGTTTCTTAGTTAAATTGTTAACTATTAAAATATAAAACAAAATATTTTTTCTAATTTTTTTCATTATTTTTTATAGGTATTTTTTCAAGATTTTTTAAAAAATTCTTTTACGCCTACCAAGAGTGCCATAGCTTCTATATTTATCTATATATAAATTACATACAGACGTTGGTTTCTTAGTTAAATTCTTAACTATTAAAATATAAAACAAAATATTTTTTCTAATTTTTTCATTATTATTTATGGATTTTTTCAAGATTTTTTTTTTTAAATTCTTATGCGTCTACCAAGAGTGCCATAGCTTCTTTATTTATCTATATACATTTTACATATATATTACTATATTTACATGCATACATTGGTTTCTTCGTTAGAATGTTAACTATTAAAATATGAAACAAAATATTTGTTTCCATTTTCTTTCATTATTTTTTATGGGATTTTTTTTTAAGATTTTTTAAAAACTTCTTTTGCGTTTACCATGAATGCCATAATTTCTATATTTATCTATATATATGATTTACATACAGACATTGGTTTCTTAGTTAAATTGTTAACTATTAAAATATAAAACAAAATATTTTTTCTACTTTTTTTCATTATTTTTTATAGGTTTTTTTCAAGATTTTTTAAATTTTTTTCCGTCTACATATATTTATTTATTTACTTTACATATACATTATTATATTTACATGCAAAATAAAAAACAAAATATTTGTTTCCATTTTCTTTCATTATTTTTTATGCGATTTTTTTTCAAAAAATTTTAAAAAAATTCTTTTGCGTCTACCAAGAATGCCATAATTTCTTTATTTATCTATATATAATTTACAACTATTAAAATATAAAAAAAATATTTTTTAAATTTTTTTTTCATTATTCATTATGGATTTTTTCAAGATTTTTTAGAAAATTCTTTTGCGTCTACCAAGAGTGTCATAGCTTCTATATTTATCTATATATATATTTTACATATATAAAGAGTGATTTTTTTGAGGTTAGGATTTTCATGCATTAGTATTTGACAGATCACGTGGGATTTCAGACATGGTGTCAAAGAGAAAGATGCTCAGTATGCTTTGACATTTCATCATGAATCGTCTTACAAACGAACAACGCTTGCAAATTATTGAATTTTATTATCAAAATGCGTGCTCTGTTAAGAAAGTTCATTGCGCGCTTCCATTTTATGGTCAGTTTAATCGACCCACTGAAGCGGCTATTCGGGCTATTGTGACTAAATTTCGCACCAAATTTACATTGTTGGACATTAAACCACCAACACGCTTACGTAGAGTGCGAACTGAAGAAAATATCGCAGCTGTATCGGCCAGTGTTAATGATGACCACCAATTTTCGATTCGTCGCCGTTCGCACCAATTGGGTCTCTGTTACTCAAAAACGTGGAAATGCCAAAATTGGACTAAGCGGATGGACCACCTAAGACGCAGCCGCGGTCAACATTTAAATGAAATTATCTTCAAAAAGTAAATGTCATGGACCAATCTAACGTTTCAAATAAAGAACCGATGAGATTTTGCAAATTTTATGCGTTTTTTTTTTAAAAAAAAGTTATCAAGCTCTTAAAAAATCACCCTTTATTATTATATGTACATGCAGACATTGGTTTCCTCGTTAGAATGTTAACTATTAAAATATAAAACAAAATATTTTTCTAATTTTTTCATTATTTTTTATGGATTTTTTTTTCAAGATTTTTTAAAAAATTCTTTTGCGTCTACCATGTGTGTCATAAGTATTAAAATAAAAAAAATATGTTTTCTTTTTTTTTTAATTATTTTTATGGAATTTTTTTTCGAGATTTTTGGAATTTTTTTTTGTGTCTACCTGGAGTGCCATAACTTCTACATTTATCCGTAGATATTTCACATACAAACATTGGTTTCTTCGTTAGAATGCTAACTTTTAAAATATAAAACAAAATATTTTTTATTATTTTTTATGGGATTTTTTTCGTGGCAGTAAAATATATATATTTTTTTTTAATTGTTTTTTCTATTTTTTTAGGAGACTCTTCCTAAATCACTATTTCTATGTGAAAGAAAATTCGCTATATTTATAGCAATCATAATTAGCTTTAATTGGACCTATATTTCAAAAATGAGAGTACAAACATTGAATATTAATGGTATCTTTAACGAATATTGGAATTTTAGTAAAAATTAGAAAAAATATCTAATCCAAAAATTTTGGATTCTTCGTTAGAATGTTAACTATTAAAATATAAAAAAAATATTTTTTCTTTTTTTTTTCATTATTTTTTATTGGGATTTTTTGTGTCCACAAAAATGATTTTTTTCTAAATTTTTAGGAAATTCTTCCTAAATCACTATTTATATGTGAAAGCAAAATCGCAATATATACAGTAATCATAATTAGCTTTAATTGGAATTATATTTCCAAAATGAGAGTACAAATATTAAATATTATAGTAGTTGACACAAGCTTGCAGAGAGTGGCAGGAGAATTTTCCTATTGTGAAAAACTTTTTAAAAATACCCCTGAAGATGACCAACGGAGTTGGTCGAAATATTGGGAAATAAAAAACAAGAAAATAATAAAATAGTCATTTTTGTTTTATTATTTGAAAAACCTGACCTCAAGCCGAACAAAATACAAAACGCAACACATCAAAAAGGTCAACCATACATACCACTAACATATTAAATATTTAAATATAAAATTTTAAGGAATATTGGAATTTTAGTAAAAAAAAATTGTATTGAATGCACAATGTACACAAAAAATAAATATTTAGGTCTCGTACACAAAATCTCATTATTCAAAGTAATACTAAAAACTTCATAATAAATATAAAATTAATTTTTAATTTGAAATTATTATTTTACCACAGAGTTCGCTCAGTAATACCATGTCAGCTGTAATGCAATTGACATGTTTACACATTTAAAAACATTTCCCTTATTTACACGCCCATAGTTTGGGGGAACTTTCGCCCCCAAAAGTTGTCAAAACACTCTCATTACTTACTTAGTAATTGAAATTAAATAGTAGTAACATAATTAAATTAAAAAGTTGTTTCTTTGCCTCCAGCAAAATAAATAAATAACAATTTTGTACAACGAATCAAAAAATGAAAATGTATTCCAACGAAACCAAAAGCACACACACACATACAAAACCCCACAATGTTTTTCCGTGAAATTATTATTATTTTAATTAGTTTTTGATAGACTGAAACCAACACCAACAGTTCCGACAAAGTCAGCCACAGCATTTCCAAAATCACATCCACATCCTCCTCCACGTAAAGTCAGGGAAAACTTTTAACAAAATATTTTCATAATGCTTAGTTGGTGGTAGTGTGTGGGAGGGTGAGAGGGAGTATGTCGCACAACCAACCAACCATAGATAGATATATAGACATTAGAGTGAGTCGAGAGAGGAATTGAGAGTAAAGGATTTTTTTATTTCTATTTATCACAATGTCAACAAAATTTGTTCGTTTGCCCCAACCGAAATCCCCTAAATCATTAAAAGCTGTCATATCTATGTTCTTAATATTGTGACGAAGAGATTAAAAACAAGTCCGTTCTGCCAGCCACCTTAATGTATTTGCATATGACACGTACACATTTTATGCATATGTAAGTACACACAAGGTTATTTCGTTAATTAAAGAAATATGTTCTTGTGTTCCTCTCATCAAATTTCCCCAGTAAAGATATGAATTTGAGCAGCAGCAAGTGGGAATAAAGATTTCGTTGCAGGGGGAGTGTTGAGGGAAGGTGAAAGGCCCGTCGGGGCTCGTATGAAATTCTTGGCAAGGTTCCAGTTAAAACGGATATACCAACTGGCATATGTGACATATGCAATTAGATATATATATAAATCATGCAATTTCCAATATAAAATAAATATTGTCCATATTCTTAGCCAATAGAAATGTCCTGCAAAAACACTTTTTGAAAAGGAAAATGACAATAAATTATAATCCAAAAGAAAAATGTCAACTATGTGGCACGTAGCTGCGTCCATGTCATCTAGTTTAGGTCAACAAAAAATGCTTGTGATCTAAATGAAGCTTTCTACGATGCATTGCCATATCGTAGCAATAACTCCGCAGAATAGATCGGGTAGAACCGAGTGGCAGTTTTTAGAGAAACATTGCCGTTACATTATTGAGCAATAACCGCCGCTAAATAAAATAAAATTAAAAAAAAAAAAATAAAATTTTGTCCGGATTTCTTTAAATATTTTTCATACTCTTCTCACCCATATGTCAATGGAAAATTAATCAAATTTCTTGTGGAACAGAATCTGGATTTGAACCTGAAGTACTTTATATATTTTCCTCTCTCTTTTTCCCCATTTGTTGGGACGGAATATTATGGGAAATATTTCTTTAAATATTTTCTTCTAATAAATAAATATTTCTTCTTCTAATATTTTCCATACTCTTTCCACTCATGCACCTGTGGAAAATGTATCTGCATTTGCATGCTATTGCCATGACTTGAACCTGGAGTTCTTTACATAATTTTCTTAGCCTATGGGTAGAATGCTTAAAACAGAATCTTGTGGGTAAAAATTTCTTTAAATATTTTCCACATTCTTCTCGTCCATTTGCCTAAGGAAAGTGTAGCTAATTTCTTGTGGAACAGAATCTTCTAAAAGTATATGTATTTGAACCTGGAGTTCTTTACTCATTTTTCCACACTATTTCTATCCACATTTTTGGAACAGAATCTTATGGAAAATAATTTTCTAGCAGAGAAATCTGCTTTCAGAAATTAACGTTGTATTCAGAGATTTACGTTCAGAGATCAGATCAGTCTTTTTTTCAGAGATCTACTTCCAGAAATGAATAAACTTGATGTCGATATTTTTATATATTTAGATTTACTTTAAGAAATATCTTTTACTAAAGATCTCCTACAAGAGATCTGCTATTGAAGATCACCCATAACAGATTTTCTATTGAAGATCTCCTAGTAGAGATATCATAGTAGAGAACTCCTATTGAAGATCTCCTAGTAGAGATCTCCTATAGGAGATCTCCTGGTAGAGATCTTCTATTAAAGATCTCCTTTGAAAGATCTTCTAGTAAATATCTCCTTTATGATCTTCTATTAAAGATCTCCTTTGAGAATTCTTCTATTTAAGATCTCCTTTGAAAAATCTTCTATTGAAGATCTCCTGTGAGAGATCTTCTATGAGAGATCTTCTATGAGAGATCTTCTATTGAAGGTCACCTATGAGAGATCTTCTATTGAAGGTCACCTATGAGAGATCTTCTATTGAAGATCACCTATGAAAGATCTTCTATTGAAGATCACCTATGAAAGTTCTTCTATCAGAAATCATCTATTGAAGATCACCTATAAGAGATCTTCTATTGAAGATCTGCTATTAGAGATCTTCTATTGAAAATCTCCTATAAGAGATCTTCTATTGATGATCTCCTATTAGAGATCTTCTATTGATGATCTCCTATTAGATATCTTCTATTGAAGATCACCTACGAGATATCTACTATTGAAGATCTCCTATTAGAGCTCATCTATTTAAGATCTCCTATTAGATATCTTCTATTGAAGATCTCCTATTAGAGATCATCTATTGAAGATCTTCTATTAGAGATCATTTATTGAAAATCTGCTATTAGAGATCATCTTTTGATGATCTCCTATTAGAGATCATCTATTGAAGTTCTCCTATTAGAGATCTTCTATTGATGATCTCCTATTAGAGATCTTCTCTTGATGATCTCCTAATAGATATCTTCTATTGAAGATCACCTACGAGATATATGCTATTGAAAATCTCTTATTAGGGATCATCTATTGAAGATATCCTATAAGAGATCTACTATTGAAGATCTCCTATTAGATATCTTCTATTGAAGATCTCCTATTATAGATCTTTTATTGAAGATCTCCTTTTATAGATCTTCTATTGAAGATCTCCTATTAGAGTTCTTTTATTAAATATCTCCTGCCAAAGATCTTCTATTAAAGATCTCCTACCAAAGATCTTATATTAAAGATCTCCTATCAAATCTATTGATGATCTCCTAGAAAGATCTGCTATTAGAGATCTCCCATGAGAGATCTTCTATTGAAGATCTCGTATTAGACTCTAGATATCAATATATACTTTCAGAGATAATATGTCATTGATGTCTTATCTCTCCTATTGAATATCTCCTATTAGATATCTTCTATTGAATATCTCCTATTATAGATATTCTATTGATGATCTTCTATTAGAGATCTTCTATTGATGATCTCCTATTAGAGATCATCTTTTGAAGATCTTCTATTAGTGATCTTCTATTGAAGTTATGCTATTAGAGATCTTCCATTGAAGATCTCCTATTAGATATCTTCTATTGATCATCTCCTATTAAAGATCTTCTATTGATGATCTCCTATTAGAGATCTTCTATGGAAGATCCCGTATTAGAGACCTTCTATTAAAGATCTGCTATTAGCGATCTTCTAATGAAGTTCTCCTATTAGCGATCTTCTAATGAAGTTCTCCTATTAGAGATCTTCTATTGAAGTTCTTTTATTGAAGTTCTTCTATTGAAGTACTCCTATTAGAGATCTTCTATTGAAGATCTCCTATTAAAGGTCTTCCATTGAAGATCTCTTATTAGAGGTCTTCCATTGAAGATCTCATATAAGAGATCTTTCATTGAAGATCTCCTATTAGATATGTCCTATGAGACATCTTCTACTAGAGATCTCCTATGAAACATGTTTCTATTAAATATCTCTTATGAGATATCTTGTTTTGAAGATATTGTATTAGAGATCTTCTGTTAGAGATCTCCTATTGAAGATCTCATATAAGAGATCTCCTTTCAGAGATCTGCTATGAGAAATCTCCAATGAGAGATCTTCTACTAGAGATCCCCTATGAGAGACCATCTATTGAAGATCTCCTATTATAGATTTCTTACTGGAGATCTATGTTGAGATATCTTCTATTAGAGATCTTCTATTGAAGATCTCTTATTTTCTTGATGATCTTCTATAAGAGATCGTCTATGAGAGATCTTCTATTGAAAATTTCCTGTGAGAGATCTTCTATTGAAGATTTCCTGTGAAAGATCTTTTATTAGAGATTTCGTATGAGGGATCTTCTTTTGATGATCTCCTATGAGAGGTCTTCTATTAGAGATTTTCTTCTGGAGATCTTCTTTGAGAAAACTTCTATTAGAGATCTTTTATGAGAGATCTTCTATTAGACATCCCATATGAGGGATATTCCATTAGAGATCTTCTGTGAGAGATTTACTTATAGATATCAAGATATATTTTCAGAGATAGTATGTCATTGATCTTCTGGCAGATTTTAAGCAATAAATATCACGAAAACGTTGCACGAGATTTCATAAATCAACATTTTTTGAATAAGTAATCGATTTCTTAATATTTAAAGTCCCATTGTAATGTAGTCGGTAATCCGTAGCTCAACTTTGTTAACCAGATATAAAGAGTGATTTTTTTGAGGTTAGGATTTTCATGCATTAGTATTTGACAGATCACGTGGGATTTCAGACATGGTGTCAAAGAGAAAGATGCTCAGTATGCTTTGACATTTCATCATGAATCGTCTTACAAACGAACAACGCTTGCAAATTATTGAATTTTATTATCAAAATGCGTGCTCTGTTAAGAAAGTTCATTGCGCGCTTCCATTTTATGGTCAGTTTAATCGACCCACTGAAGCGGCTATTCGGGCTATTGTGACTAAATTTCGCACCAAATTTACATTGTTGGACATTAAACCACCAACACGCTTACGTAGAGTGCGAACTGAAGAAAATATCGCAGCTGTATCGGCCAGTGTTAATGATGACCACCAATTTTCGATTCGTCGCCGTTCGCACCAATTGGGTCTCTGTTACTCAAAAACGTGGAAATGCCAAAATTGGACTAAGCGGATGGACCACCTAAGACGCAGCCGCGGTCAACATTTAAATGAAATTATCTTCAAAAAGTAAATGTTATGGACCAATCTAACGTTTCAAATAAAGAACCGATGAGATTTTGCAAATTTTATGCGTTTTTTTTTTAAAAAAAAGTTTTCAAGCTCTTAAAAAATCACCCTTTATAAGTGGTTGATTAATTTTCTGGCAACTTTGAAAAGCCAGCGTGTATATGTCACACAACTTGCTTTGCCTTGTTATCAAATCCTTATTTGGTATTCCATGTGGCTGCTGCTGCCACAATGAAAATGAAACCTTTTTTTGCCGGCTACTAATTTGTCCTTGTTCATTAGAGGAACATTTTTCATTTTCGGGTAAATCAAGAAAAAGTTGACCGTTTTTTTTTTTGCTCCAGCTCCGCCTTTTCTATATCTCGTCGTATATGACCAAAAGTTTATTTAACACTTTTTTCTTGGTGCCATGAATGAATGAAAAGAAAATGGAGGAAGGAATGGAATAGTAAAAAGCGAATGACTTCATTTCATGTGACAAAATAAACTTTGTTAATCAAGATTTACGAAAATAAAAAAACACGCAAAGAGGGAATACAAATACGAAACTACCCGCCCCCGAACTACTCGGTTCGAAATGACCATAAAAATGTTTTATTTGTGACAATAACAAGTATAAAAACTAAATAAACATTGTTGACACTCCCCCCTCCAGCTTTTCTTTTGGGCCACACGCATACAATGGACTCGTAAATTATCATCAAATCCCTTCTATAATTCATTTAAAGGAAACTGTGCCACAATAGCTACGAAATTTATATAGAAATAAATGTTTTAGAAGGGTGAGGGGGGGTGAAGCAACAAGTATTTGATAACGAAGTGTTTTTCAAAAGTTGTTGGTCGTTTAGAAAACCTACTCACGCAATTTTAGATTTCTTGTATTTTATATTAATCAGGTGTGGTGGATTGGTCTTTTGTAATTCACTTTCACTCCAGTTCATTGTTGAAAACACTTAGTGGTGTATTCCTTGCCCATTCCATGCCTTTCCCTGTCCGTTTAGGTCGAAAGGGGAAACACAGTTAAGTGTAAACGGGCCTCTAGCCTCGGAATAACGTGAAGTAGAAGTTGTAAAGCTTGCTCCGCAGTTGCTGGGGCGGGAAACACTCTTTGAACACTTTTCAGCTCATCCAATTGGAACTTATTCCCTATCCCCAAATCAAGATGAAATACTCCTTGAATACTTTTCAGCTCATCCAAGTAGAACTTATTCCCTCCTCTCAAGTCAAGATGTCGTAGACCAAGATATGGTAGATCCGCTGTGGAATAGGTCCAGTGGATGATTCTTTTAGCCGCCATCACCCTAAAAATCCCTTCATTTTGAATGTGTGAGTTTGTTTGACACAAACGAGCAAACCGTTTATGCTGAATAATGTTATATTTACGATAAGCGAGTAAAAATTAGTGATATATTTGTTTGTTTGTGTCTTTATAAACAAACATGTTTTTATATACAATTTAATGTTTATATATATGTAAACTTTATGTAAGGCCATACATAAGCAAACATATACTTAGATACATAACCAAACAGGCATACAAGAGCATAAGTTCTTTGTCGACACAAGCAGACCTTCACACAGACAACCCACAAGTTTGCAACTTGTTCACACGCCATACACCGGACCCCTCCCCTTTCCCAAACAACACACACACATGACAGTATTAACACTAGCTGTACAAAAGTATTCCCCCTACTCCCTGCTCACGCATAAAATTGAATAAAATTTTGTTTTAATTAAATTCGCACAACATCACACACAGCCTTCCGAAGTAATTAAATTTTCGCCAGAGTTTCCTTGCCACGACATACACGAGAGCCGCTCACTGACTGAGTGACTGACTGACAGGAGACGGCCGTAGCCGTAATGTGATTGATTGCGGACGGAATCTGTAGACAGCAAGCGTGTGGCTAATTTGATAAATAACCGTTGTGTAAGTTTAGTCAAAGCGAAAGCGGATTATGGAACGATGGGACATAGGTTGGCATGTGTGTTACTATTTAATTTATTGGACAAGGTTTAGCAGAAAATCCCTTTTCGGATTTTTTTACAAGATAATAATAATAATGTTTACCACGAGGAAATGAGCAAATCCCGTAGGAAATTTAAAAAATGCAAAACAATTTCCATCAACATCCTACAATTAGCATGGGAAACTCAATGAAATGGTTCAAACATAGGCCACGAATGAATAATATAATTTGTGGTGGAGCAGATATCTCCTAGCAGAGATATTTTATCAGAGATCTCCCTTCCGAAATAACCTATCATAGGTCAACTATCGAGATTTCCAATCAGTGATCTGCTTTCAGAGATATCCTACTTTAGGAAATCTCCTGTCCTACAATTAATCTGGAAAAATCAATGGAATGGTTCTAAAGTCCGAATGAATAATGCAATTTGTGAGAGCGTTACTAATTAACGGCAGATGGTATAGTTAGGATTTAACATATTAATCCTTATTTTAATTTCCCTATTCCTTATATATAATTTTTGGTGGAGCAGATATCTCCTGCCAGAGATGTTTTCTCAGAGATCTCCCATTCGAGATATCCTATCATAGATCAACTATCGAGATTTTCCAGTCATTGATCTGCTTTCAGAGATATCCTTCTTTAGGAAATCTACAAATGACTTGGAAAACTCAATGGAATGGTCCTAAAATCCGAATGAATAATGCAATTTGGGAGAGCGTTTCTATTTGATCATAGATCTCCAATGCAAGATATCCCATCCTGGATTAACTAAAGGGTGATTTTTTAAGAGCTTGATAACTTTTTTTTTAAAAAAAAAAGCATAAAATTTGCAAAATCTCATCGGTTCTTTATTTGAAACGTTAGATTGGTCCATGACATTTACTTTTTGAAGATAATTTCATTTAAATGTTGACCGCGGCTGCGCCTCAAGTGGTCCATCCACTTAGTCCAATTTTGGCATTTCCACTTTTTTGAGTAACAGAGGCCCAATTGCTGCGAACGGCGACGAATCGATAATTGGTGGTCATCATTAACACTGGCCGATACAGCTGCGATATTTTCTTCAGTTCATACTCTACGTAAGCGTCTTGGTGGTTTAATGTCCAACAATGTAAATTTGGTGCGAAATTTAGTCACAATAGCCCGAATAGCCGCTTCAGTGGGTCGATTAAACTGACCATAAAATGGAAGCGTGCGATGAACTTTCTTAACAGAGCACGCATTTTGATAATAAAATTCAATGATTTGCAAGCGTTGCTCGTTAGTAAGTCTATTCATGATGAAATGTCAAAGCATACTGAGCATCTTTCTCTTTGACACCATGTCTGAAATCCCACGTGATCTGTCAAATACTAATGCATGAAAATCCTAACCTCAAAAAAATCACTCTTTATGAGAGATCTACTTTCAGAGATTTCTCAGAAATCTACTATCGGAAACTTGCTATTCAAAATCTGCTTTCAGAGATTTCCTATTATAGATCTGTTATTAGAGATTTTTTTGACAAATATCTTACATCCGAGATATCCCATCATAGATCAACTATGCTTTCAGAGATCTCTTAGAAATCTACTATCAGAAAACTTCCTATACAAGATCTACTTTTAGAGATTTCCTATTATATATCTGTTATCAGAGATATTTTATCAGATATATATTGTCAGAGATCTCTCATCCGAGATATCCCATCATAGATCAACTATGCAATAAGAGATCATTCGGAAATCTACTATGAGAACATTTCTATCAAAGATCAGAGATTTCCTATTATAGATCTATTATCAAAAATTATCTATCAGGAATCTCCTAACACATCAGAGATTTCCTTTGATAGAGCTCTCATTAAAAATCTCTTAAAGAAGATATACTATATTCCACAAGAACAAAGATATGCTGTTAGAAATACTTTAGAGATCTCCTAACAGAAAGAGATCTCCCCAAAAATCTACTATCAGAAGTCTCCTACCAAAGATCTGATTTCAGATATTTTCTATAAAAAACAAACTATCTCTCCTATTCGAAATATCTTGTCATAGATATCCTATCTGAGAACTTCTAGCAGAAGAGCTCCCATCAGAGATCTCTTAAAGAAGATATATATTCTATCAGAGTTCACAAGAACAAAGATATGTTTTCGGAGATACTTTAGAATATCTCCTGTTCTGTTTTTACAGTTTTCCTGTAAGAGATCTCCTAACAGAAAGAGATCTCCCCAAAAATCTACTATCAGAAGCCTCCTACCAAAGATCTGATTTCAGATATTTTCTATAAAAAAAACAAACTATCTCTCCTATTCGAAATATCTTATCATAGATATCCTATCTGAGAACTTCTAGCAGAAGAGCTCCCATAAGAGATCTCTTACAGAAGATATATATTCTATCAGAGTTCACAAGAACAAAGATATGTTTTCGGAGATTCTTTTGAATATCTCCTGTTCTGTTTTTACAGTTTTCCTTTAAGAGATCTCCTAACAGAAAGAGATCTCCCCAAAAATCTACTATCAGAAGTCTCCTATCAAAGATCTGATTTCAGATATTTTCTATAAAAAACAAACTATCTCTCCTATTCGAAATATCGTATCATATATATCCTATCTGAGAACTTCTAGCAGAAGAGCTCCCATAAGAGATCTCTTACAGAAGATATATATTCTATCAGAGTTCACAAGAACAAAGATATGTTTTCGGAGATACTTTTGAATATCTCCTGTTTAAGAGATCTCCTAACAGAAAGAGATCTCCCCAAAAATCTACTATCAGAAGTCTCCTACCAAAGATCTGATTTCAGATATTTTCTATAAAAAACAAACTATCTCTCCTATTCGAAATATCTTGTCATAGATATCCTATCTGAGAACTTCTAGCAGAAGAGCTCCCATCAGAGATCTCTTAAAGAAGATATATATTCTATCAGAGTTCACAAGAACAAAGATATGTTTTCGGAGATACTTTAGAATATCTCCTGTTCTGTTTTTACAGTTTTCCTGTAAGAGATCTCCTAACAGAAAGAGATCTCCCCAAAAATCTACTATCAGAAGCCTCCTACCAAAGATCTGATTTCAGATATTTTCTATAAAAAAAAAACAAACTATCTCTCCTATTCGAAATATCTTATCATAGATATCCTATCTGAGAACTTCTAGCAGAAGAGCTCCCATAAGAGATCTCTTACAGAAGATATATATTCTATCAGAGTTCACAAGAACAAAGATATGTTTTCGGAGATTCTTTTGAATATCTCCTGTTCTGTTTTTACAGTTTTCCTTTAAGAGATCTCCTAACAGAAAGAGATCTCCCCAAAAATCTACTATCAGAAGTCTCCTACCAAAGATCTGATTTCAGATATTTTCTATAAAAAAACAAACTATCTCTCCTATTCGAAATATCTTATCATAGATATCCTATCTGAGAACTTCTAGCAGAAGAGCTCCCATAAGAGATCTCTTACAGAAGATATATATTCTATCAGAGTTCACAAGAACAAAGATATGTTTTCGGAGATTCTTTTGAATATCTCCTGTTCTGTTTTTAAAGTTTTCCTTTAAGAGATTTCCTAACAGAAAGAGATCTCCCCAAAAATCTACTATCAGAAGTCTCCTACCAAAGATCTGATTTCAGATATTTTCTATAAAAAACAAACTATCTCTCCTATTCGAAATATCGTATCATAGATACCCTATCTGAGAACTTCTAGCAGAAGAGCTCCCATCAGAGATCTCTTAAAGAAGATATATATTCTATCAGAGTTCTGCTTTCAGAGATGTGGTTACTTTAGAAATCAGAAATCTTCAGCCAGAAATCTCACATCACAGATCTCCTATCGAAGATCCGATTTCAGATATTTTCCATAAATAATGAACTATAAGGGATGCTCTATTCGAAATATCTCATCACAGATATCTTATATGAGAACTCTAATCAGAAGAGCTTCTATCAGAAGAGTTCCCATCAGATAAAATTTAAAGAACATATGTACTCCACAAGATCTCCTATCAGAGATCGGCTTTCATAGATCTCATCCTAACAGGAATCTATTTACCAAAATCTACTATCAAAAACCGCCAGATCTCTTCAAGATATCCTATAAGATCTCTTATATTGAAGATATCCTATAAGAGATCTACTATTGAAGATCTCCTATTAGATATCTTCTATTGAAGATCTCCTTTTATATATATTCTATTGAAGATCTCCTATTATATATCTTCTATTGAAGATCTCATATGAGAGATCGTCTATTGTGATCTCCTAGAAAGATCTGCTATTAGAGATCTCCTATGAGAGATAATATATCATTGATCTCTTATCTCTCCTATTAAATATCTCCTATTAGATATCTTCTATTGAAAATCTGCTATTAGAGATCTTCTATTAAAGATCTCCTATTAGAGATCTTCTATTGAAGTTCTCCTATTAGAGATCTTCTATTGAAGTACTCCTATTAGAAATCTTCTATTGAAGATCTCCTATTAGAGGTCTTCCATTGAAGATCTCATATAAGAGATCTTTCATTGAAGGTCTCCTATGAGAAATCTTCTACTAGAGATCTCCTATGAAACATTTTTCTAATAAATATCTTGTAGCTTGTTTTGAAGACCTTGTATTAGAGATCTTCTGTTAAAGATCTCCTATTAGAGATCTTCTATTGAAGTACTCCTATTAGAAATCTTCTATTGAAGATCTCCTATTAGAGGTCTTCCATTGAAGATCTCATATAAGAGATCTTTCATTGAAGATCTCCTATGCGAAATCTTTTACTAGAGATCTCCTATGAAACATTTTTCTAATAAATATCTCGTATGAGATATCTTGTTTTGAAGATCTTGTATTACAGATCTTCTGTTAGAGATCTCCTATTGAAGATCTCATATAAGAGATCTTTCATTTAAGGTCTCCTATGAGAAATCTTCTACTAGAGATCTCCTATGAAACATTTTTCTAATAAATATCTTGTATGAGATATCTTGTTTTGAAGACCTTGTATCAGAGATCTTCTGTTAAAGATCTCCTATTAGAGATCTTCTATTGAAGTACTCCTATTACAAATCTTCTATTGAAGATCTCCTATTATAGGTCTTCCATTGAAGATCTCATATAAGAGATCTTTCATTGAAGATCTCCTATGCGAAATCTTTTACTAGAGATCTCCTATGAAACATTTTTCTAGTAAATATCTCGTATGAGATATCTTGTTTTGAAGATCTTGTATTAGAGATCTTCTGTTAGAGATATCTTATTAGAGATCTCCTATTGAAGATCTCATATAAGAGATCTCCTTTCATAGATCTCCTATGAGAAATCTCCAATGAGAGATCTTCTACTAGATATCCCCTATGAGGATCTCCTATTATAGATTTCCTACTGGAGATCTATGTTAAGAGATCTTCTATTACAGATCTTCTATTGAAGATCTCCTATTAGAGATCTTTTCTTGATGATCTTCTATTAGAGATATACCATGAGAGATCTCCGAAATTAGATCCTATCAAAGATCTAATTTCTGAGATTTCCTATAAAAAACTCTTATCAAATCTCTCATGGATCTCTTATTTAAAATCTCCTATCGCAGATATACCATCCGAGATATCTTGAAGAAGATATGTATTTCACAAGATCTCCTACAAGTGATATCTTAATTTAGGGGATCTCCTGCCCTGCTTTCACAGAGTTCCTATCTCCTCCCAGTAGGAATCTCTTTTCAAACATCTACTATCAGAAACCTCCCAGAAATCTCCCATCAAAGATCTGATTTCACAGATTTCCTATAATAAATCTCTTATCAAAAAAGCTCTCAAGTATCTCCTATTCAAAGATTTCATATCAATTATATATATATTGGACAAGATCTCCTATGCTAAAAATATGCTTTCAGTGATATCCTACTTTAGGATATCACCTGTCCAGCTGTCCACAGATTTCCTCTAAGAGATCTTCTCCTAATAAGGATCTCTTTTCAGAAATCTCATATCACAGATCTCCTATCAAAGATCTAAATTAGAAGCGACAAACACATATATTTTCTACATTTTTTTCTTCTACAAAAACCATTGCACTGTTGGCACATTCCTGCTGCGTTCTAGTATACTTCGTGTATTCCTTCCTTAAGTGACATTATTAGATCCCCGGATTTCTTTCTTTTGTATCAGCGAAATATATGTGTATAATTTTTGGTGGAGCAGATATCTCCTACCAGAGATATTCTATCAGAGATCTCCCATCCGAGATATTCCGTCATAGACATCTCTCCGAAATGATAAAATTCCTATCAAATTTCTTCTTTCAGAGATTTCCTATTGTAGAACAGCTTTCAAAAATTATCTAACAGGTATCTCCTAAGACTGATATCTGTCTGTCCGTTAATTCCTATCATAGAAATCTCTTAATGCTTTCAGAAATAACCTACTTTAGGATATCTCCTGTTCAGCTTTTCTATAAGAGATCTCCTTCAAATAGGGATCTCTTTTCAGAAATCTACTACCAGAAACCTCTAGATCTTCTATCAAAGATTTTATATCACTGAATTCCCATCTAAGATCTCTTATCGAAAATTGCTTAGGTGACGTTATTAGGTCCCCGAATTTCTTTCCTTTATATCAGGGACAGGTCTAACTAGAATGCAAGCACTTGTATTGATTCTTCCATCCATTGTCCGCAATTTTGGTGCGTTTGGAATCAAAAATATACTCGAAGAAGTGAGACTGATGTCGACCTCCATATGTATGTCCTCTGAGGGGAATCGTGATCCTTGTCTCGTCATGTCATCTATTGACCCATTGCCTGCCTCATCCCGTTTCCGAGGTACCCTAGAATGAATTCCATCACGTTGAGAGTTCCGGCATACGTCCCAGCATCATTAATAAGTGTTTCATTACGAATGCTATTCGACAATGAATCCGCGTAAAAATCAGGAAATGGTGATGGAAACTCTAATGGAAAGAGCAAGGCGGTCAACTAGGCTCCACATTATCTCAGAGAATCCGCGTAAAAAGCAGGAAATGGTGATGCAATCTCTAATGGAAAGAGCAAGGCGGTCAACTATGCTCCCCATTATCTCAGAGAGCCTTACTTCAGGATTGACCAGCTTATTTTTATTGGAAATAAGGTCATTTCTATGGATTTCTGCGGCAGTACAATGCTTTGATTTTTTTTTTTGAAGATTTTTCTACGGTTTCCTCATTTTCGATAAGTACAGTCTAACTTCGTCCAGTCTGGATGGTGGAAATTCTTTCTCTTTTTCCCCGGCATTCAGCCGTCCCCTTGATTCCTCCCCTTGGTTGAATCCACTTTGCCAAGGTGACTTGTAAATTTGGAGGAACTTTCAAGATACCACCCTTTGGTAAGGAACATCATTGAAACAACGCTCCATGCGATTTTCTTATCGGAAATCACGGCAATCATAAAGTGGAATCTCTTAGTGGCATTGGAGTTAATCCCTTCAATCATTTCCACATCTCTCCTATTCTTCGTTATGAGCTCTGCGTCACTCTCAGAAAGTGCATAGTTGAGTTCGGGCCCACATATTTCAAGAGGAATCCCGTCTCGAGCCTTTTGCTCTCTTAATTTTTGATGTTCGCCCTTGTCCGACTCATCAGTGTAGGCAGTTCTTCCGCTAGCTTGCGGTCTCGTAATCGGGTTCACTAACTCTAGTGCATTTTGTCAGACAAGAGCCATTGGACGACTTGCTGACTTATCCTTTCGCCTACCTTTCCTAAGGACAAAACATGATCCAGCTCTGACAAAGGAATAATTTTCGCATTGGAAATGTATATCTATCCATGGTGGAGGAACGTCTTTCCTAAAGGAGTGAACAATATTGTCCATATGAAAATATTGATTCCATCCATAGGATTATTCCAAAGAGTTTTAGAGAAGTTTAACCGGGAAATATTCCCTTTGAAAAGAGGTAAACTTTTCTTAGAGGTTATTACTGCTCTCCATTAATTCTTTCTTTTCCAACTTTTACTGATTTTTCGCCGATTAAATTATTTAATAAAAATGATATCTTACAAAGATTATTATTATCCGATGCTGATGTATTTTCGGTTTTCCTTTCTTTGTGCAACAACAACAACAACAATTCTAATGAATTTTGCCAAATCGAATGAATGAATGGAAGCCAGCCAGCCACATCAACCAACCAACCCATTGAACGTGATGGAGACAAACCTCTTCCAAGCCAAACCAAAGACGAAAAAAAAAACAAAGAACCAAATCTGTGGAAAGTACGTTTTTGCATTTTCGTTTTCTGTTGTTGTTCGCTTTTCATCATTCTTTGTTAAAAGATGTAATGATTACGTGCCCCGTATTTGTAATAATTCACGTTAACGATATCACAGCCACAAGAGGAGTCACATCCACACACACACACATTCCCACACACACTTGGACTCGCTTTCGTTTATGGACGGCCGTACATGTGTTTCTGTAACATCTGTATGTTAGTCACTACCCACGCATTCCGACACACCCGCCCACGCCCTCTTGTACACACATACACATACACATACCCATTTACATAATTATGATGATAACTTGGTCGTCGTTAGGAGCTGCTGCATCTTTCATCTTTGTGCGCCATCACACAGGTTGATGATACACAGCGCTCGACATCTCCTGGCATGTTGTTTTTTTTTCTTGCCGCCGCTGATGTGTATTTAACGCTAAACGGATGTGTGAGCTCTTGGTACGAGGGCTGCAGCCAAAGTTTACATTTCAAGGGAAAATATATAAATATATGTATATATTGTGATAAACGATTTAGAAACTAAAGCGAAATGAATTTTTGGTTAAGGGAGACGAAAATCTTTAAGTACGGGAAGAAGAAGTAGTACAAACGCTACAGAATTATCTTTATTATATTTATGATTTTGTCATGACCTCAGTGAAAATTTTCAAAAAATATTCGCCATAAAATGTATGAAACATGTTTCATAAACCACAAATCAATGAAAAGTGCCATAAAATGTATGAAAAATTTCGTAGAAACTATGAAACGCAGTTCCGTATTTAATCAACAAATTATTATTATATAATTATTTTTATATTATTATATAATTATTTTATATATAATTTATTATTATATAATTTATGAATAATTTCATAGATTCTATAAAGAAAATTCATTAATTTTATGAAAAAGTTTCAGAAATATTTATACCGAAATTTCGAATATAAAAAAACAAGTAAAAACGGCGTTAAGTTCGACCGGGCCGAACTTTATATTCCCTCCACCATGGATTGCATTCCACAGAGGCTGTCGATTTTCGCAGAAGTGCAGTAATATTACAGGAAAATATATTTTTTTAATATTTTAAAACCAAAACAAATACAAATATTGAAAAAATAATTTTATAAATAAATATAAATATTTAAGGCAAGGCTACCAATACATTTACATATTGAAATAATACTTCAAGCCAATTCAAAAATAAATATTCTTATATATATTTTTTTCAAAAAGCTTAAATACCATGTATACAACGAATTCCATGCGGTCTTGCTGCGGCCATTTGGTTGGTACCATTTTTATACCTTTTTTCCAACTTTACTCCTTTAAGAGTGCGACTTTCTTAAATTTCCCTATATTTTACGTGTTTTATTTATCATTCTAGCTGTAGTCGTTTAGTTGGTACTATTTTTATCCCTCTGTACCCATTGAATCCCTTGAAAGTACGAATTTGGAAAAACCTTTTACTTTTTTGTGTCTACACAGTCAGAGGAATGTATACTCCGAATTTCGTGCCTCTAGCTGCGGTCATTTGATTGGTACTATTTTTATCCCCTTCTTCCATTTTGACCCCAAAAAGTACGAATTTCGTAAAATCTGTTTATTTTCCGTGTCTACACTGTCAGAGGAATGTATACTCCGAATTTCATGACTCTAGCTGCGGTCATTTGGCTGGTACTATTTTTATCCCTTTTTTTAATTTTAACCCCAAAAGTACGAATTTTGAAAAATCCGTGTATTTTACTTGTCTATGCAATCGGAGGAATGTATACTCCGAATTTCATGACTCTAGCTGCGGTCATTTGGTTGGTACTATTTTTATCCCCTTTTTTCTATTTTGACCCCAAAAAGTACGAATTTCGAAAAATCAGTTTATTTTCCGTGTCTACACAGTCAGAGGAATGTATACTCCGAATTTCATGACTCTAGCTGCGGTCATTTGGTTGGTACTACTTTTATCCCCTTTTCTATTTTAACCCCAAAAAGTACGAATTTCGAAAAAAATCGTTTAATTTACGTGTCTACGCAATCAGAGGAATGTATACACCGAATTTCATGACTCTAGCTGCCGTCATTTGGTTGGTACTATTTTTATCCCCTTTTTTAATTTTAACCCCAAAAAGTACGAATTTCAAAAAATCCGTTTATTTTAAGTGTCTACGCAATCAGAGGAATGTATACACCGAATTTCATTATTCTAGGTACAGCCGTTTGTTTGGTACCATTTTAATCCCTCTATTCCCATTTTACCCCTTAAAAGTACGAATTTGGAAAAAATCTTTTATATAATGTCTCTACTCAGTTAGAGGAATCTACACACCGAATTTCGTGTTTCTAGCTGTTGTCGTTTATTATGTACCATTTTTATCCCTTTTTTGCCCCATTTCACCCCCTACAAATAAGAATCACTTTATGGTGCACGTTTTTGCTATAAGGGGAATGCGCATACCAAATATCAAGCAAATATAAACAGACATATTCAAAAAAACATGCTTAAATACGCTAAAATATTAGGGATTATTATGAGTATTTTTAGTCCTGGTGAGGGAAAATTTTTTCCCTTTGGGCCGATTTCGCCCCGCTTCAATCCCAACCGATCTACAACTATAAGATGCATTTATTGAAAATTTGAACCTTCTAGCTCCTTTCGTTTACATGCTAGCGTGTTTTCAACAGACGTACGGACATGACTAGAACGTCTTAGAATTGTATGACGATCAGGAATATATATACTTTATAGGGTCTCAGTTCGATATTTCAAGGTGTTACAAACGGAATGACAAAGTTAGTCCTGGAGGTGGAGGGTATAAAAACAAAAAAATGTCTCACTCGTTGACTACCAATCAACACACACCACCATTGCGAGAGTCTTTGCAATGAATATGTGTTTGACCTAAATCAGGGTACAGACTTATGTAAAAGTTAAAATAGGAGAAATGAGAATTACTAGCATTCAACCAAATAAAGTCGACACACTAAAAATCTATTTGTAAGTTATGAAACGTTTCACAAAAACAACAAAATCCTTTATTGAATTTATGAAGACGTTTCATAACACAAATATTTCATTGGCTATGACATATTTCATAATATTTAAGAATTTTTTATTTAATACAATGAAATTATTCTTGGTTTCACTAACACAGTGCAACGCGAAAAAATATAACCATATACAGACACCACTACGTGGTAAAAGACCAAAAAAGAGTCGTGCCTCCCAGTTGTGCCCAAAGCCATGCACTTTTTTCATAGGCCCCCAAAGATTTGGGTTCTCGGTGTCATTTTTGCAAAAAGTGATCATTTTCTCAGGCTCACATCTTGCCTGGGATCATGAATTTTAAAGTATTTTTAATAGATTTTCTTCTTTTTCATTTGATACCTATATTGCCTTTTTATTATTAGCAAGAGTATGAAAATGAATTATTAAAGCATTTATATCCTAAAAAGAAAAATATGAATAAACTAAGGGGGACTACATGAAACGTCGTTAATACTAAACTAGTACAGATAGAAACATGACATTTAAAGTATTTTTAACAAATATCCTCCACTTTCATGTGATACCAAAACTATGAAAATAAATTATTAAAACGTGTATATCCTTTGGAAATAAAAAGTCCTGTAAAAAGGAGAACAAATCAGGTCAAGTTTTTCTACATGCGATCTCGAGTTTGAGCTTTTCGAGTCTAAACTTTATAAATCACCGTGAATTGAAATGGAGTAAATGAAAATTGAAATTCAGAAATGAAAATTGAAATTGAGAATAAACAAACTGATATTGAGAAATTTAAGTTGAAATTAATTTGTATTTTCTCATTTGCAATTGTTTATTTCTCAATATCAAAATTTGTAGCTCTTGTCATAGATAAAAAAATTGTGACATATAAAATAAAAAAATCATCTTCAAGGTCAAAATCGAAAAAAATTACAATATTCGATTTTTAATTTTCTTATCGATTAATTCAGCTTGATGCCATGAAAAAACTGGTGGTGTTGTTTTATTATTTATTTTTACTTTATTTAAAATAAAAATAAAAATAATAAAATAAAAATAAATAATAAAACAACACCACCAGTTTTTTCATGGCCTCAAGCTGAATTAATCGATAAGAAAATTAAATAAACAAAAAGGTCAACAATACATAAAGAAATTCGATTTTTTAAAACCTTTCCCCCACGTTCAGGTCCATAGGTAGCAAACTGTTCAAAATTCAAGGAAACAATGAACTACAAAAATATACCTAAGATCTCAATAAACAAGTTTCTAGAACATATGAACAACCTAGGAATGATTCTTAACACCGTTTAGGTAGGAAAACATATATCTTGCAGGGCTTTTCAGTTAATTGTCAGTCCGACTACAGTGCGTATGAGTGATTTAATCCTTAATCAACAGCACGTATACGCTACCTACACCTATTAGAATTTTTCGACGATATTTGCGATTTTGAAGAGGAAGTTTTTATACCCTCCACCTCCAGGATGGGGGTATACTAACTTTGTCATTCCGTTTGTAACACCTTGAAATATCGACCTGAGATCCTATAAAGTATATATATTATTGATCGTCGACGATATAGCCATGTCCGTCCGTCTGTTGAAAGCACGCCAGCATCTAAACGAAAGGAGCTAGAACGTTCAAATTTTCCATAAATGCGTCTTAAAGTCGTGGATCGGTTGGGATTGAAATGGGGCGAAATCGGCCCAAAGGGAAAATTTTTTCCCTCTCAAGGACTAAAAATACCCATAATAATCCCTAATATTTTAGAGTATTTAAGCATATTTTTTAAATATGTCAGCTTGTACTTACTTGATATTGGGTATGCGCATTCCCCCGATAGCAAAAACGTGCACCATAAAGTGATTCTTATTTGTAGGGGGTGAAATGGGGCAAAAAGGGATAAAAATGGTACCTATCAAATGCTAGATAAACGAAATTCGGTGTGTAAATTCCTCTAATAGAGCAGATACAAAATATAAAAGTATTTTTTTTCCAAATAAGTACTTTTGAAGGGTAAAATGGGAATAAAGGGATAAAAATGGTACCAAACAAACGGCTGTACCTAGAATAATGAAATTCGGTGTATACATTCCTCTGATTGTATAAACACGTAAAATACACGGATTTTTCAAAATTCGTACTTTTTGGGGTTAAAATGATAAAAAGGGATAAAAATAGTACCAATCAAATGACCGCAGCTAGAGTCATGAAATTCGGAGTATACATTTCTCTGAGTGTGTAGACACGGAAAATAAACTGATTTTTCGAAATTCGTACTTTTTGGGTCAAAATAGAAAGAGGGGATAAAAATAGTACCAACCAAATGACCGCAGCTAGAGTCATGAAATTCGGAGTATACATTCCTTTGACTACGTAGACATGCAAAATAAAAGGTTTTTTCCAAATTGCTACTACTGCATTAAATGCTGTGTAATGAGGTTACAAACACAAAATAATCGTTCATTTGGTGATATGATTTTAATTGTTTTAGAAATTTTACATTTTTTGGACGATTCGACATTTTGGATCGGTCAAAATAATAGCAGCATTCAAAAAATCTCAAGAAAAAGGATTTTTATCTTGTGAAATCTTATGAAATGTACACTATTTCTGAAATGTTATTGTTTTATTTTTCTTCATAAGTAGGGCGAGGAGAGCAAAAAATCGAACAAAATCGAGTTCATATAAAAAGTTTGAAATCTGAGCGTAAATCATATAGTGAAATTCGATTTTTTCCACTATTCCATTAAAATGATAAGAAATTCGATATTATAAGAAGCAAAAACAAAAACACGTAAAAAAATCAGTTTATATCACCTGCAACCATTCGACGAATAGTAACGTCTAGTACAAAAAACCCACGGAAATAAAAAACAATATCTGTCCATCTTTGAGAGTTTAAAATGTTCGTAGAATACTAAAAAAATATAATCTGTAAGCCAGAAGTACGAGAAGAATCCCACTTAAAAATAAAAGACATGTCACAAAAAAATTGAAATTCGCAAAAACACACCTGCAGTAGCCATCCAAAAAGTGGGTGCACGTTTTATGGTCAATTGAATCAAAAATTGTTTTATATGGTGGGACAGTCCCTCGACAGTTTGTAAGACGTCCACAGAACATGGAATACATCTCCAGGTATAGTACCAAAACTGTCAAATAGGGAGGATCAAGCATAATGGCTTGGACTTGTTTTTCATATTATGGAGTTAGGTCAATACATTGGCCCAGAACTACTATGGACTCTGTCCAGTACATCAAAATACTGCCTAATATTATGCTTACGTATGCAGAATATGGAATGCCACTTAAATGAGTCTTCTAGCAGGTCAATTAACCCGAAAACACCAGCCGACTTGCAAAAAGGTGGTTTGAAGCCAATAATATCGCTTTTATGGAATGGTTCGGGCAGACACCACATCTCAATATAATGAAAAAAAAATATGTGTGATGACTAAAATGAGATCTCACTAGCAATACTGACAGACAATAACAATATTTGGCACGAAACAATAGAGACATGGTCAGAAATACCGCATGAAAGGTGCAAAATACTAGTTCACTCCAAGAAAGGACGTTATGTAGCAATATTAAGCAATAAAGTCCGTACAACTAAGTATTAAATTCAAGAAAATATCGTTATTTAAGTAATTATTCAAAAAAGTTTTCAATTAAAGTGAATTGAAAGAAAATATTTTTAGTTTTTATTAGCGTTGCTATTTTTTTGACTGGTCTCATTTTTGACATAAATGGTTCTAACGGCTTAATCTCAAAATTACAAAAACGTAATTTTTTTATTTAAAGCCATATTAAGAATGGCACAATACCACCTTTCAATCGCCGTAGAAACTTTTAGGATTTTCGAAGTAAAACTGATATTTTTCTTTGTCCAAATTTTTTATCTCGTCGCTGCTATTTTTTGACCGCAGATGTACTTTCAAGGGATACAATGTGTACGGAGGGATAAAAATTGTACCAACCAAACGGCTACACCTGGAATAATGAAATTCGGTGTATATATTCCTCTGATTGCGTAGACACTTAAAATAAACAGATTTTTCGAAATTCGTACTTTTTGGGGTTACAATGAAAAAAGGGGATAAAAATAGTACCAATCAAGTGACCGCAGCTAGAGTCATGAAATTCGGAGTATACATTCCTCTCACTGCGTAGACACGGAAAATAAACGTATTTTTCGAAATTCGTACTTTCAAGGGATACAATGGTACAGAGGGATAAAAATAGTACCAACTAAACGACTACAGCTAGAATGATGAAATTCTAATTGCGTAGAAACGTCAAGGGGGTAAAAATGGTACCAACCAAATGGGCGCAGCTGGAATCACGAAATTCGGTGTATACATTCCTCTGACTGCATAGACACGCAAAATAAAGTTTTTTTTCAAATTCGTACTTTTTCTTTTACGGCAAAAATTGGTTGAATCATGAAGTTAGGTTATTTTGCACTATGTACGTGAGATAATGGATTTTAAAAATTTGTACTTTTGGAATTAAAATAGAATGGAAATACAACCAACTGTAGCACCCACTATCTACCAATATTTATGATATTTAAGCTTTTTGAAAATATAAATATAAGAATATTTATTTGTTGATTTAAAATAAATAATGGTTTGAAATAATTAAAATATTATATTTATTTATAAAATTATTTTTTTCAATATTTGTATTTGGTTTGGTTTGACTATATTAAAAAAATTATATTTTCCTGTAATATTACTGCACTTCTACGAAAACCGACAACGTCTGTGGAATGCAATCCATGGTGGAGGGTATATAAAGTTCGGCCGTTTTTATTTGTTTTCGAATCCAGTTGTACGAACTAAAAATATATTTGGTTTGTCTAAATTTGTGGGAATTATTTTAAGAATAATCATTTTTTGTTTGATATTTTTAGAATGATTTTCCATTTTGTTTTCTGGAATCCCCTCTTGGAAACTAAAAATATTTTTAATTTGTTGGAATTAATTTGAGAATTTTCATTATTTTTCATATATATTTTAGAATGTATTTTCCATAGAAAAACAAATCTACATATTTGAATTTGAATACATTTGAAGCCATAATTACTTTTGTTTTTTTTTTTTGAGAATATGTATCATTTCCTATGGAACGGATATTCCATATCCATTGCTTTGAATAAACCGAATTTCCATCTAAAACTTTCTCTGCTCGTCTCTGTTTCAGTGTTTCCGTTCAGTTCCGTTTTTTATGTGTTCTTTTATTTTTTTATTTATTTTGTTCGTATATTTGCGAAACAGGAAACACAACGCATACGATTTACATATGAATGAGGTTAGAATGGAATATATCTGCATTTACTGTCATAAGGACAGATGTCCTTATGGATGTATATGCATGTATACATATATGTAAATTGTACATTAGGTTGTATCGTAATTTTGGTTTCGATTTTTTCGATCTCATTGTGGTAAGAAAAAAAGTTGAAAAATTATCCGCATTTTTGCACTTTTACGAATTTCCTTTTGTGGAAATTTCCGAAGTGAACTCATTTATTGCTATTTGAAAAGAAAAAATAGTTGACATTAGTATACAATAAAATCTGGATAAATGGACAATATTTCCCTTTAAGAAAACGATTAGTTTTTGAAGAAAATCCATGGATAAGCTCAGAAGTGAGAGCACATGATCAGTTAATTTCACAAATTACCAAATTTGCCAATTCTTGAGACTCCCTCCCAGTCGTATAAATTATATTAGTGTTAGACGTATTGAGACGTATGAGTGATACTGATATTTTGGAATAATAATGATAATAAGCATTGAACTGCCAGGAAATGTGTATGTGTATATACAAAATTATACGGTCACCTTGTCGTATGATTAATATTAATAGTTTGTCTTCGGAGGCGTATGACCCATATTAATTTTGCTAAAAATATTCTTTATACGGTATAGAAAGGGAGACAGATTTATATAATTCTTGGTCAATACATGAAAAAGGGAAATAAAAATGATGGAAAGTATTTTATAAATATCCAAGATTTATATATATAAAAAAAACTACTACTTTTCCAATAGATAAGATGATCATTATGCCAAATGATGGTGTGACGCGTATGATTAATATTAATTATATATTATTGATATTTTCCCAATCATATCATATGTCTCTTTCATAGATGCCGTATGATTAATATTAATTTAGTATATCATGTAATTGAATAATAATTAAAAACTATATTATTGACTAAAGTATATGTCTCACCATGTCGTATGATTGTTATTAATAACGTGGACATCATGGCAAATGATACTAATATATGTTAATATAATTGATATTAATGTTTTACGTAGTCTCCGTTACGATTTTTCATATAAATATATATATATGAAATTTTAAATTTTTAAAATTCTTGGGACTCCTTGCCGTATGATTGATATTAATATTGCGCACATTGAGGCGTATAAGTGATATTGCAATGTTAGAAATAATATTAAGTACTCACTCCGTTACTCTTTTTCAGATAAATATAAATAGGCAAAAATCACAAATTACAATTTAATCTTATTCCTTGTCTAGGGTTGTGTTTACACTGGACATCACATCAAATAATACTCTCTTCTTATAATATTTAAAAAAATATTATCAAATATTATCAAATAATACTTGGGACTTCTTCTTGGGACTCCTTGTCGTATGATTGATATTAATATTGCGCACATTGAGGCGTGTAAGTGATATTGTAATGTTAGAAATAATATTAAGTACTTTTTTTCAGATAAATATAAATATGCAAAAATCACAAATTACAATTTAATCTTATTCCCTGTCTAGGGTTCTGTTTACACTGGACATCGCATCAAATAATACTCTCTTGTTATGATAACATTTTAAAAAATATTATTTTCATATCGAAAAAGTATTCCTCTCCCAGATCCACATTATACTATAGTCATGATGATGACAAATTTGTCTCTTTCCATATAGAAAGTATTGTAATATATAATTTTGTCATAAATAAAGTGAAATATGCTGGTACTTTTCCAATGAATAAGATGATTATTTTCCCATTGAAGATGCGACACGTATGATTAATATAAATTTAGTAAACCTGAATACCAAGAAGGAAGGAATGTGTATCTAAATACAAATAACCTTATATCTCAACTTGTCGGATGATTAATATTAATAACCTAACCTTTGCATTCGAACTTTTTGCCCACTCTACTTAGAACATTTGCAGCCCATATGATAGTGAGCAATCTTAGGCGTATTTTGTTTTAAGAAATGGTCGCAATAATGATAACAACTTTTAAATTTAAATTGTTTTTATACCTTCCACCTCCAGGATGGGGGTTGAAATATCGACCTGAGACCCTATAGAATATATATATTCTTGATCGTCATAAAAATCTAAGACGATCTAGCCATGTCCGTCCGTCTGTTGAAAGCACGCTAGCATCTAAACGAAAGGAGCTAGAACGTTCAAATTTTCCATAAATGCGTCTTATAGTCGTAGATCGGTTGGGATTGAAATGGGGCGAAATCGGCCCAAAGGAAAAAGGTCTAAAAATGCCCATAATAATCCCTAATATTTTAGAGTATTTAAGCATGTTTTTTGAATATGTCTGTTTATATTTGCTTGATATTTGGTATGCGCATTCCCCTTATAGCAAAAACGTGCACCATAAAGTGATTCTTATTTGTAGGGGCTGAAATGGGGCAATAAAGGGATAAAAATGGTACGTATTAAACGACAACAGCTAGAAACACGAAATTCGGTGTGTACATTCCTCTAATTGAGTAGATACATAATATAAATGTATATTTTCCAAATTCGTACTTTTAAGGGGTAAAATAGGAATAGAGGGATAGAAATGGTACCAACCAAACGACTGTACCTAGAATAATCAAATTCGGTGTATATATTCCTCTGATTGCATAGACAAGTAAAATACACGGATTTTTTAAAATTCGTACTTTTTGGGGTCAAAATAGAAAAAGGGGATAAAAATAGTACCAATCTAATGACCGCAGCTAGAGTCATGAAATTGGGAGTATACATTCCTCTGACTGCGTAGACACGGAAAATAAACTGATTTTTCGAAATTCGTACTTTTTGGGTCAAAATAGAAAAAGGGGATAAAAATAGTACCAACCAAATGACTAGAGTCAGCAGAAAGAGTCATGAGTATACATTCGTTTGACAAATTTGTACTTTCAAGGGATACAATGGGTACAGAGGGATAAAAATGGTACCAACCAAACGACTACACCTGGAATAATGAAATTCGGAGTATACATTCCTCTGACTGTGTGACACGGAAAATAAACTGATTTTTCGAAATTCGTACTTTTTGGGTCAAAATGGAAAAAGGGGATAAAAATAGTACCAATCAAATGACCGCAGCTAGAGTCATGAAATTCGGAGTATACATTCCTCTGACTGCATAGACACGCAAAATAAAAAGTTTTTTTTTCCAAATTCGTAATTTTTCTTTTACGACAAAAATTGGTTGAAAGCATATTTTGCACTATGTTCGTCTGATAATGGATTTTCAAAATTTGTACTTTTGGAATTAAAATAGAATGGAAATACAACCAACTGTAGCACCCACTATCTACCAATATTTATGGTATTTAAGCTTTTTGAAAATATAAATATAAGAATATTTATTTTTTGATTTGAAATAAATAATGGTTTGAAATAATTAAAATATTACAATTATTTATAAAATTATTTTTTTTTTCAATATTTGTATTTGTTTTGGTTTGGCTATATTAAAAAATTTATATTTTCCTGTAATATTAAAACCGACAACCTCTGTGGAATGCAATCCATGGTGGAGGGCATATAAAGTTCGGCCCGGCCGAACTTAACGCCGTTTTTACTTGTTTTTTTTTTTAATTTTCTGCTTTGCACAATACGTCCTATTGTCCACACAATATGCATATGTATTTTTTTTTGTTGTTCACCAAATTCATTCACTTTTCTCTGGCGATGAGAATGACATGTTGCGCAGATAAATGATGAAAAATGATGGGGATTCGAGAATGCACGAAAAAAGTGTTTGGAAAATCGTGAAGAAAATTTATGTCACGACTGGCTGTGTTTTATGGCTTAAATATACGATGTACGATGTGTGTTTCGATGTCGTTTGTTTGTTGGTTTTTTACGTTGAACTCAATACGAGTTGAGTAGTGGGGGTGGGGACTTGGATTATAATCCAGGCAGGCTGCCTGCGTTTTGCCAGTCGACGTTTAATACATTAAGATTGAGTAGTTTGTGCGCTCGACTCGGCATTTGGTCGTTTATTTCAAAAATTTATTTAAAAAAAGTCGTTTGTTACAAAAAGGCTATGCATTTATGTATGTATACATGTGTGTAAATATGGTCTCTGAAAGGAGGGGGTGTTTTTGGTGTTTCGAAAAGAGTTGTTTCAGCGAAATTCCAGTTAAATTCCGATGTTTTAGTAGGTTGTGTGAATTTTAGCAAGTGTGGGTCGGAATTTTTAATACCGAACTAACAATTTATATTACTCGGAAGGTTTACGAAACTTTTTTAAATGATGCCAGAGGAGATTCATGTAAATAAAAGGTATATTTAGACGGGTGAAACTTTAAATTTACTGAAATATTTCGAGAAATAATGTTTTTTTTAAACAGGGTGGCTGAAGAATGCTGCTTGAATTTTTTAGCAGAAATGCACCGGAAGCGAAACCCTTTCAGAAATGTGTGGTTTCAACAAGATGGTAACATATGGCTGTAGCCAAAATTCCCCTTTTTCAAGAAACTCCACATCTTGTTGGCCCCAATGTCTTTTGACTTTACTGACCCTGACTTTTTGCTTGTGGGACTATTGTAAACGGGAAGTTTACAAAACAAAACCAACATATTTGGAAGATTTAAATCAATTGCAGCAATTCCCGACCCAATTCTGCAGGCAGTAATGAATAATGAATGAATGTCTCTCATGCGTCACCGAGCGTGGAGTTCATTTAAATTCTACAGGGTGGCGCAGAATGAGCTATATGGTTTAAATGGTTTATAACCTTTTTGATTTATGCGATTATTATACATATATATATTATTTTTAAATACAGGATTTTTTTGAAATTAGCTTTGAAAAATGTCCATTTCCTGCTTCGCACATACAGTTGCGGTCAAAATAATAGCAGCGCATCACAGCTTAATATATATTTTCATTTACTTATTTGTGTGATAATTTTTTATTGCTACTTCTGCATTAAGTGCTGCGTTATGGGGTTGCAAATACAAAATAATGGTTTATTTGGTGATATGATTTTAATTTCTTAAGAAATTTCACATTTTTTGGATTATTCGACATTTTGGACCAGTCAAAATAATAGCAGCGTTAAAAAAATCTCAAGAAAAATGAATTTTATCTCAATTTTTCAAATCGATTTGATGTTATAAGTAAGATATTATGAAATTTACACTACTTCTGAAATGTTATTGTATTATTTTTCTTCATAAGTAGGGCGAGTAGAGCACAATGCTCTAAGAAGAAGAAAATCGAGTTCATATAAAAAGGTTAAAATCTTAAGGGAAATCATATAGTGAAGTTCGAAGTTTTTTATCTCGTCGCTGCTATTTTTTTGACCGCAGCTGTACATGCTCTTTTTAGCATATTTTCCATAACTTTTCGCAAAATTTCAAAAAAATGCGAGCCAATTATTCTTTCGGAGGATACACCGCACCAAACAGTACACTTAAGTGGGTGTGATTGTTGCTGATGAACTGCTTTTGGATTTTCCTTAGCCCAAATCCTGCAGTTTTGCTTGTTGACACACCCAATTAATAGGAACTAGGCTTCATCGCTCATTACCAAATTGTGAATTGTGACTGTTGATTTGAAAAATAAAATTCAATCATTTTGGTACGTTGTTCGATCGTGTAATGATTCATAAATAATGCCCCAAGTCTCCTTCACAAAATGCTGAAAAAAAAAAACAAAACAAAGAAGGAATAATAATTAAAAAAAGAGTTATAAAGAATTCAAACCATATAGCTCATTATGTGCCACCCTGCACTATTATACCCTCCACCTCCAGGATGGGGGTATACTTACTTTGTCATTCCGTTTGTAACACCTTGAAATATCAACCTGAGACCCTATAAGTATATATATTCTTGATCGTCTAAGACGATCTAGCCATGTCCGTCCGTCTGTCCGTCTGTTGAAAGCACGCTAGCATCTAAACGAAAGGAGCTAGAACGTTCAAAATTTCCATAAATGCGTCTTATAGTCGTAGATCGGTTGGGATTGAAACGGGGCGAAATCGGCCCAAAAGGGAAAAATTTTTCCCTCACAAGGACTAAAAATGCCCATAATAATCCCTAATATTTTAGCGTATTTAAGCATGTTTTTTGAATATGTCTGTTTATATTTGCTTGATATTTTGTAGGGGGTGAAATGGGGCAAAAAAAGGTACATATTAAACGACAACAGCTAGAAACACGAAATTCGGTGTGTACATTCCTCTAGTTGAGTAGATACATAATATAAAAGTATTTTTTCCCAATTCGTACTTTTAAGGGGTAAAATGGTAATAGAGGGATAAAAATGGTACCAACCACACGGCTGTACCTAGAATAATAAAATTCGGTGTATTCATTCATCTGCTTGCATAGATAAGTAAAATACTCGGATTTTTCAAAATTCGTACTTTTTGGGGTCAAATTAGAAAAAGGGGATAAAAATAGTACCAATCAAATGACCGCAGCTAGAGTCATGAAATTCGGAGTATATATTCCTTTGACTACGTAGACATGAAAAATAAAATGTTTTTTTCCAAATTCGTACTTTCAAGGGATACAATGGGTACGGGGGATAAAAATGGTACCAACCAAACGGCTACACCTGGAATAATGAAATTCGGTCTATACATTCCTCTGATTACGTAGACACTGAAAATAAACAGATTTTTCGAAATTCGTACTTTTTGGGGTTAAAATGAAAAAATGGGATAAAAATAGTTCCAATCAAATGACCGCAGCTAGAGTTATGAAATTCGGAGTATACATTCCTCTGACTGCGTAGACACGGAAAATAGACGAATTTTTCGAAATTCTTACATTTTGGGGTTAAAATGAAAAAAAGGGGATACAAATAGTACCAACCAAATGTCCGCATCTAGAGTCATGCAATTCGGAATATACATTCCTCAGACTGCGTAGACACACAAAATAAAAGGTTTTTCTATATTCGTACTTTCAGGGGATACAATGGGTCAGAGGGATAAAAATAGTACCAACTAAACGACTACATCTAGAATGATGAAATTCTAATTGCGTTGAAACGTCAAGGTGGTAAAAATGGTACCAACCAAATGGGCGCAGCTGGAATCATGGAATTCGGTGTATACATTCCTCTGAATGCATAGACACGCTAAGTTTTTTTTCCAAATTCGTAATTTTTCCTTTACGGCAAAAATTGGTTGAATCATGAGGTTAGGTTATTTTGCACTATGTACGTCTGATAATGGATTTTCAAAATTTGTACTTTTGGAATTAAAATGGAGTGGAAAAACAACCAACTGTAGCACCCACTATCTACCAATATTTATGGTATTTAAGCTTTTTGAAAATATAAATATAAGAATATTTATTTTTGGATTTGAAATAAATAAATATTATATTTATTTATAAAATTATTTTTTCAATATTTGTATTTGTTTTGGTTTGGCTATATTAAAAAAATTATATTTTCCTGTCTTGTCATTTATTTTGGTTTAAGACCATAGGTTGTGCTGAAGTCTTCAGTCTTCCTGTAATATTACTGCACTTCTACGAAAATCGACAACCTCTGTGGAATGCAATCCATGGTGGAGGTTATATAAAGTTCGGCACGGCCGAACTTAATGCCGTTTTTACTTGTTTTTAATTGTAATTGTACGAATTTCGCAAAATCCTTCTATTTTACGTTTCTACGCAATTAGAGGGATTTACACACCGAATGTCATGATACTAGCTGTTGTCGTATCATTGGTACCATTTTTATCCCTTTTTTGTCCCAAAAGTATGAATTTTGAAAAATCTCTCCATTTTACGTATCTACGCAATTGGAGGATGAATGTATATTCCAAATTTCATTTTTCTAGCTTTTGTGATATCATTGGCACCATTTTTATCCCATTTCGCCCCATAAAACTTTTATTTATTTTTTGGTGCTTTTACGATATAAGAGGAAAAAACAGAAATTTTAAAAAAATGTTTATATAGTTTAAATATTAGGGGGTATTTTCAGTCCTTGTTGGGGAAAAATTTTCCCTCTGGGCCGATTTCGCCCATTTTCAATCCCAGATGTGGGGATTTGTCTCAACCAGGGGGATTTTATGATGGTCAAAAGGACAAAAGATATGAGATTGGGACAGGGGATTTTTGCGGGGATTTCTTAAAATATATTGGGGATTTTGTGGGGATATTCTAAGTAACTATACCTGCATGTACACATACTTACATATGCAACTCAATGAGATGCTTGTAAGATGGCATGTGTACTTTATTACTTGGTGCGATTTTTTTAAACGCAAATTCGGCAAGTGAGTTGTGCTTCTCGTTCGTTTGTGAGAATCATCTCCTTATAGAGGCCGGGTTTGATGTTGAAAAGTCGCTGCGAAGCCACTTGAAAAGACTTTTGACATGGTCGAAATCATGATCGTGGTAGTCTGCAGCCAAGTAATAAATGTCACCATGCCATTTGTAAATACATTTGCATTCAGCCAGGACAATATCCCAGTTCCAATCAAATATTGACCAAAAAAAAAAAACAAAAAATACAAACGAAAAAACTAAAATAAAAATTTTTTTGCAGTCTTTTTCGTGCCAGCCAAAAAGAGTTTTTCGAAAAAAAAAATATTTTTAGTCAATTTTTCTGGATACTGTTTCTAAACCACTGTTTCTATGTGAATGTTATATTCGAAACATTTGTAGCCATCGTAATTACCTTTAAATTAACATTTATTTTCAAAATGAGAGTTCAAATTATTAAATGTACCTTCGGCAAAAATTGGAATTTTGTAAAAATTAAAAAAAAAAATTATCTATATTTTGTATACCCTCCACTAGGGTATTAAGTCTTTGTGCATTAGTTTGTAACATTCAAATGGAATCGAGATAGACCCATACAAATTTCAATCTCCATTAACATTTTCGGCGGGGCCGACTCTATGATACACTCCACTTTCTATCCGAATATAATTTAATTCGGTGAAAAAGCGAAAACGGGAAGAATTTTTGCATCCTGTAAATGTATGTGTTTGACAAAAAATGTTAAATCGGAAAGGACATTTGTATGGGGGTATATTGAAATCTGGAACGAAATATAATATGTATAGTTTGGCCAACATTTGGGAGCAACATTTGTATTTGGGCTATATTTAAATCTGAACCGATCTTACCCTCTTTCAACATAGTTTTTTCACTTGGATTAGAAGCTGTTGTGTCAAATTTACAGAAAATCGAGTAAAATATGGGGTTTGTAGAGCGGAGAATGTCAAATTGGGAGCGAGATTTGTATGGGAGCTATATCTAAATCTGAACCGATCTTACCCAATTTCTGCACAGGTGTTTTTAGTTCGATTATAAGACGTTCTGCCAAATTTAAAGAAAATTGGGTACAATATGTCGTTTCTAGAGCGGAAAATGTCAAATCGGGAGCGACATTTGTATGGGGGCTATATCTAAATCTGAACCGATCTTACCGAATTTCTGCATAGGTGTTTCTAGTTGGATTATAAGATGTTGTGTCAAATTTAAAGAAAATCGGGTACAATATGTCGTTTCCGGCTATTAATGGAAAATAATTTCATTCAAATGGCTTATCGCAAAAAAGTGCACCATAAAGTGATTCTTATTTGTAGGGGGTGAAATGGGGGCAAAAAAAGGGATAAAAATGGTACATATTAAACGACAACAGCTAGAAACACGAAATTCGGTGTGTACCATCCTCCAATTGAGTAGATACATAATAAAAAAGTATTTTTTTCCAAATTCGTACTTTTAAGGGGTAAAATGGAAATAGAGGGATAAAAATGGTACCAACCAAACGGCTGTACCTAGAATAATGAAATTCGGTGTATACATTCCTCTGATTGCAAAGACAAGTAAAATACAGGAATTTTCCAAAATTCGTACTTTTTGGGGTTAAAATGAGAAAAGGGGATAAAAATGGTACCAATCAAATGACCGCAGCTAGAGTCATGAAATTCGGTGTATACATTCCTCTGATTGCAAAGACAAGTAAAATACACGAATTTTCCAAAATTCGTACTTTTTGGGGTTAAAATGAGAAAAGGGGATAAAAATGGTACCAATCAAATGACCGCAGCTAGAGTCATGAAATTCGGAGTATACATTCCTCTGACTGCGTAGACACAGAAAATAGACGGCAAAGATTGGTTGAATCACGAAGCTAGGTTATTTTGCACTATGTACGTCCATCCATTATCAAGATTTTCAAAATTTGTACTTTTGAATAAAAATAGAATGGAAATACAACCAACTGTAGCACCCACTATCTACCAATATTTATGGTATTTAAGGTTTTTGAAAATATAAATATAAGAATATTTATTTTTTGATTTGAAATAAATAATGGTTTGAAATAGTTAAAATATTATATTTAATTATAAAATTATTTTTTCAATATTTGTATTTGTTTTGGTTTGGCTATATTAAAAAAAATTATATTTTCCTGTAATAATATTACTGCACTTCTACGAAAACCGACAACCTCTGTGGAATGCTATCCATGGTGGGGGGTATATAAAGTTCGACCTGGCCGAACTTAACGCCGTTTTTACTTGTTAGTAATGGCGTAGAATAAAAGCTTCAAAAGTGACAACTAATTCAAAATATCACCTCTTGTTGGAAAACCCCGTCTTTATAAAATTAGCAAATATTTTATTTATGTTCTTTTGAATACAAAAACTGGGGGAGGCTATCTCCAGCTCCAGGGCTATCTCCAGCATAAATCTATTGCTACGCCAATGATGATATCTCACATACTGTATAAATTTGGTTTTCTCAGAAAGATATATTCCTCATGAAACTTATAGTTTTAGGTGTAACTAGTTTGTCTGTTACATTTTATTACAGCTTTTGTTCTGCTCTTTCCAAAATGGTATAACTTCAAAAAGGCATAATCATAATTAGATTTGCCTCTCCAGGGAAACACCGCATATGAGTTATTGCATGACAAGCGGTAGATTTTTCACCTGACTAGCTTGGAGTGATTCCCATCGAAAAAAAATATTTTTTCTCAATTTCTTTGAGGCAGTTCCAAAACCAATGTTTCTATGTGCAAATGATCTTTATATAAGAAGGTATAAAAGATATCCATATATTTTTTTAATATCGTGTTCGAGTTGAAAAAGCCAAAATACATCAGAAATTAGTATATTTATGGTTTTTTGTTTGAATTTTAATTTTAATTAACAGCAAAATTCCTTAGCATGAAAATGAAAATAATTTGATGTTAATATTTATTGATAGACAGCAAACAATATCTGCTTTTAACAGCAGAGTTTTTTTCAAATGTAGCCTGTACCAATGTGAATAATATACGAATAACCTGGTTGTGGGTCATTTAAATTCATTGAGCCAAGCCAGCATCATTTTAAGGAGTTTTTATTATTGCGAGGGGTTTTCAAAAATTGCACAACAATGATCTTAGTTTATAGGGTGAAAACTTAACAAAATTCGGTACACGTAGCAACTTTGATGATATCTGAGTTTACCTACTCGAAAAAAAAAACAAATGACTAGCCTTTTTTATACAAGGGTTGATGCTTAACACAATGCGGTGAGTGGAAGAAGCAGAAAAGGGATGTAGTATCAGTTGAAAAGTAAACTGCCATCGGCATCTCAACCGTGATTTTGAAAAACCAACAAAGTGCCTGCCTGCCCGCCTGCCAGTCATCCTTTAGCACTCAGGGTCAGATAATAAACTCGCACAAAATATTTTCCACAAAATTCCAATCACGTTTCGTTTCTAATCGAAAACATATTTCCCAGTATTTGAGCCGAACAAAAGGCCAGCCAGCGCCATCTAAATTAATTGTTTTTTGTTCTCTCGAGAGAGATTACAACAACAGCAAGAACGTAACAAAATTGCGATGGTAAAAAAACTCGTGAAGTGTGCGAGTGAGAGTAACTTTAGAAAAATTAATAACTTGTGACAGCAGCTAATGGTTTCTAAAGGCATATGTCAAAAATCCTAAATTAGATGGACATAAAACGATGTTCACTAAGACGCGTGACGCGCGACGCACGACAATAACAAAAATCCGCCCACACCAATTCAGGCTAAGGGTGTTCACTGCTAACAATCAACCTCAATGAAGATTGCAAACAGGGAAAATGTTCCTCCAATGAACGTGTTCCTCGATATTCTGGAACACATCTGGCAACCCTCATTGCCAGAACATATCAAAGATAATGGAGAGGACTAGATTCAAAAAAATCTCAGAAAAATTCGTAGTACGAGGGAAATTATTTAGATGGCTCTGAGTGGCATATTTGAGAGAAAATATTCCTTTTTTCTCAAAAACTGAAATAAATTGAAAATAAAAGCGAATTAAATAAACTGAAGTGTGGTATTTGACGTAAAGCTACAAAAGTCATTGGAATTAACGTTTACTTCATTCGTTTTCTTTGAGAGAACAAAATTGAGGTGAATTAAAATTTACTTTGAGTGAAATAGAATTTACTTTTTACACATTCGCCATCTAGTGGTCTTGGCTACAACTACGACTATTTTATCTATATATTTCCATTACCGTTGAACATATGTAGCCGTGACTTGTTTTGTATAAAATCGAATCAAAAGTCTGATAGTGGGAATTGACCTTTAAAACATCATATGTAGCTGTCAACTGATAGTGGGAATTGGCCTTTAACATAAACCAGCTGTTTTTCTCAATATTTACATTCTCAACCAAAAATACCGAACGATAGTGGGAATTGACTTTGCTTTTCTCTCGAGCCAATTGAAAGAAATATTGTCTGAAGACCTCTGAAGATAAAGAAGATCGCTGAAGTCATAAAAGATCTCTGAGGCCACAAAAGACCCCTGCAGCTACAGAATACCTCTGGTGCCGCATAGACTGTAGAAGAACTGAATAAGAACTATAAAATCACAGAAGATGACTAGTTCTGAAATAAAAAAACAGTCCTCTGAGTTCTACTTAAGACAGACAGTACTGAACCATGATTGTTTCGTGCCACAATGTTGACTGAAGGCTTTTGAAGCAAAAGAAGATTGCTGAAGTCAAAGAAGTTCGCTGAAGCCAAAGTAGATCGCTGAAGCCGAAGTAAATCACTGAAGTCACAAAGGAACTCAGCAGCTACATAAGACTTCTGGTGCTTCAGAAGACCTTTGAAATCGGAGAAGATGCCCCAGAAAACCTCTGAATCCGCAGAAGACCTCTGAAGATGCAGACAACCTTTGAAGTCGCAGAAGACTTCTGAAACCAAAGAAGACATTTGAAGCCACTGAAAACAGTGAAGCTAAAAATCTTTGAAGCAAAACGAGAGTTGGGCAGCCAAAGAATGCCTTGAAGTCTGCTTCTGACACCGGAGAAGATCTCTAAAGGCGCAGAAAACCTTTGAAGTCCTAGAAGACTTCTGAAACCGAAGGAGACATTTGAAGTCGCTGAAAACCCCGAAAGCCCTTGAAGTCGGCTTCTGAGACCGAAGAAGACCTCGAGAAAACCTTTGAAGACCAAGAAGACTTCTCAATTCAAACAAGGCATTTAAAGTCGCTGAAAACCCCTGAAGCCAAAGAAGATCTCTGAATCAGAAGGAGACTTCTGAATTCAACGAATGCCTTTGAAGTCGGTTTCTGAGACCGGAGAAGACCTCGGAAGACGCAGGAAACCTTTGAAGTCACAGAAGACTTCTGAAACCAAAGAAGGCATTTGAAGTCGCTGAAAACCAAAAAAGTCGCCAAAGAAAAACTCTGAAGCAAAATGAGATTTCTGACCCCAAAAATGTCTTTGAAGTCTGCTTCTGAGACCCGAGAAGAACTCGGAAGACTTCTGAAACCAAAAGAGACACTTAAAGACATTAGAAGCCGCTGAATAACCTGAAGCCAAAGAAGGTCTCTGAAGCAAAAGGAGACTTCTGAAGCCATAGAATGCCTTGAAGTCTGCTGCAGCCGGCGAGAACGTCGCCGGCAAGGGCATGCACTATATAGCAATGGTTGCCGACTGTTTGGAAGGAATATTGACTAGTTTTTTTCCAAAATTGAAGCAAACATTGTGTGAAATCGATATTTTCCAAAATGGACTAGATTATTTTCTCTGAAAACTGGAAACTCAGGATGCTTTTGAAGACAACAAGTGCAAATCATTAATTCGCCCCTATAATGGTAAATGATTTTAAATTTTAAAATTTGTATATGGTGGGCAACTTGGACTTTGGAAGGTATTCTACCTTCATTTTTCTTTTCAGGTTTATGTTTGATATTTGCAAAATGAACAAAATTGAGAAATATTAAAAAATTACTTCCAAAATAGTGATTCTTTAACGAAAACTGTACGAAATTTACGTGGAAAGTTTTCAAGAAGAGATCGGCCTACAGTTCAGTCTTCATGAAACCCATTTTCATATCGGTGGCTATGTCAATAAGCAAAATTGCCGCATATGGGGTTCAGAGAAGCCACACGTAACTATTGAGAAGCCAATGCATCCACAACGAGTCACTGTTTGGTGTGGATATTGGGCTGTACTGGAAAATTGCCGTGATCGGATGAGGTACCGCCAAGCCAGTCGAGGTAGTCATATGAATGATTTAGTTTATTTAGTTTGTTCTTATTTTTCCAACTACATATTTTTTGGGCCCTAATGCTGGGTTCGGATATACTTCCAAAATCGACTCAAAAAGCAGATAGTGGGAAAATTAATATAAATCAGCTGCTTTTCTCATTATTGCCATATTTTTCATCATTTTTCAAAAATTTATTTAGTTTATTCTACTTTTCCATCTGCTAATTATTTTGAACCGTACTGCTGCGTTCGGATATACCTCCAAAATCGAGTCGAAAGTCTGATTGTAGGAATTGGCCTTTAATAGAAATCAGCTGCTTTTCTCAGTATTGCCATATTTTTATTCATTAATCAAAAATTTATTTAGATTATTCTAAATATACCTCCAAAATCGAATCGAAAGTCTGATAGTGGGAATTGGCCTTTAATATAAATCAACTGTTTTTCTCAATATTTTTCATGATTGACCAAAAATACCGACCAATTAGATTATTTTTATTTTTCAAACTGCAAAAATTTTTCGGGACCCTAATGCTACGTTCGGATATACCTCCAAAATCGAATCGAAAGTCTGATAGTGGGAATTGGCCTTTAATATAAATCAGCTGTTTTTCTCAATATTGCCATATTTTTCATCATTTACCAAAAATACCGAACAATTAGTTTTTCCTTATTTTTCCTACTGTAATTTTTTCGGACCCTTATGCTACTTTCGGATATACCTCCAAAATCAAATCGAAAGTCTGATAGTGGGAATTGGCCTTTAATATAAATCAGCTGTTTTTCTCAATATTGCCATATTTTTCATGATTTACAAAAAATACCGAACAATTAGATGATTTTTATTTTTAAAAATGCAAAAATTTTTCGGGACCCTAATGCTACGTTTGGATATACCTCCAAAATCGAATCGAAAGTCTGATAGTGGGAATTGGCCTTTAATATAAATCAGCTGTTTTTCTCAATATTGCCATATTTTTCATTATTTATCGAAAATTCCGAACAAATAGATTATTTTTATTTTTCAAAATGCAAATTTTTCTGGATCCTAATGCTGCGTTCGGACATACCTCCAAAATCGAATCGAAAGTCTGATAGTGGAAATTGACCTTGAATAGAAATCAGCTGTTTTTTCTCAATATTGCCATATTTTTCATCATTTACCAAAAATTTATTTAGTTTATTCTAAATATAGCTCAAAAATCGAATCTATCTGATAGTGGGAATTGGCCTTTAATATATATCAGCTGTTTTTCTCAATATTGCCATATTTTTCATCATTTACCAAAAATACCGAACAATTAGTTTTTCCTTATTTTTCCTACTGTAATTTTTTCGGAGCCTTATGCTACTTTCGGATATACCTCCAAAATCAAATCGAAAGTCTGATAGTGGGAATTGGCCTTTAATATAAATCAGCTGTTTTTCTAAATATTGCCTTATTTTTCATCATTTGCCAAAAATATCGAACAATTATTTTATTTTTTCCAACTGCAAATGCTGCGTTCGGATATACCTAAAGTCTGATTGTGGGAATTGACCTTTAATATAAATCAGTTGTTTTTCTCAATATTTCCATATTTTTCATTATTTACCAAAAATACCGAACAATTGGTTTATTCTTATTTTTCCAACTGCAATTTTTTTTTGAACCGGATATACCACCAAAATCCAATTGAAAGCTTGATTCTGGGAATTGGCCTTTAATAGAAATCAGCTGCTTTTCTCAGTATTGCCATATTTTTCTTCATTTACAAAAATTTATTTAGATTATTCTAAATATACCTTCAAAATCGAATCAAAAGTCTGATAGTGGGAATTGGACTTTAATATAAATCAGCTGTTATTCTCAATATTGTCGTATTTTCATTATTTATCGAAAATACCGAACAATTAGTTTATCCTTATTTTTCCTACTGTAATTTTTCGGGACCCGTTCGGATATACCTCCAAAATCGCATCGGAAGCCTGATAGTGGGAATTGGCCTTTAATATAAATCAGTTGTTGTTATAATCAGTTGTTATTGTCGTATTTTTCATCATTTGCCAAAATTATCGAACAACTAGTTTATTTTTATTTTTTCCAACTGCAAATGCTGCGTTCGTCTGATAGTGGGAATTGATCTTTAATAGGAATCAGCTGTTTTTCTCAATATTGTTATATTTTTCATTATTTACCGAAAATTCCGAACAATTAGATTATTTTTATTTTTCAAAATGCAAATTTTTCTGGATCCTAATGCTGCGTTCGGACATACCTCCAAAATCGAATCGAAAGTCTGATAGTGGAAATTGACCTTTAATAGAAATCAGCTGTTTTTCTCGATATTGCCATATTTTTCTTCATTTACCAAAAATTTATTTAGTTTATTCTAAATATACCTCCAAAATCGAATCGAAAGTCTAATAGTGGGAATTGACCTCTAATACATATCAGCTGTTTTTCTCAATATTGCCATATTTTTCATCATTTACCAAAAATTCCGAACAATTAGTTCAAACTACTTTCTCCAACTTTATATTTTTCTATATATTGGATATATCTCCCAAATCGAAAGTCTGATAGTGTGAATTGGACTTTAATAGAATCAGCCATTTATCTCAATATTGCCATATGTTTCATTATGCAAACAAGCCGCAACGGCTTCGCGGACTTAGAAATGAATGATGAACTGCAAATTTTTCACGATCCAAATGCTGCGTTCGGATAAACCTCCAAAATCGGATCAAAAGTCTGATAATGGGAATTGTCCTTTAATATAAATCAGCTGTTTTCCTCAATATTGCCATATTTTTCATTATTTTTGCACTTTTTTCATTTTATATTTTTTTTTACCCTAATTCTGCTTTCGGATATACCTACAAAATCCGTTTTTCCGGATTTTAGAATTTTTTATATGAAGTTTAACAAAATCCGATGAATATGGATTTTTAGCTTCAAATTCCTTACAGCCTTTTCAGACAGCATATTAACCCTAGAAAGATAACCCTATTGGAAGCTACGGAAAAGATAACCATACGTCTGTGGGACGTATCATAGTTTTTCTTTATGGTGACAACATTTTTGGAAATATTTTTTACCTTTTTTGTACTTACATGGATTCTTTATATATTTCTTTATTATTTAAATGCGTTATTGGCTACTGTAGACGACTGAGAAAAACAAAAACAGCAACGTGTTGCATAAACATTCGAGAGAGGGAGAGCGAAAAATTAAAAAGGCATACGTCTCTCAGACGTAGGTTATCTTTCTAGGGTTAAATCGACTGATATGACATAAGGTCGATTTACAAATTTCAGATCTCATACAAATTAGACATTTATAAATCGGAAAAGGCTATTACGTATTTTTGCCGATCTCAGTCTAAACTGTACTCAGTTTCGTATTGTTGATTATTATTAATATCTGGCAATATCCTCCCTGTAGTGAATACCCTTATTGTCACAGTACTCCAAAGACAATAGACGGCACAAACTAGTGGGGGGGGATAATCTGTGGATGAAGAAAAAGAAAAACACAAAACAAAAAAGGCAGTAAATCTACTTCCACCATTTGAAAACAATTGTGTGAAATGACAGCTTCTTCGTGTAGCATGACATGAAAACAACACAAGCCACCGGATAAACGCAATACACTCGCCATACACCATTCCCCAACAACACATACACGCACACCCCGACTATTTCGTATTAAATCCGTATAGACGCCTTACAATCAGCACAAATACTTAAACGCACGTCTATGGTCTATGGTATAAAAGCTGGCATTATAAAGCCATAAAATTTAGCACAGACAATAGTTGTTATAGCCAGGTGGTGTGGTGGTGCGCCCATTCACAAAGCCACTTTAAAATATATGTTTTTAAGATCTGACATGATATAATATTTGACATGGAGAATTTATAACTATTTAATTTATGGGGACATTTAAAAATATGTATATGTAAAATAGAGTAGGAGAGGTTATACGCGAGGTGCTGCGATCTCATTACATATTTGAATAGAAAGAAGAAGCATTAGTGGTTATGTTATCGATATATCGCTTAGTTACAGTAAATTAAAGTTTGAAGAAAATTGAAAATTATCAATTTTTCATTTGGTGATACTTTCTCCTTTTGAGAGGATATACATGTTTAAATAATTTATTTTCATACTTTAGCGAGCCATACAAAGACGATATGGATATCAAATGAAAGAGAAGAATATTTGCTAAAAATACTTTAAATATAATATTAAATATACATTAGTTTAGTATTAACAACAATTTCAAAATTCCCCCCTTATTTATTTAATTTATTCATCTTTTATTATTTAAGGGGGAAACTTGAAATGGTTGTTAATGCTAAACTAATACAGATAGAGGCGTGCTATTTTTAGTATTTTTAACAGACATTCTTCACTTTCAGTTGCTATCCATATCGCCTGTGTATGGCTCTCAAAAATATAAAAATAAATTATTATGTTTAATTTTATGTATAGTTGACCTTTTATTTTTCTATTTTTCCGGATAGCCTGGCTTGAGATAATGAACATATCAAAAACAAAAACTGAGAATGAACTACAAGGCTGACACTGACCACTGTGCACAAATATATCGAAACATTGTTTACAAATACCGACGAAAACAATAGCTTTAGTTGAGAAAATGCTGCGATACGAATGAGTTCATTATGTTTGCTAAAATGTAATTATTGTGATTGTTTGTATTTAAAGTGAATATCCCTGAGAATGATCGTCGATGACGATCGAAATATCGTAAAAGAATAAATAAAACAATTAAAAACAAGTAAAAACGGCGTTAAGTTCGGCCGGGCCGAACTTTATATACCCTCCACCACGGAGTGCATTCCACAGTATTACCAGCAGATTAAAGGATGTCGACTTTACAGTACCATATTACGAAAATTGTGATATTTTTATGCACATCACTATAATTGTTTATTATTTCAAACTATAATGTATACTTATGCGCACTGTTTAAAATCGACTACTATATATAAATAAAATGCTGTAATTGTGAAAGTGAACATGCCTAAATATTAGGCGATTGTCAGTCGCCATTAGAAAGAAGCATTTTCAGATACACACAAAGTGATAAGAAAAGTATAAATTTTAAAGATATCCCCATATCCCCAGATTCGCCAAGTGTACAAATTTCGAAAAAAAAACTCTTTTTTCGAGTCTTCATAGTCAGAATGTATACACCGAATTTCATGATTTGAACTTCAGCAGTCTGGTAGGTCTCATTTTTATCCCTCTTTTTTAATTATATCCCTTAAAAGAACGAATTTCGAAAAATCTCTCTATTTTACGTGTCTACGAATTATTGGGACGTACACACCGAATTTCATGACTCTAACTTTTGTCATATCATTGGTACTATATGTTATCATTTTTGCCCATTTCGCAAGCTAAAGCTTGTATTTTCTTTGTGGTCCTTCCAAGCTACAAGAGTATAAGACATCTTCATGATTCTACGAGTATCGAATTGTAAAAAAAGTACGAATTTGTAAAAAAATTTTTTACGTGGCTATGCAGTCAGAGGAATGTGTACCATTTTTATCCCCTTTTTCCTATTTTGCCCCCTCAAGAGTACGGCTATCTAAAATCTCTTTATTTTACGTATCTACATAATAAGAGGGATGTACACACCGAATTTCATCATTCTAGCTGTATTCGTTTAGCTGGTACTATTTTTATCCCTCTGTACCAGTGTATCCCTTGAAAGTACGAATTTCGAAAAATCCATTTATTTTCCGTGTCTACGCCGTCAGAGGAATGTATACTCCGAACTTCATGACTCTAGATGCGGTCACTTGATTGGTACTATTTTTATCCCTTTTTTCATTTTAACCCCAAAAAAAGTACGAATTTCGAATAATCCATTTATTTTCCGTGTCTACACACTCAGAGGAATGTATACTTCGAATTTCACGACTCTTACTGCGGTCATTAGATTGGTACTATTTTTATCCCCTTTTTCATTTTAACCCCAAAAAGTACGAATTTTGAAAAATCCGTATATTTTACTTGTCTGTGCAATCAGAGGAATATAGACACCAAATTTCATTATTCTAGGTACAGCCGTTTGGTTGGTACCATTTTTATCCCTCTATTCCCATTTTACCCCTTAAAAGTACGAATTTGGAAAAAATACTTTTATATTATGTATCTACTCAATTAGAGGAATGTACACACCGAATTTCGTGTTTCTAGCTGTTGTCGTTTAATATGTACCATTTTTATCCCTTTTTTGCCCCATTTCACCCCCTATGGTGCACGTTTTTGCTATGCACATACCAAATATCAAGCAAATATATACAGACATATTCAAAAAACATGCTTAAATACGCTAAAATATTAGCGATTATTATGGGTATTTTTAGTCCTTGTGAGGGAAAAATTTTTCCATTTCGGCCGATTTCGCCCAGTTTCAATCGCAACCGATCTACGACTATAAGACGTATTTAGGGAAATTTTTGACGTCCTAGCTACTTTCCTTTAGATGATAGCGTGCTTTCGACAGTCGGACGGACGGGCATGTCTAGATCGTCTTAGAATTTTATGACGATCAAGAATATATATACTTTATAGCATATCAGGTCGATATTCCAAGGTCTTACAAACGGAATGACAAAGTTAGTATACCCCCATCCTGGAGGTGGAGGGTATAAAAATGAATTTTGAACTACCGATTACTTTGACTTTGAAAGATGGAATATCATTCATTTTAATTTTTATTTTCAGGCTTATGGTTGACATTTGCAAAATGCGACGCTATACGCTCGAACAAAATTGGGATATCGTAAAAACTTACTTCCAAAGTAGTGAGTCTTTAAGGCAAACTGTAAGAAATTCACGTGGACAATTTTCGTGTTTTCATATGAAGCTCATTTTCATCTCGGTGGCTATGTCAATAAGCAAAATTGCCTCATATAGAGTTCGGAGAACCCACACGTGACTATTGGGAAGCCAATGCATCCACAACGAGTCACTGTTTGGTGTGGATTTTGGGCAATGTACTGAAAAATTGGATTGGGGTCGGATGAGGCACTGCCGAGCCAGTCGTGGTAGTCATATGAATGATATTGTGTTCCATTATTAAATGACAAAGTTCAACCTTTCCATTAAAACCAGAAATTTGAAAAAATGATCAGTACTTTTTTATAGCCGATTCTAATTTAAAATTTTCTAATTTAAATTATATTAGAAAACTAAGCAAAATATTTTTCCGATTTTTTCCTTATTTTTTTGGGGACTGCTCCAAAGCTACTGTTTCTATGTGACAATGAGCATATAAGCGATTTATCTGATTTATATTTCTAAAATAAGAGTACAAATATTAAATTTTAGTAAAAAATATTTAAAAGAATATATCCATAATTTTGTTTAATATTGTTTTCGAGTTCTGAAACAAATGCAAAAATTGCGTAATTAAAAAATCAAATTTTAATTGTATGAAAAACCCTGACAGCCTTGCAAATTGCGTGTCACCCTTTGATAGCTTTTGACCCCTCTCCTCCCAAAACAAAAAATAAATCAATGTTACTCTCATACGTGATGCCTGACAAAAGGGTTCTTCTTATCTTATTTCGTTGTTGTTGCTGTTGTTTATGTCACTCTTTTGTGTGAGTGCTTGAGCCTACATTTACACCTGTCCAATGTCAATGTTCATTTTAATTACACGCCATTCACACGCTCACACCCACACACACACACACAATGATGGCCGGAACGCACACGTACAATGGCATACAAAGAGCGATGATACAAAAAGGAAGGCTGGCACCTTCATTATCAGATTATAATGATGCAGGTTGTTGGGTGGGACCAACTAAATGATACTTCAAATTGTTGGTGTGATGAACATCTCAACAAGTGATTTGGTCTAACTGAACAAGGGAACAGGAGCGTAATCTACTCAGCAAGTGATTTTGAGTTGACATCAAGAACAGGAACTTAGTTATGGCATTAAGGATATCAGCATGAAATAATGTCGTCCTGTATGTGGGTTAGGGGTGGGATAGTTTTCTATGGGAATTTTAGATTTGATTGGATATGCTAGAACCCTTAATTTTGTGAGGTTCAGAAAAGAAATCATGAGCCAAAATCTGGGGGTGGTGGGGTGAGCATAAGAGGGTGCTCATCGGGATCAAAAGTGAGGGAAAAGGGCTAAAAATACACAAAAAGCCCCAAAGCTGCCTCGGAGTCATCCCCAGAGGAGTTAAATGTAAGACCGACCACCATTTATTTTCCCTCCACAAAATTTTTTCGAACACACATACCCTCTCTCTCCACTCGTTAGGGGGGCTCCCACACAAAAATTAATTTTTTATGAAATTTTTTCCCACCTCTCTTACTGGACCAAGGAGGCCGCTAGTGGAGTTAAATGTATGACCGACCCCCATTATTTTTTTAACCCCCATATTCTCCGAACATACTTACCTCCTATCGTCAACCCTTAGGGTGGTCCCCATACGATTTTTTTTTTATAATTTTTGTTATGACTCTAGAGGGATGACATGTAAGGCCCAAAACTGTCCTGGAGTCGCCACTAGCTGGGTTAAATGTAAGACCGACCCCCATTAATTTTCCCTCTCCAACATTTTCCCCAAACATACCTGTCCCCTATCTCTACTCCTTAATGGGACTCCCATACAAGAACTCATTTTTATAAAATTTGCTCCCACCACTCTAACTGGCCCAGGGATGCCCCTAGTGGAGTCAAATGTATGACCAACCCTCAATATTTTTTTAATCCCCGCATATTCACCGAACATACTTACCTCCTATCGTGAACCCTTAGAGTGGTCCCCTTACGATTTTTTTTTATAATTTTTGTTATGAATCTAGAGGGAAGACATGTAAGGCCCAAAACTGCCCTGCAGTCGCCCCTAGCTGTGATAAATGTAAGACCGAGCTCCACTAATTTTCTCTCACCAACATTTTTTCGAACGCATATACCCCCTATCTCCACTCGTTAGTGGGCCTCCCATACAAAAATTATTTTTTTATAATTTTTTTTCTCACCTTTCTTCATGCCCCAATGAAGTCAAATGTATGACCAACCCTCAATATTTTTTCAATCACCGCATTTTCTCCGAACATACTTACCACCTATCGTGAACCCTTAGGGTGGTTCCCTTACGATTTTTTTATTTTTTATACACTCCACGAGAGTATTATGTCTTTGTGCATTTGTTTGTAACACCTAAAAGGAAGAGAGATAGACCCATTGTTAATTATACCGATCGACTTAGAATCACTTTTTGAATCGATTTAGCAATGTCCGTCCGTCTGTCTGTCTGTCTGTCTGTCTGTCTGTCTGTCTGTCTGTCTGTCTGTCCGTCCATCTATTCTTGTAATCACGATACAGGTCGCAATTGTAGACATAACCAAATGAAACTTTGCACAACGAAGTTTTTCGGGATAAGAACGAACGCTATTTAATTTGAAGAAAATCGGTTCAGATTTATATATAGCCCCCATACAAATTTCACTCCCGACTTGACACTTTTCACTCTGGAGACCACATACAAATTTCGCTCCCGATTTGACGTTTTCCGCTCTAGAAACCACATATTGTATCATATTGTCTTCAGATTTGGCAAAACATCTTATATTTCAACTAGAAACACCTGTGGTAAAAATGGGTCAGATCGGTTCAGATTAATATATAGGTCCCATACAAATTTCGCTCCCGATTTGACTTTTTCCGCTCTAGAAACGACAAATTGTATCAGATTGTCTTCAGATTTGGCAAAACATCATATATTCCATCTAGAAGCACCTGTGGCAAAAATGGGGCAGATCGGTTCAGATTTATATATAGCTCCCATACAAATTTCGCTCCCGATTTGACGTTTTCCGCTCTAGAAACCACATATTGTATCAGATTGTCTTCAGATTTGGCAAAACATCTTATATTTCATCTAGAAACACCTGTGGTAAAAATGGGGCAGATTGGTTCAGATTTATATATAGCTCCCATACAAATTTCGCGCCCGATTTGACGTTTTCCGCTCTAGAAACCACATATTGTATCAGATTGTCTTCAGATTTGGCAAAACATCTTATATTTAAACTAGAAACACCTGTGGTAAAAATGGGGCAGATCGGTTCAGATTTATATATAGCTCCCATACAAATTTCGCTCCCGATTTGACTTTTTCCGCTCTAGAAACCACATATTGTATCAGATTGTCTTCAGATTTGACAAAACATCTTATATTTGAACTAGAAACACCTGTGGTAAAAATAGGTCAGATCGGTTCAGATTTATATATAGCTCCCATACAAATTTCGCTCCCGATTTGACTTTTTCCGCTCTAGAAACCACATATTTTAACAGATCCTCTTCAAATTATTCGAAATATATTATATTTGTCCTAGAAACACCCATAGTGAAAATGGGTCAGATCGGGTTAGATTTACATATAGCTCCCATACGAATTTCACTCCCGATTTTAATCTTTTCACTCTAGATACCATATATTATAAGAGATTTTCTTCAAAATTGGCATAACATCTTGTATTTCAACTAGAAACACCTGTGGTAAAAATGTGTTAGATCGGTTCAGATTTATATATAGCTCCCATACAAATTTCGCTCCCGGATAGACTTTTTCCGGCCCAGACACCACGATTTTTCACCGAATTTCTTCAAAGTGAGCATAACAAGCTATATATGAATTGGAAGAACTTATTGTGAAAGTTAGTCACTTTATTCCATGTTTGGATATAGCCCCGATACAAATATTCTTATCGATTTGACAAATCGAACCAGGTCGTATTAGCCTATGATTAGGTAACATACAAGAATTCTTGCCGTTTTCACTTTTTGGTTGGACTGTATTCGGTTGGAAAGTGGAGTGTATCATATAGTCGGCCCCGCCCGACTTTAGCCTTTCCTTACTTGTTTTTTAATGAATGAAAGGGTTAAAACTGCCCCCTAGTCAACCGTAGAGGGAAGACATGTAAGACTGGACCCCATTAATTTTTCCTCCCCAAAAACATTTTCCCCAAACATACCTGTCCCCTATCTCCACTCCATAATGGGGCCCACATACAAAAACTACATTTTAATAAAATTTGCTACCACCACTCTAACTGGCCCAAGAAGACCCCTAGAGGAGTCAAATGTAAGACTAACCCCCAATGTCTTTTCAGCCCCAGTATTTTCTCAGAACACACCTACCCTCCAACTGCAACCCTTAAGGTGGTCCCCTCACATTTTTAAATTTTTTATAATTTTTTAACTAAGGAAAGGCTTAAAACCGCCCGCTAGTCAAACCTAGAGGTGAGACATGTAAGGCCGACCTCCACTAAATTTCCCTCCCCAAAATGTTCCTCAGATATACCTGTCCCCTATCTCCACTCCATAATGTGGCTCTAATACAAAAAGTACATTTTAATAAAATTTGCTACCACCACTCTAACTGTCCCAAGAAGGCCCCTAGAGGAGTCAAATGTATGACTAACCCCCAATATTTGTTCAGCCCCAATATTTTCTCAGAACACACCTACCCTGCAACTGTAAAACTTAAAGACATTTGCCTATTTTTTATATTTTTTTGTGAAAAAAAGGCCCAAATCTGCCCTGCCGTAGACCTTAGTGGTGTGAAGTGTAATACTGATCCCCGTTAATTTTCCTTCCTCAAAATTTTTCCCAAACATACCTACCCCCTAACACCACTCCTTAAGGGAAAAGTTGATATACTTCCTATAATGTTTAAGGGGGCTCCTATATAAAATCAAAAATTGTATAAAATTTGCTCCCACCACTCTAAGGGAGTCAAATGTACAAACGTTAGGGCACAGCATATTGTTATAGTCACTCCGAGGCAGTTTTGGGGCTTTTGTACCACTGTACGCCTTCTGAAATTATAAAACTTGTGCGGACATTATTTAAGAATCTTCTGGATTTTATTTGTCCTCAAGGAATATTTTCTTCAATATTCCCTCTTTCAAATTCTAAATAACCCCCCCTCTCCATATTCCCAACACAGTGCTTAACCCCATCAATTTTCAAACTCTTTAACTTTTCATTATTTTGAATCACAAACTTTGAACTTTTCCAGCAACAAATGTCTGCTGTCACTTTTAATTATGATAATGTTAAATATGAATGACTGAATGAACGAACGAAGGAATAGCTCAGTAATTTGTTCAACAGTCATGCTCCTCATCAGCTTCTCTTACTCAATCTCTGTTTCGGCGTTCTTTTCTTTGCAGGATTATTCGGTGTCAGTAGCAAGCAATTACAACGGCAGCATCCAGCTGATTACAACATGGTAGTCATCATCGTCGTCTTCTCCTCATCTCATCATCATCATCATCTCTAAAATGTGTTTTTAAAACACAATGAGTTCCAGTTTTTAATTAACACTTTTTCTTCAAAATAAAACAAAACCAAAAAAACAAAAAAACGAAAAACACCCAAAAACCTCACACCAACCACAAGGATGAAGGACTCGTCGTTGGGCAACAAAGTTGGTCAACTGTCAAAAGCAACAACCACAGCCCCAACTACGCTACGAGCAGCGTTAATATTCACCACGAGTTTGGCTTATTTATGTGACCATCATCCGTCCCTTTTTGTGGCTTGATAATCTTATTTTTGTTTTTGGTCTCGGTCTCGGTTTCGGTTTTTCGGTGGGGTGGTTTTTGCTGGTAAAACACCTCAATATCAACATCAGCAGCAGCAGCAGTAGCAGCAACATTGTTGCCATCTAAAACTATCACCATTCTCGTCCCTAGTAGCACCCACGCCTCCACCATCATCAACGCCGCCGCCGCCGCCAGCAACATGGGCAGTTTACCCAATCTACACGAGCTGGAGCAGCTCGAGCGCAAACGTGAGAAACGGCGAGAGCGTGAGATGCGTGAACAGTTGGCGCGAGAGGCCAGTCGCGAGCGAGAGCGTATGCAACACAGAAAGGTAAGTCCTGGCACCTTATCTCTATCAATAAAAAAACTGAGGAACACTGAAAGAAAAGGGTTCAAATTAACTACACCATTTTGAAATTGAGAAAATAAAAATTGGAGTTGATAAAATGAAAATTGAAATTCAGAAATGAAAATTAAAATTTAGAAATGAAAATTGAAAATGACAAATGCAAACTGAAATTGAGAAAATGCAATTCGAAATTGAGAAATGGCAATTGAAATTGAGAAAATACAAATTAAAATTGAGAAATGGAAATTGAAACTTAGAAAATGCAAATTGAAATTGTGAAAATACAAATTGAAATTCAGAAATATAAATTTAAATTCAGAAAAATACAAACAAATTGAAAATGAGAAATTTAAACTTAAATTTAGAAAATGCAAATTGAAATTGTGAAAAAATAAATTGAAATAGAGAAAATACAAATTGAAATTGATAAAATACAAACTGAAAATCAGAAATGTAAATTGAAATTGAGAAAATACAAATTAAAAATCAGAAATGTAAATTGAAATTGAGAAAATGCAAATTCAAAAACAGAAATTGAAATTGAGAAAATACAAATTGAAAATGAGAAATGTTGATTGAAATTCAGAAAATAGAATTTGAAATTGAGAAATAGAAATTGAAATTTAAAAATGAAAATTTAAATTGAGAAATCCAAATTAAAATTAATTTGTATTTTCTCATTTTCTATTCTTTTTTCTAAATTTCAATTTGTATATTCTTAATTTAAATTTCTCAATTTCAGCTTGCGTTTTTCAATTCAATTCAATTTCAATTGAAAATGGTGTAGAATTTAGTAAAATTAGAGTCATAGCTATTTTTAAACATTCCATTTTCATATTTTTCCTTAAAATTGGGGCATTTGTTGCCTGTATATACAAGCTTTTCGGATAACTATAAATCTGGCAATTCTTTGAAATGAAAGTGAACCTTTAAATGAGTTAAAATTAACAAGAATTTAGGAAAATTGACGCTAAAGCATTCTTTCTTCATGTCCATGTTCATATTTTCCCCTAAAATTAGGACATTTTCTGTAAAATCAGGTCTGTAAATCAGTCAATTCTGTGAAATGATAGTGAACCTTAAAATGAGCTAAATTTAACTAGAATTTTGGAAAATTTGCGCTAAAGCTTTTTTCCATTCCATGTTCATAGTTTCCTTTCAAATTGGAGCATTTTCTGTCAGTATAGTTCAAGTCTACAGTAGACCTTAAAAGGAGTTAAAATTAACTATAATTTAAGAAAATTGACGCTAAAGCAATTGTTCTTCATTCCATGTTCATATTTCCCCTTAAAATTGGAACAGTTTCTGCCAATATATGAAGCTTGTATATGTTAATAAATATATTTTCCCTTAAAATGTTTGACATTTTCTGTCAGAATGAGTTAAAGGAAGTTTCAGTCGGTTAAGCCGACTTATATCTACCCTCTCTCTCAGAGATCATGTATGTCCTCCCACACACATGTGCTCTGAAGTTTTACTTTGCGCCGAATTTTGTGTGTGGGAGGTACTAGCAGTTTGTGACAATTGGATCCAACTTCCAGATTTGTAAATACTTGTAAAAAATTATGAAATGTGAAGTCATAATGGATTTTACTCACCGGTAAAGGAGTTAAACTTATAATATTACCTAGGTTAGAGACAATTGTGTAGGAGGTACTAGAAGGGGCGTGGCAAAAGCATAAATATGTTATATGTGTAATGTGAATATAAAACAAGTAAGGAAAGGCTAAAGTCGGGCGGGCCGACTCTATGAAAAAGTGAAAACGGGAAGGATTTTTGTATCCTGTAAATGTATGTGTTTGACAAAAAATGTTAAATCGGAAAGTACATTTGTATGGGGGTATATTGAAATGTGGAACGAAATAGGTGAAATATAATATGTATAGTTTGGCCAAAATCGGTTAAACATTTGGGAGCAACATTTGTATTTGCGCTATATCTAAATCTGAACCGATCTTAACCACTAGGTTTTTTTCTTGGATTATAAGCTGTTGTGCCAAATTTAAAGAAAATCGAGTACAATATGGAGTTTCTAGAGCGGAAAATGTCAAGTCGGGAACGACATTTGTATGGGGGCTATATCTAAATCTGAACCGATCTTATCCAATTTTTGCATATGTGTTTCTAGTTGGATTATAAGATATTGTGCCCAAGAAAATCGGGTACACTATATGGTTTTTAGAGCGGAAAATGTCAAATCGGGAGCGACATTTGTAAGGGGCTATATCTAAATCTGAACCGATTTTACCGATTTTTCGCATAGGTGTTTCTAGATGGATTATAAGATATTGTGCCAAAATTGAAGAAAATCGCGTACAATATATGGTTTCTAGAGCGAAAAATGTCAAATGGGGAGCGACATTTGTATGGGGGCTATATCAAAATCTGAACCGATCTTACCTATTTTCCGCATAGGTGTTTCTAGATGGATTATAAGATATTGCGCCAAATTTAAAGAAAATTGGGTTTAATATGTGGTTTGTAGAGCGGAAAATGTCAAATCGGGAGCGACATTTTATGGGGGCTATATCTAAATCTGAACCGATCTTACCCATTTTCCGCATAGGTGTTTCTAGATGGATTATAAGATATTGCGCCAAATTTAAAGAAAGTCGCGTACACTATATGGTTTCTAGAGCGGAAAATGTCAAATCGGGCGTGACATTTGTATGGGAGCTATATCTAAATCTGAACCGATATTGCCCACTTTTATCATAGCTGTTTCTAGTTAGATTATAAGGTGTTAAGCCAAATTTGAAGAAAATCGGGTACAATTTGTGGTTTCTAGAGCGGAAAATGTCAAATCGGGCGTGACATTTGTATGGGGGTTATATCAAAATCTGAACCGATCTTACCTAATTTCTGCATATGTGTTTCTAGTTGGATTATAAGATATTGTGTCAAATATAAAGAAAATCGCGTACATTATATGGTTCCTAGAGCGGGAAATGTCAAATCGGGAGCAACATTTGTATGGGGACTATATCTAAATCTGAACCGATATTGCCCACTTTTATCATAGCTGTTTCTAGTTAGATTATAAGGTGTTAAGCCAAATTTGAAGAAAATCGCGTACATTATATGGTTTCTAGAGCGGAAAATGTCAAATCGGGAGCGACATTTGTATGGGGGCTATATCAAAATCTGAACCGATTTGCCTCAAATTAAATAGCGTTCGTCCTTGATCCACAAAACTTACTTGTGCCATTTTTTTGTTAAGATCGGACTATAATTGCGACCTGTAAATTGATTACAACAATAGATGGACAGACGAACAGACAGACGGGAAAAACATGATTTTTAGGGGTATTTTCAGGAGCGCTTAGCTCACAGACGACTTGATCTAGGAGCGAAATATTTTGCAAATCATCGTTAAACAATCCAAACTTTATTTTCGTGGGGTGGCTGGAAATTGTTTTTCCATTTGTATGGACAGCGACCCAGCCTAATGTATATATGGCAGATAGATCGATTTACCTTCCAATGAGAGGCAGATAAATACTATAAAAAGCGCGTAACTCAAGCATGTCCTTCGGGTTGGATAGAATTAGGCAATGCTGGGTTCCTGGGCATTGTAATATTGCAGGGAACGAATCAGCTGATGAGCATGAGCACGTAGAGGATCATCTCTCGACACTGCTATAGCAAATAAATTAGCTTATCCTCCAATGGAAGTTAAATTCTATGCGAAGGTCACAAGTCAGCCATGAGTCGATATCTCAAACTGTAGAGGCTCAAGGTTCCTCTGGCCGATGACCTCAAGACTACACCATTACCAATAAAAATTGGGAAAATTCCAATTGAAATTGTGAAATTCCATTTGAAATTGAGAAAATTCCAATTGAAACCGATATAATAAAATCTCTCTCTGTCTTTTATACTGCCCTTAATATAAATCTTTATTTGTCATTTCACTTGAAATTGTTTACTGAGAGGTTCTCTCTGTTCCCACTATCCCCTTAACTCTTCTCTAAGTGGATAATGACAATGGAACAATCCCCTGGTATTGAGTGTATTCTTCTTCTTGACTTTTTGCATATCCATTTTATATAGTTTTCGTTCAACATTTTGTACTATAAAGGCAAAGAGAATTTGAACTCTCGCTCTCTGTCACACTAACTCTCTTTTGTCTGCCTAATTTCTCTTACGTGCATCAATCAATCTCTTTAAAGCATTTCTCAGATTTATGTTCTGTTTTTGTTTGTTTTCTTACTTCTTCTCAGCAATCCTCTTACAATCCCTATCTAATGGCTGGACTGGGTATGGGTGGCGGTATGGCCCCATACAATACAGCAACAGCAACTGGTGGTACAGCGGCAGCGACAGCAGCATCAGCGGCGGGCAGTGGTGCCCTGCCAGTGGTGGGTGGTGCAACCCTTCTCAACTACGGTCTGTGTGCTGGTGGTGGTGGTGGCGCTGCTGCCGGGTTGGCAGCCGGGCACAAACACCATGGACACCAACATACCCATCATCATCGTCATTCATTGACAAACAGGCATCGGGTGCGTACACGTAGCTCGGGTGCAACTCACAATGTTTGGGATGAACAAGTGCTGGAGGTGAGTACGAGAGCAACTGTGTGTTTTGTTGTTGGTATGGAATGGTTGGTGGGTGAGGGGGAACTTGAGGAGGTCAGATGGGAGTTGAGTATTTGTTGCAAGTTCATGTGCTACTACGTCGTAATGTATTTATGAATGAATGAAAAACTTTCAGAGATCAACAATGAAAAACAAGTTATGGGTGTATGTACGTCATAAAAACCCTGGCCGCCAGATGCTGGGAAGGAGGGGAGATTTTAGGCAAATTGAAAATCAAATATGTGCCGGGAACAATAATGTCTGTTATACGTCACTCAAGCATGTTATTTATAAGGAATTGTTGTCAATTAATAATTTTGTTATATTAACAAAATGCTTAGTTGGCTCAATTAAAGTTTTTGCTATATTAACAAAATTATTTATTACATTTTGTTCATTTTATATAAAATTTCTGTATTTAAGTTAATACCCGCGATTTTGTTGTCAATTATTTTTATTTTTATTAAATTAACAAAATACTTAGTTGCCTCAATTAAAGTTTTTGCTATATTAACAAAATTATTTATTACACTTTGTTCATTTTATATAAAGTTTCTGTATTTAAGTTAATACCCGCGTTTTTGTTGTCTATTAATTTTTTTGTTATATTAACAAAATACTTAGTTGGCTCAATTAAAGTTGTTGCTATATTAAAAAAAAATTATTTATTACACTTTGTTCATTTTATATAAAATTTCTGTATTTAAGTTAATACCCGCGATTTTGTTGTCAATTAATTTTGTTTGTTATATTAACAAAATACTTAGTTGCCACAATTAAAGTTTTTGCAATATTAACAAAATTATTAATTAAATTTTGTTCACTTTTTTATATCAAATTTCTGTATTTAATTTAATACCCGCCGCGATTTTGTTGTCTATTAATTTTTTTGTTATATTAACAAAATACTTAGTCGCCTCAATTAAAGTTTTTGCTATATTAACAAAATTATTTATTACATTTTGTTCATTTTATATAAAATTTCTGTATTTAAGTTAATACCCGCGTTTTAAATTTTATCGTTTTCCATTTCCCGTTTCCTGCTTTGGTTGTCTCTTTGTTGATGTGTCTCGTTATTATTATTATTTCTCGCATTTTAATTAGTTTCCCGTTTTTCCTTGTGTCCTAAGGGTTGCCAGGATATTTAAATCAACCTCATCTCTCCTTAGTTACCCTCACTCTGTGACGCTTTGTTTCAGCTCTTATCATCCTTCATTTTTTTCTTATTTTTCCTATTTTCAAAACAATATTTATGAATGAACATTGAGGTGGCCTTGATGCATTAACTTCTTTAAAAGAGTGTGTGTGACTCCCACAACCCTCAACGACTCGTTTCGAACAACAACAAGAACAAAATTATGCCAGAAAATAACACTGGGCGTAAGACAAAAGCCAAATCATTCAACGCTAATTAGCCTTCCAATTATTTTTAAAAAGAGGGATGCCACTGTTGTTAAGCTCCTTCTCGAAACGTTAAACAATAACTGCAGGATTTTCCAATAGGGATGGGTAGATGTTTAATAAAATGGAATAAAAAAGAGTATTTGGGGAGATATTGATGATTTTTTCTGTTTTCTTTGAAAGTTATCAATGATGTTATCTGGGGAATATATCAGCGTTCAAATGGCCGCCGAGGCTTCGTTGAGTGGCGTGCATTCGATAGGTCCAGGTTTCAATGGAGAAATGTCAAATGAATTGCAGAAAAAAACTTGTCAACAAAAAACTTCATTTTCAAGGTCAAAATTGCCAAGAACTTTAAAAAAATCGATTTTTTTAACCTTTTTCCCCTGTTCAGGTCCATAGGTAGCAAACCGTTCAAAATTCAAGGAAACAATCAACTACAAAAATGTACCCAAGATCTCAATGAACAACTTTCTAGAACATATGAACTTCCTAGCAATGATTCTTAACACCGTTTAGGTAGGAAAAATATATCTTGCAGGGCTGTTGCTGTTAATGGTCAGTCCGTGCGTATGAGTGATATTATCCTTAATCTACAGCACGTATACGCTACCTACACACACTGCAGCCAATAAGATTATTTGGATGACATTTGCGATTTTGACCTTGAAGGTGAAGTTTTTTTGATTTTATATGTTCACAATTGATGACAAGAGCTAAAACTTTGCCTCAGAGAGTAAACAAAAATTACAAACGGTTTGCAAGATATGAGCCTGAGAAAATGATCACCTTTTTGCAAAAATGACACCGAGGTCACAAATCTTTAAGGGGGGGCCATAAAAAAGTGCATGACTTTGGGCTAAACTGAGAGGCACGGGTCTTTTTTGGTCTTTTATCACGTAGTGGTGTATTTCCATGACTTAAAAAATTACACACAGTGTTAGTAAATAACAACGTTCAGCCTTGGCAAATAAACCAGAAATTTGAATAAATAATCAGTACTTTTTTATAGCCAATTTTAATTTAAAATTTTAAATGGCCCACCCTATATTATTATTATTTATTTAATGCAAAAAATTATGATTTACATAACCGAAAAGAAATTGTAAACCGAAGCAGAGCTAGGGATGTTGTGAAGCTAAAATCCCATTGCTTGAAATATTTTGTTGCCCACTGGGGACAGTGAGGCCAGTTAGAGAATTATCGCCCACGAAATTTTTATTTTTCCAAGCCTCCGTTAGAAATCAGCTCTGGTCTATCACTCACCTGGACAATGATAAGTGCTAAAAATCTTTGTCAAAGTATACTTGTCTATGGTCGTCAAAGGGTTAAGGAAATTGATGGCGATGCTGTCGGCATATAATCTCTTACACTTATTTCCTTCCTTCCGAAGCCTCTTGTTGGAACTCGTGTTGATTTCTCTCGCCCCGACTTTGGCAAGTAATTTGGTTAACACCTCCGTTCATCCAAAAATGGGACTTATAACTTAAGATAATCTTGTCTTGACTGGAATCGGGATCCACTTTGGGCTAAGTTGGTTCGAATGGACAGTCGAATAGGTGTAGAGTGACGTGTGGCCCTGGTCACACGAGTACGAAAAAATATGAAAATCGCACAATTGCTAAAATGGGGAAAATAAATGTAAAAAATGTGATTTTTTAGAAAAATAACCGCCATTCTTTAATTTCGATCGAGGATTGGAAGAAAAAAATGTTTTTAAATGCTACGTCCGCGGATAAAATGCAATTTTTACTTTTGAAATTGACACTCTGGGTTTCGAGAGTTAATTGTCCAAATAAATTATTTATTAAGAAAAATTGGTCATATTCTACACCATTTGCAATTGTAATTCAAAAGACATCACTTGAAATAAAAAAAATATCAATTCCATTTGAAGTTCAAAAGACACCATTTGAAATTCAAAGCTCGAAAATTATTCAATTTTAAATCCAAAAGATATCATTTGAAATTCAAAAAGACACCATTTGAAATACAAACAAGTAAGGAAAGGCTAAATTTTACTGCGCTTCTACATGGGCAGAAGAACTTACATATAAAATTTCAAGATTCTAGCTGCAATACTTTAGTTGGTACCATTTGTATCCCTTTTTGTCCCCCGCAGCCCTTAAAAATACAAAATGCACTTATATTGCGCTTCTATGTGGTAAGAGGAATTTACATACCAAATTTCACGACTATAGCAGCAATGCTTTAGTTGGTACCATTTTTATCCCTTTTTGTCCCGCTCACCCCTTATAAGTACATATTTTGAAAAATCAATTTATATTGTAAGTCTATGTTGTCAGAGGAATGTAAATACAGATTTTCACGATTCTAGCTGCAATTCTTAAATTGGTACCATTTTATCCCTTTTTGTCTCTTTCCTCCCTTAAAAGTACAAATTTCGAAATATCCCTATTTGTAGCTCGTCTACATGATTATTGCAAGGAACACATCGAATTTCATGTTTCTAGCTTCTACCGTTTAGTCAGGACGAAGGTTCGATGTTTATCCCTTTTTGTCCCATTTTGCCCCCTAAAAAGGCTGGTCAATGATAAGTCAGTCAGTCAGTAACGCAACTCTTTTATATGTATAGATTATCATTATTCCAGCTGCAGCTGTTCGATTGGTACCAATTTTATCCCTTTTTTCTCACCATTTCCCAATAAAGTATTTTTTTTTTTTGAAAATTTCCCTGATTTTGCACGTCTATACAGTCATAGGAATGTACATGCCGAACTTCGTTGTTCCAGCTGCTGTCATTTGGTCGTACCATTTTTATCCCTTTTTCCACATTCCCCCCCTTAAAAGTACGAATTTTGAAAATTCATTTATTTTACCTGTATTCTATTATCCAATCTGCAGTCCTTTTTGTTTGGTGTCATTTTCTATTCAATTTGGAGAATGTAGACATCGAATTTCGTGTTTCTAGCTGTTATCGTTTGATAGGTACCATTTTTATCCCTTTTTGCCCCATTTCACTTGGGCACGTTTAAGTTTATAATGGGAATGTACATACCAAATATCAAGTAAATATAGACAGACATATTCGAAACATATATTTAAATACTCCAAATATTAGAGGTAACTCATCAGTGGACTTCTGTATAGAGTGCTTGTGTTACCATGTTTTTTCACTGAACCAACACTCAGGGGATGTCCCCTATAAATGCAGTTTGAAGTTGATTTAAGTTTGGTAAGGAGTTGGATACTTAAAACCTTTCGCATGATCTACCAAAAAAACCTTTTTCTTACGCCAAGTGCGCCACCCTAATGCACATGCTGTTCAATGCATAACTTCTACATGTTTTACCGGGAAAATTCGTGTGAACTCATGTGAATGGCAACAGCATATATATGTAGATACATATGCATGACGTCAATTAGTTGCCACGGTTCCATCAAGGTTCAGCGAAACTCCCACCTCCAAGAACCCCCACCCCCCCCTACACAAAGGGGAATGTTTGTTGGTTCTGGGTGTGTGAGTGTGAGAGAACATTTCTTTGTTTGTTTTGTGCCTAGGAATTGATTTATTTGTAACATGTGAGGGGTCAGAGATCTCTGGCCAGGCATAATGTCCCAGCTGAGCGAGCTGTGGCTGTAGCTGAGTTGAGTGTAGGCGGCAACCACTGCTGATTTCAGTGGAATCCTTTTATCCGCCATTAAGTGGGGATTTGTGCTGGAATATAAAAGTTGTTGGATATCTTTAAACGTTGCTTGGTTTTGTTTCTTTTTTTTTGTTTTTTTTTGAGTGTGTTGGCATCTCTTTGTTTGATGTGATGAATGGAAATGTGTTTGGGAATAAATTACATACACACTATGTGCGTACGTGTATGTTCCGCGTTTGAGTTTATGTCTGTTTGTTTCTATCTTTCAAAAGATTAAAGACCTAATGAGTGAGGGGTGGGGTAATACTTTAAAAGGTCTTACAAAGTGTGATAATCGACAAAAAATCTTTTTCTTGGATTGTTTATAAGGAACTGAGATTTTTTTATGGTGCGATTCTGGCCAAGCTTTCTGTGGTTTATGGATTTCAAGATATCAAAATATTCTCGACAGAAGTGTTGAAGTTATCAACCGATTTTCACTTTCTCATCGGATTTGATTATTATTAATACTATTTCTTATACTATTTTTATACCCTCCACCTCCAGGATGGGGGTATACTAACTTTGTCATTCCGTTTGTAACACCTTGAAATATCGACCTGAGATCCTATAAAGTATATATATTCTTCATCGTCATAAAATTCTAGGACGATCTAGCCATGTCCGTCCGTCTGTTGAAAGCACGCTAGCATCTAAACGAAAGGAGCTAGAACGTTCAAATTTTCCATAAATGCGTCTTATAGTCGTAGATAGGTTGGGATTGGAACGGGGCGAAATCGGCCCAAAGGGAACAATTTTTCCCTCACAAGGACTAAAAATACCCATAATAATCCCTAATATTTTGGCGTATATAAGCATGTTTTCTGAATACGCGCATTCCCCTTACAGCAAAAACGTGCACCATAAAGTGATTCTTATTTGTAGGGGGTGAAATGGGGCAAAAAAGGGATAAAAATGGTACATATTAAACGACAACAGCTAGAAACACGAAATTCGGTGTATACATTCCTCTAATTGAGTAGATACATAATATGAAATTATGTTTTCCAAATTCGTACTATTAACGGATAAAATAAGAATAGAGGGATAAAAATGGTACCAAGCAAACGGCTGCACCTATAATAATGAAATTCGGTGTATACATTAATCTGATTACGTAGACACTTAAAATAAACAGATTTTTCGAAATTCGTACTTTTTGGGATTAAAATGAAAAAAGGGGATAAAAATAGTACCAATCAAATGACCGCAGCTAAAGTTATGAAATTCGCAGTATACATTCCTCTGACTGTGTAGACACGGAAATGAAACTGATTTTTCGAAATTCGTTCTTTTTTGTGTCAAAATAGAAAAAGGGGATAAAAATAGTACCAACCAAATGACCGCAGCTAGAGTCATGGAATTCGGAGTATACATTCCTTTGACTACGTAGACATGAAAAATAAAAGGTTTTTTTTTTTTGAAATTAGTACTTTCAAGGGATACAATGGGTACGGAGGGATCAAAATGGTACCAACCAAATGGCTACACCTGGAATAATGAAATTCGGAGTATACATACCTCTGATTACGTAGACTCTTAAAATAAACAGATTTTTTGAAATTCGTACTTTTTGGGGTTAAAATGAAAAAAGGAGATAAAAATAGTACCAATCAAATGACCGCAGCTAGAGTCATGAAATTCGGAGTATACATTCCTCTGACTGCGTAGACACGGAAAATAGACGAATTTTTCGAAATTCGTACTTTTTGGCGTTAGAATGGGAAAAGGGGATACAAATAGTACAAACCAAATGACCGCAGCTAGAGTCATGCAATTCGGAGTAAACATTCCTCTGACTGCGTAGACACGGAAAATAAACGGATTTTTCGAAATTCGTACTTTCAAGGGATACAATGGTACAGAGGGATAAAAATAGCACCAACTAAACGACTACAGCTAGAATGATGAAATTCTAATTGCGTAGAAACGTCAAGGGGGTAAAAATGGTACCAACCAAATGGGCGCAGCTGGAATCATGGAATTCGGTGTATACATTCCTCTGACTGCATATACACGCAAAATAGAAAGTTTTTTTCCAAATTCGTACCTTTTCTTTTACGGCAAAAATTGGTTGAATCATGAAGTTAGGTTATTTTGCACTATGTACGTCTGATAATGGATTTTCAAATTTTGTACTTTTGGAATTAAAATAGAATGGAAATACAACCAACTGTAGCATCCACTATCTACCAATATTTATGGTATTTAAGCTTTTTGAAAATGTAAATATAAGAATATTTATTTTTTGAATTGACGTATTGTTAGCCTTGCCTTGTAAGCGTTGGTTGAAATAATTAAAATATTATATTTATTTAAAAAATTATTTTTTCAATATTTGTTTTTGTTTGGCTATATTTAAAAAAAATATATTTTCTGTGGAATGCAATCCATGATGGAGGGTATAAAAAGTTCGGCCCGGCCGATCTTAACGCCGTTTTTACTTGTTTATACATGTTTTGCTCATTCCCGTTCACATCACTCATAATTTGACGAATTGAGGTTCAATAAAAATAATCAAAATTCGTCAAAATGATAAAACGATGAAGAAATTGCTAGATTTTCCATTTGTTTTTTAAGAAATACCAGAATTCCCAAAGTGGGGAAAATATGTTCCAAAATTGGGGATTTTTATTAAAATGGCCGACATGCTTTTCATTTGCCATTTTTATCTGTTTTAATGAGTTTTATGTATTTTGATTGGACTTCAATTCTATTTTTTTCTGCCAAAATACAAGTTTTGGTCATTCCAGTTCACATCTCTCATAATTTTACGAATTGAGGTCCAATAAAAATACTCAAAATTCGTCAAAATGATAAAAACGATGAAGAAATTCCATTTTTTTTTTCCAAAAATACCCGAATTCCCAAAGTGGGGAAAATATGTTCCAAAATTGGGGATTTTTATTAAAATGGCCGACATGCGTTGTTCGTCATTTTTATTTGTTTTGATGAATTTTATATATTTTGAGTGGACTTCAATTCTAATTTTTTGCAAAAATACAAGTTCCAGTTCACATTTCTCATAATTTTAAGAATTGAGGGCCAATAAAAATACTTAAAATTCTTCAAAATGATAAAAACGATAAAAAAGTTAAAAAAAAAAATTGGGAAAATGTGTTCCAAATTTGGGAACTTTTTATTAAAACGGTCGACATGTTTTTTTTTACCATTTTTTTTGATGAATTTTATATATTCTTATTGGACTTCAATTTGTAAAAAAATGTGAAAGAAAAAATTAGAGATAATTTGCAAAAACATTGCTAAAGTTGAAAAATGGCTAAAAATTGTTTTAATAATTGTGTTTGTTGGACAAAAGCGCACATATGTCTTAAGTTTTCTTAAAGTTAATTGAAAATGATAAAAACGATGAAGAGATTACTAGATTTCCCTTTTTTTAAATGCCCGAATTCCCAAAGTGGGGAAATTTGTTCACAAATTGGGGATTTTTTTTTATAAAAATGGTCCTCGTGCTTTTTTGCCATTTTTATATGTTTTGATGAATTTATGTATTATGATTGGACTTCCATTTTTTGTAAAAATACAAGTTTTGGTCATTCCAGTTCAACATCTCTCATAATTTTACGAATTTAGGTCCAATAAAAATACTCAAAATTCGTCAAAATGATAAAAACGATGAAGAAATTACTAAATTTTCCATTTTTTTTCCAAAAATACCCGAATTCCCAAAGTGGGGAAAATTTGTTCCAAAATTGGAGATTTTTTATTAAAATAACCTACATGCTTTCCTGTTGCCATTTTTAATTGTTTTAATGAATTTTTGTGTATTTTGATTGGACTTCAATTCTATTTTTTGACTAATTAGGGTCCAATAAAAGCACTTAAAATTCTTAAAAAATATAAAAACAATAAAGAAATTACTAGATTTTTCTATTTTTCCCAAAAATACCTGAATTCCCAAAATGGGCAAAATGTGTTCCAAATTTGGGAACTTTTTACTAAAACGGTTGACATGTTTTTTTTTTTACCATTTTTATCATTTTTTGATGAATTTTATGTATTTTGATTGGACTTAAATTTGTAAACAAATGACAAAGAAAAAAATTAGAGATAATTTGCAAAAACATTGCTAAATTTGAAGTTATGTCTTAAAATTGTTTGAATAATTATGTTTGTTGGACAAAAGCGCACAGATGTCTTAAGTTGTCTTAAAGTTAAGTTTTAAGTTTCTACATATCTATCGAAAGCTCCAGGTTTATTCTTTTCAAATCCGACGAGAAAGTGAAAATCGGTTGATAACCAACAAAGATAAATGTTTAGCGAGTGCAAGGGTACAAAAACCCCGTTTTTACCCGCAACTCAAGATTTTGGCAGTGTCGGGGAAATTTCAAATACAAATTCTTGTTCTACTCGACAATACCTGCCAGAAAAATAATATTACCTCCCAGAGTTTATGGACTGTGACAGAGTGTTATTGATTATTATTGGCGGTTTTTAACGCCATCCGGTGTTTGTAAAATACCAGAAAAGTTGAGGTTATCACCTCCCATAAGGGAATTCCCTGTTTAAATCTCTGGGTCTGAACTTCCAAATTCTAAAAGGGTAAGCATACCCCTAAAACAGCGGATTAATGAGTCATTTGAGTGCATTTTAAGTATAGGGTATGTTCAAAAATATTATGTAGAATACGAGGGACATTTTTTTAGAACTCAATGCTCAATGTAGGGATATTTTTGGTTCCTTTTTGAGCAAAAGGGTAAAAACACCCCTAAAACAGGGATGTAACGGGTAAAAATGTTCTACAAAAATATTGATCAAAAAATTCTACACAAAATATCTGAATACACTGAAACTCAAAACTTAACTTAAATGACAGAAATGAAAGTGAATACTTAAAATTCAGTTCATGCTTAAATTCGTACTTTTTTCGAATTTGTGCTGAGCTGGCCCACAATACTGTATTTTAGGGGGTTAATGTAAATGGAAAAAAATATTGTACGTCAAATTTCACTATAAGTCACCAAAAAAGAAAACTGTTGATATAATAGATATAAATAAAATATCCATAACAATTTGGTTATTTAAGCAAGAAAATATTTATTAAATTTTCCTTTTTCCAGAATTTTTGCTAATCTCTTCAACAAAACAGAATTTTAGGGTGTTGATGTAAATGGAAGAAATAATAAAGAGTGATTTTTTTGAGGTTAGGATTTTCATGCATTAGTATTTGACAGATCACGTGGGATTTCAGACATGGTGTCAAAGAGAAAGATGCTCAGTATGCTTTGACATTTCATCATGAATAGACTTACTAACAAGCAACGCTTGCAAATCATTGAATTTTATTATCAAAATGCGTGCTCTGTTAAGAAAGTTCAGAAAGAAAGAAATTGTGTTCAGCGACGAAGCTCATTTTTGGCTCAATGGGTACGTAAATAGGCAGAATTGTCGATTTTGGAGTGAATATCAGCCAGAAGCATTGCAAGAGCTACCAATGCATCCAGAAAAAGTCACAGTTTGGTGCGGTTTATGGGCTGGTGGCATCATTGGACCGTACTTCTTCAAAGATGATGCGAATCGTAACGTAACTGTGAATGGTGAGCGCTACCGTGAGATGATATCCAACTTTTTTTTGCCCAAAATGGAAGAACTGAACTTGGTTGACATGTGGTTTCAACAAGATGGCGCTACATGCCACACAGCTCGCGATTCTATGGCCATTTTGAGGGAAAACTTCGGAGAACAATTCATCTCAAGAAATGGACCGGTAAGTTGGCCACCAAGATCATGCGATTTGACGCCTTTAGACTATTTTTTGTGGGGCTACGTCAAGTCTAAAGTCTACAGAAATAAGCCAGCAACTATTCCAGCTTTGGAAGACAACATTTCCGAAGAAATTCGGGCTATTCCGGCCGAAATGCTCGAAAAAGTTGCCCAAAATTGGACTTTCCGAATGGACCACCTAAGACGCAGCCGCGGTCAACATTTAAATGAAATTATCTTCAAAAAGTAAATGTCATGGACCAATCTAACGTTTCAAATAAAGAACCGATGAGATTTTGCAAATTTTATGCGTTTTTTAAAAAAAAAAGTTATCAAGCTCTTAAAAAATCACCCTTACATACAATTTCACTATAAGTTACCAAACAAAAGAAAGCTATAGATATAATATATAAATAGAATATCAGTAGAATATAAGTTAAAGCTTAGAATTCATTTTAAACGTAATTTCGTAGTTTTTTCGAATTGCTGCTAATCTCTCCAACAAAACTAAATTTTAGAGGGTTGATGTGAATGGGACAAATATTCGACTTCAAATTTCACTATAAGTCACCGAACAAAAGAAAGCTGTAGATATAATGTATAAATAGAATATCAGTAGAATATAAGACAAAACCTAAAATTATTTTTTTAAATAGCGCCGCACAGTGGTTCAGAATCAAAATCCATCGGCAAACATTCAATAACGTAGAATAAAGAAATTTTAGAAAGTCGTACTTTTAAGGGGGTAAAATGGGAAGAAGGGGATAAAAGTAGCTCCAACCAAATAGCCGCAGCTAGAGTCATGAAATTCGCGGTATACATTCCTTTGACTGCATAGGCACGCATTTTTCCAAATTCGTACTTTTTACTTAGTTAGGTTATCTGTGTACTGTGTACTGTGTACGTGAGAGATAATGGATTTTCAAAATGTGTACTTTTGGAATTAAAATCGGATGGCAATACAATCAACTGTAGCAACCAGTATCTACCAATATTTATGGTATTTAAGCTTTTATGAAGATTGCTGTCTTATATAGGGTCCGCCATCTAACGTTTTTTTTTTTCAACTATTCAACCGTTGGACTATTATTTGTGGGATGCCCGAGGCAGCCATTTGAATGAAATTATTTTCCATTATTAACCGGAAGGATTGTACTTTCAAATAAAAAAGAAATTTGAGAAAATATTCAGTAGTTTTTTATAGCATTTTCAAAAAAAAATTTATTTGGCGGACCCTATATTTACTTTTTGAATTGATTTGAAGTATTATTTCGATATATCTATATATATGCTGACTGACTGACTTATCATTGACCAGCGCCCAGACCAACCGGCTGAAGTCATGAAATTTTCAGGGTAGCTCCCAAATATGACGTAGGCCCCGACTAAGAAAGGGTTTTATGAAATTCGTACTTTTAGGGCGTAAAATGGAACCAAAAAATGGATAAACATCGAACATTCGTCCTGACTAAGCGGCAGTAGCTAGAAATATGAGATTCGGTGTGTTCCTTGCACTGACCATGAAGACGAGCTAAAAATAGTGATTTTCCGAAATTTGTACTTTTAATGGAGGAAAGAGACAAAAAAGGGATAAAAATGGTACCAATTTAAGTAATGCAGCTATAGTCGTGAAATTTGGTGTTTAAATTCCTCTGACAATGTAGAGGCGCAATCTAAATGGGTTTTTCGAAATTTGTACTTTTAAGGGACGAGCGGGACAAAAAGGGATAAAAATGGTACCAACTACAGTATTACAGCTAGAATCGTGAAATTTGGTATGTAAATTCCTCTGACTATGCAAAAGCGCAGTAAACTTGGATTTTTCGAAATTTGTTGCGCGGGACAAAAAGGGATAAAAATGGTACCAATTTAAGTATTGCAGCAATAGTCGCGAAATTTGGTGTTTAAATTCCTCTGACAACGTAGAAGCGCAATCTAAATGGATTTTTTTGGAATTTGTTACTTATAAGGGGTCAGCGGGACAAAAAGGGATAAAAATGGTACCAATTTACTTGCAACATTAATGTTTTTTTTCGAAATTTGTACTTTTAAGCGCGAGCAGGACAAAAAGGGATAAAAATGGTACCGATTTAAGTATTGCAGATATAGTCGTAAAATTTGGTGTGTAAATTGTTCTGACAACGTGGAAGCGCAATTTAAATGAATTTTTTCGAAATTTGTTGCGTGGGACAAAAAGGGATAAAAATAGTACCAATTTAAGTATTGCAGCTATAGTCGTGAAATTTGGCGTGTAAATTCCTTCGACAACGTGGAAGCACAATCTAAATGGATTTATTCGAAATTTTTACTTATAAGGGGCGAGTGGGACAAAGAGGGATAAAAATGGTACCAACTACAGTATTACATATAGAATCATGAAATTTGGTATGTAAATTCCTCCGACCCTGCAGAAGCGCAGTAAAATTGGATTTTTCGAAATTTTTACTTTTAAGGGTAGCGCGGGACAAAAAGGGCTAAAAAGGTACCAATTTTAGTATTGTCGCTATAGTCGTGAAATTTGGTGTGTAAATTCTTCTAGCAACGTAGAACCACAATCTAAATGGATTTTGTCGAAACGCTAGCAGTAGTTTTAAATGGGTACTTAGTCATGTTTGAGGAACCTTTGGTTCAATTTTTTTTTATTTTTTTTGCCTTTGAAATAATTTTCTAATATTTCCCTTCTTCTTCTTCTTTTCCTTGCAGCACCTGCCAGCCTACTCGCCCATATCGACCCGATCACATCGTATCAATCCCGTTTCGTCATATCATGTGCAAGCTGCCCTGGCAGCTTCCCGCCGCCGCGAGTCCATCAACAGCTCCATAGGGGCGACCTCTATACGACGTCTAATCTCGCTGAACAATCGTAATTGTCGCTACAAAGTACCAGCCCATATACGGCACAAGGTCGGCAAATGCTTTACCCTGCTGACCGTGGCCCATGGTTTAGTGTGCGCCGTACTAGTGCCGATATTTGGCCTGCAAGGCTCCAACTCGGTGTGGCATCATCGCGAGCAGTGGCTGCAAGTCGGCCCGAATATTGGCTCCCTGCTGCTCAGCCTGTGCCTGTTCATATCGGCGGGCATGTGTTTGGTGACGCCAAAACTGGTGCGCAAATTTGGCTATTCCATTTTGATGGGTGTCAATTCGGTGGCTGTGTGTCTGTTTCTGATCTGTCATCTCTATCCCTCGATCTATACCCTGCTGCCGGCCTACATATTGCTCGGGGTGACGCATAGTCCGTCGTGGATCAGCAAGATAGCGGTGGTGGTGCACTTTGGCAGTAAGTTGAGCTGTTCGCAGCACGAATGCACGCTGATGTCCTCGCATGCCCTGGACTCGTGGGAGGAGCATAAGCTGTCGTGCAATCGCGATCAGAAAGTGAGGCGTCTGGGGCGCTGGTTTCAGGCCTCCAAGGACTTTGGCATAATACTGGGCGCCATAATAGCCTCCATGGTGTTGTCGTGTACTTCGCGGGATTGGAATTGCCTGGGGCATACGAAATACGTTTTGGGCAGCACCACCACTCCAGCTACTATGACCACCAGCACCGCCGCCACGGAACCCTCTCGGAATGACAGTGGTCCCCAGGCCGAGGCTGTGCAATTCTATGTGCCCAGCACTCCGTATGTGTGGAATCATCGCTCGGGCTATCTGAGTGAGTACTATAATCTGGATGAGCATGGCAGCCGCATCTGTGGCGCCGACATGTGCCCACTGTGGCAGTTTGATGCGGCCGCCGAGGATGATGAGATCAATGAAACCATATTTTCGCCCTTTATACGGGAGAAGCAGAGGGCCGGAGCCTCGACCCTGATCGGGATATATCTGATATTTGCTCTAATCTCGGTGATTCTGTTTATTTTGGCGGGCAAGGTGCAGGCCACATTTCGCCACGAGCGTATTAAGGGCATGACGGATACTTTGCTGTTTGCGGGCCCTCTGGCCTATTTCATAGGCACGGAGCAGGCCTACATACTCAGTGATTTCCTAACGGTAAGTGAGAGAGAGAGCGGAGAGGGATTTAAGGATGCAATCATTAATCTTTTATTATTCCTGCAGGCCTTTGTTTCCTGTTCTCTGGGCATCAGCATGGTGGCGGGTGCCATTGTGGGCATGGGTGTGATGCAGCTCATAGTGTCCTGCACCCTAAGCATGCTGCTAAGGCATACCAAGCGTATTGTGGTCATTTGTAAGTAGCTCCCCGTATTAGAGATTAAATGAGAGAGAGATGAGATAAGATTTTTGCTCTCTTTTCCAGTGGCTGGCTTCTTTTTCCACTCCTGCCTGTTGCTGGCCCTCTCCACCTGGAAGCCGTCGAGCGATGACAGCGCCCTCTTCTATGTGCTGGCTGCCTCTTGGGGCGCCTGCAATGGCATGTGGGAGACGCTGCTCTTCGCTTTGGTCACCCTCAATCACACCAACAATGTGGTGGAAGTTACCTCGCCACTGCAGGCGTTACGTTTTCTCGGACTGAGCATAACATTTGCCGCCCATGGCTTCATGTGTGAAACGCCCAAGATAATATCGCTGGTCATTATACTGGTGGTCAGCGTGCTGCCATACGCCATGCTGGAGATACGCTTGGAATCGCAGCGTAAGACACAGCTGATTAGCTTATGACGCAGTCTGTTCACATAGTCCAGAAGACATAGTATGATGGCCCGGACACATACTATGTAAGTAAGAGATGAGAGCGGGAGAGCGGCAATATGTCATATTAAAAAAAAAGAGAGCGATACGTTGAAGAGAAGATCCATTTGAAACTGAATAGCTCTGTAGATAGCAACCGTTTAGCAGTATTTCATATTTTCTATAAGAAATTAAAATATGTTAGCCAAGGCTTTGCATTCGCATTTCGAAAGCTTGTTGAAAGCTTTAAGAAAAGAAGAAGAAATTCAAATTTCCAAAGCATGGAAATTGGGCCGAAGAAGAAAGAGAAACTTAAAATTTGCGGCTTTGTAACTTTGACAGCCTGTGTTATGCCAAAAAATCTGAATTAATCCGATGAAGATCAAAATAATAAATTATTATTATTATTTATTGTTAAAAGAGAAAAATTAGAATTATGCCATTCAACTTAGTTATAGGTATTTTAGGTATATTGAAAAAAAAAGAAAAACAAAGAAAAAAGTTTGTATATTTGTACTTATAAAAAATAAGCTCATACTCAGACATATATACGAGTATATGTTACACTACATTCATGTTAACATTCCCAATAAATGTTAACAGACAAGTAAAGTAAAGTTTACACATGACATTATTTTACAATTTGTTTTTTTTTTTAATTTTTGTATCACGATTAATATTAAATTAACTGATAAAATCGCTGGATTACTTAAGTAAAGTTACGTTTAATGTTAAGTGAAGACCCCCCCAAAAAAAAAGAAGTATATCAGTATTACAACAAATGTTAACATTTTATAAAAATAAACCTAGTCTAAGATACCCATATATGAAAGTAATGAAGCAAATGGTTTGGTATTTGATTTAAAATACTGTTTTATAAAGATGTTTAAAGAGGAGATAATAGTTGGCTGCAGATATTATAATTTTTTAAGTAATGTTATTATATGAGTTCATTGGTGATAGAAAATCGAAGAAAACCTCCCGTTAGGGTAAATTTGGACTTAGTTTTTAACACTTGTTTCAATAATATTTCAAATTTATTGGGGGTTTCTGTAATTTTTCTAATTTCCATATTCATTTCTAAAATTCTGCACTCGTTACTTTAAATTGCCACTGTAAACATTTATCTCACATATCACAATATTTGACGTGTTTCATTTGCCACGAACGGATTTCCAATATTTCAATCAATATTTTGTTGGACAGAATCACAAAGAATTCTTAAATAATAATGTATCGAGACCGTCTAGGGGAGACCAACAGGGCCACCAAACTGGCAGGATTCTGTTCAAATACTTCAAGTATTATTCTAAACAACCGCCGCGAAGGCGCCCATCTTGTCTTCGCAGCAATCATGGAGTAATAGCTCAACTCTTGGCAGAGGTATCATGAAACTTTTGAGAAATATTTTATGTTTCCATTTTTGTCCTAGTTTTGCGTACTCTGAAGCAAAATCATTTGTTTGAATTTTTTAGTCAAATTGAACTTATTTTAAGTTCACTTTTTTCCTTGTATCAAGTATAATTTTGCTCAGTTTAAGTAAAAATTTACTTGTTTTTAGAAAAAAAAATCAGCAAAATTGTCCTCAAAATCCTAAAAATTAACTTATTTTTTGGACAAATTTTACTTAAATTTAGAAAAAATTTTAGCAAAATTTTACTTAAATTTAGTAAAAATGTACTTGGTTTGAGTAAAAACTTACTGGATTTTTCCTCATTTTGAGTAAATATTTACTTGGTTTGAGGAAAATTGAACTAAAGGATGATTTTTTAAAAGCTATAGGAAAGTTTTTCAAAAAAAAAAAAAATTAATAAAATTCAGAGAAATGCATGAAATCTTTATTTGAATCGATAGTACGGTCCATATAATTTAATGTTTGAAGATTATTTCATGCAAATGTTGACCTTGACTGCGCCTCAAATGGTCCATCCGCTTAGTCCAATTTTGGCATACTCTTTCCAACATTTCGGTCGGTATCTCACGAATAAATGTTTCAATGTTGTCTTTCAATGCGTCAATTGAAGCGGACTTGTCTGGTGAAATTTCAGAGAATTTAATGGGTGTTACACAAGTCAGAAATAATTGTTGACTGGGAAGTTCGGGAGAGATTTTTAATTTCCGCCAGCAAAAACTCCTGCTCCGTTTTCAGCAGCTTAGTACGGGAAAGAAGCACTCTCGAATTAGAGCAATTGCTGGGATGCAATAGTGGCATGTCTAGTTTAAAAATAAAAATCCTAGGCCGGGATTTGAACAACATAGTGCTCTACACAATGTGTTCGTAATTTGTTTCTTGAAAACACGACGTACAGTGGTTCAGAATCAAAATCCATCGGCCAAAATTCAATAACTTCGGTTCTAGTAAACATTTGTTAAAAATTATTTTTTCCAGTCTCTGCTTGACTTATTGCTCCCAAGTCATGCAGAGTAAAGTTCAGCAATGATCACTTTATTGTACTGCTTCCACAATCTAGATAATATCTTTATCGTCCTCAACTGTTTTGCTTTCAGTATTCGGCGGGAAATTCTTATAAGTGAAACTTTTACAAATATGCCGACAATGCTCAGACTTCTTTTTAAATAATCGATCTTATATGCCGCATATTCCATGGATTTCTGACCTAAACAAATGTAACCGAAAATAATCAGATTTTTTGGAATTAATTTGACGCTCTCTTCCACCAATTTCTTACTCAACTCTGATAGAAAACGAATATTTGGACAGTTTTTCTTTAAGCCAGGATAAGAGAAATTTTAGTAAAGATCAGACTTTTGTAAAAATAATTTGAAAATATTCTAATAAAAAAGGTAAGGAAAACAAGTAAGAAAAGTCTAAAGTCGGGCGGGGCCGACTCTATGATACACTCCACTTTCAATCCGAATGCTATTTAATTCGGTGAAAAAGTGAAAACGTGAAGGATTTTTGTATCCTGTAAATGTATGTGTTTGACAAAAAATGTTAAATCGGAAAGGACATTTGTATGGGGGTAGATTGAAATCTGGAACGAAATAGGTGAAATATAATATGTATAGTTTGGCTAAAATCGGTTAAACATTTGGGAGCAAAATTTGTATTGGGGCTATAACTAAATCTGAACCGACCTTAGCCACTTTCACACTAGGTTTTTACTTGGATTATAAGCTGTTGTGCCAAATTTAACGAAAATCGAGTACAATGTGTGGTTTCTAAAGCGGCCATTGACGGACGGACATTGTTAAATCGATTCAAAAAATGTTTCTAAGTCGATCGGTATAATTAGCAATCACTTTTTGAATCGATTTAGCGATGTCCGCCCGTCTGTCTGTCTGTCTGTCTGTCCGTCCATCTATTCTTGTAATCACGATACAGGTCGCAATTGTACACAGAACCAAATGAAACTTTGCACAACTAAGTTTTTCGGGATAAGAACGAACGCTATTTAATTTGAAGAAAATCGGTTCAGATTTAGATATAGCCCCCATACGAATTTCACTCCCGATTTGACTCTTTTTACTCTAGATACCACATATTTTAACAGATTTTCTTCAAAATTGGCAAAACATCTTATAGTTCGACTAGAAACATCTGTGGTAAAAATGGATCAGATCGGTTCAGATTTATATATAGCTCCCATACAAATTTCGCTCCCGATTTGATTTTTTCCGCTCTAGAAACCATATATTGTATCAGATTGTCTTCAAATTTGGCAAACTATCTTATATTTCAACTAGAAACGCCCATGATGAAAATGGGTCAGATCGGTTCAGATTTATATATAGCTCCCATACAAATTTCGCTCCCAATTTGACTTTTTCCGCTCTAGAAACCACAAATTGTATCAGATTGTCTTCAGATTTGGCAAAACATCTTATTTTTCAACTAGCAATACCTATGGTAAAAATGGGCCAGATCGGTTCAGATTTATATATAGCTGCCACACAAATTTCTCTCCCGATTTCACTTTTTCCACTCTATAAACTACATATTTTAACAGATTTCTTTCAAATCTTTCAAAATATCTTACATTTCAACTAGAAACACCCATGGTGAAAATGGGTCAGATCGGTTCAGATTTACATATAGATCCAATACAAATTTCGCTCCCGGATAGACTTTTTCCGCCCCAGAAACCACAAATTTTCTCCGAATTTCTTTGAAGTGACCACCAAACGTTATATTTGAACTGGAAGAACTTATTTTGAAAGTTAGTCACTTTATTCCATGTTGGTATATAGCCCCGATACAAATATTCTTTTCGATTTGACAAATTGGACCAGGTCATATTAGCCTATGATAAGGAAACATACAAAAATTCTTCCCGTTTTCACTTTTTACCGAGTTGAATTGTATTCGGATAGAAAGTGGAGCGTGTCGTATAGTCGGCCCGCCCGACTTTAGCCTTTCCTTACTGGTTTCTAATATTTCCCTAATGAAACATTAGAATTTATATAAAACAGTAAACATAAGTGCTCGTGGTATTTTGTAATATTAAACAAATATCACAATTTACATAAACAAATTAAACATAATTTCTTTACATTTTCTATATAACGACATTTCGCCAATAAATTTCGGTCCGATCCAATGTAACTTACATTTTGAACTTATTTTTGCTTTAGTTAAACGCCATTTTGTAGTAGACCCAGTCGTTGTGGAATTTATGTTATTTAAAGGTCCTGCTATGTAGGGGCTAGAATTCATAACGAAGTTTCCTGTTAAAAGGTCAATGGGGAGGAAGTTTTATAAAGATTTATTGTGCAACTAGGTATCCGATTCTAGATCTGCGAAGGCTTTTCACATAAAATTATTGTATTATTTAGTAGAACTAAGCCCTAAGTAATTATCAATCGAAAATTGCAATTTTTTTTAGTTTTCGTCGTGATCTATTTTCAAGTTTTTTATTTTCATTCAACTTTCATTTCATTTCCATTGATTTCAGCCTTTTAAAAGTCTCACAAAAAATACGTTATTTTAAACGTTTAAGGCAGAAAAAAAACATCCCGATATTGAAATTTAGAAGACATAAGAAAAGATCATGTAAATCCAACATGTTAGTTAACATTTTAAATCAATACTATTGTCAATAATATTTATTAGGTAATAAATAATAATAATAAAACAAAAAAGTGCATAGTAATTATTATAGAATAAAAAACAAAACAAAAAACATTTATAAAAACCATTGCTAAACTATTGAAAATGCAATCGTTGAAAAAATTACGAATTGTGTAATTTTTTTGGGGACTGAGCACACACAGTTGAAACCAAATAACTGAATTATAATTGTTTTATAATTCCCTTTCCCCCCGAAACAAAAATTAACTAGAAAAGCTAAAAAAAATATTTGATAAATGTTATTAAAATCTGAAAAAGCAAAAAAAGAAATAACAAACAAACAATAATTGCAACTGATTTGAAGAGAAACCCAAAAATAAATAATTGTTGTTACACAAACAAAATTTAAAATGTTGATCAACGTTTTTCATTTCCGGTTCGACGAGGGCTGATCAACTCCATTAAAATCAATGAATCATGAGGCAAGGTAGGTACAATTAAGGGAAGTTGAAGTTGAAGTTTCAGTTGAACATGACAAATTATTAAAATCAATGACAAGGTAAGAACAATTAAGGGAAGTTGAAGTTTCAGTTGAACATGAATTTGATCTCAATCTCTGGGGTCATATATTTTGTGACAGAGAATAGAGTTATCTATTTTCTATTCCCAAAAATTTAAAATGTTGTTGAATGTTTTCAATTTGACCTCAATCCTTTGAGTTCTTCATTTCCGCTTCGACAGAGACTGATCAACACCATTAAAATCAATGACAAGGCAAGGTAAAAACAATTAAGGGAAGTTGAAGTTTCAGTTGAATATGAATTTGATCTGAATCTCTAGGGTCATCTATTTTCTGACAGAGAATAAAGTCATCTATTTTCGCTTCCCAAAAATTGTAAATTTTGATGGATGTTTTGATTCATCTACACTCATAAAAAAGTGAACCCTATAATGAGTTAAATTGAACTTCGTATAGCGCTAAAGCAAAATTTCCTCAAATCACGTTCGAACTTTTCCTTGAAATTAGTACAAGCTATAAACTTGATTCTAGTTCAATTTTCCTCAAACCAAGTAAATATTTACTCAAACTGAGGAAAATTCCAGTAAGTTTTTCCTCAAACCAAGTATTTGTACTTATTTTAAGTACAATTTTCCTAAAACTAAATATATTTTTACTAAATCTTAGTAAAATTTCGCTGAAATTTTCCTAAAAGTAAGTAATTTTTTACTAAAATCAAGTAAATATTTACTTAAACTCAGGTCAAATTTGCTGATTTTTTCCTTAAAACAAGTAATTTTTAACTTTTTTTGAGAAACTTGATACAAGAAAAAAACTTAAAATACTTTTAATTTAACTAAAAAATTAAACAAATGGTTTTTCAAAAGTGAAACAAAAAATAACAACACGAAATATTTCTCAAAAGTTTCATGATACCTCTGTCATAAAGAGCTGAGCTCTTACTCCATGATTGATATGAAGGCAAGATATGCACCTAAGCAGTGGTTGTTTAGAATAATCATAAAGTATTTAAGAAATAAGTCACTGCAAACGAACAAGAATTGCTTCTTTGATTAATATTCCCTATTTTTTAAACAATTTCAAATGTTTTTTTATAAGTTCATTAATACTTAAATGTATGAAGAACTCGGCATAAATTTCAGTAAACATTTTAAAATTATTTTAGAAAAAAACTCATTTTAAAGTTAAAATTTCCTAAATGGAATTTTTTACATACAAAAAATTTCAAACATAAGTTTGAATTTACTCAATTGTAAGAATTTTTTATCAGATCCAAAGAAATGTTTTTAAGTAAATCTACTACCCTTTTTCTAGTAAATGAACTATTTACTATGCCTTTGAAGGAAAGAAAAAGAAGGAAACTTTACTCATACTTAGTTAATTTTCCAACTTTTTAGGAAGTTTTTACTGGAGCGTTTGGAAACCACTCATATTTCATTGCCAGGATCTTCGAGAAATATTTTGATACAAAATTGCATTTCAGTAATCCATCTATCAGTACACTCAAAGGAATATGTCAGTAAAAGAGAGCAGAAAGTCTACTGAAAGATCAGATTTTCTGCTGTTAAAAAAGAGACAGCAGATTTGTATCTGCTGAGGTGGTAAACAGCTGTTTGCTCTTTTTACCAATTATATGATACGCATTTGTCCCAAGCTAATATAAAAGAAACTCGCTTATGAACGCTTATCTATTTTTATATTTTAATTAACAACAGCCAATTTTAGAAGACTGCAAACTCTTTAGCAGTGTGAATGGTGATGTAAGATTGCAGAAAACTGCTGTTATGCCAACAAAACAACTGTAATAGCAGAAAAGTGTCTGCTGATAGGCAGCAGACAATCAGTGCTTTTATTAACAGACTTGTTCTCTAGGTGTATATGTTTTTTTAAATAGTTGCTTGAAATTACATACATATCGAGGCCTTATATTCATAAACATAATTTTTCAGGAGAGCGAAAAAACTAATTTTCTCCTTAATTTGAAGAGAAATTATTAATCGTTCTTCTGCAGTTTAATCTAAAAAGGATTACTAATTGCTACGATTAAAAAGATTTCGAAATTTCCTATTATTCGCGGTTTCATGGTTCATAGCCACTTTCGTATGTTTAAAATTGAGCACTATGAATGTTGAAATAAGAATAAGATTTATTGTAAACTCCATAACTTTTTTCATGAAATCTTGGCAATGTTGTATAGAAAACGTATTTTCTGTGATGTAAACAGCGAATTTAAAGATTCCAGCTTCATCCGTCAGATTGGTCTCTTCACGAAAATCGCTGCAATTGATGAAAAATCCAAAATTTGCCGTTGCAATTCCTTATATTTTAACTTTCTTCATTCATAATTCTGAAACTTTTCATACACAAATATTCTCCATGAAGTCAGCAATCACATGCCAAAGAAATATTTGGTTTCTCAATATAATAAAAAGTTACGCCGGTTTTTTTCTAAATATACTTTTCACAATTTTTGACTTTACAGCCACCATTTTTCCTAGTACGATCTGCCCTAAATCTAGAAAAATGTTTTAAACAAAATCGTTGTAGCGAATTATAACCTTCGGTTTTATGCTGTTCCATTGTTGAACTATTTTATTTCTATTATTTTTATGTTCATAGCCACTTATGCAGTCACAAACTTACGTGCAAGGGGATAACCAAATCAGAAAATTAAAAAAATGGCTTTAGAAAAAATCTTTTCCAAATTTATATGACAGATGACATCCAAATCTGAGAATAGTTTGGCATCAAAAACTCATTTTCGAGAAAATGGTTCATAGCCACTTTTGAATATAAGCCCTCGATATATATTTTGAAGAAATATTACACAAAAAACGATCAAATTCCTCGACGACAAACTCTACAGTACCGCATTTTTTCTATGATTGGATAAGCTTTTTGACAAAGTATGGGTCTAAATAGGATGTCTAAAGAGTTTTGGGGTTTTTAATTTATATAGGACATGACTAAAAGAATGTTTATTCAAAATCTTTATACGCATATTCCGATCAAATAAAAAAAAAATATTTAGAAATGTTTCTTCATTTTTATAATCCTAAATATGTATAAATTCAAATACATTTTTTTTTGTATTCGATGAAATGCAAGCAGAAACAACTACAAATTTTAATTCCAAAAAAACAAATAATTGGTATTTTTGAGTTTCGTTTTCCTACGTAGATCCAAGTTACTAAATTTCTTATTTCTCTTTTGAATAATATTTACTTGTTACATATATACAAAAAATACTTACTTTGAAAAATATTTGACATAAGTGATAAATATAACAAAAATATTAGTAAGTTAAAACTCATTTGTTATTGTTTCGCAACTTTAAAGAAGATTTTAAAATAGAGACCTACACGCAGAGAAAAAATGCATTTCGTAGAAACGAAATTTTAGACACGTGATCATCGTTTTTTTTCGGAAAAATTAGTTTGTTTGCGGTAAACATGTCATCAGTTGTTGTAAATGAACAAAGAGAAATAAGTTTATGTATACCAAACAGTGTTCTTCGTTTGTCGAAATGTATTTGTAAAGGGTGATTTTTTAAGAGCTTGATAAATTTAAAAAAAAAAAAACGCATAAAATTTGCAAAATCTCATCGGTTCTTTATTTGAAACGTTAGATTGGTCCATGACATTTACTTTTTGAAGATAATTTCATTTAAATGTTGACCGCGGCTGCGTCTTAGGTGGTCCATCCGCTTAGTCCAATTTTGGCATTTCCACGTTTTTGAGTAACAGAGACCCAATTGGTGCGAACGGCGACGAATCGAAAATTGGTGGTCATCATTAACACTGGCCGATACAGCTGCGATATTTTCTTCAGTTCGCACTCTACGTAAGCGTGTTGGTGGTTTAATGTCCAACAATGTAAATTTGGTGCGAAATTTAGTCACAATAGCCCGAATAGCCGCTTCAGTGGGTCGATTAAACTGACCATAAAATGGAAGCGCGCAATGAACTTTCTTAACAGAGCACGCATTTTGATAATAAAATTCAATAATTTGCAAGCGTTGTTCGTTTGTAAGACGATTCATGATGAAATGTCAAAGCATACTGAGCATCTTTCTCTTTGACACCATGTCTGAAATCCCACGTGATCTGTCAAATACTAATGCATGAAAATCCTAACCTCAAAAAAATCACTCTTTATTATAATTGCAAACTCCCAAAACATTGGAAGTAACAGAAACCGTCGTTGTTGCATCTGTGATGAAAATAGGACACATCGGTTCAGATTTAGATACAGCTCCATAAAAATGTCCAATCGCAAATGTTACATCTTAGCGCTCATGCAAATTATTTGCTTCACGGTTTTCTTATTAAATTTCCAAACTTTTATTGCAGTAGAGAATTAAAAGTTCATAATATATAGCTCTAGTCGAATGTCAAGAAGTGGTATCGATTAATAAAATGAAAATTTTCCGAACAATTTGGTGTCCATTAGCGAAATTAGCACTACACAATCTTGAAATTGGCACAATTCGTTTAGTTTGTTTGTATTTTTCATAACCTTTGTCCGAAATTCAAGAAAGTGTCCAAGATTTTTTATGTAATTTTCATGTTTTTATGATTTTACTGCAAAATTACCATTTCAGACGAGTTATTTTAAAAAGACTTTAAAAATTCTATATTTTATTGCTTTAGAAAGTCTAGAAGGTATTAAAAAGTATATGTTCAAAACCTCTCTGGGGGGTTTGAACCCCCCAAACCCCCCCCCCCCCTGCGCACGACCCTGAATAGATTCATCTATTTTCGCTTCCCAAAAATTTAAAATGTTGTTGAATGTTTTCAATTTGACCTCAATCCTTTAAGTTTTTCATTTCCGGTTCGACAGAGGCTGATCAACTCAATTAAAATCAATGACAAGGCTATGTAAGAACAATTAAGGGAAGTTGAAGTTTCAGTTGAACATGAATTTGACCTCAATCCCTAGGGTCATCTATTTTCCGACAGAGAATAGAAGAATAGAATAGAGTCATCTATTTTCTATTCCCAAAATTGTACATTTTAATGGATGTTTTCAATTTGACCTCAATTACAATCTATTTTCTGACAAAGAATAGAGTCTCCAGAATTTTAAATGTTGATAAAAAAATTTCATTTCCGACTGATCAACTCCAATAAAATCAATGACAGGGCACAACAAAAAACTTTCTGAGAGTAATAAAGGGAAGCCAATGTTTTCGGGGAATATTAATTTCATCTCAATTCCTAGGGTCATCTTTTTTCTGACAATGAATAGAGTCGTCTATTCTCTATTTCCAATAATCCCTGGAATTTTGTATAGAAAAACCTTTTTTTTCTAACAGCAACCCTGTGCTTTGTCTACAAAAAATGTGCTTTATCATCATTGAAACGCTTAGCTTTCATTCTTTGTTCAGCAAGACTTTTGGTGATTTGAATTTTATGAAGTGATTGATTAGATAGCTGCTATCATAAAATAAAATGTTGCCTTATCGACGGGGTTTATAAACGCATTGTCGAAATGCAATTGAAATTGCTGTTAACTTTGATCTTTGTTAGGGTGGGACACAAAATGAAGATTGTTAGATTAGAAAACTTTACAAAATGATTAGAGGGACTGCTGCTCGTTGTTCTGGCGCTGAGAAAAAGTCGATAAAGAGTTTAATAACGTTTTAATATTTCCCAACGTTGCTCAACATTCTGTCAAGATTTCGAGCTAGAAATATAGGGTGGGCCATTTAAAAAGTTTAAATTAGAATCGGCTATAAAAACGTACTGTTTATTTCTTCAAATTCCTGGTTTTATTTGAATGGTTGAACTTTGTCATGTAATAAAGTAATAATCATTCTTATGACTACCTCATCCGATCAACCACATCAACCCAAAACCATCGCCAAACAGTGACTCCTTGTGGATGCATTGGCTTTTCAATAGTTACGTGTGGGTTCTCTGAACGCCATATGCGGGAATTTTGCTTATTGGCATAGCCATCGAGATGAAAATCACCTTCATGAAGGCCGATCTCGTCTCGAAAATTGTCCACGTAAATTTCTTACAGTTTTCGTTAAAGGCTCACTACTTTGGAAGTAAGTTATTAATGTTTCCCAGTCAAATCGATAGTTCAAATTTAAAATTGTAAATGGCCCTCTCTATAGCTATCACTGTCAACATAACATATGATTTAAAAAGAAGCCATTAAATGGACTACCCTGTATATAAAAAATAAATTCAACAACTAAAACCGGCGTCGAGTTCGGCCGGGACTGACTTTATGTATATACCCTCCACCATTGATTGCATTCCACAGAGGCTGCCGATTTTCTAGAAGTCCAGCAACATTACAGGAAAATATCATTTTTTTTAATGTAGCCGAACCGAAACAAATCAAAATATAGAAAAAAATAATTTTATAAATAATTAAAAAAAAAATTTTTCATTTGAACTGGGATATTGTCCTGGCTCAAGACCATTTTGCTTCTATATTTAGTAGAATGCAAATTTATTTACAAATGGCATGGTGACATTTATTACTTGGCTGCAGACTACCACGATCATGATTTCGACCATGTCAAAAGTCTCCTTATAGAGGCCGGGTTTGATGTTGAAAAGTCGTTGCGAAGCCACTTGAAAAGACTTTTGACATGGTCGAAATCATGATCGCCATATGTAAATAAATTTGCATTCTATTAAATATAGAAGCAAAATGGTCTTGAGCCAGGACAATATCCCAGTTCAAATCAAATATTGATTACAGACCAAAAAAATGCTAACGAAAAAACTAAAAAAAAATAATTTTATAAAAAATTTTAATTTTATAAATAAATTTTAAGGCAACCAAAGGCAGTCAGAGGAATGTATACACCGAATTCCATGATTCTAAGTGCTGCCATTTGCTTGGTACCATTTTTATCCCATTTTCCCCATTTTACCCCCTTAAAAGTACGACTCTTTATTTTACACGTCTACGCAATTTTCAAAAAATATCAATTGAAATTCAAAAAATATCAATTTGAAATTCAAAAAATATCAATTGAAATTCAAAAATATCATTTGAAATTTGAAAATCATCATTTGAAATTCAAAACTCGTCATTTGTAATTCAAAAGACGCCATTTGAAATTCAAAAGTCGTCAAATGAAATTCAAAACTCTTCATTTGTAATTCAAAAGACACCATTTGAAATTCAAAACTCGTCATTTGTAATTCAAAATACACCATTTGAAATTCAAAAGATTCCATATGAAATTCAAAAATGTAAACAAACTTATTTAAGAACTAGTTGAAGTATAACGTGTTATGATCAATTTTTAGAAATTCTCTGAATATACGCGGCTTCTGGAAGAACGAAATTTGTATGAGAGCTATATGTAAATCTAAACCGATGTGACCCATTTTCACCATAGGTGTACCTAGTTTAAATATAGGATGTTTTGCCAATTTTGATGAAAATCTGTTAAAATATGTGGATTCTGGAGCGGAAAAATTCAAATTGTGAGCGAAATTTGTATGGGAGCTATATATAAATCTGAACCGATCTAACACATTTTTACCACAGGTCTTTCTAGTTAAAATATAAGGTGTTTTTTGAATTTTGAAGGAAATCTGTTAAAATATGTGGATTCTAAAGCTGAAAAATTCAAATTGGTAACGAAATTTGTATGGGAGCTATATATAAATCTGAACCGATCTAACCCATTTTTACCACAGGTCTTTCTAGTTAAAATATAAGGTGTTTTTTGAATTTTGAAGGAAATCTGTTAAAATATGTGGTATCTAGAGTGAAAAGGGTCAAATCGGGAGTGAAATTCGTATGGGGGCTATATATTAATCTGAACCGATTTTTTTTTTCAAATTAAATAGCGTTCGTTCTTGTCCCGAAAAACTTTGTTGTGCAAAGTTTCGTTTGGATCTGGCTACAATTGCGACCTGTATCGTGATTACAAGAATAGATGGACGGACGGACGGACGGACAGACAGACACACAGACGGACATTGCTAAATCGACTCAGAAAGTGATTCTAAGCCGATCTCGGTATAATTAACAATGGGTCTATCTCCCTTCCTTTTGGGTGTTACAAACAAATGCACAAAGACATAATACTCTCGTGGAGTGTATACAAATATTCATTAGGTGGGGTAGCATTTATTTATTTCTGTAAACCTTAATATTCTGCTGTTAAGAAAACAGATTTACGTATCTCTCACGCAAATCACTCTAGCCTATTTAAATTTAAAGGTGTAGTTGTAGCCGTTTGGTTGGTACCATTTGTATCCCTGTATTCCCATTTTACCCCTTAAAAGTACGAATTTGGAAAAAATACTTATATGTATCCATTCAATTAGAGGAATGTACACACCGATTTCCGTGCTTCTAGCTGCTGTCGTTTGATAGTTACTATTTTTATCCCTTTTTGCCCCATTTCATCGCCTACAAATGCGCCATTGTTGCTATAGGGGAAGGCGCATACCAATATCTATATCTGTATATATAAAAGAGTTGCGTTACTGACTGACTTATCATTGACCAACCCACAGACCAAACGGATGGAGCGGGTAAAAAGGGACAAACATCGGGATAAACATCGAACCTTCGTCCTGACTAAACGGCTGTAGCTAGAAACATGAAATTCGGTGTGTTCCTTGCACTGACCATGCAGAAGAGCTACAAATAGCGAAATTTGTACTTTTAAGGGAGGAAAGAGACAAAAAGGGATACAAATGGTACCAATTTAAGAATTGCAGCTAGAATCGTGAAAATCTGTATTAACATTCCTCTGACAAAGTAGACATGCAATATAAATTGATTTTTCGAAATTTGTACTTATAAGGTGAGAGCGGGACAAAAAGGGATAAAAATTGTACCAACTAAAGTATTGCAGCTAGAATCTTGAAATTTGATGTGTAAGTTCTTCTGACCATGTAGAAGCGCAGCAAAAGTGAATTTTTCGAAATTTGTGAGCAGGACAAAAAGGGATAAAAATAGTACCAACTAAATTATTATAGCATTAAATTTGGATTTTTCAAAATTTGTACTTTTAAGGGTTACGAGGGACAAAAAGGAATAATAATGGTACTAATTTAAGTATTGCAGCTATAGTCGTGAAATAAGGTGTGTCAATTCCTCTGACAGCGTAGAAGAACAAATCCAAATTGATTTTTCGAAATTTGTACTTTTAAGGGGAGAGCGGGACAAAAAGGGATAAAATTGGTACGAACTTTAGGATTACAGCTAGAATCATGAAATTTAATATGTAAATTCCTCTGACCATGTAGAAGCGCCATCAAAATGTTTTTTTTTTTTTCGAATAAAATGCTCTGCAGTTTTAATTTTTTGTTAAAAACTGGTTAGAAAATGATAAAAAAAATATATATACGAAGGGAGTTCACTGCTAAAACAGTGCACATCGACAAGCACATTCCTTTGACTGTATATGAGTGCTATGTTTCCAATTTACTATTTGAGAAAAGAAAATCAAATAAATACTATCCTAAAACAGAGACGGATAAAGCTAATAACAAATACCTGGCTTTTTCGCGTGCGAAGCAGCGGGTACTGCTAGTCACTCATATTTAAAAACTTGCTTAAATACTCGAAATATTTGGGGGTATTTTCAGTCCTTGCACATTAGGTCAAATGACAGCTTTTTCTGTGCTAAATTGATAAAAATCAAAGAGCCGTTTTCCTATTGTTGTTGTGGTTTTTTAATTGGAAATGCTTCAAAACAAACACGTGTGAGTTTTTTTTGCGTTAAAAAAAGCACCGTTACACATTTGTACGTCAAAGTCAATCAATGCAATTTTTTCTTCAAACGTGCTAGAGTGTTCAATAGTGCAAGGTCAACTTTAAGTTTGTATTTCTCGATTTGTGTTTATTATAATTTATTAATTTAAATGGAAAATAAAGAGACAGGTAAGTACTACTGTTTTTAATTACAACTGCTTTATATTTATGTCGATAAACTTCAAAAGAACTCATAAGACAACATTACCTTAAAAGGGTTAATTTTTTTTAAACTTTTACATTCCGTAAGAGTTTAAAAAAGTTGACCCCATCTGACCTCTTTCAAATCGAAAAAAGTGGATTGAATATAATGTAATGAGTTATTTTGCTTTGTGACAAATTGCGATTATTTGCGCTTTATGAGTTATGCCTGTTCTTGTAGGTAACCTCTGTATCAAAAAAACCGATCTGTTTGAAATATGGCGAAAAGAATGCAATAAGAAAGACAAATTTGATGCAGTTTTCAGACACGTTGTTGACAAAATCGAACCTGATACTATTTCGGATGAAATGTATAAACATATAAAGCAAACAATACATTTTTTTGCGTAAAATTGGCTCAAAAGTGGGAAAAATGTCACAGAAAGCTACTTCACTTATTCCCTTACGTCTAATGTCCTTATCGGGAAAGCCAATTTGGAACAACAGAACACCGCAATCTATAAGATTTTGTTGTCCCATTAAACTGGAGTATGTAAAGGAGACAAAAGATGTTGTTCTTAAAGAAGAACAGGACTTAAAAAATGAAATTGACGCTTTGACTAACGTTCGGATATCAATTGGTGAGGGAAAATTCGTTGAAGTTTCATTTCATTTATTTTTAACACTAATTGATGGAAAAGTTCTGAACATTATAACTGGAACGAAATCAACCCAGGCTTGTCCCATTTGTGCTGCTACACCTAAGGACTTCATGAACACATTTGATTATAAAAGTGAAGTATTCTGTGCAAAAGAGGAAAACTTAAAGTTTGGACTTAGCCCCCTTCATTGCTGGATAAGATTTTTTGAATTTGTATTACATTTAGGCTATAAATGCAAATTACAAAAGTGGCAGATACGAGGAGATGATAAAGTAACTGTCTTAAAAAGAAAAGAAAAAATACAAAACGATTTTTGGAGAAAGCTTGGACTTCGCGTGGACATGCCCAGAGTAGGTGGTTTTGGTTCCACAAATGACGGAAACACTGCTCGACGAGCTTTTACTGAGCATGATATTTTTTCTGAAATAACTGAGGTTGACAAAGATATAATATTTCGATTCAAAATCATTTTGATTTGCTTATCCTGCCAGTTCAAAATAGATTCACATAAATTTGAAATATATTGGTTTGAAACAGCAAAACGTTTTCAGGATCTATATCCCTGGTTGCCAATGACTGCCACGGTCCATAAACTGCTCATACACTCAAAACAAATAATAGAAAACAGCGCACTACCAATAGGCCTTCTTGGAGAAGAAGCTTCTGAATCGAGACACAAAATATACAAAGCCGATCGGTTGCATCACGCCCGCAAAAACAGCCGCACCAATAATCTGTTAGATGTATTTAATAGGGCTGTCGATACTTCAGATCCATTAATTTCCACAACATTTTTAACCAGACGCTTACAAAAGCGTAAACGTTCTTCACTTCCACCTGAAGTTATTGAGCTATTATGTAGCAGCGAATCCATAGAAGAATTTCAGCTTAGCAACCAAGACGAAGAAATTGATGAAAGTGAAGAAGCCGTTTTTGATTTAAATTTACAAAATGAATTAGATTTAAGCAATTTCTAAATGTTATAATATAATAAAAAAAATCAATTAAATGTATTATGTTTGTTTAATGGTTGGAAAAGGGTTAATTATTGGTCGTTAATGGGTTAAATTCTATTTTTTTAAATAGGGTTAAGCTTACTTATGGAATTGTTACAGGTTTTGGTTTGAATACCATGTTTTTGTAGTAGTTATTAATTTCGCACAGAAAAATTTGCATTTGACCTATAGTGCCTTGTGAGGGAAAATTTTTCCTTGTTGACCTACTTCTTTTAATCTCATCCATTCTACAACTATTAGACGCATTCTGGAAAAAAATTGGACTCCTGGCTCTTTTCTTTTAGATGCTAGCGAGCTTTCAACAGACGGACGGACGGCCTTAGAATTTTATGACGATCAAGAATATATTTATATATTTCTATACTTTATAGAGTCTCAGGTCGATATTTCAAGTTGTTACAAACGGAATGACGAATATATATATATACTTACATATATTTATATTTATGGAGTGTATAAAATTTAATTACTTGTAACATTCTATTGCATCTGCTACAAGTCAATTGTGCGAATTATATTTAATTTATTCATAGATCAAATATAGACGCAAGTACAAGTCATCTTGTACATATTCAAGCTGCATTGCAAACAGGGAATTTTATAAAAATATTTACAAAATCGAACAATGAAAATTAATACGCCGATGCCTATTGATTTCAAATACATGTTTCAACAGGTTTGTGGCTACAATCCCGATAATACGTTTGTAATTGTGTGTAGTGCCATGGGCTAGGGAAACAAGTTAAAAATACCATTCGTATTTGGAAACGTGAGAACAACAAAACACAATTATTGATATTTATTTTTGAAAATCCATATAAAATAAAGAGCTGGCACTGACGCTTGAATTTTTACAAGATGACTTGCGTTAAATCGTTTTGAAATTGTCGCCTGACATATGAAACAGTTAGCGGATAAATCAAATAAAACTCGTACTATTTACTTGTAGAATAAGTAATTGAATGTTGCAACTAACTATTTGTATACCCTGCACCATAGGATGAGGGTATAGAGATAAGTTCGTCTTTTCGTTTATAACACCTTGAAATATTGCCCTGAGACCCTATAATAACATTTTTTTGAAAATGGTATAAAAAAAACTATTGAATATTTTCACATTTCATTTTTTATTTGAAAGTACAATCCTTCCGGTTAATAATGGAAAATAATTTCATTCAAATGGCTGCCTCGGGTACCCCACAAATAATGGAGCTAGGGCGTTCAAAATTTCCAAGAATACGTTTAGAAGTTGTAGAAGGAAAAATTTCTTCCCTCACAAGGAAAATTTTCTTCCCTCACAAGGATTGAAAATATCCCTAATAACCCCTAATATTTAGAAAATTGAAGCATGGTTTTTGAATGCTTATAAATATTTACTTGATATTTGGAATGTGCATTCCTATTATTGCAGTGATTTTTATTCGTAGGGATTCGTAGGTGTCCCTGGGAACGTGGGAGATAATGGATTTTGAAAATTGGTACTTTTGGAATCTAAATACTACCAACTATATATATAAAAATTAATCTGTATTTGTTTGTTTGTTCTCTATAGCAGCCTAAACTACTGGACCGATCTTCTTGAAATGTTCACAGTATGTTCATGCTGAACCGGTGGTGAAAATAGGCTATAAAAATTTTCGATATTTTCAGTGGGCGTGGCACCTCCCACAGAAATTGGGGATTTATTCGTTTTTTTTTTATAAATTAGCATATTCGGAGTACTGTTGCAGCTAGAGTCTTGAATTTTTGTGAAAGTTCACTAATTGTTAGTATACACAGTTGTGCCAAAAATGGACGGTATTGGAAAAGTGGGCGTGGCACCTCCCATACGAGGTTAAGACCTATTATCGAATATATTCACTTCTTTGATAGCTATAATGCCGAAATTATGTGACAGTGCATCTAGCATCAATGTGCGTAGTTTTGCCAAAAATGGGCGGTATTGGAGAAGTGGGTGTGGCACCTCCCATACGAAGGTGAAACGCAATTTTGAATATTGTCAGTTCTAGAACACCTAGAGTGCTGAAATTTTGTGTCAGTGCATCTAGCATCAATGTGCGTAGTTGTGACAAAAATGGGCGGTATTGGAAAAGTGGGCGTGGTACCTCCCATACGAAGTTAAAACGAAATTTTGAATACTGTCAGTTCTAGGACACCTAGAGTGCTGAAATTTTGTGTAAGTGCATCTATCATCAATGTGCGTAGTTGTGACAAAAATGGGCGGTATTGGAAAAGTGGGCGTGGCACCTCCCATACGAAGTTAAAAACTATTATTGAATATTGCCAGTTCTATCACACCTACAGTGCTGAATTTTTGTCAATGCACCTAGCATCAATGTGCGTAATTGTGGCAAATATGGGCGGTATTGGAAAAGCGGGCGTGGCACCTCTCATGCGAAGTTAAAACCTATTATCGAATACATTCGGTTCTATACTGAAATTGTGTGTGAGTGCATCCAGCATCAATAAAAAGTTAAGATTTTGAATAAATTCAGTTCTCTAAAAAAAAGTTCTCCAAAAGTGGGCGTTAAACTTCCCATACGTAGTTAAAATATATTATCGAATATAGACACCATTCTCATACAAAATTAAAACATGTTTTAGAGTATATTCGAAACCGAGATGGGCGGAAAGTGGTCGTGACCCTTCCCATACGAAAAGAAAATCCTGTTTTACAGTATATTCGACACCGAGACTCCTAAACTGTTGTGTGAGTTAAGTTAGTTGTAACCTGCTTAGACAATATGCAAATGGGCGGGATTTGAAAGATGGGGAAATTTTGATTTGAATTTTGTAAAACTACACGGTTTCTTTGGAATTTATTAGCACAATAGCAAAGAAAGGTTACAAAAAAATAAATATCCATTCGAAAAATGCCGACGTAAGTCAAGAAAACGAAAATTGTATAAATTTGTTTTTTAGTTTTTGTGTTGTTTGATTAGTGAACGATTTGATTCTATGTGTTTTGAATGAATGAATTCGAGTTACAGCTATCCGATTAAGTAATTTCTTCTCACGAATGAAGTTTTCTGTTTCGATAATGGAAAGGAGCAGAAACACGCTCAACCAAAAATCTATTTAAGTTTTGACATTTCTTCCTTTATTCGTCGTAAATTAACGTTCTGTTCTTTAATGTTCGCCAAGGAATATATCCATTTCTTTAGTATCTCGGGAAAGTACCTTGATTATAAATGGAACATATATTACTCATCACGAGAAAAACCAATACGAAAGTTGATTTTAATTTTACTGTTTGTTTTTTTTTTTTGCCCGGCGAAGCGGGCAGGGGTTCAGCTAGTTATTTAATATAATTAATTTTAGTAAATTTTTACTTGAACATTTTTTGAGTATGTGTATTTGGCTATGGATACAGTAATTGAATTTTGAATCATTGGAAATAGGTACAATACCTAGAAAACAAAATAATATTGCTTAATTAATAATTTGAAAGCAAAACAATATTATAATGTCAACAAAGCCAACTCGAAATGGTCGTTAACGACCAAAATCACGATTAAGGATAAATGTCATCGTGACATCTGCAAATAAATTTGCATTCTATTAAATATAATATGGTCATATACCAATTCAAATCAAATGCTAAATATTTTTCAAAGTACTTCGAATATTTTTATTCTTGCCCTAGATTAACTTATTGGTCAAATTATTGGACCTTTATAGATTTTTTTTTGTGTTTTTTCATAGTGACAACTGAACAAGTTTTCGTATTTAGTGTTAGTATTTTATAAAAAAATAAATACCTTTCGAAAGATGTCATTTCCTGTTTCAAATTATTTTACAAACATGGATTCATTGATGTCATTTTTCGTACAATATTCATCATTTCGGCATCATTCGAAAGGTATTGATTCCTTCTGTTTATTTTTCATAACAACTCTTACAAAATGTTTCCAAGATAGGAGTTTTTATCCGTCACTTTGAAAACCCACAAAAAACTTTGAAAATCCACGTCCAATAATATGACCAATAAGTTATTCTAAGACAATAATAAAAATTTATATTTAAAGTACTTTCAAGGGTCTATTAACTCATAGAGATAAATATAAAAATTTGGACAAAAATGCAACAAAAAAACGGAAAAATATGATTTTTAGAGTGTTTTCAAGATCGTTTAGATCACAAACGGCTTGAACCTGCGACCAAACATTTTATAGATCATCATTGGACAATTCAATCTTCATTTCTGGCGAGTGACCACTGCAATATATTTTCGTGACCTATCCTTGTGTACATTAGGCTGGGTCGCCGTCCATACAAATGGAAAAACCAGTTCCAGTCAACCCACGAAAATAAAGTTTGGATTGTTTAATTAGGATTTGCAAAATATTACGTTCCTAGTTCAAGCCATGTGTGAGCTAAACGCTCCTGCAAAATAACCGTAAAAATCATGTTTTTCCAGTGTATTTTTTGTGTTAAATTTTTTCGCAAATTTTTTTCTGAAGTAGTAGACCCTTGAAAGCACTTTAAATAAAAATTTTGATTCTTGTCTTAGAGTAACTTTTTGGTCGAATTATTGGACGTTTAGAGTAATTTTCTGTTGATTTTCACAGTGACAACTGCAAATTTTTTCGTATTTGGTGTTAGTATTTTATAAAAAATAAATAGCGTCAAGTCAATACCTTTCGAATGATGCCTAAATGATGAACATCGGAATTAAATTGACGCCGCTGCGCTCATTTATGTAAAAAGATTTTGAATTTGTTTGCTCTGCAAATCCATTTCCTGTTTTAAATTATTTTACAATCATGGAGTCAGTGACGTCATTTTTCGTTCGATATTCATCATTTATGTGTCATTCGAAAGGTATTAATTCCTTCTATTTATTTTTCATATCAACTCTCACAAAATGTTTCCAGGAAATATGAGTTTTTAGCTGTCACTTTGAAAACCCTCAAAAAATCTATATAAACGTCCAATAATACGATCAATAAGTTATTCTAAGACAAGAATAAAATTTGTTATTTAAAGTGCTCCCAATGGTCTATTAATTCAGGAAAAAAAATTGGGCAAAAATGCATCATAAAACCAGTAAGGAAAGGCTAAAGTCGGGCGGGGCCGACTCTATGATACACTCCACTTTCTATTCGAATACAATTCATTTCGGAAAAAAGTGAAAACGGGAAGAATTTTTGTATGTTTCCTAATCACAGGCTAATATGTCCTGGTTCAATTTGTCAAATCGAGAAGAATATTTGTATCAGGACTATATACAAACATGGAATGAAGTGACCCATTTCACAATAGGTTCTTCCAGTTCTCAATTTGAAGTAATTCAGTGAAAATACGTGGTTTCTGGGGCGGAAAATTCAACCCGGGAGCGAAATTTGTATAGGAGCTATATATAAATCTGAACCGGTCTGACTCATTTTCATCCTGGTTGTTTCTCATGGAAATATAAGATATTTTGCCAAATTTTAAGAAAATCTGTTAAAATATGTGGTTTCTGGAGAGGAAAAACTCAAATCGGGAGTAAAATTCGTATGGAGGCTATATCTAAATCTGAACCGATCTGGCTCATTTTCACCGTGGGTGTTTCCAGTTGAAATATAAGATGTCCTGCCCATTTTGAAGAGCATCTGTTAAAATATGTGGTTTCTACAGCAGAAAAAGTCAAATCGGGAGTGAAATTCAAATGGAGGCTATATCTAAATCTGAAACGATCTGACTCATTTTCACCGTGGGTGTTTCTAGTTGAAATGAAAGATGGTTTGCCAATTTTGAAGAACATCTGTTAACATATGCGGTTTCTACAGCAGAAAAAGTCAAATCGAGAGTGAAATTCGTATGGGGGCTATATCTAAATCTGAACCGATCTGGCTCATTTTCACCGTGGGTGTTTCTAGTTGAAATATAAGATGTTCTGCCCATTTTGAAGAACATCTGTTAAAATATGTGGTTTCTACAGCAGAAAAAGTCAAATCGGGAGTGAAATTCATATGGGGGCTATATCTAAATCTGAGCCGATCTGAGCCGATCTGAGCTATTTTCACCATTGTTATTTCTAGTTGAAATGTAAGATGTTTTGCCAAGTTTGAAGAACATCTGTTAACATATGCGGTTTCTACAGCAGAAAAAGTCAAATCGGGAGTGAAATTCGTATGGGGGCTATATCAAAATCTGAACCGATCTGACTCATTTTCACCGTGGGTGTTTCTAGTTGAAATATAAGATGTTTTACCAAATCTGAAGACAATCTGATACATTATGTGGTATCTAGAGCGGAAAAAGTTAAATCGGGAGAGAAATTTGTATGGGAGCTATATATAAATCTGAACCGATCTAACACATTTTTACCACAGGTATTTCTAGTTACAATATAAGATGTTTTGCCAATTTTAAAGAAAATCTGTTGTAATATGTGGTATCTAGAGAGGAAAACATCAAATCGGGAGCGACATTTGTATGGGGGCTATATCTAAATCTGAACCGATTTCCTCCAAATTCAATACCAATCGTCCTTGGTCCAAAAAAATAACTTCTTCCAAATTTCATTACCATCGGACCACATTTGCGACCTGTAGAGTGCGAACAAGCTTAGATGGACAGCAGACGGACGGACGGACAGACAGACATCGTTAAATCGATTCAGCTGGTGATTCTAAGCCGATCCGTACACTTAAATGTGGGTCTAGCTCAATTATTTCTTGGTGTTACAAACATTTGGCGTGAAACTAACTTATAATACCCTAGTCCACGAAGTGGTGTAGGGTATAATTACACGGGAAATACATGAGGTTTTTTCAGCAGCGTTTAACTCACAGATGTCTTGACCCAGTGACGAAATATTTTAGAGATCATTATTGGACAAATCCAATCTTCATTTCTGGGGGGTGACCGCTGTAATTTATTTCCGTGACCCATTCTAATGTACATATGTCTAACTACTGTAGATCTATTGGGATTGTAAATCCACGAAATCGGTCAACAGGAGAAAATGTTCTTTTCACAGGGACTGAAACCACTTCTTAAAGTTGACGCTTTTCAATCGTTTACATAGACTGGAACAGAGATACTAAAGAAAGGGAGATGGTGAATAGGGGAAGAAATGTAAAAAATTTAATTGATTTAAATCCATTTTTCAGAAAATGGATATTTCTTTTTGTTACTTTTCTTTACTATTGTGCCCAGAAATTTAAAATTTCAAACCAACCCTATTTCTGGTCTTAAGTTTGAGTTCGCTCTCATTTCTCTCTCTCTCTCTCTCTCTCTCTCAAGACAGAAAAAACAGACCTTATACAAATTTCGTCAATCATTGGACTGAAATGAAATATTTTTTTAAATATTCCTGAAAATTTAGTTTTTATTTGTTTAAAATGTAAGTTGACCCTAGATCTCTCGTTGTTTAAATTCGCAATGACGATCATACACAACGATCGTCAGCCCAATCAATAGTCACCGACTGGGTATGCTTTCTTTACCTAGTCACAAATTCCAACTATTTTATTACCGAAGTTTTTATCTCCGGCAAATTGTATATTCACGCCCGTGCGATTGTGTTTTTTGTTTGGTTGTTTTTGTTGTTGCTCCCGCTGTTGTTCTATTAAGCCAAACTGTCGTAAATGACTGTCGGAAATATTGCTCTACTGCGAGCGTCACAAATGCTCAACAAGTTTAGTCTGTAATCAGTCATTGTGTGGATAAGAGTCATTTTTTGTTTTTTTGTTTTTTGCAATAAAAACACGGAAAATTGTTTTGGACGAATTTAAAAGTAAAAGATACCAAATAGAAATGAGCACTGAAATCGATGTAAAAGACAAATTACAAATTCTAAAGCTGTGGTTCAAAGAAAATCCCAAACTGCCGGAAGAGATCGGTATGTACGAGTATTGATCGTTTGCCCCGTGCAATAAGTGATGAGAACGTTTGCGGTAATTGTTTGCGTAGTCGAGCTGACATCAGTTGTGTTTTTTTTTGTTAAATCATTGTGGTTAGTGCGGTAAAACAATACAAGTCCAAATTGAGTTTTTTTATAGATATATTTGGGAAATCTGGTCCCAAACTCTCGATTGAACTCTCGATTTACTGCAAAGAGCAAGAGCCGAGAAGAACATACAACTCGCAGAGTTAAGCCAACAAAGTGAGCAGAGCATCTGTAAAAATAATGCGCATTGTGATAATTAACCGGGCAGCTAAAAAGTTGTATGCCAACAAAAAAACAATTAAAATGCATTAAGTTCGGCCGGACCGAATCTTATATACCCTCCACCGCGTAGTGCATTCCACAGTATTACCGGCAGATTATAGGCTGTCATATTAGGAAAATTTTAATGTGTTGTCATTTATTTTGGTTTAAGGCCAAAGGTTGTGCTGAAGTCTTCAGCAGTACCCAAAATTAGCAAAAAGGCAAAGTGAGACCTTTATTGTTGCAGCTAAAAGTTGACTGCGCAGTTTCGATGGGCGCTACCCCATCTCGTCAGAACTTTCGCAACGAATGTATGTCTTTGACTTAAATCAGGGTTCATATTAGTACCAGCGGCCACATACGACAAATGAGAAGCGCTAATAAACAAAATATTCCACCGAACTAAGTCGACACACTAAAAATCTCACTTTGCCAATTCAATGTTGTGCATGTGCTCGCATCGCTCGCAACAATGCAAAGGTTGTTGTTGTACGGTATGTCCCGTCTTCACTGCACCTCGTGTGTATTGTTGTTGTTTGTATGTATTGTTGGTCTGTTAATTTTAATGTTTTTAAAATTTTAATTATTATAATGTTTAAAGTCCTCTGAAATACGGAATATCATGATTCTAGCATTCTAGCCAAATTTATTTACATTTAGATCCTGATGCCACGAAAATCGGAAGATCTCTTTATTATTCGCGTAACAGCAGTCGGAGAAGTGTTCACAATTTCATTAGTATAGCTGCAGCCAGTTTGGTTGGTACCATTTTTATCCCCATTCGCCCCATTTTCCACCTAAAAGTACAAATTTCGACAAAATCCTTTTTATTTCGCATCCTCACAGTCAAATGAAAGTCTTCACTAAATTTCATTATTATAGCTGCAGCCCTTTGGTTGGTACCATTTTTATCCCCATTCGCCCCAATTTCCACCTAAAAGTACAAATTTCGAGAAAATCCTTTTCATTTCGCATCCTCACAGTCAAATGAAAGTACACACTGAATTTCAAGATTTCAACTACCATTTTTATCCCTCTTTTCCAATTGTATCCCTTAAAAGTACGAATTTTGAAAAATCCCTCTATTTTACGTATCTATGCAATTAGAGGGATGTACATTAGGGCGTACCTCAAAAAAAAGTTCGCCGTACACCTTCGAATATGAAGTATTATTGAAAGGTAGTTTCAAAAATTTTTTTTTTTATTTTTTTATGCCGAACGTAGTGGTCGCGCTTTTACATTTTTCTATATAACTTCTGCATTTATAAACGGATTTAAAAGTGTGATACATCGATGTTTTTGTCTCGACGAGGCCGATTTTTTTGTCTTTGAAGTCATTGAGCTCAAGCACCCCCTTCTGATACTTACCCATCATATCTCAGTTGCTACTACCCTAATGTACCACTCTAATATCAGAAAATTAAAGCTCGCATAAAATCATGAATCATGCTTGAGCTCAATGACTTCAAAGACAAAAAAATCGGCCTCGTCGAGACAAAAACATCGATGTATCACACTTTAAAATCCGTTTATAAATGCAGAAGTTATATAGAAAAATGTAAAAGCGCGACCCCTACGTTCGGCATAAAAAAATAAAAAAAAAATTTTGAAACTACCTTTCAATAATACATACTTCATATTCGAAGGTGTACGGCGAACTTTTTTTTTACTTGTAACCTGGTACGCTCTAATGTACACTCCAAATTTCACGTTTCTAGCTGTTATCGTATCATTGGTACCATTTTTATCCCTGTTTGTCCCATTTCACCCGCTAAAACGTATATTTACTTTTTGCTGCTTTTACGCTACGAGAGGAATGTACGTAACAAATTTCAAGTGCATATAACGCAGAAATTTACCAAAAAAAAATGCTTAAATGTTCTAAATATTAGGGAGTACTTTCAGTCCTTGTTAGGGGAAAAAATTTCCCTCTGGGCCGATTTCGCCCACTTTCAATACCAAGCAATCTGCAACCATAAGACATATTTAGGGAAAATTTGAACCTCCTAGCTCATTTCGTTCAGCCGCTATCGTGATTTTAACAGACAGACGGACTTGGCTAGATCGTCTTAGAATTTTACCATGACCCAGAATATATATACTTTACTAGCTGAACCCCGCCCGCTTCGCCAGGCAAAAAAAAACAAATGGTAAAATTAAAATCAGGTTTCATATTGATCTTATCATATTGATATTATCGTGGTTTGTAATATATACGTTCCAATTTTCAGCCTTCTAGCTTAAAAAACACCATAGCCACGCCCACTAAACGAAAATCCAAATTTCGGCATCAAATTGATCTTTTCCGTGGTCAGTAATTTATATGTACCAATTTTCAGCCATCTAGCTCTCAAAAACACTTTTGACACGCCCACTCCGCCCACAAAATGAAAATCCAAATTTCTGCATCATATTTATCATTCTCGTGGTCAGTAATGTATACGTTCCAATTTTCAGTCTTCTAGTTCTCAAAAACACTATTGCCACGCGCCTCCGCCCACAGAGGCGGATTTAGATATAGCTCCCATACGAATTTCACTCCCGATTTGACACTTTTCACTCTAGATACCATATAATTGTCCCTAGAATGAATTGTTCCCCCAAATTCCAATAGTGACTACTGACTTTTACAAAAAGTCTGTTTGAAATTACTTTAAACTTAGGCCACTTTAAACTTAGGAACCTTTCTGCACAAAATTTCACAATCAATTAATATTATGTGCCAGTTAGTACGATAGTGGTCTAAGTCACACTTAATCATTTTCATCTCGGTGGCTATGTCAATAAGCAAAATTGCCGCAAATGGGGTTCAGAGAACCCACATGTGACCATTGAGAAGCCAAGGCATTCACGACGAGTCACTGTTTGGTGTGGATTTTGGGTTCATGTGGTTGATCGGATGAGGTACTGCCTAGTCAGTCGTGGTAGTCATGTGAATGATATTGAGTTCCACTATTAAATGACAAAGTTCAACCTTTGCAATAAAACCAGAAATTTGAAAAAATAATCAGTTCATTTTTATAGCCGTTTCTAATTTAAAATTTTAAATGACCCACCCTATATGAAACTAGTAAAATTTGAACCAAAAGTCTGACATGAGACCTCTATTTCCATATTCAAGCGAAACAAGGCAATAAAATATTAGTATTCCAATTTCTTTTATACCTTCCACCTCCAGGATGGGGGTATACTAACTTTGTTAATCCGTCTGTAACACCTTGAAATATCGAGCTGAGACCCTATAAAGTATATATATTCTTGATCGTCATAAAATTCTAAGACGATCTAGCCATGTCCGTCCATCCGTCCGTCCGCTAGCATCTAAACGAATTAAGCTAGGACCTCCAAATTTTCCATAAATACGTCTTATAGTCGTAGATCGGTTGGGATTGAAACTGGGCGAAATCGGTCCAAAGGGAAAAATTTCTCTCTCAAAAGGACTAAAAATACCCATAATAACCCCCATTATTTTAGAGTATTTAAACATATTTTTTCCAATATGATATTGGGTATGCGCATTCCCCCTATAACAAAAATGTGCACCACAAAGTGATTTTTAATCGCATGGGTGAAATGGGGCAAAAGGGGGATAAAAATGGTACCTATCGAACGACAACGGCTAGAAACACGAAATTCGGTATGTACATTCCTCTAATTGAGTAGATACATAATATAAAAGTATTTTCTTTTTGAAATTCGTACTTTTAAGGGGTAAAATGGGAATAGAGGGATAAAAATGGTGCCAACCAAACGGCTGCACCTAGAATAATGAAATTCGGTGTATACATTCCTCTGACTGAGTAGACACGGAAAATAAACGGATTTTTCGAAATTCGTACTTTTTGGAGTCAAAATGGAAAAAGGGGATAAAAATAGTACCAACCAAATGACCGCAGCTAGAGTCATGAAATTTGGTGTATACATTCCTCTGACTGAGTAGACACGAAAAATAAAAGGTTTTTTTACAAATTTGTACTTTCAAGGGATACAATGGGTACAGAGGGATAAAAATAGTACCAGCAAAACGAATACAGCTAGAATGATTAAATTCGGTGTGTACAAGTCGTACTCTTTAGTGGGTAAAATGGGAAAAAGGGGATAAAAATGGTCAATGGTAGATATAATCATGTAATTCTGTGTATACATTCCACTGACTGCATAGACACGCAAAATAAAAAAGATTTTTCCAAATCCGTACTCTTTTTTTACTGCAAAAAATGGTTGAATCATGATGTTAGGCTATTTTGTACTACATAGTAGAGTGAGATAATGCATTTTTAAAATGTTTACTTATGGAATTAAATATAATGGGCATACAACCAAGTGCAGTACCCAATATTTATGATATTTAAGCTTTTTGAAAATATAAATATAAGATTATTTATTTTTTGAATTAACTTGAAGTATTAGTTCGATATGTAAACGTATTGGTAGCCTTGTTTATAAAATTATTTTTACAATATTTGCATTTGTTTTGGTTTGGCTATATTAAAAAAACTACATTTTCCTGTAATATTACTGCACTACGAAAATCGACAGCTTATGTGGAATGCAATCCATGGTGGAGGGTATATAAATGTTCGGCCCGGCCGAACTTAACGCCGTTTTTACATGTTTTTATTTTAAAAGATTTATTTTATATTTATTTTGAACTGTTTTAAGCTTTTTAGCCGTTTTAGCTTTTTTAAATAATTATGTTCACATCGATATCTTCCTATTTTGATTATGATCGATGGGATGTCACACTTCGAACGACAACCCATACCAAATAGATGACTTTTTGTTAATGCAATGTTACTTAGTACCTTTCAACGCAACCGGCAATTTTGATAACATAACAAACCGGAAACTTTTTAAAGGTGTGATTGTTGAATCAAAAACGTAACACTTTCTTGTCATTTCAGAACATTTGTTTGCTGACAAACAGCAAAATAATGTTTGCTGCTAATAAACAGACGTACATTCTGAGAGGTCCCATGCAGAGTTTAAAGCGTTTATTTGAAATCATAATCACAAATCTCCACAAATCAACTAGTCAACTAGTTTTCTAGCTTTCTTTGTGATCATTTCCAAAAATAGCATCTTCTAAATTTGTTTGATTTAGTGACAAAGAGTTAGCAAAAAAACACAACTATTGTGTGAGATTTTTTTTGGGACATATAAAAAGACAATATCAATTGAAGCTAAACAAGCTTTGCTGAGAATTTTATTGCTTGTGTAGTTCCAAGTGGTTGCTTTGAATTCACATTTTCAGCAATTGAGACTTAAGATGTTCTTACCTATCAGCGACACTATGTTACTATGCAACCACAAGTATACATACCTACATATGTATGTATAATATAATTACATTTTTTTTATCAGCTTTATTTCAAACAGAAAATATTCGTCTTTATTGAATGGAACGCTCTATTATCAGAGGTCAGTTCCAGAGCATGTGTAACATGTAACTCGTTTTCCGCATTAAATGTCGAGTGGTTACACTCTTTGTTGCGATTTAATCTCATCCCATTTTGTGGTTAAGTGGCATGGCAGCGGCGATAGCCAGACAGGCAGGCAGGCGGGCGGGCAGACTCACGGGCAGCCCACTCATGGGTAATATTATAGGTATATATTCCACGTCAATCTATGTACAATGTACATATGCACATATATTTGTTTATTAATGTTTATATAATTGTTGCATGTCTGAAGTTTCTTATCAGATGCTCTGTATTTGATTGGGTTTTATATGTGTATTTGAAAAAAAAAAAATTTGAACGAGTTCACTTCAAAATGGAATTTATGTGTGACTATTTATTATGTATTTCGACGACTTTTTAAGCGAAGGTCAAACGCGATCAAACTCATAATAACAGCGTTGTAAAGATGGGGCTTCCTCGTCAAAAGTAGACGAAATCTTTGTCTTGATAAACCTTGTCTCAGGAAAATGTTCATGAGTTAATTCAATTGTTGTTGCTACCACTCACATTTGTATACCCTCCACCTTCAGGATGGGGGTATACTAACTTTGTCAATCTGTTTGTAGCACCTTGAAATATCGAGCTGAGACCCTATAAAGTATATATATTCTTGATCGTCATAAAATTCTAAGACGATCTAGCCATGTCCGTCCATCCGTCCGTCCGCTAGCATCTAAACGAATTAAGCTAGGAATTTTCCGTAAATACGTCTTATAGTCGTAGATCGGTTGGGATTGAAAGTGGGCGAAATCGGTCAAAGGGAAAAATTTCTCTCTCAAAAGGACTAAAAATACCCATAATAACCCCCATTATTTTAGAGTATTTAAGCATATTTTTTCCAATATGATATTGGGTATGCGCATTCCCCCTATAACAAAAACGTGCACCATAAAGAGCTTTTTTAATCGTAGGGGTGAAATGGGGCAAAAGAGGATAAAAATTGTACCTATCGAACGACAACGGCTAGAAACACAAAATTCGGTATGTACATTCCTCTAATTGAGGAGATACATAATATAAAAGTATTTTTTTTTTTGAAATTCGTACTTTTAAGGGGTAAAATGGGAATAGAGGGATAAAAATGGTACCAACCAAACGGCTGCACCTAGAATAATGAAATTCGGTGTATACATTCCTCTGACTGTGTAGACACGGAAAATAAACTGATTTTTCGAAATTCGTACTTTTTGGGGTCAAAATAGAAAAAGGGGATAAAAATAGTACCAACCAAATGACCGCAGCTAGAGTCATGAAATTCGGAGTATACATTCCTCTGACTGTGTAGACACGGAAAATAAACTGATTTTTCGAAATTCGTACTTTTTGGGTGAAAATAGAAAAAGGGGATAAAAATAGTACCAACCAAATGACCGCAGCTAGAGTCATGAAATGCAGAGTTACATTCCTTTGAATACGTAGACATGCAAAATAAAAGGTTATTTTTTCCAAATTCGAACTTTCAAGGGATACAATGGGTACGGAGGGATAAATATGGTACCAACCAAACGGCTACACCTGGAATAATGAAATTCGGTGTATATATTCCTCTGATTGCGTAGACACTTAAAATAAACAGATTTTTCGAAATTCTTACTTTTTGGGGTTACAATGAAAAAAGGGGATAAAAATAGTACCAATCAAATGACCGCTGCTAGAGTCATGTAATTCGGAGTATACATTCCTTTGACTGCGTAGACACGGAAAATAAACGGATTTTTCGAAATTCATACTTTCAAGGGATACAATGGTACAGAGGGATAAAAATAGTACCAACTAAACGACTACAGCTAAAATGATGAAATTCTAATTGCGTAGAAACGTCAAGGAGGTAAAAATGGTACCAACCAAATGGGCGCAGCTGGAATCATGGAATTCGGTGTATACATTCCTCTGACTGCATAGACACGATACGGCAAAAATTGTTTGAATCATTAAGATAGGTTATTTTGCACTATGTACGTCTGATAATGGATTTTCAAAATTTGTACTTTTGGAATTAAAATAGAATGGAAATACAACCAACTCTAGCACCCACTATCTACAATATTTATGGTATTTAAGCTTTTGAAAATATAAATATAAGAATATTTATTTTTTGATTTGAAATAAATAATGGTTTGAAATAATTGAAATATTATATTTATTTATAAAATTATTTTTTCAATATTTGTATTTGTTTTGGTTTGGTTATATTAAAAAAAATATATTTTCATGTAATATTACTGCACTTCTATGAAAACCGACAACCTCTGCGGAATGCAATCCATGCCGTTTTTACTTGTTTTTAGTAAGGACGCGCTCAACTGGCTAAATGTTCTTAATATGGTTAAGTCAAAGAAATGTCAATCTTTCCATTTGAAATATCAGCTGACTCCTAACAACACTTCGGACCATTTCTCATAGTCCGATTAAAGTGCGAATTAACTAACCGGGATATTAGTTTTTCGAAGAAGTTTGGTTTACTCATTCAACGGTTAAATTGTTCTCAGATAAATGTGTGAGTATGGCAACACCACTGATAATTGTCAACTGATATGAGAATCAAATGGCAATACTGAGCTAACTCAGCTGTTCATTTTATTGTTGTTTGTGCCGTAGAGAAAAAACTGAAAATACATATGGAAAATGATCCAAAACGCAACGATGGAAACATGCTTCGCAGGAGGTGAAACACTTACTTCCTAGACCGATGAGGAGCACAAGTGTTTGTTAGGAAATAAATAGTCCGAAACAGCAACTTGGAAGCAAACAAATTGAAGTTCGGTACAAATTGATGAAAAACATTTTTAATTACAGCAGCAAACAGCAAAATAATACCAGCTGTTCGAGTTTTTGATATGATAAACACCTAACCGGCGGACGAGTGCCGGTTAGCGTTTAACGATCGTATAGCCTCTAACCAAGATATTGAGAATATGAAATTGTGGTAACCGGGAGTATATCGTTACGATAAATTCTAACGGGACTATGAGAAAATGGGCTGTAGTGTTGCCAAGTGTCACTTGTGTGCATATTGAATTTTGCCCATAAATCTTTTCAAGATCATTTAAAGTGTCAATATTTTCTGGGAGTCCAATGTCCATTGGCTGTTGATTGACTGACAGCTAGATAGGAAAACATTTCCCGAAGTACAGTGGTGAAGAATGCTTATTCAAATGCAATAACGTTCAGTGCTAGTGGGCATTTTTAAGTTCGATAAAAAACAACTGTATTCAAGCAACCGGGGATGCTTTTGAGAAAATAATCGCCCTTATTCCAGTAGTCGTCGTCGACACAAAATGACGCCGTCATGAGTTGACGATAGTATATTGGTATTCGCGTTGTCAATATTGCGATTTATCGATCGTCGTCGACGCATATTCGGTATTCTGTAAGTTATGTGACGTTGATATTGTATTGACGCGACTCTGATTTTTGTCGACGCCGTTTTTGGTGACGACTTGAACATTTTAAATTTTTTAAGTGTTCATAAATGTTAAAAAATAATATTGTGGATGAATTGGAAAAAAAAACGCGAAACAATTTAATTATTTATTTATTTTGATAACAATTTTGAAAAAATTTAATTAATTTATTTTGATAACAAATTTGAAAAAAAAAATTAATTAATTTATTTTGATAACAATTTTGAAAAAATTTAATTAATTAATTTTGATAACAATTTGGAAAATCTTCCAGTTGCTTGCAGGGATGGATGGAATAAGAAAAAAAATAAATGTCTTTGGTCCGCCGAGACATACAACATGACATTTCATTAAAATGAAAACTGTCGCCAACAGTCGAGCGTAATGCTAACAGAGAGAACGATTCAAGCAATTCACAGTCAGCCCGCTGGAGCATATCTGATACATTTTGAGAGCACCGTCCATTCGTCATTCTGGGTGATAAATGTGATGTCCAAGAGGTAGAATGTGGTTTGGATACAGAAGCTTCCTTTCTTTCAGCGTTTTTCATAGTCCCAAGTTAAATTCGTTTCCGCGGCGATCGCTCCAGCTGAGTGTCGGCTAGACATCTTAATTTTGATTTTATTTTATTGACAAGAAAGTAATGTTGGAACCTTTTGAAGAAATAACAAAACACACACACCAACATTCCTTAATTTTTGCCACTCACATTTCATCTGGTAAATTGACTCCTGTCTAATTTTCAAATTCACATTTTCTTTTCAATTTAGATTGTATTTCTTTTATCCATCACTCGAATCAGAATTTGAATCAGAAATAACAAAATATTTTTCCGCAAAAATACAACACAACATAAATCAGCTGACTGAATATTAGAGATGCGTTTTTTGTTTTGTGTAAATTATCGATTAACAGTCGTCGTCGACCCAATAGTATTACAGAATACCAAATTAGCATTGAATTGATGTTGACGTTGATATAAACTGACGTTGACTCAAAATCGACGACGACTACTGGAATAAGGGTGAATATTGAAAATCGAATAATTGGACTTATATTAGAAATTTGCCAAAGTGGACTAGAAAACTGGTCAGTTTATATTTTTCGATTTCAAAGAAAACAAAAATTGTAATATTTAATATTGATCATATTTTGATACACTCGCTCTGCATGATAGAGGCCAAGGTTTCATTTTCCCGATCTTTGGAATTACAATCAAACCGGGAAAATGTTCATCATTCCCGGTGAATATAAAAATATAAGAATACATATATCTACAGCAAAAATCTACTTTAACTAATCCATCTTATTGCTAATAGAAAAGTGATTAAATATTATTAAATAACAACGCTAATTATATAAGTAAGTAATTTTCTATTAAATTTAAAATTTGTATGTTGTATATATAGAATGGAATGTTCCCTCTTTGGAACTTCAAAGGCCAACATCTTTTCTTAGAATCTTAGCTTAGAATTATACCACGACATAGACTACGGGGTTTCCGGCAAATATTTCTAAGGGAATAATTCTCAAACGTTTCATGATACTTCTGCCATAAAGAGTTTAACTATTACTGCATGATTGGAGTAATAGTTGAGCTATTACTCCTTGTGTTGTAATATATATTGTAAAACGTTGGGTTTGCGAAAAAATTGTCCTGGGACCCTAATAAAATTTTTGTTTCAAAAGTCTTCAATATATCTAACACATATGAAGTTTCTCTCTTACACTCACGAAATCTACCTTCGAAAGATATAATTAATTTGGTGAAATATGATAGCTCCAAAAGGATAACTCCAAAGGATAACAAATTTAAAAATAGATGAGAAATTAAAAATATATGAGAAATTCCGCCAACTTAAGAATTATTAAGGCAAAAGTATGAGTTTCTTTCCTAATTTTGAAAAAAATTTTCTCAGGCCATTATTGTACAAACAGCAGGATACAAATAAATAGTAAAGATCATTGATAAAGTCCATATCTTTTGTGGATAAATTCAATGGTCCCTCAGGTTTTCCGCTATCTGTTCTGTAAAATGTTATCATTATTTTTTATCATATTTCTAAAGATTAATGTTCCGCGATTAATTTAAGTTTTAAATTTGTGCCACCTTTTCAGATACAACTTTGCTTAAACGATTTCTCAAATGCATGGACGGCGATGTGGAGGAAACAAAAAAGCTAGTCGAACACAATTACTTCTTGAGAAGTAAAAGTCCGAATATATTCATGGAACGTGATCCGGAAAATGAACAAACGAAAAAGTCCTATTTTTCAGTGTAAGTAATCAAAGAAGCCAAGACTTGAATAGCCTTTTCAGACCCTATGCGAAATCGAGCTGAAATGTCAGATCACATACATACATTTAAATTTAGCAGACTGAATTTGAAATTTATGAATGACAAAAAATGTTTTCTAATTTCTATTCTATCTTACGAATTTAGAAAAAAATCTGATTCTTTTTTAGTCAGTCGAGTTTATATAAGTCTAGTCTAACTTCTATATCTTATGAATTTAGAAAATATATCTATTTTAGTTAGAATTTTCTTGCAAATCGATTAATATTAAGTATATTATGGCGGACCAATTTTTTGCAACTAAGACACAACACGATTCTTGTTCTATGGGTCATTCCAAGAATCTTTGCCGATGGAAGTATAGCCCAAAAATATTGATTTCTTACTTACAATAACTAAAATAAAAATCCCAACTTCCAACTATGAATTAATATTAATCATACGCTGTGCTGGTTTCATGAATTAATGTCACTCATACGTTAGGTGTACACTTGCATTTGTTTCGCAACAATATTAATCATACGCCCAAGGCGTTTTCAATTATTACACCGTCCATATTACACTTGAACCAGATATACATATATGTATGTATGTATATAAAGGGTCCGCCAAATAACTTTTTTTTTTGAAAATGCTATAAAAAAACTACTGAATATTTTCTCAAATTTCTTTTTTATTTGAAAGTACAATCCTTCCGGTTAATAATGGAAAATAATTTCATTCAAATGGCTGCCTCGAGCACCAAACAAATAATAGCCCAACGGTTGAATAGTTGAAAAAAAACGTTAGATGACGGACCCTCATACCTATGTCTCCTATGATTTACTTTTTCCGCTCTAGAAACCACATATTTCAACAAATAACTTCTTTTTGAAAATGCTATAAAAAAAACTACTGAATATTTTCTCAAATTTCTTTTTTATTTGAAAGTACAATCCTTCCGGATAATAATGGAAAATAATTTCATTCAAATGGCTACTGAGGGCACCCCACAAATAATAGTCCAACGGTTGAATAGTTGAAAAAAAAAACGTTAAATGGCGGACCCTATATATCTATAAGCAAAGTGAAATTAATTGGTCTTTTTTAGTTTTTTTATTTCCTCAACCTATTTGCCTTTCACCGTACAACAAATATCGAATGGATAAAAATTTTCAACAGATTATTTTAAATATTTATTCTTCGTCAATGATACCGGCATATGTGTTCAATTAAAGAGGAATTATTTTAAATTGCATGCTCCTATCTGTAGTAGTTTAGTATTAACAACTATTGGGTTGTCCATTTAAAACTTTAAATTTGAATTACAATTTATTTTGACTTTGAAAGGTAGAATAACATTAATTTTTTTTCAGTTTTATGTTTGATATTTGCAAAATGTAGCGTCCCAAACAAAATTGGGAAATATTAAAAACTTAATTCCCCAGTAGTGAGTCTTTAACACACACTGTAAGAAATTTACGTGGAAATTTTTCGAGAAGAGATCGGCCTTCAGTTCAGCCTTCATAAAGCTATGAAAAATAGCTCGGTGTCTATGTCAATAAGCTAAATTGCCGCATACGGGGTTCAAAGAACGCACACGCGCACCACGAATAAAACCAGACATTTGCAAAAATAATCAGATCTCTTTAAAGCCGATTCTAATTTAAAATTTTAATTTATCCACTCTACATTTATATATTTCAACTCATTTGTATTTCATTTTTTGTAGATCTTACGCATTGTTCTTAAAAAATTAATTTTTTATGAAATTTTTAGTTTTACGAGTACTGAGTGATTCGAAATTTTTTGTCTTTTACATACCATTAAAGCTCATGTTATACCCTTTCCAAAATGTTACAACTTTTTTTATATTTTTCTGCTTCATAATTATAATAGGATTTGCCTACCACATTGAAAACAATAACACATATGAGGGATATATGAAAATTTGAATCTGTCAATAGTTAGTAAGAGTGATATCCAGCAGATTTCATTAAGTTCCATTTCTGTTGATAATTGTGGATTTTAGATATACTTTTTTTTTAATTTTAAATATTCGTCAAAAAAACACTTTCTTACAAAATGTTTTTCTCCGAATGGGAAAATATTCAGGAATACTGAGGCCAACTAGGATGAAATAGTGAAAATACATCTGCCCATAAATAAAAATTAATAAAATATCGTTCGTTTGTGAGAATCATCTCCCTATAGAGGCCGGGATTGATGTTGAAAAGTCGCTGCGAAGCCACTTGAAAAGACTTTTGACATGGTCCAAATCATGATCGTGGTAGTCTGCAGCCAAGTAATAAATGTCACCATGCCATTTGTAAATAAATTTGCATTCTATTAAATATAGAAGCAAAATGGTCTTGAGCCAGGACAATATCCCAGTTCAAATCAAATATTGATTACAGACCAAAAAAAAATGCAAACGAAAAAACTAAAATTAATAAAATATTTTTTTCTTGACAACATATTTTTCTAATTTAATTCTTATTCAGTGAAATAGAAAATGTTTTTTAAATTTTCGTCAAAAAAACACCTTTTTACTAAATATTTCTCTCCGAATGGGAAAATATTCAGGAATATTTAGGCCAACTGGCATGAGATAGTGAAAATAGATCTGTGCATAAATAAAAATTAAAAAAATAAATAATATACATTTTTAATTTAATTTTTATTCTGAGTTGATTTCACTATTTTGACTATTAATTTCAACATAATTAAATTTCAATATAACCATCTGGGCTGCGATTGATTTAAATCTAATAGTACAGTGGGTAGAATAGTTTGAAGATAGTGGAAATATTTTTACAAATGTTTGGGAATGGGAAAATATTCAGGAATATTTAGGCCAACTAAATATTCAGGAATACTGAGGCCAACTAGCATGAAATAGTGAAAATACTTCTGCGCATAAATAAAAATTAATAAAATATTTTTTTCTGGACAACATGTTTTACAAATTTTATTTTTATTTAGAGAAAATGTTTTTTAAATTTTCGTAAAAAAAACACTTTTTTACAAAATATTTTTCTCCGAATGGGAAATATTTAGGCCAACTAGGATGAAATGGTGAAAATACATCTGCGCATAAATAAAAATTAATAAAATAAAATTAAATAAATAAAAAATAATATTTTTTCTTCAATGGATGGATTCAATGGATTTCACTATTTTGACTATATTTTGAGACAAAACTGACCATTTCAAAACAATTTATTTTTTTATTTAATTTCAATTTAACCATCTGGGCTACATTTGATTTAAATCTAGTAGAACTGTGGGTAGAGTTTTGGAAATATTTTTGTTCAAATGTTCTTTTACTCCAAATGCAAAAATAAATCAGAAAACATGGGAAAAATTTAGTGAAACTAGAGTAAAATATTTAAACCACCTCAAGGCAAAAAATAAAAAAAAATAATTTTCATTTTTCGTCGGAGCACAGTGGTTCAAAATCAAAATCCATCGGCCAAAATTCAATAACTTCTGTTCTAGTAAACATTTTTGAGTTCTGTAAAAAATTGAAATTAGAGATTATGGTGGGCCATTTAAATTAGAATCGGCTATAAAAAGCACGGATTATTTTATTTTTAAAGATTGAGATTTTTCATTTAATAATGGAACACAATATCATTCATATGACTCAATAGTCATATGAATGATATTGTGGGTTCTCTCAATCCCATATTCGGATATTTTACTTATTGTCATAGACACCGCGACGAAAATGAGTTTTATCTGAAAAAACGAAAATTTTAGCGTCCCATCTTGCAAATTTCAAAGTCAAAATAATCGGTAGTTCACATTTAAAATGTTACATGACCCACCCTATATTATGTGTTCACTTAAAATATAATCCCACTGTATTTCATTGTATTGCCTAGTCTTTTCAGAGAATTTACTTTTTCTTTTATTTTTCTCGTTACAGAGAAATGGCTCCTGTACCAGGCCTAACACCGGAAAATTACAAAATCTTATGTTTTCGCCTTGTCAACAAGGATGCAAGAATGGTAAGTTGGCAAGGTTTGTACAAGGAACCAAAGACTATGAAGAAGGGTAGATCTGTCATGGCTAAAATTAAAAAAATCAGAATTTTAGGTTGCGGCGATTAGGAGACGGAATGAGAAAAATTAAATTGAATATGACGGACGATCTTTTGATTTAAATTAGTTTTTTAGGAATTGGTATTCTATTATCGACGTTTATATTTTAATATTGTGCCCAGAAATAAATAATTCAATTTAAAATTTGCCTTTCTTGACGAAAAAATATCAATTGAAATTCAAAAATTCCATTTGAAATTCAAAAGTCGTCATTTGTAATTTGTAAAGATACAATTTCAAATTCAAAAGACATCATTTAAATTAAAAAAAATCGTTAAATGATGAGTTTTGAATTTCAATTGACATTTTTTGAATTTCAAATGGTGTCTATTGAATTACAAATGACTAGTTTTGAACTTCAATTGATAGTTTTGAATTTCAAATGGATTTTTTGAATTTCAAATCGTGTCTTTTGAATTACAAATGACGAGTTTTGTATTTCAATTGATATTTTTGAATTTCAATTGATATTTTTTGAACTCCAATTGATATTTTTTGAATTTCAAATGGAATTTTTCAATTTCAACTGATATTTTTTGAATTTCAAATGGTGTCTATTGAATTACAAATGACGAGTTTTGTATTTCAATTGATATTTTTTGAATTTCAAGTTGAATTTTTGAATTTCAAATGGTGTCTTTTGAATTACAAATGACGAGTTTTGTATTTCAATTGATATTTTTGAATTTCAATTGTTATTTTTTGAACATCAATTGATATTTTTTGAATTTCAAATGGAATTTTTGAATTTCAATTGATATTTTTTGAATTTCAAATCATGTCTATGGAATTACAAATGATGAGTTTTGTATTTCAATTGATATTTTTTGAATTTCAATTGATATTTTTTGAATTTCAATTGATATTTTTTGAATTTCAATTGATATTTTTGAATTTCAAAAGGAATTTTTGAATTTCAATTGATATTTTTTAATTTCAAGTGGAATTTTTGAATTTCAAATGGTGTCTTTTGAATTACAAATGACGAGTTTTGTATTTCAATTGATATTTTTGAATTTCAATTGATATTTTTTGAACTCCAATTGATATTTTTTGAATTTCAAATGGAATTTTTGAATTTCAACTGATATTTTTTGAATTTCAAATCGTGTCTATTGAATTACAAATGACGAGTTTTGTATTTCAATTGATATTTTTTGAATTTCAATTGATATTTTTGAATTTCAAAGGGAATTTTTGTATTTCAATTGATATTTTTGAATTTCAAAAGGAATTTTTGAATTTCAATTGATATTTTTTGAATTTCAATTGATATTTTTTGAATTTCAATTGATATTTTTTGAATTTCAATTGATGTTTTTTGAATTTCAATTGATATTTTTGTATTTCAAAAGGAATTTTTGAATTTCAATTGATATTTTTGAATTTCAAAAGGAATTTTTGAATTTCAATTGATATTTTTTGAATTTCAATTGATATTTTTTGAATTTCAATTGATATTTTTTGAATTTCAATTGATATTTTTGAATTTCAAAAGGAATTTTTGAACTTCAATTGATATTTTTGAATTTCAAATGGTGTATTTGAATTACAAATGACGAGTTTTGTATTTCAATTGATATTTTTGGAATTTCAATTGATATTTTTTGAACTTCAATTGATATTTTTTGAATTTCAAATGGAATTTTTGAATTTCAACTGATATTTTTTGAATTTCAAATGGTGTCTATTGAATTACAAATGACTAGTTTTGAACTTCAATTGATATTTTTGAATTTCAAATGGAATTTTTGAATTTCAAATGGTGTCTTTCGAATTACAAATGACGAGTTTTGTATTTCAATTGATATTTTTCGAATTTAAATTTACATTTTTTGAATTTCAAATGGTGTCTATTGAATTACAAATGACTAGTTTTGAACTTCAATTGATATTTTTGAATTTCAAATGGAATTTTTGAATTTCAAATGGTGAATTACAAATGACGAGTTTTGTATTTCAATTGATATTTTTTGAATTTCAATTCATAGTTTTTGAACTTCAATTGATATTTTTTGAATTTCAAAAGGAATTTTTGAATTTCAATTGACATTTTTTTGAATTTCAAATGGTGTCTATTGAATTACAAATGACTAGTTTTGAACTTCAATTGATATTTTTGAATTTCAAATGGAATTTTTGAATTTCAAATGGTGTCTTTCGAATTACAAATGACGAGTTTTGTATTTCAATTGATATTTTTCGAATTTAAATTGACATTTTTTGAATTTCTATTGAATTACAAATGACTAGTTTTGAACTTCAATTGAAATTTTTGAATTTCAAATGGAATTTCTGAATTTCAAATGGTGAATTACAAATGACGAGTTTTGTATTTCAATTGATATTTTTTGAATTTCAATTCATAGTTTTTGAACTTCAATTGATATTTTTTGAATTTCAAAAGGAATTTTTGAATTTCAATTGACATTTTTTTGAATTTGAAATGGTGTCTATTGAATTACAAATGACTAGTTTTGAACTTCAATTGATATTTTTGAACTTCAATTGATATTTTTGAATTTCAAATGGTGTCTTTTGAATTACAAATGACGAGTTTTGTATTTCAATTGATATGTTTGAATTTCAATTGATATTTTTTCAATTTCAATTAATATTTTTTGAATTTCAATTGATATTTTTTGAATTTCAATTGATATTTTTGAATTTCAAAAGGAATTTTTGAATTTCAATTGATATTTTTGAATTTCAAAAGGAATTTTTGAATTTCAATTGATATTTTTTGAATTTCAATTGATATTTTTGAATTTCAAAAGGAATTTTTGAATTTCAATTGATATTTTTGAATTTCAAAAGGAATTTTTGAATTTCAATTGATATTTTTTGAATTTCAATTGATATTTTTTGAATTTCAAATGGTGTCTATTTAATTACAAATGACTAGTTTTGAACTTCAATTGATATTTTTGAATTTCAAATGGAATTTTCGTATTTCAAATGGTGAATTACAAATGACGATTTTTGTATTTCAATTGATATGTTTTTAATTTAAATCGATATTTTTTGAATTTCAAAAGGAATTTTTGAACTCCAATTGATATTTTTTGAATTTCAAATGGAATTTTTGAATTGCAACTGATATTTTTTGAATTTCAAATGGTGTCCTTTGAAATACAATTGAAAATGGGGTCATTTCCTAATTTCCAGCAAAATAGTGTCGAGGAATCCAAATGTTTCTTTATGATGACCGATATACGCTTCACCTACCACGATCTGCTCGATAACTACGATAGCACTATCGTAGATAACACAGACCCGGCGAACGACGTTGACGATGGCGATATGGCATCACTGGCCAGCGGTGAAATACACATTGTCGACATTGCCAACTACACGTTACGGCACATAGCCTCCATGTCGCTGATGGTAATGCGAGTGTACATGAATTATTTGCAGGAAGCATATCCCGTACGCCTTAAAGCTATGCACATCATCAACTGTCCCACATACACGAATCGAATGATATCGATTACCAAACCGTTCATACGGGAAGAAGTTTTCAATATGGTGAGGGGGTGAAAAAGGAAACTATTAGCCAGTTTATAAAAAACACTCTTCAATCATTACAGATTCATTTCCATACGGATGGTCTGGAGAGCCTGTATGAGCAGGTGCCACGTGATATGTTGCCAGCCGATTATGGCGGCAAGGCGCGCAGTTTGGCCGAGATCAATGTCGACTGGTGGAATATTGTCAATAAGAAGAAGTAAGTAACTGATATGGATTATTTTCAAAATTGTATAAATATATTCTCTAGGTCATACCTAATGGATCCCAAATATTGGAAAACAAATCAACCGGAAACGCGCAGCCGTTGGTCTTTCTGGTGATTTTATGGAATTGTGTTCAATTGTAATCATATTTAAATGTATTCGTGTTTTGTAAATGATCTCGTTGTTAAATAGATAGAAATGTATGTATGTATGTATGTCCACAGATAAATTTCATTGAATCATTACACTAGGCGGCAAAATGGGAAATATATATTGGACTGAAACTATGAAAAATATTTATAATACTTATAATGACGTGAATCGAAATGACGTAAATCGAGGGATTACTGCATTTTAGCCTTTTTTTAATTTTCAAAAATTCCACAATTCCTAAAAAGAAGAAAATAAATCCCAAAAATGAGAATTTTTATCAGAAAAATGACAGCCGACCCTTCATTGCAATCGTTGAAGAGAAAAATATTATTTGCAATTATGTCCGTGGATTAAATTCAGTTTTTCCTTTTGTAATCGGTGCTTTGTGTTTCGAGAAGTAAATGCCCAACTAAATTATTTTCTATGAAAATTGTTCGATTGAATCAGCAATAAAGACTAAATAAATTATAAAGAAAATTTAATATAGAGAGGTCATTTGTCATGAAAAAAATCTACTTGGTCCTTAAAAAGGACTAGTTATATAGAAGTTTGACGGTTCAATAGACAGATTTTACTAGCCAACAGTCGTTCGGTCCTAAAACTGCAACCAATTTTTATACCCTGCACCTCTAGGGGTATACTAACTTTGTCATTCCATTTCTAACACCTTGAAATATCGCCCTGAGACCCTATAAAGAATATATATTCTTAGTCTTCATAAAATTCTAAGAAGATCTAGCCATGTCCGTCCGTCTGTTGAAGCATCTAAACGAAAGGAGCAAGCACGTCCAAATTTTCCATGAATGCGTCTTATAGTCGTAGATCGGTTGAGATTGAAACTGGGCGAAATCGGCCCAAAGGGAAAAATATTTCCCTCACAAGGACTAAAAATACCCATAATAACCCCTAATATTTTAGAATATTTAAGCATATTTTTTCAATATGTCTACTTGTACTTACTTGATATTGGGTATAAGCATTCCCCCTATAACAAAAACGTGCACCATAAAGTGATTTTTATTCGTAGGTGGTGAAATGGGGGCAAAAAGGGATAAAAATGGTACATATCAAACGACAACAGCTAGAAACACGAAATTCGGTGTGTAAATTCCTTTAATAGAGTAGACACCGAATATAAAAGTATTTTTTCCAAATTCGTACTTTCAAGGGGTAAAATGGGAATAGAGGTATACGAATGGTACCAACCAAACGGATGCACCTAGAATAATGAAATTCGGCGTATAAAATCCTCTGATTGCGTAGACACGTCAAATAAATGGATTTTTGGAAAATTGTATTTTTTGGGGTTAAAATGGAAAAAGGGGATAAAAATAGTACCAATCAAATGACCGCAGCTAGAGTCATGAAATTCGGAGTATTCATTCCTCTGACTGTGTAGACACGGAAAATAAACTGATTTTTCGAAATTCGTACTTTTTAGGTCAAAATAGAAAAAGGGGATAAAAATAGTACCAATCAAATGACCGCAGCTAGAGTCATGAAATTCGGAGTACACATTCCTCTGATTTCGTAGATACGGAAAATAAACGTTTTTTTTCTAAATTCGCACTTTCAAGGGATACAATGGTAAAGGGTTATAAAAATAGTACCAACTAAACGACTACAGCTAGAATGATGAAATTCTAATTGCGTAGAAATGTCAAAATGGTACCAACCAAATGGGCGCTGCTGGAATCATGGACTTCGGTGTACACATTCCTCTGACTGCATAGACACGCAAAATAAAAAGTTTTTTTTTCCAAATTCGTACTTTTTCTTTTACGGCAAAAATTGGTAGAATCATGAAGTTAGGTTATTTTGCACATGTACGTCTGATAATGGATTTTCAAAATTTGTACATTTAGAATTGAAATAGAATGGAAGTACAACCAACTGTAGCACCCACTATCTACCAATATTTATGTTATTTAAGCTTTTTGAAAATATAAATATAAGAATATTTATTTTTTCTAATAATTTCTTATTTTGACTAACAAATTATTTTTTTTGTTTTTTTCGTATGCATGTTTTTGGTCTGTAATCAATATTTGATTTGAACTGGGATATTGTCATGGATCAAGACCATTTTGCTTCTATATTCAATAGAATGCAAATTTATTTACAAATGGCATGGTGACATTTATTTTTTATTAACGTTTCGTTATCGCAGCTTGTTATCCCGTCGTAAACAAAAACAGTCCTAACATGGTGTCTGAAATCAGTTGTTCTGTGTTAGAATAGAACTACTATTATTTCGAATCCTGAAGATGCCTTTCGACGAAATATTTAATAATAAAAATTAAACATACAAAAACAAAGACCTTGAGCTTCTTTTTAATTTAATACAAATCATAATAGTATATAATTTCTTTTGTATTGCATTATTGGCAATTTTGGGGAGGACTTACCCTTGAGGTCTGTTGACCAATATTATTCAAGAAAAACATTAAATTATGCTTTATTTAAGGAAAAAAGAAAAAGTTACAAGCGAAACAATGTTGTCGCCCTTTTTATGGAATAAATAAAGAACGATAAAAACTGAACCTTTTTGTTTATAACAAAGGTTTGCATTTTCTCGTACTTTTTTACCCGGGGAAACGGAAATTATTTTTTCAAATTTCCGGGACTGGGACAGGATTGGACGACATCGAACTGTTTGCTACATAAAATTATTTTTCTTTTCGAACAAAACACTCGAATTAAAGTGCCTCAATTTATTTCACATAACAAGCATATTAAAATCAAAGGTAAAAAATAATTAATCATTTATGAATATATTTTACATTAAGATTTTTTGAAATATAAAAAATAACAAATACAATGAATTTATAGAGTTATCAGATTATTTCAAATTTTAGTGGAGAAAAATGAGCGCCATAGAAAATACTACTGCACTGTAATATGAATGGTTAATTAATTATTATATATCATAAAAACCCTATATTTTGAGAAAATTCAGAAATTTAATTGTCTCAAAATATTACTAACATTATTTTTAACCTTCTATTTTGATATAAATAGTCGGAAATAAAAATAAAATTACATACTCAGGTTAGAAGGTATGTATCGCCCAGCTGACATTCTGGTGAATTACCGAGGATATAGAAAATATGCAAACTCTATTTATAAATTATAAAAATCATAATATTATATAATTAAATTTAATAAATTAAATTTAATAATCTATATAAAAACACTAGAAACTATCTGCATTTGTAACTTATATTTGAAGAATCAAATCGAATAATGTAAATAAATTGGGCCAAAAATTATATCGCAACATTAAAACAAGTAAGGAAGGTTAAAGTCGGGCGTGGCCGACTATATGATACCCTTGTCAATATACCCTGTAGTGTAGGGTATAAAAAGGTCGTTACATTTCAACCGGGTATATATATACTACAAATTTCATACTTCTATCTGTATTTGTAAAAAAAATAACACAAACTTTGAATGAGAGCTATATATAAATCTGAACCGATCTGACACATTTTTAGCGTAGGTTTTCTGAAATATAAGACGCTTTCCCAAATTTGATCTATTAAATATGTGGTTTCTAGAGCGGAAAGAATTAGATCGGGGGAGTCATTTATATGGGATCTATATATAAATCTGAACCGATTTGACCCACTTTCGCCATGGATGTTTTTAGTTGAAATATGAACTGGTTTGCCAAATTTTAAGTAAATCAGTTCAAATATGTTATTTCTAGAGCGGAAATAATCAATTCAGTGGCGAAATTTCTATTGGAACTATATATATATCTGAACCGATCTGGCCCATTTTTACCAGAGCTGTTTCTAGTTGAAATATAATTTGTTTTGCCAAATTTGAAGAAAATCTGTTAAATTATGTGGTTTATAGAGCAGAAATAATCAAATCGGGGGAGACGTTAGTGTGGGAGCTTTATATATATCTGAATCGATTTGGTCCATTTTTACCAGAGTTGTTTCTAGTTAAAATATAAGTTGTTTTGCTAAGTTTGAAGAAAATCTGTTTAAATATATGGTTTCTAGAGCGCAAATAATCAAATCGGGGGAGACATTAGTGTGGGAGCTTTATATATATCTGAACCGATCTGGTCCATTTTTACCAGAGTTGTTTCTAGTTAAAATACAAGTTGATTTGCTAAGTTTGAAGAAAATCTGTTAAAATATGTGGTTTCTAGAGCGGAAATAATCAAATCGGGAGAGACATTTGTGTGGGAGCTATATATAAATCTGAACCGATATGACCCACTTTCGGCATATATGTTTATAGGTGAAATATAATATGTTTTGCCAAATTTGAAGAAAATCTGTTAAATTATGTGGTTTATAGAGCGGAAATAATGAAATCGGGGGAGACATTTGTGTGGGAGCTATATATATATCTGAACCGATCTGGCCCATTTTATCAGAGTTGTTGCTAGTTAAAATATAAGTTGTTTTGCTAAATTTGAAGAAAATCTGTTAAAATATGTGGTTTCTAGAGCGGAAAAAGTCAAATTGTGAGCGAAATTCGTATGGGAGCTATATATAAGTCTGAACCGATCTGGCCTATTTTTACCAGAGCTATTTCTAGTTAAAATATATGACGTTTTGCTAAATTTGAAGAAAGTCTGTTGAAATATGGGAGCTATATCTAAATCTGAACCGATTTTCTTCAAATTAAATAGCGTTCGTCCTTATCGCATACAACTTTATTGTGCAAAGTTTCATTTAGTTCTAACCACAATTGCGAACTGGACTTTCTAAACATCTGGACTTTCTGGACATCGCTAAATCGACTCAAAAAGTGATTCTAAGTCGATCGGTATAATAAACGATGGGTCTATCTCGTTTCCTTTTGGGTGTTGCAATCAAATGCACAAAGACATTATACCCTGTGGTGTAGGATATAAATACGAAATCAACCTTGGAAAAAATATGATTTTTTTCTTGTAATTCATATACACTATACAATAAAAATAAAATTGTGCGTCCTAGATAAAAAAATGTATTTTTTGTGTGCATATATGCATAATATAAAATAAACATTTTTTTAATTTTTTACTAAAATTCCAAATTTCTTTAAAATACTTTGTAATATTTGTACTCGATCACAACCGATTTTACGTTTAATTAAAGATAATTATAATGGCTACAAATGTAGCGATTTTCAGTAGAGACAACTTGTCTTTAAAATACAATGAAAACATAGAAAAAATAAAAATATTTTGTGTTATTTTTTAACAAGGAATAATCATTGTCTATATCTAAAAGATCTATTAATAAATGTAGAAGTCAGCAAGCGAACACAAATACAATTTCGACCAAACTCTGACATTTTTCAGATGTTTAACATTTGAGATATCGATATCATAATTAGGCCCCAGTGCTTAGCTTGTTGCTGCTTAACATCCCCTGCGTCACCAGTTTCCAGTTTTTTATGAGCTTTTAAAGCTATTGTTGTTGTAATTTTTGTTTTGTTTTGTTTTGCTTTTTCTTTTGCCCAGACATTATATAGATTAGAGAGCAGTTCAATAGAACCGTATCAAGTTGAACTGGTTATTTAAATCGATGTCTTGATGTTGCCATTTCGATGCGTAAATCCCAGGGGTTGTGGGGAAGTTAGTGTCCACAGTGAAAATAAAGCGGCAATGCCTATGCTACGTTTCAGTAAGAACAAAGAAGCCGTTCGCTGCAGAACGCTAATAGCAAGCAGTAGCTTGTTGCTTATTGCTTTTAGCTTGTGATAATACTAATAAAACGTTTGTGTGATTCGAAATGGAGATTTACGGCAACCGCGATATAGAACGAGATATTGATAACCTGCAGAAATGGTTTGAGCAGACAAAGGACTTACCCAACAAAATTGGTAAGACGTGGGGAAGTTGGGAAGCGGGGAAGAGGGGGACGCGAAAACGAGTTATAAACAATTTTTATAAATATACACATACTTACATACGCAACTCAATGAGATGCTTGTAAGGTGGCATGTGTACTTTATTACTTGGTGCGACTTTTTAAACGCAAATTCGGCAAGTGATTTGTGCTTCTCGTTCGTTTGTGAAAATCATTTCCTTATAGAGGCCGGGTTTTGATGTTGAAAAGTCGCTGCGAAGCCACTTGAAAAAACCTTTGACGGGGTGGAAATCATGATTGTGGTAGTCTGCAGCCAAGTAATAAATGTCACCATGCCATTTGTAAATAAATTAGCATTCTATTGAAAATAGATGCAAAATGGTCTTGAGCCAGGACAATATCCAAGTTCAAATCAAATATTGATTACAGACCAAAAAATACAAACGAAAAAAAAAACTAAATTAAAAGAAATATTTTTTGATAATGTTGTTGTATGTATAGTTGGTCTGTTATGTTGTATGTGTTGTCATTTATTTTGGTTTAAGACCAAAGGTTGTACTGAAGTCTTCAGCAGAACCCAAAATTAGCAAAAAGCCAAGGTGAGACCTTTATTGTTGCAGCTAAAAGTTGACTGCGCAGTTTCGATGGGCGCTATCCCATCTCGTCAGAACTTTCGCAACGAATGTATGTCTTTGACTCAAATCAGGGTTCATATTAGCACCAGCGCTCACATATGACAAATCAGAAGCGCTGATAAACAAAATATTCCACCGAAATAATTGATAATTTAAAAAATATATACTGAAATTTATTAAAAAATAAATAATTAAAAAAAATCCAAAAAAAAAAATGGCTTTTAGCGCAAAAAATAAAAATTAAAAAATAAATATTTAATAAATACATTTAAATGTGTATTTATTAAATATTTTAATGAAATGAAAGTATGTGTATTTATTAAATATTTTAATAAATACACATTTTGGCAGGCATGTTAGAAAAATGGAGAAAAATATTTTGGTTATATTTTTGCCTTGAAAGTATGACAAATGAGAAGCGCTGATAAACAAAATATTCCAACGAAATAATTGATAATTTAAAAAATATATTTTGAAATTTATTAAAAAAAAATAATTAAAAAAATCAAAAAATAAAAATTAAAACAAAAATTGAAAAATAAAATAATTAACAAACAACATCTCGTTTTTATTTACTTGATACCTTAAGCCGGACAATAATACAAAACAATAAATATTTTTTGCTATATTTTTGCCTTGAAAAGGATATTGAGACTTTTTTTGCATGAGAATTGTCGGCATTTACCGAAACATATGAAAATTAAAAAAAATATTTTTTTTTTAGTTTTTTCGTTTGCATTTTTTTTGGTCTGTAATCAATATCTGATTTGAACTGGGATATTGTCCTGGCTCAAGACCATTTTGCTTCTATATTTAATAGAATGCAAATTTATTTACAAATGGCATGGTGACATTTATTACTTGGCTGCAGACTACCACGATCATCATTTCGACCATGTCAAAAGTCTTTTCAAGTGGCTTCGTAGCGACTTTTCAACATCAAACCCGGTCTCTATAAGGAGATGATTCTCACAAACGAACGAGAAGCACAACTCACTTGCCGAATTTGCGTTTAAAAAATCGCACCAAGTAATAAAGCACACATGCCATCTTACAAGCATCTCATTGAGTTGCATATGTAAGTATGTGTATATGCAGGTATAGTTACCCAGCAATACTTCTGCCGTGCCAACGCTCATTTGTTTTAGTTTTTTTCGTTTGCATTTTTTTGGTCTTTTTTTTTCAAAACAATATTAAAATTTATTAAAAAATAATAATTAAAAAAAAAATAAATAAGAATTTGTTTTTTGCTTTATTTTTCATATATATTTTTTTTTTCAAAAAATAAAAAGAAATATTTTTTGATAATTTAAAAAATATATATCGAAATTTATTAAAAATAAATAATCAAAAAAAGTGGCTTTTAGCGCAAAAAAATAAAAATTAAAAAATAAATATTTTTTTAATAATGAAATTTATTTAAGAAATAAAATAATTCTTATTAATAAATACACATTTTGGAAGGCATGTTTTTAATATTTTTGTCTTGAAAAGGATATTGAGATAGTTTTTGCAGGAGAATTGTTGGCATGTACCGAAAAATACGAAAATTAAAAAAAAATATTTTTTATATTTTTTTTTTCAAAAAAATATTGAAACTGAAACAAGTAAGCAAAGGCTAAAGTCGGGCGGGGCCGACTATATAATACCCTACACCACTCCCTGCGTATGTACCTCGCTTTGATTACTAAACTCATTTATTTCATGGGAGCAATTTTATGTAGTTCATATAAATTATACTATAAATGAATCTTTAGTCATATTTAACGAATATGGTTAATAATATGGTAATTGATCCAATTATCCGACAGACAAATACAAATTATACAGTAGTAATAGAATGAATCGGACCGACATTTCAAAAGGGGGCCTATAACTACATTTTGGGCCTGGTCCAAAACATGGGCCTATATATTTCTCATTCACGGTAGGTATTCCTGGTCGAAAAATACCATGATCTGCAAAGTTTGATGAAGATCCGATGTAAGATGTAGTTTCTAGAGCTGTAATAGATCAGAATAGGACCCCATTTGTGTTATACCAAAGTATGGACATATGGGCATCTCCCAAACAAGTAAGGAAATGCTAAAGACGGACGGACTTTCTATATCATTACAATTCAATTTGGTAAAACAGTGAAATCGGGAAGGATTTTTGCATCCTGTAAATGTATGTGTTTGATAAAAAATGTTAAATCGGAAAGGACATTTGTATGAGGGTATATTGAAACCTGGTACGATGTGACCCGCTTTCACCATGTATGTTTATTGGTGAAATATAATATGTAAGGTGTGGCCAAAATCGGTTAAACATTCGGGAGCAACATTTGTATGAGGGCGATATCTAAATCTGAACCGATCCCACATTCAGCATACCCACTTTCAGCATAGGTCTTTCTAGTTAGATTATAAGATGTTGTGCCAAAAAAAACATTCGGGAGCGACATTTGTATTGGGGCTATATCTAAATCTGAACCGATCTTACCCAATTTTTGCATTCGTGTTTCTAGTTCGAATATAAGATGTTCTGCAAAATTTAAAGAAAATCGGGTACAATATGTCGTTTCTGGAGCGGAAAATGTCAAATCGGGAGCGACATTTGTATGGGGGCTATATCTAAATCTGAACCGATCTTACCCAATTTTTGCATAGGTGTTTTTAGTTGGATTATAAGATGTTGTGCCAAATTTAAAGAAAATCGGGTACAATATGTGGTTTCTGAAGCGGAAAAAGTCAAATCGGGAGCGACATTTGTATGGGGACTATATCTAAAACTGAACCGATCTTACCCACTTTCAGCAGATGTGTTTCTAGTTCAATTTAAAATGTTGTGCCAATTGCAAAGAAAATCGAGTACAATATGTGGTTTCTAGAGCGGAAAAAGTCAAATCGGGAGTGACATTTGTATTATGGCTATTTCTAAATCTGAACCGATTTCCTCCAAATTCAATACCGATGGTCCTTGGCCAGAAAAAATAACTTCTGCCAAGTTTCATGACAATCGGACAACAATTGCGACCTGTAGAGTGCGAACAAGCTTAGATGGACAGCAGACGGACAGACGGACGGACAGACAGACATCGTTAAATCGATTCAGCTGGTGATTTTAAGCCGATCCGTGGGTCTAGCTCAATTATTTCTTGGTGTTACAAACATTTGGCGCGAAACTAACTTATAATACCCTAGCCCACGAAGTGGTGTAGGGTATAAAAATTAAGCAATTTAAAAATATTAAAAATTTAAAAAATAAATACACATGAGTAAAAAATCCAAATGAGTATTTCTACATTCTAGAGGAGAATTGTCGGCTTTTGAAGCAATAAATTAAAAAAAATAAAAAATATTTTTTAATATTTTTTTTTTTCAAAAAAAAAAAATATTGTACAAAAATAAAATACAAAAATATTATTTTTGATACCCTCCACCTCCAGGATGGGGGTATACTAACTTTGTCATTCCGTTTGTAACATCGTCTTGATCGTCATAAAATTCTAAGACGATCTAGCCATGTACGTCCGTCCGTCTGTTGAAAGCACGCTAGCATCTAAACGAATGGAGCTACAACGTTCAAATTTTCCATAAATGTGTCTTATAGTCGTAGATAGGTTGGGATTGAAACGGGGCGAAATCGGCCCAAAACGATTTTCCCTCACAAGGACTAAAAATACCCATAATAATCCCTAATATTTTAGCGTATTTAAGCATGTTTCTTGAATATGTCTGTTTATATTTGCTTGATATTTGGTATGCGCATTCCCCTTATAGAAAAAACGTGCACCATAAAGTGATTCTTATTTGTCGGGGGTGAAATGGGACAAAAAAGGGATAAAAATGGTACATATTAAAGGACAACAGCTAGAAACACGAAATTCGGTGTGTACCATCCTCTAATTGAGTAGATACATAATATAAAAGTATTTTTTCCAAATTCGTACATTTAAGGGGCAAAATGGGAATAGAGGGATAAAAATGGTACCAACCAAACGGCTGTACCTAGAATAATGAAATTCGGTGTATATATTCCTCTGATTGCATAGACAAGTAAAATACACGGATTTTTCAAAATTCGTACTTTTTGGGGTTAAAATAAAAAAGGGGATAAAAATGGTACCAATCAAATGACCGCAGCTACAGTCATGTAGAATATAAGAATATTTATTTTTTGATTAATTGAATTAAAATATTACATTTATTTATAAAAATATTTTTTCAATATTTGTATATGTTTTGGTTTGGCTATATTAAAATAAATATATTTTCCAGTAATATTACTGCACTTCTACCAAAACCGACAACCTCTGTGGAATGCAATCCATGGTGGAGGGTATATAAAGTTCAGCCCGGCCGAACTTAACGCCGTCTTTACTTGTTTATACTTAAATATTTATTAACATTATAAGCCTCAAATGTTAGCTTTTCTTTCCAGTATCGTGTATTTCTGTATCATGTTTATATTATGAGTTATTATAGTTTTCAATCGATAACCTCTTTATTAATAACAAGCATACGTACTGGGGTACGCAAACTATAAAATGTACTCTAGTTTAATTTAGACACTCATAGGGCTCAAATTTTTCACAACGAGATTAAATCTTTTGCAAATTGCCTTGAACTGTGAAATTGTTGCGGCTCAAGACCTTTTTGCATCTATATTTATAGTTTGTTTATGAAGGAAAATTTTAATTTAAATAAGGTTTTTCAGATTCGAAATCGAGACTTCCCAATAGTAGTCCTTCCAAAGTCTATAATTATTTCTACTAATATATATATATATATATATATATATATATATATATATATATATATATAATGATAGCTTTTATTTCCACTATCGCACGTTTCTGTATCATGTTTACATCATGAGTTATTATAGATTTCAATCTATAACCTCGTTATTACTAATAATCATACGCACTGGGGGTACGCAAACTATAAATTGACGACTCATAGGGCTCAAATTTATGATACGAGATTAAATCTTTTGGAAAATGCCTTGAACTATGAAATTGTACTAACTCATACCTTATAGTTTCTGACCCGCCGAAAATAATAGCGTAATTTATTTTTTACCAATTAAAAATAAAACAAATAAATCTTCTTTGCATATATGATTAATATTAAAGGCCTCAAATGTTAGCTATTATTTCCCATGTCTAGCGTGTCTTTATCATGTCTACATCATGAGTTATTACAGATTTTAATCGATAACCTCTTTATTAATAACAATCATACGCACTGGGGTACGCAAACTATAAAATGGACTCTTTTAATTCAGACACTCCTAGGACTCCGGAAATTTATGATAATGAGATTAAATATTTTAGAAATTTCATTGAACTTGTCCTGAATATGAATATGAAATCCTCTTGAACATAAAATTTTCGGGACTAGGAACTTTCGTTGTTGTGACCGTCATGGCTTTATAGGTAATTTCTATGTAATTTCGAGAATTCCCCTAATTAATCCCTTTGAGAACCAGAGCAAATGTAGTCTACTAATTTAGTTCTACAATGTAATGTAGGGAAAGTCCACAGTTCTATTTAACGATGTCATAAGGCCAGAACTTTTGAATCTGTTAAATCAAGACTTACCAAAAGCAATCCTTATAATATCTATACAATTTATTTTCTATTCTTAAATAGTTAGTAATATATTATAAGCCTCAAATGTTAGCTTTTATTACCAGTATCGTGTATTTCTGTATCATGTTTACACCATGAGTTATTATAGTTTTCAATCGATAACCTCTTTATTAATAACAATCATACGCACTAGGGTACGAAAACTATAATTTACATTTGATTAAGACAGTTTTACAAATCGAATTAGTCTTTGGGCTAAATATATACAAATATATGATAAAGAGATTATATATTTTGGAAATTGACTTGAACTGTGATATTGTTGTGGCCCCATGATGTTTTGCGTCTATATTTTATAGAATGCAAATTTATTTACAAATGGAAATTTTAATTTAAATCCATAAATAATATGAACTGCAAGCAAAATAATTTGTTAGATTATCGAATTATCTAACACTTGCTTCAGTTTCTAATGTACTGGTTTTAGAAGACTTAAATGTTACCTTATAGTTCCTGACCCGCCGAAATTAAGTCATTCTCTTCCTCATGATGTTATATTTTATATCAATTCATTTCAACACCCTCTTCTCTCCTATTGCAGATCGCATATATTTGGCGCGTTTCTACTATCGTGCATCCCAAGATGTCGAGGAAACTAAAAAGGTTCTGCTGGAACATTTTGCTATACGAAAGAAGAATCCGAATATCTATTTCAACCGCGATCCCAACAGTCAAGATACCCTTAACACGGCCGAATTTGTGTAAGTTTTAAAGCCTTCACAGATGTATTTTGAAATAGGAGACTAATTGCTCAAACACTTCTTTCTCAAGATATTTACTGGTGCTACCCGGCGTGACACCAGACCTAAATCGTGTATCAATTATAAGTATAAAAAATCCAGATCCGAAAATGGTAATTGAAATGATAAAAATAAAAATTGATTAAATAAAAATTCCTCTTTTTTCCTTCTCAGATGCATTTTACCGAAGACATCCGTTCGTACATCATGGTCAACGACTGCCGTTTCTCTTTGCCGGATGAGGTGATCGACGGCGTTCCCTATTTCTCCGAGGGCGTCATACAAATAATTGATATGGCAGGTATAACCATGAGCCACATGGCTCGCTTTTCATTGCGCACGTTACTGCCATTCATGAAATATTTGCAACAAGTCTGTCCGGTTGTAATAAAGGGAATACATCTGATTAACTGTCCGACTTATGTAAATAGAATATTTGCAGTTGTCAAACCATTTCTAAAGAAAGAATTTATTGATATGGTAAGCATTGGGTTAAAGGCGAAAAAATTCCAATTCATCCACATCTCACTTACTTCCAGGTGCACTTTCATCACAACACTCTGGATACTCTGTATGATTACATTCCCCGGGAAATGCTGCCCGACGAATATGGTGGCAATGCTGGCAAGATAGACGATCTGTTTGACGATCTAGTACAAAGGGTTCGTGAAAAAAGGTAAAATTCACATTTAACACATTCTAGAGTTTATTGGCCATTAATTGTCTTTTTTATTTTTTCGAACAGAGATTATCTTATGGATGCCAATTATTGGACAATTGACAAGAGAAAACTTTAGATTTTATTATAATTTATTAGATTTAGGACCATATGATATGACGTAGTGCCAAGTGAAACGATTTTCGGGTTCAGCTGTTCTCCGACAAATGTGTGAGTATGGCAACACTTCTGATACTTATCAACATAAATGGCAAGGCTGTAGCAGCTGAGCTCAGCTGTTCAGTGCAAAAGTGTAAAAAAGCCCGAAAATATAACGAATATGATCCGAAAAGCAACGATGGAAATATGCTTCACTGGAGCTGAAACACTTACCACTTAAGAGGTTGGGCAGTAAAAACTGATATCCCAGAGAAATTAGTGGAGAAACTTTTTAATTACTAGAACCTTTTGACTTTCTTATATTTTTATGCTAATTGGGCAGTAAAAAACTGAAATTGTTAAATTAAATATTTGTTAAATTAAATAATCTCATTAAAGTCCAACTTTAAACCGAGGCTTCAAATTTTGTTTTTTTATAGCGTGATATTCTTCGACCATATATGTATATAAGGCGGGATCGCGGTCTATACAAATGGCCACACCACGAAAATAAAATTTGGATTGTTCAATGATGATTTGCTAAATATTTCGATCCTAGATCAAGCCGTTCATAGACGGCTCCACTCCTGGAAATAACCCTAAGAATCCAATTTAAAAAATTATAAAAATTGCCATTCACCATTTCATAGTTCAAGGCAATTTCCAAAAGATTTAATTTCATTATCATAAATTTCCGGAGTCCTAGGAGTGTCTGAATTTAAAGAGTCCATTTTATAGTTTGCGTACCCCAGTGCGTATGATTGTTATTAATAAAGAGGTTATCGATTAAAATCTATAATAACTCATGATGTAGACATGATAAAGACACGCTAGACATGGGAAATAATAGCTAACGTTTGAGGCCTTTAATATTAATCATATATGCAAAGAAGATTTATTTGGTTTTTTAAAATTGGTAAAAAATAAATTACGCTATTATTTTCGGTGGGTTAGAAACTATAAGGTATGAGTTAGTACAATTTCATAGTTCAAGGCATTTTCCAAAAGATTTAATCTCGTATCATAAATTTGAGTCCTATGAGTCCATTTAAGAGTTTGTGTACGCCAGTGCGTATGATTGTTATTAATTCAGAGATTATCGATTAAAATCTATAATAACTCATGATTTAGACATGATAAAGAAACGCTAGACATGGGAAATAATAGCTAACATTTGAGGCCTTTAATATTAATGAATAATTAAGTATAAACAAATAAGGATTACTTTGAGAAAATCTCGATTTCGTTATTAATAATTTCAAAAGTTCCGGTCCTACTAATGATATCGTTAAATAGAACTACATTACATTGAAGATCGTTATTGGATAAACCAACCCGTATACGTTTTCGTCCAGTGCGTCGAAAGTCGTCGAAACATTGCTGCTGTGGCTGAGACTGCCGAAGAACGTCCATCCAACACCAACTCGTCATTGTTCTCAAAAACTGAAAATGTCTCGCACTTCTTTGAGAAGAATTTTTCAAGGGTCTATTAATTCAGATAACATAGGCAAAATGAAACTTTAAAATAATTAAACGGGGAAATACATGATTTTTAGAAGTGTTTTCAGGAGCGTTTAGCTCACAGACGGCTTAACCCAGTGACGAAATATTTTGCAGATCATCATTAAACAACTTCATTTCTGGGGGGTGACCGCAGCAATTTATTTTCGTTACCCATCCTAATGTATATATGTAAATTTTCAAATTATGCATTGGCTATTGTTTAATTTTATAGGTAGAGTAGTATTATTTAAGAGTATGAAATTATATACATTACTGGTCATTTTAATAATTTTTTCTGTATTATTTGTAATAGTTTTATTTGATAACATTTTACACAAAAAAAAAATAAAGTTATACATCACACAGCAACTAACATCACATATCTAACAAAACTAAATAAAAACGATCTTAATTATTTCCAAAAATGTTTTGAAAATAGTGAAAGAGTAACCATTAAAAGTGCTAAGATGGTGGAATCCGCAAATATTTCTTTGTTCCACATTTTTCTACATTTTCATATTTTTTCAGATATTATATGTTTAATTTTACTATTATCGTTCAAGTAAATATATCGAGGAAACCAAAAAGCTTTAATTGTTGTTTGTTATTTATTAATTGGATTAATTCTCATATCACGATATTGGTAGCGTATGCGTTATATGAATTGGGGATAATGTTACTCATACTCTTAGTTACGGGAAGGAAAGTCTCATAAAATCAATCGCAATTACCTTCACATAACTATACACTCCACGAGAATATTATGAGTACCCTATAATTGAAGTCAAAACGGTGACGGTGAAAATCGGTCAGATCGGTTCAGATTTAGATATATCCCCCATACTAATGTCGCTCTCGAGTTGCCTTTTTCCGCTCTAGAAACCACATATTTCACTCGATTTGCTTCAAATCTGGCTTAACAGCTTATAATCTAACTAGAAATACATGTGGCGAAAGCGAGTTTGATCGGCTCGGATTTAGATATAGCCCCCATACAAATGTCGCTCCCGATTTGCCTTTTTCCGCTTTAGAAACCACATATTGTACCCGATTTTCTTTAAAATTAGCACAATATCGTATAATCCAACTAAAACACCTATGGTGAAAGTGGGTAAGATCGGTTCAGATTTAGATATATTTATTATATATATACAAATGATGCACCCAAATGTTAAACCGATGTTGGCCAAACTTTACATATTATATTTCATCTATAATTTGGTGATACTGTTGAGGTGTGAGTCTTTCCATGATCGCTTACCAAACGACACTGCACAAATATGCCAAAGTAGATTGTTATGAGTCTCACGTGATCTGTCAAAAAATCATAATGGAAATCTTGAATGTTTTTTATTGTTTTTATACAATGTGTTAATAAATTAATGAAGAAATTGCCATTCTTCTGATTTTTCACTAAAATTTTGGTTGATTTCGCAAAAACTATTTTGAAAAAAATCGTTAAAAAGGACTTTTAAAATCTGTATACTTTTAAAAATGTAATCATCTCGAAAATCTAAAAAAAAAATAAATTTTATTATTATTTTATTTTATTTTATTTAATAACTCTAAAAAATTTAACGAAAATGAAAAATTGAAAAAATTGAAATAATTGAAATTGCTTTCAAAACAATATATAGTCCAATAAAATCAGTAAAGTACTTCAGGTGTTACGGGCGATTGAAGGAACACACTTTTTGAAAAATCAAAATTTCACCACTCTTAAATTGGTCATAACTCGTGAAAAGATTTTTTTCCAAAAAATACATATAAAATATTTTTATGAAAAGAATACATACACAAATTTTCAAAACAATACGAGATATCGTACCACTTGACATGGACTCTTATAGCCTTTTGCACCTGATGGCAACTGACAACCATTGAAATATATGCAAAAGTATAGGTACGGATCCAACATCCTGATCAAAAACTGTTAATTATTAAAAATTAATTATATGTAGTAGGTATACACAAATTACTTCTTCAATCATCCATATCGCGAATTATATTTGCCTGGGAATGAATTGTTCTCTTTAATTGCCCATGGCGATTTATGGTATTTTTCGAGTTTCTTTTGCTTTCTTACTTCGATTTGATGGCCTTATTTTTATTATTTTTTTAGCGGGCTTTAAAAATAATATAATTTAAATGACATTCATAATCGGTGACGCATGTGCAACATTCATTATTCATTACTTCCTGCAGAGTTGCATTAAGAATTGTCTCAAATGTTGTTCGGCCATTTCATCATCATCACCAATCATCCATTTTTTAATTTGTTTAATAAACTTCCTGTTGAAATAACACCATAAGAAAAAGGTAGGTGCAATGGGGTCCGGAGACTTTGGGGGCCAATGTCGAGTTTCTAGAAATCAGCTTATTGTGGAACTTTCGCAGCAATTCTCTCGTATCTGTTCCAGGCAATGTGACAAGTCGCATCATTCTGTTGAAACCACACAGTGCTGAAAGGGATTCAAAACTCCTCTAACAGCAGCATCAAGTAGCATGATAGCAGCTTTCATCAGCCCCCTGTACTTCTTATTTTAATATATATGTTAAAACAATCATTACCAGTATTTTAATTTTGAGTCCGCAATTAAACGGAAAGTGCCAGTGCCAAAAAATATTGCCCCTAAAGGTATGCTGTACAAAACATTGTCAGCTATTGTTTTTGCCGTAGCAAATATGTGTAATAGGGCTATTTTTTCTTTAAGCCGGGATACAAATGTGCGATAACAAAAACGTTGTAAAAATTAATGTTTTATTTGATTTGAACTGGGATATTGTCCTGGCTCAAGACCAGTTTGCATCTATATTTAATAGAATGCAAATTTATTTACAAATGGCATGGTGACATTTATTACTTGGCTGCAGACTATCACGATCATGATTTCGACCATGTCCAAAGTCTTTCACTTGAAAAGATTTTTTACTCAAAATAAAGAATATTTTTTCACATTGTCGCCAACTAAAATATAAATATTTGGAGGCGAAATCGGCCCAAAGGTACAATTTTTTCCCTCACAAGGAATAAAAATACCCATAATAATCCCTAATATTTTAGCGTATTTAAGCATGTTTTTTGAATATGTCTGTTTATATTTGCTTGATATTTGCTATGCGCATTCCCCTTATAGCAAAAACGTGCACCATAAAGTGATTGTTATTTGTAGGGGGCGAAATAGGACGAAAAGGGATAAAAATGGTACATATTAAACGACAACAGCTAGAAACACGAAATTCGGTGTGTACATTCCTCTAATTGAGTAGATACATAATATAAAAGTATTTTTCCAAATTCGTACTTTTAAGGGATAAAATGGAAATGGTGGGATAAAAATGGTGCCAACCAAACGGCTGTACCTAGAATAATGAAATTCGGTATATACATTCCTCAGATTGCATAGACACTTAAAATACAAATATTTTTCGAAATTCGTACTTTTTGGGGTTAAAATGAAAAAAGGGGATAAAAATAGTACCAACCAAATGACCGCAGCTAGAGTCATGAAATTCGGAGTATGCATTCCTTTCACTACGTAGACATGAAAAATAAAAGTTTTTTTTCCAAATTCGTACTTTTAAGGGGTAAAATGGGAATAGAGGGATAAAAATGGTACCAACCAAACGGCTACACCTGGAATAATGAAATTCAATGTATACATTCCTCTGATTGCGTAGACACTTAAAATAAACAGATTTCTCGAAATTCGTACTTTTTGGTGTTAAAATGAAAAAGGGGATAAAAATAGTACCAATCTAATGACCGCAGCTAGAGTCATGAAATTCGGAGTATACATTCCTCTGAGTGTGTAGACACGGAAAATAAACTGATTTTTCGAAATTCGTACTTTTTGGGGTCAAAATAGAAAAAGGGGATAAAAATAGTACCAACCAACTTACCGCAGCTAGAGTCATGCAATTCGGAGTATACATTCCTCTGACTCCGTAGACATGGTAAATAGACGAATTTTTCGAAATTAGTACTTTCGCATACCTTGAAAGTACTAATTTCGAAAAATGGTACAGAGGGATAAAAATAGTACCACCTAAACGACTACAGCTAGAATGATTAAATTCTAATTGCGTAGAAACGTCAAGGGGGTAAAAATGGTACCAACCAAATGGGAGCAGCTGGAATCATGGAATTCGGTGTATACATTCCTCTGACTGCATAGACACGCAAAATAAAAAGTTTTTTCCAAAGTCGAAATTTTTCTTTTACGGCAAAAATTGGTTGAATCATGAAGTTAGGTTATTTTGCACTATGTGCGTCTGATAATGGATTTTCAAAATTTGTACTTTTGGAATTAAAATAGAATGGAAATACAACCAACTGTAGCACCCACTATCTACCAATATTTATGGCTTTGAAAATATAAATATAAGAATATTTATTTTTGAATTGACGTATTGGTAGTATTACCTTATAAGCGTGGTTTGAAATAATTAAAATGTTATATTTATTTATATAATTATTTTTTCAATATTTGTATTTGTTTTGGTGTGGCTATATTAAAAAATTATATTTACCTGTAATATTACTGCACTTCTACGAAAACCGACAACCTCTGTGGAATGCAATCCATGGTGGAGGCTACTTGTTTTCTTTAGGCCGGGATAAAAATGTGCGATAACAAAAACGTTGTAAAAATTAATTTTTTACTCAAAATAAAAAATATTTTTTTACATTCTCGCCAACTAAAATATAAATATTTGTATGAAATGAAATTAAAAAAATCTTTTGAACCGAATTTTTTATACATTATGGTTTTTATCGATAACCATAAATTTGAGTTACACTGGATAATTATCCAGACTAAGTCCAAAATTTTCAACATTTTGTTTTTTTTTCGAAATTTGTTTTCATGCACACATTGATGTTGCTGTTGGCGATAATTCTAACTTTTTATTTATGTTTTTTTATAGAGCAGCTTAGTTATCCAGTCTTAAAGAAAAACAGCCCTGTTATTGGGTTCGCTTTTGTATTTTGTTTTACCTTTTTTTGTAATTAAATAGATGTTTGTAACTGTAAGCAATTTCTTGTAATGATTAACTGAGACCCCAGTGTATCTATATTTGTAAATGCCTAGTGATCGATCGGACTCGCGATTGTAGTTTTATACTGGAGAATATCAAACACACTGAGTATGGACAACCTTCTGGTACAACACTCTTTGAAAATGAGAACTAAAATGAAATGAATGAACATTTCAAGAGCTCTTGTATCCCACGAACGAAAATAAATTCCATTGCAATACATGGCTTCTGACATATAGGAAATAAAATAAACTCTCAAATAATATGGCACAGGATGAAATTTTAGAACTATGGAAAAATTGTACTAAAATATATTTCATATTTCTTTAATTTACCTTTGCACTACGATTACTATTAAATTGATGATATTACGCAAACGCCACCTAGTCTCGTTCCACCAGTTCGTATGATTAATAATAATTATCCCTGTAATATTAATTCAGCTGATAATATTTGAATACACTTGAGTGGAATGCTCTCTGCAGAATTCAATCAAAAAAAGTAGAGATTGGGGCAATACACTGTGCGCCATGACGTCAACAAAAAAAGCTATGGTGTGCGCTGACCTTAATGCTGCACCAACAAATGCTGATAATACAAATCCAAACATGTGCTAATCGCAAAATCAAACGCTGAAACTCGACAATGTGCATTCTTATAGCTCCTCAGTCGGTGTGCGGAACGCCCATGGTGAAGAGCACCAGAGTCAAGACGAATTAATAAACGTCGTCGGTTTCGCTTGATATTTTTATACGAAAGAAATAAACAACAACATAAATGGATATTTACGGTGACGCAGAACAGGCAAAAGCCATTGATTATTTGCAAAACTGGTTTGAGGAAAACAAAAAGTTGCCGAATAAAATAGGTAAGTTAATTGATGGTTGCAAAAAAGTTTATATAACAAGCAAGGAAAGGCTAAAGTCGGGCGGGGTCGACTATATAATACCCTACACCACTCCCTGCGTATATACCTCACTTTGATTACTAAACCCAGGTATTTCATGGGAGCAATTTTATGTAGTTCATATAAATTATAAAGTTGCTATAAATTCATGTTTAGTGAAATTTAACGAATATGGTTATTGATCCAATTATTCGACAGACAAATACAAATTATGCAGTAGTAATAGTACCGACATTTCAAAAAGGAGCCTTCTGGGCCTGGTCTAAAACTATATTTCTCATTCACGGTAGGTATTCCTAGTTGAAAAAAAAAAATATCATGATCTGCAAAATTTGATTAAGATCCGATGTAAGATGTAATTTCTAGAGCTGTAATAGATCAGAATGGGTCCCATTTGGGTTATACCAAAGTATGGACATATGGGCATCACCCAAACAATTCTCATTGCAATTCAATTCGGTAAAAAAGTGAAATCGGGAAGGATTTTTGCATCCTGTAAATGTATGTGGTTGACAAAAAATTTTATATCGGAAAGGACATTTGTATGGGGGTATATTGAAACCTGGAACGATGTGTGGCTGTTTATTGGTAAAATATAATATGTAAAGTTTGGCCAAAATTGGTTAAACATTCGGGAGCAACATTTGTATGAGGGCTATATCTAAATCTGAACCGATCTTACCCACTTTCACCATAGGTCTTTCTAGTTAGATTATAAGATGTTGTGCCAAATTTAAAGAAAATCGGGTACAATACGTGGTTTCTAAAGCGGCAAAAGGTGAAATAGGGAGCGACATTTGTATGGGGGCTATATCTAAATCTGAACCGATTTTACCCTCTTTTAGCATAGGTGTTTCTAGTTGGCTTATAAGATGTTGTGCCAAATTTAAAGAAAATCGGGTACAATATGTGGTTTCTAGAGCGGAAAATGTCAAATCGGGAGCGACATTTGTATGGGGGCTATATCTAAATCTGAACCGATCTTACCCACTTTCTGCACAGGTGTTTCTAGTTGGATTATAAGATGTTGTGCCAAATTTCAAGAAAATCGGGTACAATAAGTCGTTTCTAGAGCGGAAAATGTCAAATCGGGAGCGACATTTGTATGGGGGCTATATCTAAATCTGAACCGATCTTACCCAATTTTTGCATACGTGTTTCTAGTTGGCTTATAAGATGTTCTGCCAAATTTAAAGAAAATCGGGTACAATATGTGGGTTCTAGAGCGGAAAAAGTGAAATCGGGAGCGACATTTGTATGGGGGCTATATCTAAATCTGAACCGATCTTACCCACTTTCTGCACAGGTGTTTCTAGTTGGATTATAAGATGTTGTGCCAAATTTAAAGAAAATTGGGTACAATATGTGGTTTCTAGAGCGGAAAATGTCAAATCGGGAGCGACATATGTATGGGGGCTATATCTAAATCTGAACCGATCTTACCCAATTTCTGCATAGGTGTTTCTAGTTGGATTATAAGATGTTGTGCCAAATTTCAAGAAAATCGGGTACAATAAGTCGTTTCTAGAGCGGAAAATGTCAAATCCGGAGCGACATTCGTATGGGGGCTATATCTAAATCTGAACCGATCTTACCCACTTTCAGCATAGGTGTTTCTAGTTGGCTTATAAGATGTTGTGCCAAATTTAAAGAAAATCGGGTACAAGATGTGGTTTCTAAAGCGGCAAAAGGTGAAATAGGGAGCGACATTTGTATGGGGGCTATATATAAATCTGAACCGATCTTACCCACGTTTAGCACAGGTGTTTCTAGTTGGATTATAAGATGTTGTGCCAAATTTCAAGAAAATCGGGTACAATAAGTCGTTTCTAGAGCGGAAAATGTCAAATCCGGAGCGACATTCGTAGGGGGGCTATATCTAAATCTGAACCGATCTTACCCACTTTCAGCATAGGTGTTTCTAGTTGTCTTATAAGATGTTGTGCCAAATTTAAAGAAAATCGGGTACAAGATGTGGTTTCTAGAGCGGAAAATGTCAAATCGGGAGCGACATTTGTATGGGGGCTATATCTAAATCTGAACCGATCTTACCCACTTTCAGCATAGGTGTTTCTAGTTGGCTTATAAGATGTTGTGCCAAATTTAAAGAAAATCGGGTACAATATGTGGTTTCTAGAGCGGAAAATGTCAAATCGGGAGCGACATTTGTATGGGGGCTATATCTAAATCTGAACCAATCTTACCCAATTTCTGCATAGGTGTTTCTAGTTGGATTATAAGATGTTGTGCCAAATTTCAAGAAAATCGGGTACAATATGTGGTTTCTAGAGCGGAAAATGTCAAATCGGGAGCGACATTTGTATGGGGGCTATATCTAAATCTGAACCGATCTTACCCAATTTCTGCATAGGTGTTTCTAGTTGGCTTATAAGATGTTGTGCCAAATTTAAAGAAAATCGGGTACAAGATGTGGTTTCTAGAGCGGAAAATGTCAAATCCGGAGCGACATTCGTATGGGGGCTATATCTAAATCTGAACCGAGTTCCTCCAAATTCAATACCGATGGTCCTTGGCCAGAAAAAATAACTTCTGCCAAGTTTCATGAGAATCGGACAACAATTGCGACCTGTAGAGTGCGAACAAGCTTAGATGGACAGCAGACGGACAGACGGACAGACAGACATCGTTAAATCGACTCAGCTGGTGATTCTAAGCCGATCGGTATACTTAAAGGTGGGTCTAGCTCGATTATTTATTGGTGTTACAAACATTTGGCGCGAAACTAACTTATAATACCCTAGACCACGAAGTGGTGTAGGGTATAAAAATTGATATATTAATTAAAGATCAAATATATAAATTCGACCTGCTTCAAAATGAACCAAAACTGACAAAAATCTAAAAATAAAATTGGTTCTAAAGCCATGATCGAGATTTTGTAAAGAAATCTTCATAAAATGTCCATAGTAGATTTCCTGGCAAAATATATATTCCAACCTGTCCAACCTCCGCCTTGGAAATATTTATATTTATATAATTTTAAATTAGAATCGGCTATAAAAGAAAAAGTACTGATTATTATAGCCTACAACACTTCGTGGACTAGGGTATTATAAGTTAGTTTCGCGCCAAATGTTTGTAACACCAAGAAATTATTGAGCTAGAGCCACCTTTAAGTATATGGATCGGCTTAGAATCACCAGCTGAATCGATGTAACGATGTACGTCTGTCCGTCCGTCCGTCCGCCCGTCCAACTGTTGACCATCTATGCTTGTTCGCGCTCTACAGGTCGCAATTGTGGCCCGATTGTCATGAAATTTTGCAGAAGTTAGTTTTTTGGCCAAGGACAATTGGTATTGAATTTGAAGAAAATCGGTTCAGATTTAGATATAGCCCCCATACAAATATCCCTATAATTTACACCATTACTGCTCTAGAATACACATTTTACATGGGCTCATGACCAAATTTTCAGGATCGTGTTATATTTGAACTAGAAACAGCTCACGGGAAATTGGACCACATGGGTCTATGTTTTGTTATAGCCCCCCCCCCCTACAAATGTACATCCGATTTACAATATTACTGCTCTAAAAGGCACATTTTACATCGGATCTTGATCAACTTTTCCACACAATGTTACATTTATACTAGAAACGTACGTATTTTGAAAGCCAGCTATATAGGTCAATGTTTTGGAATGGCCCCCCATACAAATGGGCCCCCAGTTTACACTATTATCGCTCTAGAACCCACATCTTACATTGGATCTTGATAAAATTTTGCAGATCATGTTATATTTCAGTAAAGAATACCTACTTTGAAAGTAATCTTTAAAGGCCCACTTTTTACTGTAGCGCCCTTACAAGTGGGCCTCGTCCCCCATCTTACATTGGAACTTGATAAAATTTTGCAGATGATACTATATTTCAATAAAGTATACCTACTTTTGAAAGCTATCTATAAAGGCCCACTTTTTAATGTAGCGCCCTTTGCAAGTGGGCCCCCATTTTAAAATATTACCTCTCTAGGAGCCACATTTTACATCGGAAATTTTTCAAATTTTGCAGATTATATTATATTCATATTTCATTCTAAGAATACCTACTTTGAAAGTGATCTATATGGACCCTCGTTTTAATGTAGCGCCCTTACAAATGGCCCTCATTTTTATTATTACTCCTCTATGACCCTCAATTTACATCGGAAGTTTATCAAATTTTGCATTTTGTTTTATATTTCAACTAAGAAGACATATTGTGAAAGTCAAATATATGGGTCCATATTTTGGTATAACCTCCATACAAATTGGGCCCCCATTCTACTCTATTGCAGCTCTAGAACCCACATCTTACATTGGATACAATTTTGCAGATGATGTTATATTTCAATAAAGAATACCCACTTTGTAAGCGATCTATAAAGGCCTACTTTCTAATGTAGCGCCCTTACAAGTGGGCCCCCATTTTAAAATATTACCTCTCTAGGACCCACATTTTACACCGGAAATTTTTCAAATTTTGCAGATTATATTATATTCATATTTCATTCTAAGAATACCTACTTTGAAAGTGATCTATATGGACCCTCGTTTTAATGTAGCGCCCTTACATATGGCCCCTATTTTTATTATTACTCCTCTATGACCCTCAATTTACATCGGAAGTTTATCAAATTTTGCATTTTGTTTTATATTTCAACTAAGAAGACATATTGTGAAAGTCAAATATATGGGCCCATATTTTGGTATAACCTCCTCCCATTCTACTCAATTACATCTGTTGAACCCACATCGTGCATTAGATCTCGATATAATTTTGCATATCATGCCATATTTCAACTAAGAATACCCACTTTGAAAGTGATCTATATGGAACCCCATTTTTAATGTAGAGCCCTTTCAAATGGCCCCATTTTAATTTTTACCCCTCAAGAACGCAAATTTTACATCGGATTTTTTTTTCAAATTTTGCAGATTATATTATATTTCAACTAAGAATACAAAGTCAAATATATGTGTCCATACTTTGGAATAACCCAAATGTGGCCCCCATTCTACTCTAACACAACTCTAGAATCTACGTCTTACAACGGATCCTGATATATTTCAACTAGGTATACCTACCGTGAATGAGAAATATATAGGCCCATGTTTTGGACCAGGCCCCAAGTGTTTTTATAGGCCTCCTTTCAAATGTCGGTCCGATTCATCCTATTACTACTGTATAATTTGTATTTGTCTGCCGGAAAATTGGAACAATTATCATATTTTTTTACCATATTCGTTAAATATGAACGATGAATTTATGTTAAACTGTATAATTTATATGAACTACATAAAATTGCTCCCATGAAACACCTGGGTTTATTAATAAATAAAAGCGAGGTATATACGCTGGGAGTGGTGTAGTGTATTATATAGTCGGCCACGACCGACTTTAGCCTTTCCTTACTTTTTTTTAACGTGTGAGTTCTCTGAACCCCATATGCGGCAATTTTGCTTATTGACATAGCCACCGAGATGAAAATGAGCATCATGAAGGCTGAACTGAAGGCCGATCTCTTCTCGAAAAAATTCCGCGTAAATTTCTTACAGTCTGTGTTAAAGACTCATTACTTATGAAGTAATTTTTTTATATTTCCCAATTTTCCAACTATTGTCTTTGGGATGCAATATAATGCGTTTTAATATATTTATTAAAAATACTAAATACTAATTTCTATAGTAAAATCGTCACCGTAGCAATTATGTTTGTTCTCGCCCTGACTATATTTGGTAACCAGGAGGTTCATATTTAGAAACAAGTAAAAACGGCGGGCCGAACTTTATATACCCTCCACCATGGATTGCATTCCACAGAGGTTGTCGGTTTTCGTAGAAGCGCAGTATTATTACAAGAAAAATATAATTTTTTAATATAGCCAAACCAAAACAATTACAAATATTGAAAAAAATAATTGTATAAATAAATATAATATTTTTATTATTTCAAACCATTATTTATATCAAATCAAAAAATAAATATTCTTATATTTATATTTTCAAAAAGCTTAAATACCATAAATATTGGTAGATAGTGGGTGCTACAAATGGTTGTATTTCCATTCTATTTTAATTCCAAAAGTACAAATTTTGAAAATCCATTAACTCACGTACATAGTGCAAAATAACATAACTTCATGATTTAACCAATTTTTGCCGTAAAAGAAAAGGTACGATTTTGAAAACAAAAACTTTCTATTTTGCGTGTATATGCAGTCAGAGGAATGTAAACACCGAATTCCATGATTCCAGCTGCTCCCATTTGGTTGGTACCATTTTTACCCCCTCGACGTGTCTACGCAATTAGAATTTCATCATTCTAGCTGTAGTCGTTTAGTTGATACTATTTTTATCCCTCTGTACCCGTTGTACCCCTTGAAAGTACGAATTTCGAAAAATCCGTTTTTTCCATGTCTACGCAGTCAGAGGAATAAATATCCGAATATACATGACTCTAGCTGCGGTCATTTGGTTGGTACTATTTTTATCCCCTTTCTCTATTTTGACCCCAAAAAGTACGAATTTCGAAAAATCAGTTTATTATCCGTGTCTACACAGTCAGAAGAATGCATACTCCGAATTTTATGACTCTAGCTGCGGTCATTTGATTGGTATTATTTTTATCCCCTTTTACATTTTAACCCCAAAAAGTACGAAATTTTGAAAAATCCGTGTATTTTACTTGTCTTTGCAATCAGAGGAATATATACACCGAATTTCATTATTCTATGTACATTGGTTGATACCATTTTTACCCCTCTATTCCGATTTTACCCCTTAAAAGTACGAATTTGGAAAAAATACTTTTATATTACGTATCTACTCAATTAGAGGAATGTACACATTTCGTGTTTCTAGCTATTGTCGTTTAATATGTACCATTTGTATCCCCTTTTTGCCCCATTTCACACAAGAATCACTTTATGATGCATTTTTTTGCTATAAGGGGAATGCGCATACCAAATATCAAGCAAATATAAATATTAGGGATTATTATGGGTATTTTTAGTCCTTGTGAGGGAAAATTTTTCCCTTTGGGCCGATTTCGCCCCGTTTCAATCCCAACCGATCTACGACTATAGGACGCATTTATGGAAAATTTGAACGTTCTAGCTCCTTTCGTTTAGATGCTAGAGTGCTTTCAACAGACGGACATGGCTAGATCGTCTTAGAATTTTATGACCATCAAGAATATATATACTTTATAGGGTCCTATGTCGATATTTCAAGCTGTTACAAACGGAATGACAAAGTTAGTATACCCCCATCCTGGAGGTGGAGGGTATAAAAAAACACTTCAACTTTATTATGCTGATTGGTCGATGGATGTTAATCAGCCTTAGTTATGTTAGCTTATCATGCTTTTAAATGTGTCAAATACAATTTAGTATTTTGAATCTGTCAAGTGTGCAAATACCTAAACAAAGTTTGGCGAAACGTGTTAATCTGCAGATAGGAATCATAAATACAGTGAGTGCTCGAATTAACGCACAGGCAAATGTTACACTAGCTGATTTAACGAACAAATAAAAAATTATGTAGTAAATTAATAAAAACGAAAGTTTGGAAAGTAAAGATTTTGATAATAGGTACTAAAGTCCAATAAAACGTCCCAGTGCTGTCGAAATCGGCATAAAATCTGCAAAAAAATCTACATTATAGACATGTTCGATTGGGCTTACTGGCTTCATTTTTGTATGGAATTTTTAGTATGGGATCACAGCTGTAAGGTGTCCGCTTTACACTCAGACGGTCTCGTGTTCGAAACGTGGCTCGGGAAAAAAAACTTTTTTTATACCCTCCACCTTCAGGACTGGGGTATACTAATTTTGTCATTCCGTTTGTAACACCTTGAAATATCGACCTGAGACCCTATAAAGTATATATATTCTTGATTGTCATAAAATTCTAAGACGATCATGTCCGTCCGTCTGTCCGTCCGTTGAAAGCACGCTAGCCTCTAAAGGAGAAGAGCTAGGACGTCCAAAATTTCCCTAAACACGTCTTTTAATCGTAGATCGGTTGGGATTCAAACTGGGCGAAATCGGTCCAAAGGGAAAATTTTTTCCCTCACGAGGACTAAAAATATCCTTAATAACCCCTAATATTTGAGGGTATTTAAGCATTTTTTTTTTTCATATGTCGTCTTGTACTTACTTGATATTGGGTATGTGCATTACCCCTATAACAAAAACGTGCACCATAAAGTGATTTTTATTCGTTGGGGGTGAAATGGGGATAAAAATGGTACCTATCAAACGCCAACAACTAGAAACACAAAATTCGGTGTGTAGATTCCTCTATTTGAGTAGATACATGATATAAAAGTATTTTTTGCAAATTTGTACTTTTAAGGGATAAAATGGGAATAGAGGGATAAAAATGGTACCAACCAAACGGCTGTACCTAGAATAATGAAATTCGGTGTATACATTCCTCTGATTGCGTAGACACGTAAAATAAACGGTGTTTTCGAAATTCGTACTTTTTAGGGTTAAAATGGAAAAGGGGGATAAAAATAGTACCAATCAAATGACCGCTGCCAGAGTCATGAAATTCGGAGTATACATTCCTCTGACTGTGTAGACACGGAAAAAAAACTGATTTTTCGAAATTCGTACTTTTTGGGGATAAAATAGAAAAAGGGGATAAAAATAGTACCAACCAAATGACCGCAGCAAGAGTCATGAAATTCGAAGTATACATTCCTTTGACTACGTAGACATGAAAAATAAAAGGTTTTTCCAAATTCGTACTTTCAAGGGATACAATGGGTACGGAGGGATAAAAATGGTACCAATTAAACGGCTATACCTGGAATAATGAAATCCGGTGTATGCATTCCTCTGATTGCGTAGACACTTAAAATAAACAGGTTTTTCGAAATTCGTACTTTTTGGGGTTAAAATCAAAAAAAGGGGATAAAAATAGTACCAACCAAATTACCGCACCTAGAATCATGGAATTCGGAGTATACATTCATCTGACTGCGTAGACACGGAAAGTAAACTGATTTTTCGAAATTCGTACTTTTTGGGGTTAAAATGAAAAAATGGGATAAAAATAGTACCAACTAAATGACCGCAGCTAGAGTCATGAAATTCAGAGTATATATTCCACTGACTACAAAAAATAAAAGGTTTTTTCAAATATGTACTTTGTATTTGTACAATGGATACAGAGGGATAAAAATATTACCAACTAAACGACTATAGCTAGAATCAGGAAATTCCGTGTGTACATCACTCTAATAAAGAGATTTTAGAAAGTCGTACTCTCTTAAAGGAGTAAAATAGGAAAAAGGGGATAAAAATAGTACCAACCAAATTACCGCACCTAGAATCATGAAATTTGGAGTATACATTCCTCTGAGTGTGTAGACACGGAAAATAAACTGATTTTTCGAAATTCGTACTTTTTGGGGTCAAAATAGAAAAAGGGGATACAAATACTACCAACCAAATGACCGCAGCTAGAGTCATGAAATTCGGAGTATACATTTCTTTGACTACATAGACATGACAAATAAAAGGGGTTTTTCCAAATTCGTACTTTCAAGGGATACAATGGGTACGGAGGGATAAAAATGGTCCAACCAAACGGCTACCCCTGGAATAATGAAATTCGTTGTATACATTCCTCTGATTGCGTAGACACATAAATTTCAGAGGATGCAATGGTACAGATGGATAAAAATAGTACCAACTAAACGACTACAGCTAGAATGATGAAATTCTAATTGCGTAGAAACGTCAAGGGGGTAAAGATGGTACCAACCAAATGGGTGCAGCTGGAATCATGGAATTCGGTATATACATTCCTCTGACTGCATAGACGCGCAAAATAAAAAATTGTTTTCCAAATTCGTAATTTTTCTTTTACGGCAAAAATTTGTTGAATCATGAAGTTAGGCTATTTTGCACTATGTACGTCTGCTAATGGATTTTCGAAATTTTATACTTTTGGAATTAAAATAGAATGGAAATACAACCAACTGTAGCACCCACTATCTACCAATATTTATGGTATTTAAGCTTTTTGAAAATATAAATATAAGAATATTTATTTTTTGATTTGAAATAAATAATGGTTTGAAATAATTAAAATATTATATTTATTTGTAAAATTATTTTTCAATATTTGTATTTGTTTTGGTTTGGCTATATTAAATATTATATATTTTCCTGTAATACTACTTCACTTCTACGAAAATCGACAGCTTCTGTGGAATGCAGTGCATGGTGGAGGGTGTATAAAGTCCGGTCCGGACGAACTTAACGCCGTTTTTACTTGTTTTATATAGTTTTTGGACTACTGACCGATTCGATGCTTTCAAATTATTGGAGCTAAAATATTGCTAAACAAATACCGCACAATTGACTTTAATTTGTATTGCTTTTAGTGTTTCTTTACGAAAAAAATATTTTTAAATACATTCCACAAGCTAAATTGGTGTGTGTCTTGGGTGTGGGACGAATTTAACTTACGAATTTATCTTCACACCCTTTGAAAAACACTACATTATGCGTGTGTTCTCCATTTCGTCTATGTAGACACCTGCGCGGTACATCCATTTTAGATCCGTCTGTAAACACTGATATGAAGATTCTATCCAGGCATTCGTTTATGAGATCTGAATTGGGAAAGTGGAAGAATATAACCACATTCATTTTATTAAAATGGTTCAAATTCCAGGAAATATATATAATTTTTCAGAAAAAACATAAAACGTCTCACTATGATCTTACGATCGCGAAACTGGAATTAGCTATATTCAACATTTTTGTTGTCTTCGTCATGATGAAATGTGGTAGGAGATCATCTGCGATCATTTCAGTTATACATAAACCATTGTTTTAACACTGTATGTTAGAAAATATTGTCAAAGTGGATTATCAGCTATGATTCGGATCGGATGGAGATAACTTCATGGACATTCAAGAAGTATGCTTTGCATTATTTGGATATGAAAAACAATTGTTTTTAATTTAACTAAGAATGCTTGGAACTGATTCGATATATTCCAGTTTAGTGACTGGTAAATCGATTCCGATTATAATCAAAGAATCGATTTTGGCGGTTCAAAAAACGATTATATTGGAATCGATTACAGGCGTCCAACTTTATACTGGAATCGAATAATGATGTTTAAGAATCGAAATTTAGATTAAAACAAGTAAAAACGGCGTTAAGTTCGGCCGGGCCGAACTTTATATACCCTCCACCATGGATTGCATTCCACAGAGGCTGTCGATATTCGTAGAAGTGCAGTAGTATTACAGGAAAATATAAATTTTTTGATATAGCCAAACCAAAACAAATACAAATATTGAAAAAAAAATAATTTTATAATTAAATATAATATTTTTATTATTTCAAACCACGATTATAACATTTCAAGTCAATTCAAAAGATAAATATTTTTATTTTCTCAAAAAGCTTAAATACCATAAATATTGGTAGATAGTGGGCGCTACAGTTAGTTGTACAGGGTGGCCCAGAAAGACCGAAGTGGTGTGAATTGTTTTGTTTATAACTTTTTATTTAAGAGATATTTTTTTAATTTTTTTTTTTTTAAATACATTAAATTTATGGGGAATATTTTTGGATTAGTTATTAAAAATGATATCCCGCAAGTGGTGGCCATATTCTGCTTCGCACAAATGTGCTCTTTCCAACACATTTTCCATGACCTTTCGCAAAACTTCCGGTGGTATGTTGTTAATTTCTTCTCGAATATTGGTTTTTAACTCCTCAATAGTCCTAGGCTTATTAACATAAACTTTTCCTTTTAAATAGCCCCAAAGAAAACAGTCTGGAGCGGTTAAATCCCCGCACATTAAATTGACGACGGTATGCACGCTGAGTCAACACAATGGACCGTTGATTTGAAAAGTAAATTTCAACAATATGGGCACGTTGTTCAATTGTGTATTGCTCCATTATAAATTATCCAAGTCTTCTTTACAAAATACTGAAAAGAAAAGAAAAAAAAATTATAATAAAAAAGTTATAAGGAATTCACACCACTTCGGTCTATCTGGGCCACCCTGTATTTCCATTCTATTTTAATTCCAAAAAATTTGAAAATCCATCACGTACATTTTACAGAATAGATTAACTTCATGATTCAACTAATTTTTGCCGTAAAAGTAAAAAGTACGAATTTGCAAAAATGTTTTTATTTTGCGTGGCTATGCAGTCAGAGGAATGTATACACCGAATACCATGATTCTAGCTACGACCATTTAGTTGGTATCATTTTTTCTCCTTCTACCTAATTTACCCCCTTAGTCGTTTGTTGGTACTATTTTTATCCCTCTGACCCATTGTATCCGTTGAAAGTACGAATATGGAAAACCTTTTATTTTATGTATCTACGCAGTCAGAGGAATGTATACTCCGTATTTCATGACTCCAGCTGCGGTCATTTGGTTGGTACTATTTTTATCGCTTTTTTCAATTTTAACCCCAAAAAGTAAGGATTTCGAAAAATCCGATTATTTTACGCGTCTACGCAATCAGAGGAGTGCATACGCCGAATTTCATTATTCTAGGTGCAGGCGTTTGGTTGGTACTATTTTTATCCCTTTTTTTTCTTTTTGAACCCCAAAACTATGAATTTCGAAAAATCCGTTTATTTTACGTGTCTACGCAATCAAAGGAGTGCATACGCCGAATTTCATTATTCTAGGTGAAGCCGTTTGGTAGGTACCATTTTTATCCCTCTATTGCCATTTTAACCCTTAAAAGTATGAATTTGAAAAATATACTTTTATATTATGGATCTACTCAATTAGAGGAATGTACACACCGTGTATTTCGTGTTTCTAGCTGTTGGTGTTTGGTTGGTACCATTTTTATCCCTTTTTGCCCCCTTTTCACCCCCTACGAATAAAAATCACTTTATGGTGCACGCTTTTGTGTTATAGGGGGAATGCGAGTATCATATAAGTACAAGCAGACATATTGATATGATATATGCTTAAATACTCTAAAATATTAGTGATTATTATGGGTATTTTTAGTTCTTTTGAGGGAAAAATTTTTCCCTTTGGGCCGATTTCGCCCAGTTTCAATCACAACCGATCTACGACTATAAGACGTATTTAGGGAAATTTTGGACGTCCTAGCTCCTTTCCTTTAGAGGCTAGCGAGCATTCAAAACACGGACATGGCTAGATCGTCTTAGAATTTTATGACGATCAAGAATTTATATACTTTTTAGGGTCTCAGGTCGATATTTCAAGGTGTTACGGAATGACAAAGTTAATATACCCCCATCCTGGAGGTGGAGGATATAAAAAAAAAATCACCCATGAAACAACAACAGATTCCACAACTGGTTCCAAAGAACAGGTGTCTGTTCTAGTTTTGCGTAAAAGAACCTGTTGGATCAATGGTAGAACTAAAGGGTGTTCTTTTAGCTATTATCTTTTTGGCAACACTGGTTTAAACAGCTGATGCACGTTTCGTGTTTTGTTTCACTGGCAAACATCTTCAGTTTGGTCTATAATTTAACCATGAATCGTCTTACAAACGAACAACGCTTGCAAATTACTGAATTTTATTATCAAAATGCGTGCTCTGTTAAGAAAGTTCATCGCGCGCTTCCATTTTATGGTCAGTTTAATCGACCCACTGAAGCAGCTTTTCGCGCCATTTGTAACTAAATTTCGCACCAAATTTACATTGTTGGACATTAAACCACCAACACGCTTACGTAGAGTGCGAACTGAAGCAAATATCGCAGCTGTATCGGCCAGTGTTAATGATGACCATCAATTGCCGATTCGTCGCCCTTCGCAGTAATTCGGCCTCTGTTACTCAAAAACGTGGAAATGCCAAAATTGGACTATGCGGATGGACCATTTGACGCGTAGTCAAGGTCAACATTTGCATGAAATAATCTTCAAACATTAAATTATATGGACCGTACTATCGATTCAAATAAAGATTTCATGCATTTTTCTGAATTTTATGTGTTTTTTTTTGAAAAATTTTCATATAGCTTTTAAAAAATCACCCTTTATTATCTCACGATAGCGGAGACCATTCACAGTAACTGCCTGACCGGCCTCATTTTGGAAAAAATACGGCCCAATGATGCCGCCAGACCATAAACCGCACCAAACAGTCACTCTTTGGATGGGTGCATTGGTTTTCTCACTCTTGGTTTAGCATTCGCCCAAATGCGGCAATTCTGCTTATTGACGAATCCACTGAGGTGAGCCTCATCACTGAAGATGATTTTCAAAAAAAAATCATATCTTGATTTGAACGCCCGCCCATTTTCATAATAGGCCTGAAAACTTTAACGCGTTGCTCGATTGTGTATCTTTCCATGGTTCAAATTGAGTTAGTCTGAAATTGAGAAATGTCAAATGAAATCCAGAAAAAAGCATGACGTTCAGGTGTGGTTCACATTCAACATCGACTCTTACAAATTAACCACCCTTTACAAACTATAATGTTGACTTTGTAACCACTGTAAAACCTTTATTAGAAAATATATATTTTTTTTAATATGAAATGGTGTTATTTCTATAGTTATCTTTCATTTGACATCAACATTTATTAAAAAAATAAAAAATGAACTTTTGGCCATTTGTAGATATTGGTTTGTTGTCTGGGTGTTGGCGTCAATTTTAAAAAAAGATTTTTTTTGATTTTGAGTGAAACTTTAACATTTTATTTAGATTTTATTTTTGCTTAAAACTTTTAAATTAATTCTTTGAAACGCACTTCAAAACCATAAAAAGATCGTATACATGAGTTGAATACGTTTTAAATAACAGTGGTTTAGGAACAGACTCCAAATAAATGCATTTTTTTTTTTTGAAAAAATCTGTTTTGATGTTTCGAAAAAATCCATAAAAATCGAAAAAAAGATTTTTTTTAATTTTGAATGAAACTTTAACATTTTATTTAGATTATATTTTTGCTAAGGGACATTTAAATTAATTCTTTGAAACGCACTTCAAAACCATAAAGACGTCGTATACATGAGTTGAATACGTTTAAGTGGTTTAGGAACAGTCTCCAAATAAATGCATTTTTTTTTTTTGAAAAAATCTTTTTGTTGTTTCGAAAACAAATCCATAAAAATAGAAAAAATATATTTGTTTTTGTTTTCAGTAGCTGACATTCTAACAAAGAAAAATGTACAAGTTATGACGCAAAAAAATCGTGATTTCTTAACATTTTCGGTTAAATGGGGCGAAAACTCGCTTTACAAATTATATAACACAATATTTTGTTGCATTATACCCTCCACCTCCAGGATGGGGCTATACTAACTTTGTCATTCCGTTTGTAACACCTTGAAATATCGACCTGAGACCCTATAAAGTATATATATTCTTGATCGTCATAAAATTCTAAGACGATCTAGCCATGTCCGTACGTCTGTCCGTCAGTTGAAAGCATGCTAGCCTCTAAAGGAAAGGAGCTAGGACGTCCAAAATTTCTCTAAATACGTCTTATAGCCGTGGATCGGTTGGGATTGAAACTGGGCGAAATCGGCCCAAAGGGAAAAAATGTTCTCTCACAAGGACTAAAAATACCCATAATAATCACTAATATTTTAGAGTATTTAAGCATATATCATATCAATATGTCTGCTTGTACTTACTTGATACTTGGTATGCGCATTCCCCCTATAACACAAAAGCGTGCACCATAAAGTGATTTTTATTAGTAGAGGGTGAAATGGGGCAAAAAGGGATAAAAATGGTACCTATCAAACGCCAACAGCACGACAACACGAAATTCGGTGTGTACATTCCTCTAATTGAGTAGATACATAATATAAAAGTATTTTTTCCAAATTCGTACTTTTAAGGGGTAAAATGGGAACAGAGGGATAAAAATGGTACCAACTAAACGGCTGCACCTAGAATAATGAAATTCGGCGTATGCACTCCTCTGATTGCATAGACATGTAAAATAAACGGATTTTTCGAAATCCGTACTTTTTGGGATTAAAATTAAAAAAAGGGATAAAAATAGTACCAACCAAGTGACCGCAGCTAGAGTCATGAAATTCGGAATATACATTCCTCAGACTGCGTAGACACATAAAATAAAAGGATTTTCCATATTCGTACTTTCAAGGGATACAATGGGTCAGAGGGATAAAAATAGTACAAACTAAACGACTAAGAGGGTAAAATAGGAAAAAGGGGATAAAAATGGTAACAAAAAAATGGCCGCAGCTTGAATCATGGAATTGGGTGTATACATTCCACGCAAAATAAAAACATTTTTCCAAATTCGTACTTTTTGTTTTTACGGCAAAAATTGGCTGTAGCATGAAGTTAGGCTATTGTGTACTATGTACGTGATGGATTTTCAAAATTTGAATTTTTGGAATTAAAATAGAATGGAAATATAACTAATTGTAACTATCCCACTATCTACCAATATTTAAGGTATTTAAGCTTTTTGAAAAAAATAAAAATATAAGAATATTTTTTTTTTGAATTGACTTGAAGTATTATTTTGATATGTAAACGTATTGGTAGCCTTACTTTTTCAATATTTGTATTTGTTTTGGTCAAACTATATTAAAAAAATTATATTTTCGTGTAACAATACTGCACTTCTACGAAAATCGGCAGCCTTTGTGGAATGCAATCCATGGTGGAGGATATATAAAGATCGGCCCGGTCGAACTTAACGCCGTTTTTACTTGTTTGAAGAAGAAGCTCTGACCCTTATTATAGAAGTACATGTAGCTGACGTATAGAGAACATACGTCCGCGAGGTAGTATTGAAAAAGTGCTGCCAAGTTAGATATATGAGAGAGGACTGCACTGTAAAGCCAATCAGCTGTGTCTGAAAGGAAAGACATAGGCCTCGAAATGAATTAGCAAAATGAACTGCGTTGAAGCTGAAGCGCCGTTTGAGCCATCATTGCTAGCATTAATTTTGTGTTTTTTTTTTTTTTAAATCAAATGGCGATGACTGATTTACTGCTAATTGCAATTGCAAAGTTCATGTAAAGCTGGTAAATACAACTGAAACTGGTTAATTGTTGCGCGAGTGAATTTAAATACAAAACGAGCCCCAGACTCCAGTTTCATATTATCAACAGCAAACAAGTAAAAGATAATTTTTAAAACAACTTACGTAATTAGGTATTCACAAAATTGCTGAAATTCTTTACAAAAAAATAAATCCAGAAAGTTGACAAAATAAAATGGAAGTGCCTGGTAACTTAGAGCATGAAAAGGCCATGGACATTTTGCAAAAATGGTTCGAGGCTAACAAGAAACTACCCAAGAAAATTGGTAAGTTTCCAAAAGGGGAAAATTCAAAAAAAGTATTTAAAAAAATCACGGAACAGAAATAAGTAAAAAGGGCTTTAAGTTCGGCCGGGCAAAACCTTATATACCCTAAATCGTGGATTGCATTCCACAGAGGCTGCCGATTTTACGTAGAAATGCAGTAAGATTACAGGAAAATGTTAATTTTTAAAAGCCAAACCAAAACATTTTTCATAATATAGCCATTTTCAACTATATTTCGAAATAATACTTCAAGTCAATTCAAAAAGTAAATATGAGGCAGCAATTTGATTTGAACTGGGATATTGTCCTGGCAGCAATCTTCAAAAAATCATAAATTTCACTAAATATTGGGGGATAGTGGTGGGCGCATTTTCCATCTATTATTTGAATTCGAAGTAAAACTTGTTAAAGTCCACTATCTCTCACGTACACAGTGCAAGAAAGCCTAACTTCGAGATTTTAGCTATTTGCTCGCTACCACATTTATTACTTGTCCCATTTTTGCCGTAAAAGTGAAAAAATAAAGTACGAATTTGAAAAATCTCTACATTGTATGTATACACCCCATTGGTTGGTACCATTTTTATCCCATTTTACCCCCTTAATAGTACGACTTTCGAAAAATCCCTTTATTTTACGTGTCTACGTAGTTAGAGGGATATACACACCGAATTTCACCATTCTAGCTGTAGCCGTTTAGTTGGTACCATTTTTATCCCTCTGTTCCCATTGTATCCCTTGAAAGTACGAATCTGGAAAAATCTCTTTATTTTGCGTGTATCTGCAGTCAGAGTACATTCCTCTGACTGCAGAACCGAATTTCATGATTCCCGCTACGGCCATTTGGTTGGTACTATTTTTATCCCCCTTTTCCATTTTATCCCCAAAAAGTACGAATTTCGAAAAATTGTTTTACTTTACGTGTCTACGCAATCAGAGGAATGTATACACTGAACTTCATTATTCCAGCTGCGGCCATTTGGTTGGTACAATTTTTATCCCCTTTTCACATTTGACCCCCTTAAAAGTAAGACTTTCGAAAATCTTTTTATTTTTTTTGTCGACGCAATTAGAGGGATGTACACGCCGAATTTCATCATTCTAGCTGTAGCCGTTTAGTTGGTACCATTTTTATCCCTCTGTTCCCATTGTATCCCTTGAAAGTACGAATCTGGAATAATCTCTTTATTTTGCGTGTCTATGCAGTCAGAGGAATGTATACACTGAATTTCGTGACTCATTGGTTGGTACTATTTTTATCCCCTTTTTCAATTTTATCCCCGAAAAGTACGAATTTCGACAAATTCCTTTATTTTACATGACTACGCAATCAGAGGAATGTATACACCGAATTTCATTATTATAATGCAGCCGTTTGGTTGGTACCATTTTTATCCCTCTGTTCCCATTGTATCCCTTGAAAGTACGAATTTGGAAAAATCTCTTTATTTTGCGTGTCTATGAAGTCAGAGGAATGTATACTCCGAATTTCATGATTCCAGCTGCGGTCATTTGGTTGGTACTATTTTTATCCCCTTTTTCCATTTTATCCTCAAAAAGTATGAATTTCGAAAAATAGTTTTACTTTACGTGTCCACGCAATCAGAGGAATGTATACACCGAACTTCATCATTCCAGCTGCGGCCATTTGGTTCGTACAATTTTTATCCCCTTTTCACATTTGACCCCCTTAAAAGTACGACTTTCGAAAATCTTTTTATTTTTTGTCGACGCAATTAAAGGGATGTACACACTGAATTTCATCATTCTATCTGTAGCCGTTTAGTTGGTACTATTTTTATCCCTCCGTTTCCATTGTATCCCTTGAAAGTAGGAATCTGGAAAAATCTCTTTATTTTGCGTGTCTATGCAGTCATAGGAATGTATACTCCGAATTTCATGACTCTAGCTGCGGTCATTTGGTTGGTACTATTTTTGCTCCCTTTTTCCATTTTATCCCCTAAGAGTACGAATTTCGAAAAATCGTTTTACTTTACGTGTCTACGTAATCAGAGGAATGTATACACCGAACTTCATCATTCCAGCTGCGGCCATTTGGCTGGTACAATTTTTATCCCCTTTTCACATTTGACCCCCTTAAAAGTACGACTTTCGAAAATCTTTTTATTTTTTTGTCGACGCAATTAAAGGGATGTACACGCCGAATTTCATCATTCTAGCTGTAGCTATTTAGTTGGTACCATTTTTATCCCTCTGTTCCCATTGTATCCCTTGAAAGTACGAATTTGGAAAAATTTCTTTATTTTGCGTGTCTATGCAGTCAGAGGAATGTATACAACGAATTCCATGATTCTAGCCGCGGCCATTTGATTGGTACTATTTCTACCCCCTTTTTCCATTTTATCCCCAAAAAGTACGAATTTCGAAAAATTCTTTTATTTTATGACTACGCAATCAGAGGAATGTATACACCGAAATTCATTATTCTAGCTGTAGCCGTTTAGTGGGTACTATTTTTTCCCCTCTCTTCCCCTTTTACCCCTTCAAAGTACGCATTTTGAAAAAGTACTTCTATATTATGTATCCACTCAATTAGAGGAATTTACACACCGAATATAGTGTTTGTAGCTGTTGTCGTTTGATAGATACCATTTTTATCCCTTTTTGCTGCACCTTTCTGCAAGCCTTTCATTCGCATTTGTACTTCTTTATAGATCGTATCCATTTAACCCGTTTATATCTGCGTTCCGCTAGAGATGTCGAGGAGACTAAAAAACTTGTAGAACTCAATTATTCCATACGACTCAAGAGTCCACACATCTTCATAGATCGTGACCCCACAGATGAGGATACGCGCAACGCATACGCATATGTGTAAGTACCTTTTACACTTGAGCCTAACCAAAGATTAATCTTTAGTTAGGTTTAAACCATTTAAATGGTCGCATAGCCTTTTCAGACTGCATGCGAAATCTGGCTGAAATGACATAAGGCCGATTTACAAATGACAGATTCAGACTGCATGCGAAATCTAGCTGAAATGACATAAGGCCGATTTACAAATGGCAGATCCCATACAAATTTGACATTTGAGAATCGACCTGAAATCGATTGATTTCGCTTGCAGTCTGAAAAGGCTATTACATGAGTCTTCAATGATTTAAACCCAACTAGCACTAGAAGCTCTCATATATATGCTAACCTTTTGGCCACATATTTCATACAGTGATATCCTCCCGCTGCCCGGTTTGACACCAGCTACCAATTTACACCTAACCTTGATACGCTTTTTCCATCCAGATCCAAATATGGTAGCCACCAATCACTAAACAGCTGGTTTTTCCAAATAATCACCTAGGGTTTTCGCCTTTCAGATGCATTTCACTGAAGACATCAAAACCTACATCTTGGCCAACGACTGTCGTTGGTCTATGCCCGATGTGGAAACGTCCGTCAGTGGCCTGCTGGCGGAGGGCGAAGTTTTAATTGTGGATTTGAATGTGGTTGGCATGAAACATGTGACACGTTTTACATTTAATACGATGCGCACAATCTTTAAATTTCTCCATCAAGCCTACCCGGAACATATCAGAGCCATTCATCTGATAAACAGCCCATCGTATGTGAATAAAATTCTGGCCGTGGTGAAACCATTTATGAGTAGAGAACTGTTTCAGATGGTAGGTTCATTGAAACTCATTGAAAGCGCAAAAGTGTAAGCTATCCCTTTCTAGATAAAATGTCACCCCAAGGGCAGCATGGAAATGCTTTATGAGCAGGTGCCGCAGGAAATGCTGCCAATAGAATATGGTGGCAACGCTGGTGAAATAACGGTTTTAATTGAGCAGTTTAAACAGATGCTTTTAGAGAAAAGGTTTGATTGGCTGTAATAGTTGTTCCATTTCAAATGTTAAGAAAGACATTTTTGTTTTTTTGTTTTTATGACAGAGACTATCTTATGGATCCGTGTTATTGGAAAGTACAAACGGCGTAATCAGGAGTTGGATTTATTGACCCTCGATTGAAGTTTTTTAAATGAAAGAAAATTGAAAAATATATAAATATTTAAAACCATTAAAAAATTGGAATATTTACCACTTTGCCTTCCAAAATTGCAAATACTCTAAATGCCTAAATTGTGTAGGGCTATATCATCTACACGCCGCACAGTGGTTGAGAATCTAAATCCATCGGCCAAAATTCAATAACTTTTGTTCTAGTAGACATTTTTGAGTTCTGAAAAAAACCAAAATTAGACAAGGACCCAAGGATTAAAAAGGACTAAAAATCGGGAAATCGGATATATTTTAGAAATCCTACCTTTAAGGTTTTTAAATATATTTAAGTGGTTAACAAGATTTTATATGGATATGAATATATATATATGAATAATAAAATACAATTACGAACTTATATTTTCTAAATTTTCGATAGCTTCTCCGTCATAAAGTGAAAAATTGCCCAAATTGTGAAATTTGTCATAAATGCAACGCAGAAAATATTTACTCTGCGTAGCCTCTCTCCCAGAACAGAAAATCAGTAATTTTGATTTTCGATGAAAAAGTACTTAAATTTCTGGGCGATTTTTCATATTAATAAAAGTCAATTTTTGGGCGATTTTTCATAAGAAAAGTGACGATTTTTTTTGGCGATTTTTCATATGAAAAATTGACCAAAAATTTTGGACGACTTTTCATATGAAAAATTTACCAAAAATTTTGGGCCATTTTTTCATATAAAAATTGCCCAAATTTTCAGCGATTTTTATCCATTTTTTTTCGACGATTTCGATAAGAAAAGTGACTCATTTTTAGCGATTTTTCATATGCAAAACTAACCAGGTTTTTGGTAATTTTTGGCCGATTTTTCATATAAAAAATTGTCTTACCCAAATTTTCAGCGAGTTTTATCCATTTTTTTCGACGATTTCGATAAGAAAAGTGACTAATTTTTAGCGATTTTTCATATGCAAAATTAACCAGGTTTTTGGTCATTTTTGGCCGATTTTTCATATAAAAAATTGTCTTACCCAAATTTTCAGCGATTTTTATCAATTTTTTCGACGATTTCGGTAAGAAAAGTGACTCATTTTTAGCGATTTTTCATATGCAAAATTTACCAGGTTTTTGGTAATTTTTGGCCGATTTTTCATATAAAAAATTGTCGTACCCAAATTTTCAGCGATTTTTATCCATTTTTTTCGACGATTTCAATAAGAAAAGTGACTCATTTTTAGCGATTTTTCATATGCAAAATTAACCAGGTTTTTGGTAATTTTTGGCCGATTTTTCATATAAAAAATTGTCTTACCCAAATTTTCAGCGATTTTTATCCATTTTTTTCGACGATTTCGATAAGAAAAGTGACTAATTTTTTAGCGATTTTTCATATGCAAAATTAACCACGTTTTTGGTAATTTTTGGCCGATTTTTCATATAAAAAATTGTCTTACCCAAATTTTCAGGGATTTTTATCCATTTTTTTCGACGATTTCGATAAGAAAAGTGACTCATTTTTAGCGATTTTTCATATGCAAAATTAACCAGGTTTTTGGTAATTTTTGGCCGATTTTTCATATAAAAAATTGTCTTACCCAAATTTTCAGCGATTTTTATCCATTTTTTTCGACGATTTCGATAAGAAAAGTGACTCATTTTTAGCGATTTTTTATATGCAAAATTAACCAGGTTTTTGGTAATTTTTGGCCGATTTTTCATATAAAAAATTGTCTTACCAAAATTTTCAGCGATTTTTATCCATTTTTTTCGACGATTTCGATAAGAAAAGTGACTCATTTTTAGCGATTTTTCATATGCAAAATTAACCAGGTTTTTGGTAATTTTTGGCCGATTTTTCATATAAAAAATTTTGAGCGATTTTTATAATTTTTTTGGGCGATTTTTCATAAGAAAAAAATTTTTGGTAAATTTTTCATATGAAAAATTACCCAATATTTTGGGTATTCACGCAAATTTTGAGCGATTTTTATCAATTTTGTTTGTTGATTTTCCATATGAAAACCAATTAACCAATTTTTTTGGCGATTTTCATTTTAAAAATTACCCAATTTTTTTAGCGATTTTTCATATGAAAAATTACCCAATTTCTTGGTCTATTTTTCATACGAAATTTCTAGTTTTGGGCAATGTTTCCATTTTAAAAATTACCCAATTTATTGGTCGATTTTTCATATGAAAAATGACCATTTTTTGGCGATTTTTCATAAAAAAATGACACTATTATTGGGCGATGTTTGGTTGATTTTCCATTTGAAAAATTACCCAATTTTTGGGCGATTTCCCATTTTAAAAATTACCCAATTTATTTGGCGATTTTTCATAAAAAAATAACAATTTTTTCGCGATTTTCCATATGAAAAATTACCAATTTTTTGACGATTTTTCATATGAAACCACACGTGTCTATTGAGCAGCCAATGCATCCACAACAAATCACTGTTTGTTGTTGAGTTTGGGCTGTACTTGAAAAATTTGTTGATGGGATGAGGTACTGCCGAGCCAGTCGTTAATGACAAACTTCAACCTTTCCAATAAAACCATAAATTGGAAAAAATAATCGTATAAAATAATATTTATACGGCCCGCTGTATAAATATATTTTTTCTCAATCAAGTTTCGAACATTTACCGAAAATGTTTGCTGGAGAATCTATTGCCGCAAAAAATGTACTACTGTGATTAGTCCAAATAACAAACATATTCGATTAATGCGAAGCGCAAAAATTGAAATTTAAATACGGGTACTTCCCCCACTCAACAAATTGAAGCATCACATAATGTGTTGAACATTTTGTTCGTGAATATTTTTCTAACTCTAACTATAAGTATTTTATTTATATAACTACAGCTTTCTGTTGTTCGCCGACTTATAGTGAAATTTGGTGTAGAATATTTTTTCCATTAACACCAAACACCTAGAATTTAGTTTTGTGGGACAATTTAGTACCAATTCGAAAAAAGTACGAATTTAACCCTAAAAAAATGAATGAATGAAGTTTTTACTTATTTCTGCCATTTAGGTGGAGTTTTGAGCTTTGGTGTCTTCGTAGACTCATAGTAGAATTTCATGGCACACATTTTTCTAGAACATTTTGACCCGTGAAACCGCTGTTTTAGGGGTGTTTTGTGTACAAAATTACCAATTCGAAAAATTATGAAATTAAACCTAAAGTGAATTTTTAGTTTTTACATATTCCTGACATTTAAGATGAATATATAGTTTTGGTATATTCACAGACTTCGAGTATAATTTTATGGCAAACATTTTTCTAGAACTTTTTGACCCATGAAATCGCTATTTTAGGGGTGTTTTTTTACCCCTTTTCAGAAAAAGGACCCAATAGACCCCTTTATAGAGTAGCTAGAGGGTTAAAATGTTCCACAAAAATTTGCCCCGTAGTGTTCGAAGTAATATTGCTGAACATATGCTTTAGATAAAATGTAAGGATCAAAGGATTTTTTTATATTTTAGAATCAGCCTAAAGTTGACAACTTTTCGTATTTTTGGATTTTAAAGAAAATTAAAATTTTTATTTTTTTGTTTTTATGTTTTTTTTTAAACATGTTTTTACGCATCCAGAACTTTCTAGAACTTTTTGACCCATGAAATCGCTATTTTAGGGGTGTTTTTTTACCCCTTTTCAGAAAAAGGGCCCAATAGACCCCTATATTGAGGAGCTAGAGTGTTAAAATGTTCCACAAAAATTTGCCCCGTAGTGTTCGAAGTAATATTGCTGAACATATGCTTTAGATAAAATGTAAGGATCACAGGATTTTTTTATATTTTAGAATCAGCCTAAAGTTGGCTACTTTTCGTATTTTTCGATTTTAATTAAAATTAAAATTAAAATTTTTATTTTTTTGTTTTTATGCTTTTTTTAACATGTTGTTACGCATTTGTTCATAATACGAAGAACAAATTTTATTTTATTTTTTGTATTACAGAATTTCACATTTTTCGGGTTTTAAAAATTGAAATTTCTTTTTTTTCATTTTGTCGAACTGTTTCTCACACATTTTAAGAGATTTTGCACTCAATTTTTTTATTAGAAATTGTGGTTTCTTAGCTTTATTATGAGGCCAACACTATATTTGTGTCGAATATAGTTTGGTTGTAGTGAATATTGTAAAAAATATCCTTTTTGAACAAATGTCTGACTTTGGACTAACACAAACTTTATCCTTCAAAAGCCTTGAACGAAATATATACATATTTGGAAAGGTTGAAGGGTTCCTCGTTTTTGTAGGGTAACTTCTGCCTGCACGAAATTGCTGGCAATTTGTAGCGATTTCTAAAATATATCCGATTCCCGATTTTTAATGTTAATATCTCAAAATAATCCTTTTTACAGAACTCAAAAATGTCTACTAAAACAAAAGTTATTGAATTTTGGCCGATGGATTTTGATTCTGAACCACTGTGCGCCGTCGAGTTAGCAACAAAGTGCACATAACCTTCATATTTACCCATATATGGATTTTCTACAATCTAGATTTCAGAGACGATAATCTGCCTTAGCAATTACCTTATCATTCTTTTAACTATCCCAATTTCAAATTTGTGTGTTTCGAATACGAGTCAAGTGTGCAAAATACATAAACAAATTTGTGAAACGTGCTAGACGACAGATAATAATTTTTAAATGGACGGCGAATTTAGACACTCTACGAAAGAGATGTGTTTCAATATTAAAATATATGAAGTTTCAACTCATCATTTAGTATTTGCATTTAGAAATCTTAAAATGGACATAAAAGGACAAAAATTTAAAAAAGTATCAAATTATAGTCAAAAAAGTATTTTCCGGTATCGCAAATATATCATATCTCATTTAGAGTATGTTCAATTTTTTTTAGAGGTATGTTCTCTATACATCAGCTATGCAGTAAGAAAGTGCTGCCAAGTTAGATATAGAAATTAAGGCTGCACTGCTAAATCAGCTGTGCCTGAGAGGAGGGAAATAGGCCCACGACGTAAAGAGAATGATAAGGGGAATGGGTATAACGATGAAGGCCAAATTCTCTAAATTCCTTTTGTAAGCAGATGACTTAAAACTGTATCTTGACTTCAAAAATTAAATTCATATGCACCAATAGCAACAAACAGACATCGACAGATCGTCTTCATTATCATACAATAAAAACCTTTATCCTTCAATATGAATAAATGTTCACTACGATCTTATGTTCATACCTTTTGAGTGATCATATTTGCAATAAGGATGTAATTTTTCATGTCGTCTAAAAATGGTCCAAAAAAATACAATACATCCAAAAATAAATGAAAAATCGCCCGAAAAATGTACTAATTTTTACTATAACAAGTAAGTAAGCTTCAGTCGGTTAAACCGACTTATATATACCCTTACTCTCAGAGAACATATAAATATTGAAGTTAAAAGGACTTAAATTTTACTTAGAGCCGGATGATTTGTATGAAAGGTAGGTTCGTGGCACATGGTCCCAGCTTCTACACTCAGAAAAAAGTATGCCACGGATTAAGTAAATATGTACTAAAACTGAGGAAAATTGAACTTCGTATAGCGAGCGCTAAGGCAATAATTTCTCACATCAAGTACAAACTTTTCCTTCAAAAAATAGGACATGCTTTTAACTTGATTCCAGTTCAACTTTTCCACAAAGCAAGTAAAATTTACTCAAACTGAGGAAAAATTTTCTTCAAATCAAGTAAATCTTTACTTGATCTGAGGAAAATTTTTAAGAAATTTTACTCAAATCATGCCAAGCAAATTTATACTCAAACTGAGGAAAATATTCCGATAAAATTGTTACTCAAATTTAAGTAAATTTGTAGTCATGCCAAGTAAATTTATACTCAATCTGAGGAAAATTTTCGGAAATTTTTTAAGAAATTTTACTCAAATCATGCCAAGCAAATTTATACTCAAACTGAGGAAAATATTCCGATAAAATTGTTACTCAAATTTAAGTAAATTTGTAGTCATGCCAAGTAAATTTATACTCAATCTGAGGAAAATTTTCGGAAATTTTTCCTTAAACCAAGTAAATTTGTACTCAGCCTGACTGAAATTTTCCTTAAACCAAGTAAATTTGTATTCAGCCTGACTACGACTGATATACTGATAATTGAAATAAATTATTTCGCTTCAGAGTATGCAACACTCATGTGAAAAATGCCAACATGGTATAGTTCTCAAACGTTTCATCTTACTCATACCATAAAGAGTTGACATGACATGGCTGCGGAAGCTAGGTAGGCGCCTTCGCAGTGATTGTTTAGAGTAATATTTGAAGTACTTATGAAGAAAGTCCCGGCTAACGAACGAGAATTGCTTCCATAGACTACTACTATTCATGTATTTTTCTAAACAAACTGAAGTATTTTTTTATAAGTTCATTTACACTTGAATGTATGAGGAAAATGGCATAAATTTAATTACATTTATTTACTTTATTTGAAGTGATAAACACATTTTTAAGTAAAAAACTTCCTGGAATGGAATTTTTCCATACAAAAAAATTCTGCATTATTTTCTTTCTTAAACGCTAGTAAATTCTCTTCCGCACAAGTATGAATATACTTAATTGTAAGAAGTTTTTACTACATCCAATAAAATGTTTTTAATTAAATTTACTACCCTATTTTTGAGTATAGGGTACTATTTTTAGTACCCTAGTATAGAGTACTATTATTTCTGGCTTTGAAATAAGGAAAGTGTACTCACATCTATTTAATTTTCCTTCTCGTAAGGAAATTTTACCTAAACTGGAGTAAAATTGTTAAACTAAATTGGAGTATGGATTTTACTCAGATTTAAGAATGCTATTTTTCTGAGTGTACATTTATAAAACTATTCTAAAAGCATGATCAAATATCATGCCTGAAGGGGCGTGGCAATTTCGCCCATCTTCGAATTTAAATTAAGTTGGGGAAAATATTAGCATGTGAAAAGTTTGAATTGATTCATTAGCACCGTCCCGGAGTTATGCTATACACCAGACCGACAGACGGACGGACGGAAGGACATGGCTCAAACAACTTAAAAAGTCGTGAAACGGATTTGGTCCAAACACACTTGGGGTCTTGTTTCTGTCCCGAATAATATAAACCCTCCTACTCTGTAGAGTGAGGGTATAATAATAAAGTCATTGCCGCTTATAAAGGGTCCGCCAAATAACTTTTTTTTTGAAAATGCTATAAAAAAAAACTACTGAATATTTTCTCAAATTTCTTTTTTATTTGAAAGTACAATCCTTCCGGTTAATAATGGAAAATAATTTCATTCAAATGGCTGCTGAGGGCACCCCACAAATAATAGTCCAACGGTTGAATAGTTGAAAAAAAAAACGTTAGATGACGGACCCTATAGTTGTTGCCTTCTCAACTACACTCTTCAACTCAGTCTTAAGATTACACAATATCCAAAGTCTAATACGCCGGAGCATTCCTTTCCTTCAATTCTTCAAAATATTCGAAAGACTATTCAAAAAAAAAAGTTATTCCCCATGAAATAAAGATTAATTGCAGAAAATAAGTTTGCAATCAGTCATATGCATGGTAAGACAATGATTAACAAGTAAAAACGGCGTTAAGTTCGGCCGGGCCGATTTTTATATACCCTCCACCATGGATTGCATTCCACAGAGGCTGCCGATTTTCATAGAAGTGCAGTATTGTTACAGGAAAATATCTATTTTTTTAATATAGTCCGACCACAACAAATACAAATATTGAAAAAGTAAAGCTACCAATACGTTTACATATCAAAAACATATACTTCAAGTCAATTCAAAAAATAAATATTCTTATATTTTTATTTTTTCACAAAGCCTTAATATCATAAATATTGGTAGATAGTAGATACCAAAAATGAAAATTTTGAAAATCCATCACGTACATAGTACACAATAGCCTAACTTCACGATTCAACCAATTTTTGCCGTAAAAGTAAAAAGTACGAATTTGGAAAAATGTTTTTATTTTGCGTGGCTATGCAGCCAGAGGAATGTATACACCCAATTCCATGATTCAAGCTGCGGCCATTTTGTTGGTATCATTTTGATCCCCTTTTTCCTATTTTACCGTTTAGTTGGTACTATTTTTATCCCTCTGTACCCATTGTATCCCCTGAAAGTACGAATATGAAAAAACCTTTTATTTTATGTGTCTACGCAGTCTGAGGAATGTATATACCGAATTTCACGACTCTAGCTACGGTCACTTGGTTGGTACTATTTTTATCCCCTTTTCCATTTTAACCCCAAAAAGTACGAATTTTGAAAAATCCGTGTATTTTACTTGTCTATGCCATCAGAGGAATGTATACACCGAATTTCATTATTCTAACTGCAGCAGTTTGGTTGGTACCATTTTTATCCCTCTATTCCCATTTTACCCCTTAAAAGTACGAATTTGGAAAAAATACTTTTATATTATGTATCTACTCAATTCGAGGAATTTACACACCGAATTTCGTGTTGTCGTTTGTCATTTTCATCCCTTTTTGCCCCATTTCAACCCCTACGAATAAAAATCACTTTATGGTGCACGCTTTTGTGTCATAGGGGGAATGCGCATACAAGAATCAAGCATCAGCAGACATATTGAAAATATTTGCTTAAATACTCTAAAATATTAGTGATTATTATGGGTTTTTTCAGTTCTTGTGAGAGAAAATGTTTCCCTTTGGGTCGATTTCGCCCAGTTTCAATTCCAATCGATCTACGACTATAAGACGTATTTAGGGAACGTCTTATAGTCGTCGTCCTAGCTCCTTTCCTTTAGAGGCTAGCGTGCTTTCAACAAACGGACGGAGGGACATGGCTAGATCGTCTTAGAATTTTATGACGATCCAGAATATATATACTTAATAGGGTCGCAGGTCGATATTTCAAGGTGTTACAAACGGATTGACAAAGTTAGTATACCCCCATCCTGGAGGTGGAGGGTATAAAAATATTAAATAATAAGTATATAATAATCTGTATAAAATTATATTATTATTTTCTAGGAGATATCTAATCTGGTTATTTTAGCATAAATAGTACGACTAAATTGACCACTTTAACTCGATCTAGTACCAACTTTCCAACCACCCACTGATCTGGCTGCCCGGCTCAGTTATTCGCTTAATAACATTCATTGTTTAAAACAATCATTCATATTTTAAAACAACATTCATATTTCAAAACTTAATAACATTCATATTTTGAGCAAAAAAAAAACATAAGTAACCCTATTTTTGTCTTTAAAGACAAAACTTACCCCGAAAGTTTGCAAGACTATTTTCAGTGTGAGGGTTCTAAGAGATATGGTCGTGTTGCTTATAGTGTATCAAAATACCACCCTAGTTTATGTACTATTAAATACGATAAATATGCAAAATTGTAGGACCCCTTGTGAAACCCCCCAAAACAAAAATTAATGTTGCTGAACTTGGTGCCAGACTCACCAAGCATTGTGGCTGCATTTGATCTCATATGTGCCCATAGCAAATAATTGGCAAACCTAGGATGAACGCCGCCTTTTTACCTGTGTTCGGTGTTCTTTTAGCTAATTACTCAAAATATATATGCCGGAATGAAAACCCAGGTTTCCCGTTTCTTCGAAAGCCGCGTTTTTCAAAAATCCGACAGTCGGTCAGAGACGAAAATCCTGGTTTTCGATCTCCGTTTTGATCACTCTACTTCAGTCACATTAATCCGAAAACTTAGCACTAATAACAATAAACAATTATCTTAGTGTCCCAACTGTTAAAGAGCAGATAAATAAATACAGCTCGAACTATTTGGAAAGATTAAGTCTCCATAAAAATACCTTAACGCTTAGATTGTTAAATTATCGCTATGATAATCATCAGACTATTAAAAATACAACGTGTACTAGAGCTACACTCAGAAAAATAGCATTCTTAAATCTGAGTAAAATCCATACACCAATTTAGTTTAACAATTTTACTCCAGTTTAGGTAAAATTTCCATACGAGAAGGAAAATTAAATAGATATGAGTACACTTTCCTTATTTCAAAGCCAGAAAAAATAGAAAATAAAATTAATCGAAAATACTAGGGTGCTAAAAATAGTGCCCTATACTCAAAATAGGGTAGTAAATTTAAAAATATTTTCTTGGATCTATCAAAAAACTTCTTACAATTAAGTATATTCATACTTGTGCGGAAGAAAATTTACTAGAAAATAATGCAGAATTTTTTTGTATGGAAAAATTCCATTCCAGGAAGTTTTTACTTAAAAATGTGTTTTATCACTTCGAATACAGTAAATAAATGTAATTAAATTTATGCCATGTTCCTCATACATTCAAGTATAAATGAACTTATAAAAAAAATACTTCAGTTTGGTTAGAAAAATAGTCTATAAAGCACCTACTATCTAGCTTCCGCAGCCATGTCATGGTGAAATATCTCAACTCTTTATGGTATGAGTAATATGAAACGTTTGAGAACTATACCATGTTGTCATTTTTCATATGAGTGTTGCATACTCTGAAGCGAAATAATTTATTTCAATTATCAGTATATCAGTCGTAGTCAGGCTGAATACAAATTTACTTGGTTTAAGGAAAATTTTACTCAGGCTGAGTACAAATTTACTTGGTTTAAGGAAAAATTTTCCTCAGATTGAGTATAAATTTACTTGGTATTACTACAAATTTACTTGGTTTGAGTAACAATTTTATCGGAATATTTTCCTCAGTTTGAGTATAAATTTGCTTGGCATGATTTGAGTAAAATTTCTTAAAAAATTTCCGAAAATTGTCCTCAGATTGAGTATAAATTTACTTGGCATGACTACAAAATTACTTAAATTTGAGTAACAATTTTATCGGAATATTTTCCTCAGTTTGAGTATAAATTTACTTGGCATGTAGTAAAGATTTACTTGATTTGAAGAAAATTTTTCCTCAGTTTGAGTAAATTTTACTTGCTTTGAGGAAAAGTTGAACTGGAATCAAGTTAAAAGCATGTCCTATTTTTTGAAGGAAAAGTTTGTACTTGATGTGAGAAATTATTGCCTTAGCGCTATACGAAGTTAAATTTTCCTCATACTTTTTTCCGAGTGCACCCAATAGAAAGTAATAATTTATAGAATAAAACAAAATTTGTATTGTTAATTTAAACATTAGCCCAACAACAATGAATAATTAAAGATATACCACGAACATCAAAAAATAAAAAATTAGTAATATATTCAAATAAGATTTCTCACGCGCTGAATTCCCATAACTGTATGAATTTTAAGATATTAACACTGTGCTATTGAACTTACTTGTCTAGTATGGAATTTACTCGTTTAACAAACAGGAAAGTAACTGTATTAGTGTTGTTGTGGAAATACCAACTGATAAAAATGTTGCCACCTTATCAAGTCTGTTAATTGTAAGCTACTAAGCCGAAATTGAACAGGCCTATTATAACATTTGCCTATCACGTTTATTTTTCTAAAATAGTTTGTAATAGTTTGATGCTTACATTTTAAGAATAGCATGTGTTGAGCAATATTACTTGAAACACTACGAGGAACATTTTTGTGAAACATTTTAACCTTCTAGCACCTCAACATAGGGGTCTTTTGGGTACCTTTTGTGCAAAAGTGTAAAAAACTCTCTTAAAATAACTTTTGCACATTCTTCTGTAGAAGTGACATATGAAATCTTGTAATGCTTACATTTTAAGTATAGCATGTGTTGAGCAATATTACCTGAAACACTACGAGGAACATTTTTGTTGAACATTTTAACCTTCTAGCACCTCAATATAGGGGTCTTTTGGGTACCTTTTGTGCAAAAGGGTAAAAAAACTCTCCTAAAACATCTTTTGCACATTCTTCTGATGAAGTGACATATGAAATCTTGTGATCCCTACATTTTAAGCATAGCATGTGTTGAGCAATATTACTTGAAACACTACGAGGAACATTTTTGTGAAACATTTTAACCTTCTAGCACCTCAATATAGGGGTCTTTTGGGTACGTTTTGTGCAAAAGTGTAAAAAAGTATCCTAAAACCACTTTTGCACATTCTTCTGATGAAGTGACAATGAAATCTTGTGATCCTTACATTTTAATTATAGGATGTGTTCGGCAATATTTCTTAAAACACTACGAGGAACATTTTTGTTGAACATTTTAACCTTCTAGCACCTCAATATAGGGGTCTTTTGGGTACCTTTTGTGCAAAAGTGTAAAAAACTCTCCTAAAACAACTTTTGCACATTCTTCTGATGAAGTGACATATGAAATCTTGTGATCCTTACATTTTAAGTATAGCATGTGTTGGGCAATATTACTTAAAACACTACGGGGAACATTTTTGTGAAACATTTTAACTTTCTAACACCTCAATATAGGGGTCTTTTGGGTACGTTTTGTGCAAAAGTGTAAAAAAGTATCCTAAAACAACTTTTGCACAATCTTCTGATGAAGTGACATACGAAATCTTGTGATCCTTACATTTTAATTATAGAATGTGTTCGGCAATATTTCTTAAAACACTACGAGGAACATTTTTGTTGAACATTTTAACCTTCTAGCACCTCAATATAGGGGTCTTTTGGGTACGTTTTGTGCAAAAGTGTAAAAAAGTATCCTAAAACAACTTTTGCACATTCTTCTGATGAAGTGACAATGAAATCTTGTGATCCTTACATTTTAAGTATAGCATGTGTTGGGCAATATTACTTAAAACACTAGGAGGAACATTTTTGTAGAACATTTTAACCTTCTAGCACCTCAACATAGGGGTCTTTTAGGTACGTTTTGTGAAAAAGTGTAAAAACAACTTTTGCACATTCTTCAGATGAAGTGACATATGAAATCTTGTGATCCTTACATTTTAAGCATAGCATGCGTTGAGCAATATTACTTGAAACACTACCAGAAAAATTTTTGTGGAACATTTTAACGTTCTAGCTCCTCAAGATAGGTGTCTTTTGGGTACCTTTTGTGCAAAAGTGTAAAAAACTCTCCTAAAACAACTTTTGCACATTCTTCTGATGGAGTGACATATGAAATCTTGTGATCCTTACATTTTAATTATAGAATGTGTTCGGCAATATTTCTTTTAACACTACGAGGAACATTTTTGTGGAACATTTTCACCCTGTAGCTCCTCCATATAGGGGTCTTTTGAGTAGCGTTTGTGCAAAAGTGTAAAAAACACCCCTAAAACAGGGGTTTAACAGCGCAAAATGTTCTACAAAAATTTGGGCCATAAAATTCTACTCGAAGTCTCTGAATACTGAAAGACTCAAAACTCAACTTAAATGCCAGAAATACGATAAAACTTCATCATACATTTTAGGGTTAATTTTGTACTTTTTCCGAATTCCTGCCAAAATGAACCACAACCCACTGAATTTTAAGGGGGGTGAAGGGTAAAAATATTCTACGTTAAATTTCACTATAAGTCACCGAACAAAAGAAAACTGGCGATATAATATTTATAAATAAAATATCTGTACCAAGAAATTGTTGACTTGAAAAGAGCAGCCACAATATAAATATAAGACCCTGAATCGCCAGTGGATTGTGGGAGACCTTTATTATGAAACTTACCAACAACAATTTCTGTTCTTAATGAAATAAAACCCAAATGAAATAAAGTAATCCCCAAAACAAAAAAACAACAATGATAAATGGCATTATTTCATAAAATCCACAAATTAAAAATGAAATCTTTGAGAATTTATTTTTCAACTTTAGACTACTTCTAAGCCTGACTTTATTGTATACCCATTTGAACGTTTTGCCTCCAATTCGTCGTGCTTGTTTAGACCCACCATTCGCTCACTTTTGCGCCACAACCAATCGGCCGTCTCGTCGTCTCGTGCCTTGGCCCATAACTTTCTCAAAGTCATGTTATCGTAATAGCCTCCCGTTTGTTGCTCCAGCTCCGGATCCAAAGCCAAATACAAGATCGTTTGAATCCCTCCTCTGGGGGAACGCAGCAATAATTTCCGGGCGAATATAAATTTTAAAATGCTATTATAACGACCCACTTCAGTGTGCACGACACCGGGATGTATACAATTCACGGTGACCCGGGAGCCCTTCAGTATCCGAGCCAATTTGCGGGTAAACAAAATATTGGCCAATTTACTCTGGCCATAGGCCATAAGAGGATAGTAGCTCTGCTCACTGTTAATGTCCTCCTTTTGGATGCTGCCTATACAATACAAAAGTGAGGTGACCACCACAATACGACTGGGCGCCGAGGCCTTCAGTTTCTCCAACAGCAAACAGGTCAAGAGGAAGTGGCCCAAATGATTGACGGCAAACTGCTGCTCATAACCATCCACTGTCAACGTGCGGGGCGTACTAGATATGCCCGCATTATTGATGAGCAAATCCAGGCGTTCCTCCTCCGCGTTAAACTTGGCGGCGAAGTCACGCACCGATTGCAACGAGGCCAAGTCCAGGGTGCGATTGAAGACTTGGCTATTGCCCGTTAGCTGGATAATTTCTAGGCGGGCCTTTTCACATCTCGCGAAATCGCGACAGGCCATGTAGACGCGGGCTCCTCGTCGAGCCATTTCCAGAGCCGTCTCCTTGCCTAGGCCGGTATTGCTGCCGGTCACAATGACCACTTTGCCCTCCGCACGAGTGGGCTTCGTGTACATGGGACCCTCGCGCCATTTGCAATAGTATAGCCCTATGACCAGCAGTATGACCAGATGTAAGGCCAGACTGCAGAACGCGAAAGCATAGTACGAGTTGCCTCCAAAACAAATGATACGATACAAAAGGCTGTTGTGAAACCCAGTAAAGAATATCATAATGCTGCGGTTTAGATCAGATGTTATGTTCCCTGTACGGCGTTGTTCTAGTCACTGCTCGGCTGCGAAGTTGAACTTGTAATTGAAATTTGCCTACTGCGTTTTTTGTTTTCGATATCTCGTTTATTTATACATATATTCGATTGCTATTCCGCACTCGTCTAAGTCCGTTCACCAGCTACAGAGATCTAACTCAGTCTAATTGTCGCTCTAACTGCCCTATATTTGCCTTCTATAACGAGAGGCATGACGTGAAGCAGAACTTGTAAGGCCTCCGTATCTGTTGTTCGCTTATGCTAATACAGGTCATTCCCTGCACCCTTTCCAGCGGGTCCACCCCTTCTCAATGACCGTCCACCAAAACAAGATTTCGACAATCAGATACGATTTTTGGCGGGGGTACAGGGTGATGATAGCTTTCCTTAGGGTATAAAAATGCTTAAATATTCTAAATGTTAGGGAGTACTTTCAGTCCTTGTTAGGGAAAAATTGTTCCCTCTGGGCCGATTTCGCCCGCATTCAAACCCAACCGATCTGCAACCATAAGACACATTTAGGGAAATTTTGAACCTCCTAGCTCATTTCGTTCGGTCGCTATCGTACTTTCAACAGACAGACGGACACGACTCAGAATATATATATATACTTTATGAAGTCTCCGGTGCATATTTTAAGGTGGAGGGTATAAAAATGGACCAAAAAATAAATAAAAATAACCCAAAAACCAAAATTTGAAAAATCGCCCAAAACTTGACTATTTTTAATATGAAAAGTAAAGTCATACAAGAAATCGTCCATAAAATGTACCAAAACAAGTAAGTAAGCTTCAATCGGATAAACCGACTTATATGTACCCTTACTCTGAGAGAACATATATGCGGAAGTTATAAGAAATTAAATTTTACATAGCGTAGGATAGATTTGTGTGGAAGGTGCTAGAAGGTTCGTGGCACATGGTCCCAGCTACCACATTTTTAAAATAGTTGGATTCCGTACACCAGTATAGCAATTGTGAAGGATTTAATTTTACCTAGGATACAGACAATTGTGTGGGAAGGGGCGAATGTAACCTCTATAAAAGCATTACCAAATGTGAAATATCACAGTATTCCGATCATCCGTATAGAAGATATAACAGATTTAATTTTACCTAGTTTAGGGTGATTTGTATGGGAGGTACCAGAAGGGGTGTGGCAATATCACTCATATTTCACGCGACTATAACTTCTATAAAAGCATTAGCAAATGTGAAATCTCACAGTATTCCGATCATTCGTATAGAAGCTACAACAGATTTAATTTTACCTAGTTTAGGGTGATTAGTGTGAGAGGTACCAGAAGGCGTGTGGCAATACCGCCCATATTTCACGCGACTGTAACCTCTATATAAGCAGTACCAAATGTGAAATCTCACAGTATTCCGATCATTCGTATAGAAGATATAACAGATTTAATTTTACCTAGTTTTGGGTGATTTATGTGAGAGGTCCCAGAAGGCGTGTGGCAATATCGCTCATATTTCACGCGAATGTAACCTCTATATAAGCATTACCAAATGTGAAATCTCACTGTATTCCGATCATCCGTATAGAAGATATAACAGATTTCATTTTACCTAGTTTAGGGTGATTTGTGTGAGAGGTACCAGAGAGCGTGTGGCAATATCGCCAATATTTCACGCGAATGTTACCTCTGTAAAAGCATTACCAAAAAAATGTGAAATCTCACAGTATTCCGATCATTCGTATAGAAGCTATAAAAGATTTAATTTTACCTAGTTTAGGGCGATTTGTGTGGGAGGTACCAGAATTCGTGTGGCAATATCGCCCATTTTTCACGCGACTGTAACCTCTATAACAGCATTACCAACTGTGAAATCTCACAGTATTCCGATCATCCATATAGAAGATATAACAGATTTAATTTTACCTAGTTCAGGGTGATTTGTGTGGGAGGTACCAGCAGGCGTGTGGCAATATCGCCAATATTTCACGCGAATGTAACCTCTATAAAAACATTGCCAAATGTGAAATCCCACAGTATTCCGATCATTCGTATAGAAGATATAACAGATTTAATTTTACCTAGTTTAGGGTGATTTATGTGAGAGGTCCCAGAAGGCGTGTGGCAATATCGCTCATATTTCACGCGAATGTTACCTCTATAAAAGCAATAGCAAATGTGAAATCTCACAGTATTCCGATCATCCGTATAGAAGATATAACAGATTTCATTTTACCTAGTTTAACGTGATTTGTGTGGGAGGTACCAGAAGGGGTTTGGAAATAACGCCAATATTTCAGGCGAATGTAACCTCTATAAAAGCATTGCCAAATGTGAAATCTCATAGTATTCCGATCATCCGTATAGAAGATAAAACAGATTTAATTTTACCTAGTTTAGGGTGATTTGTGTGGGAGGTACCAAAAGGCGTGTGACAATATCGCCCATATTTCACGCCCAATGTAACCTCTATAAATGCATTAGCAAATGTGAAATCTCACAGTATTCCGATCATCCTTATAGAAGATATAACAGATTTAATTTTCTCTAGTTTAGGGTGATTTGTGTGGGAGGTACCAGAAGGCGTGTGGCAATAGCTCCCATATTTCACGCGACTGTAACCTCTATAAAAGCATTACCAAATGTGAAATCTCACAGTATTCCGATCATCCGTATAGAAGATATAACAGATTTAATTTTACCTAGTTTAGGGTGATTTGTGTGAGAGGTACCAGAAGGGGTGTGGCAAAATCGCTCATATTTCAGGCGAATGTAACGTCTATAAAAGCATTGCCAAATGTGAAATCTCATAGTATTCCGATCATTCGTATAGAAGATATAACAGATTTAATTTTACCTAGTTTAGGGTGATTTGTTTGAGAGGTACCAGAAGGCGTGTGACAATATCGCCAATATTTCACGCGAATGTAACCTCTACAAAAGCATTGCCAAATGTGAAATCTCATAGTATTCCGATCATTCGTATAGAAGATATAACAGATTCAATTTTACCTAGGTTAGGGTGATTTATGTGGGAGGTACCAGAAGGCGTGTGACAATATCGCCAATATTTCACGCGAATGTAACCTCTATAAAAGCATTACCAAATGTGAAATCTCACAGTATTCCGATCATTCGTATAGAAGATATAACAGATTTAATTTTACCTAGGTTAGGGTGATTTATGTGGGAGGTACCAGAAGGGGTGTGGCAATATCGCCCATATTTCACGCGACTATAACCTCTATAAAAGCATTACCAAATGTGAAATCTCACAGTATTCCGATCATCCGTTTAGAAGATATAGCAGATTTAATTTTACCTAGTTTAGGGCGATTTGTGTGGGAGGTACCAGAATTCGTGTGGCAATATCGCTCATTATTCACGCGTCTGTAACCTCTATAACAGCATTACCAACTGTGAAATCTCACAGTATTCCGATCATCCGAATAGAATATATAACAGATTTAATTTTACCTAGTTTAGGGTGATTTGTGTGGGAGGTAGCAGCAGACGTGTGGCAATATCGCCCATATTTCACGCGAATGTAACCTCTATAAAAGCATTACCAAATGTGAAATCTCACAATATTCCGATCATCCGTATAGAAGATATAGCAGATTTAATTTTACCTAGTTTAACGTGATTTGTGTGGGTGGTACCAGAAGGCGTGTGGCAATATCGCCCATATTTCATATTTCCCATCATCCGTATAGAAGATATAACAGATTTCATTTTACCTAGTTTAGGGTGATTTATGTGAGAGGTCCAAGAAGGCGTGTGACAATATCGCTCATATTTCACGCGAATGTAACCTCTATAAAAGCATTACCAAATGTTAAATCTCAATGTATTCCGATCATCCGTATAGAAGATATAACAGATTTAATTTTACCTAGTTTAGGATGATTTGTGTGGGAGGTACCAGAAGGCGTGTGGCAATATCGCCCATATTTCACGCGAATGTAACCTCTATAAAAGCAATAGCAAATGTGAAATCTCACAGTATTCCGATCATCCGTATAGAAGATATAACAGATTTAAGTTTACCTAGTTTAGGATGATTTGCGTGGGAGGTACTGGAAGGCGTGTGGCAATATCGCCAATATTTTTCGTCAACAGTCCTAAAAAAGTGAACCTTATAATGAGTTAAAATGAACTAAAATTTAGGAAAATTGAATCAAGTTCAAACTTTTCTTGAAATTAGTACTAAAACCAAGTAAACCAAATTTACTCAAACTGAGGAAAATTCCAGTAAGTTTTTCCTTGAACCAAGTACATTTTTACTAAATCTAAGTAAAATGTTGCTGAAATTTTCCTAAATCTAAGCAAATTTTTCCTAACACCAAATAAATTTTTACTAAATTTAAGTAAAATTTTCCTAAAACTAAGTAAATTTTTACTAAATCTTGGTAAAGTTTTGCTGAAATGTTCTTAAAACTATGTAAATTTTACTCAAATCAAGTAAATATTTACTCAAACTGAGGACAATTTTGTTGATTTTTTCCTTGCAACAAGTAATTTTTTACTTAAACTGAGGAAAATTTTATTTGATACAAGGAAAAAAGTGAAATTAAAATTTAACTAAAAAAATCAAAAAAATAGTTTTGCTTCAGAGTATGCAAAACTGATACACAAAATGAAAACATGAAATATTTCTCAAAAGTTTCATGATACCTCTGTCATAAAGAGTGGAGCTATTACTTCATCTTGCTAAGGCAAGATAGACGACTTCGCAGTGGTTGTTTAGAATAATTCTTAAAGTATTTGAGAAATAAGTCTGTATACGAACGAGAATTGCTGCTTAGATTAATATTCAAGACAACAATTTCAAGTGATTTTTTTATATGTTCATTCGTACTAGTCAGTCTATGGCGTAATGATAAATGACGTTAATTTGAGTATGTGTGATTACGTGAGCGTTCAGAAACCATTCATATTTTATTGGCAGCATCTTCGAGAAATATTTTGATACATACGTCCGACAGACATCGTCCGTAAAATTGCATTTCAGTAAGCCATCTATCAGTACACTCAAAGGTATTTATCAGTGCTGTAAAAGAGACAGCAGATTTGTATATGCTATATAAAAAATGATACTCCAATACTTTTTCGCAGAAACGAAGAATTTCGTCTCACCAATAGATTTTTACATAAATATTAATTTAGAGGTAAATTACTTTTCAATAATTTCATTCCAACTATATAGTTAAGCCACGGGTTAGCATCAAGCAAATTATTTGCTTTTATTAAGAATGTTTTTAGATTTCATTATGAAAATAAACAAATATAAAATTACCAAAAGATTTTGTTATTAAATTTCCAGACTTTTATTGTAGTACACAATTAAAAGTTCATAAGATATTGCTCTAGTCAAATGTCAAGAAGTGGTATTGGTTAATTAAAATTAAACTTTTCCGAACAATTCGGTGTCCATTAGCGAAATTAGCATTACACAATCATGAAATTGGCACAATTCGTTTAGTTTGTTTGTATTTTTCATAACCTTTGTCCGAAATTCAAGAAAGTGTCCACGATTTTTTATGTAATTATCATGTTTTAATGATTTTACTGAAAAATTACCATTTCAGACGAGTTATTTCAAAATGAACTTTAAAATTCTATATTTTTTGCTTCAGAAAGTCTAGATGGTTTTAAAAAAGTATATGTTCGAAACCTCTCTGGGGGGTTTGTGGGTTCAAACCCCTTGCACAGGGCCCAGCAGGGAAATATATTTTTTAATATAGCCGAACCAAAGCAAATATTGAAAAAATAAATATAATATTTTTATTATTTCAAACCACGCTTACAACTATATATCGAAATAATACTTCAGGTCAATTCATAAAATAAATATTCTTATATTTATATTTTCAAAAAAGTCTAAGTACCATAAATATTGGTAGATAGTGGGTCTACAGTTTGTTGTATTTCCATTCTATTTTAATTCCAAAAGTACAAATTTTGAAAATCCATTATCTCACGTACACAGTGCAAGATAACCTAACTTCATGATTCAACAAATTTTTGCCGTAAAAGTAAAAAAAGTACGAATTTGGAAAAATCTTTTTATTTTGCGCGTCTATGCAGTCAGAGTAATGTATACACCGAATTCCATGATTCTAGCTGCGGCAATTTTGTTGGTACCATTTTTATCCCCTTTTTCCTATTTTATCACCCTAACGTACGACTATCTAAAATCTCTTTATTATACGTGTCTACGCTATTAGAGGGATGTAAACACTGAATTTCATCATTCTAGCTGTATTCGTTTAGTTGGTACTATTTTCATCCCTCTGTACCCATATCCCTTACATATCCATTGAAAGTACGAATTTAGAAAAACCTTTTATTTTTCGTGTCTACGTAGTCAGAGGGATGTATACTCCGAATTCCATGACTGTAGCTGCGGTCATTTGGTTGGTACTATTTTTACCCCCTTTTTCGACTTTAACCCCAAAAAGTAGGAATTTGGAAAAACCTTTTATTTTTCGTGCCTACATAGTCAGAGGAATGTATACTCCGAATTTCATGACTGTAGCTGCGGTCATTTGGTTGGTACTATTTTTATCCCCTTTTTCGACTTTAACCCCAAAAAGTAAGAATTTGGAAAAACCTTTTATTTTTCGTGCCTACATAGTCAGAGGAATGTATACTCCGAATTTCATGACTGTAGCTGCGGTCATTTGGTTGGTACTATTTTTATCCCCTTTTTCCATTTTAACCCTAAAAAGTACGAATTTCGACAAAACCTTTTATTTTTCGTGTCTACTTAGTCAGAGTGTCCCCTTAAAGTACGAATTTGGGAAAACCTTTTATTTTTCGTGCCTACGTAGTCAGAAGAAAGTATACTCCGAATTTCATGACTGTAGCTGCGGTCATTTGGTTGGTACTATTTGTATCCCCTTTTTCCATTTTAACCCTAAAATGTACGCATTTGAAAAAACTTTTATTTTTCGTGCCTACGTAGTCAGAGGAATGTATACTCCGAATTTCATGGCTGTAGCTGCGGTCATTTGGTTAGTTTGGTTAGCCCTCTATTCCCATTTTACCCCTTAAAAGTACGAATTTGAAAAAAATAATTTTATATTATGTATCTTTTTTTATTAGAGGAACGTACACACCGAATTTCTTGTTTCTAGCTGTTGTCGTTTGGTAGGTACCATTTTTATCCCTTTTTGCCCCACTTTACCCCCTACGAATAAGAAACACTTTATGGTGCACGTTTTTGTTATGGGGGGAATGCGCATAACCAATATCAAGTAAGTACAAGCAGACATATCAAAAAAACATGCCTAATTGCTGTAAAATATAAGGGATTATTATGGATATATTTAGTCCTTGTGAGGGAAAAATTTTTCCCTTTGGACCGATATCGCCCAGTTTCAATTCCAACCGATCTGCGACTATAAGCACATTTATTGAAAATTTTAACGCACTAGCTCCTTTCCTTTAGAGGCTAGCGTGCTTTCAACAGACGTACGGAGGGACATTGCTAGATCGTCTTAGAATTTTATGACGATCAAGAATATATATACCTTATAGGGTCTCAGGTCGATATTTCAAGGTGTTACAAACGGAATGATAAAGTTAGTATAACCCCATCCTGGAGGTAGAGGGTATAAGAATAAACCAAAATTTGAAAAATTGCCCAAAATTTGACTAATTTTTAATACGAAAATAAAAATGTGCCAAAAAAATTGTTGGGTCATTTTCATATCAAAAAAAGTCCACAAATTTTACTAATTTTTAATAAAATGGTAAATGAAAAATCACCCAGAAATTTATTTTATTTTTATTTATTTTATTTAATATGAATTACAATACAAAGTAAATTTATATTCTAATTTTGGGTCCAGGGATTGAGCCGGGGCGACTAAGACCATTGTAGCTAGTTATTGCAGCGACAGATCAGAGCCTCTGGTGGGAATCGAACCCACAACCCCCACGCTGATAGCCGAGCACGCTACCAACTCTACTACCGGGGCGCTCTAAAACCCAAAAATATATCTCATCAACATGAAAAACAATAAAACCGCAAAAGAAAAAATGGAAAATCGCTCAAAATGTTTTAATCTAATTTTTAATAAAAAATTAAATGTAAAATCGTCCAAAAAATTTACTAATTTTTAATAAAAAAAATGGGCCCAAAAATATAGCGCATCTGAGGTATGTCCAAAGCATCAACATGAAACATCGTCCGATGAAAAATGTCAAAAAAATAATGAAAAATTACCCTAATCAAAAAATGAGCCAAAAATTAAAATAACCCAAAATAATAAAATAAATTTTGTCTAAAAATAAATGAAAAATGTAAAATCGCCCCAAAAAATTGTAATCATTTTTCATATGAAAATTCGCTCAAAAATTTGAATAATTTTTAATATGAAAAGTCGCTCAACATACATGTTATCTTCGGCCGGACTTAAAGATTTTCTCCTCTGGGGAAAAATGTAAAATTTCAAAAAAAAAATAAAAAAAATGGGTTATTTTTCATATGAAAATTCGTCCAAAAATTTTAATAATTTTTAATATGAAAAATCGCCCAAAATAGATTTTATCTTAGCCAGGACTTATAGATTTTCTCTCCAGGGGTATGTCCAAAGCTGGCTATGCACAGTAAAGATTTTCTGCGTTACCGGCCTTTGGCAGGGATCAAAGATTTTCTCCTCTGGGGCGATGTTTAATTTTTGTTTCTGAGGTATTTTTTTCACCCAAATGATAAATATGAACATGGGAAATTTCATCATCATCATCTTGGGAACATTCATCATCATTCATATGACTACCACGACTCGGCTCGGCAGTACCTCATCTCAACCAAGCCAATTTTTCAATACATCCCAAAATCAACAACAAACAATGACTCGCTGTGAATGCATTGGCTTCTAAATGGTCACGTGTGGGTTCTCAGAAACCCATATGCGGCAATTTTGCTTATTGACATAGCCACCGAGATGAAAATGAGCTTGATGAAGGCTGAACTGAAGACCGACCACTTCTCGAAAAGTTATCCACATAAATTTCTTACAGTTTCCGTTAAAGACTCACTACTTTGGAAGTAAGTTTTTAATATTTTCCAATTTTTTTCGAGCGTATAGCGTCCCATTTAGCAAATGTCAAAAAATGAACATAAAAAAAATAAAAATTATTTAATGCACAGTTCATGCAAATGTGGTAATTTCAACTGAAACAGGTTAATTGATGTGAATTTAAATACACAGAAATACAAAGCGGGGGTCCAGACTCCAATGTGATGTTCATTCAATTTAAAAAAAAAAACTCACATAGGCAAGAGCTGCGCTCGCTGGCCGGCATAATCCCGGCACAAAATAGCAACTATATTAAATATTCTTATTAAATATTCATCTTTATAATAAATCAAGAAAGTGACAAACTAAAATGGAAGTGCCTGGTGACTTAGAGCAAGAAAAGGCCATAGAATTTTTACAAAAATGGTTCGAGGCTAACAAGAAACTACCCAAGAAAATTGGTAAGTTTTCAAAACGGTGTTACAGGAAAATGTTAAATTTTTTAATATAGCCAAAAGAAAACAAATAAAAATATTGAACAAAATAATTTTAAAAATAAGTAAAACTTTATATACCCCCATCATGGATTGCATTCCACAATGCATTCGTAGAAGTGCAGTAATATTACAGGAAAATATATCTTTTTTTTTTAAATAGCCAAACCAAAACAAATACAAATATTTGAAAAATAATTTTATAAATAAATATAATATTTTTATTATTTCAAATCACGCTTAGAAGGCAAGGTAATCAATACGTTTACATATCGAAATAATACTTCAAGTCAATTCAAAAAATAAATATTCTTATATTTATATTATCAAAAAGCTTAAATACCACAAATATTGGTAGATAGTGGGTGCGACAGTTGGTTGCATTTCCATCCTATTTTAATTCCAAAAAGTACAAATTTTGAAAATCCATTATCTCTCACGTACACAGTGCAAGATATGCTAAATTCATGATTCAACCAATTTTTTCCGTAAAAGTCAAAAAGTACGAATTTGGAAAAATATTTTTATTTTGCGAGTCTACGCAATTAAAGGGCTGTAGACACCGAATTTTATCATTCTAGCTGTAGCCGTTTAGTTGGTACCATTTTTATCCCTATGTTCGCATTGTATCGCTTGAAAGTACGAATTTGGAAACCCCTTTTTATTTTGCGTGTCTACGCAGTCAGAGGAATGTATACTCCGAATTTAATGACTCTAGTTGCGGTCATTTGTGTAGTACCATTTTTATCCCCTTTTTCCTATTTTACCCCCTTAAAAGTACGATTTCTAAAATCTCTTTATTTTACGCTTCTAAGCAATTAGAGGCATGTACACACGGAATTTCATCATTGTAGCTGTAGTCGTTTAGTTGGTACCATTTTTATCCCTCTGTTCCCATTGTATCCCTTGAAATGCGAATTTGGAAAAACCTTTTTATTCATCATGTCTACGCAGTCAGAGTAATATATTCACCGAATTCCATAATTCTAGCTACGGTCATTTGGTTGGTACCATTTTTATCCCCTTTTTCCATTGTAACCCCAAAAAGTACGAATTTCGAAAAATCCCTTTATTTTACGTGTCTACGCAATTAGAGGGATGTACACACCGAATTTCATCATTCGAGCTGTAGTCGTTTAGTTGGTACCATTTTTATTCCTCTGTTCGCATTGTATCCCTTTAAAGTACGAATTTGGAAAAACCTTTTCATTTGTTGTGTCTACGCAGTCAGAGGAATGTATATTCCGAATTTCATGAATCTAACTGCGTTCCTTTGGTCGGTACGATTTTTATCCCCTTTTCCATATTACCCCCTTAAAAGTACGACTTTCTAAAATATCTTTATTTTACGTGTCTACGCAATCTGAGGAATGTATACATTAAATTTCATTATATTAGGTGCAACCACCTGGTTGGTACCATTTTTATCCCTCTCCCTCCCATTATATCCCTTGAAAGTACGAAGTTGGAAAAAACCTTCTTTTTCCGTGTCTACGCAGTCAGAGGAATGTATATTCAGAATTTCATGAATCTAACTGCGTTCCTTTGGTTGGTACGATTTTTATCCCCTTTTTTCATTGTAACCCCAAAAAGTACGAATTTCGATAAATCCCTTTATTTTACTTGTCTACGCAATTAGAAAGATGTACACATTTCATCATTCGAGCAGTAGTCGTTTAGTTGGTACCATTTTTATCCCTCTGCCTCCCATTGTATCCCTTGAAAGTACGAATTTGGAAAAAAAAACTTTTTATTTTTCGTGTCAGAGGAATGTATACTCCGAATTTCATGAATCTAACTGCGCTCCTATGGTTGGTACGATTTTTATCCCCTTTTTCTATTTTGACCCAAAAAGTACGAATTTCGAAAAATCTTTTATTTTAAGTGTCTACGCAATCAGAGGAATGTATACACCGAATTTCATTATTCCAGGTGTAGCCGTTTGGTTGGTACCATTTTTATCTCTCCGTACCCATTGTATCCCTTAAAAGTACGAATTTGGAAAAAATACTTTTGTATTATCTATCTACTCAATCACAGGAATGTACACATCGAATTTCGTGTTTCTAGAAGTCGCCCCCAGAGGGGTTAAAGGTTATACCGACCCCTATTGATTTTCCCACCCTAACATTTTTTTGAACACACATACTCCCTATCTCCTCTCGTTAAGGGGGCTACCATAAAAACATATTTTTTTATAAAATTTGTTCCCACTGCTCTTACGGGCCCAAGTAGGCCGCTAGTGGAGTCAAATATATGACAGACTCTCAATATTTTTTCAACCCCGCATTTTCTCTAAACATACCTATCTTCAAGCCTTAAGGTTGTCCCCATACGAATTTTTATTTTTTATAATTTTTGTTATGACAGTTAAGGCCCAAAACTGCCCCGGAGTCGCCCCCAGAGGGGTCAAATGTAATACTGATAATACTCATTAATTTTCCCTCCAACTATTATTATTTTTCCCGAACAAACTTACTCCTTATACCCCCTCCTTAATAGGGCTCCCATACAAAAACTAATTTTTAAAAGATTAGCTCACACCATTCTAACTGCCTCAAGAAGGCCTCAAGGTGGGGGATGCATGTATGACCAACACCCAATATTTTTCAGCCCCAATATTTTCTGAGAAGGAGCCTAACCACATTTTTTTATTTTTTACGAAGGAAAGGCCCAAATCTGCCCCCTAGTCACCCCTAGATGGCAGGCATGTAAGATGGGCCCATTAATTTTCTCTCCCCAAATATTTTCCCCAAACATACCTGCCCCCTATATCCACTCTCGTTGAGGGAGCTCCCATACAAAAACTATTTTCAAAAAAATTAGCTCCCACCACTTTAACTGTCCCAAGGAGGCCGCAAGGGGAGTCAAATGCATGATCAACCCCTAAAATTTTCTCAGAACGTACCTAACCTCTATCTTCAACCCTTAAGATGGTCTCCATACTTTTTTTTATATTTTTTATGAAAGGAAGGCCCAAAACTGACCGGCAGTATACCCTAGAGGGGAGAAGTGTAAGCGTAACCGCCATTAGGTTTTCCTCCTCAATATTTTCTCCAAACATACCTACCCTCTATAACCACTTCTTAAGGGGGGAAGCCTATGGACTCCATATAATGCTTTAGGTGGCTCCCAAAATTTTTATTTATTTTTAAAAAATAAATAAATACAATCAAATAATGCCCACCTTCATTTGTACTTCTTTTTCAGATCGTATCTATTTAACCCGTCTATATCTGCGTTCTTCCAGAGATGTGGAGGCGACCAAAAAACTTGTAGAACTTAATTACAGCATACGACTCAAGAGTCCACACATCTTCATAGAACGTGATCCCACCGATGAAGACACGCGCAACACGCAGGCTTATCTGTAAGTATCCCGTAACACGCATGCGCGATCAGAGATCATCTTCTAGTCCTGATTGGTATAAACCTAACCATATATCCTAACCTGTTGGCCATATTTTCTATATAGTGATATCTTCTCGCTGCCCGGTTTGACACCAGATACGAATTATCACATCACCATCTATCGGTTTTTCCATCCAGATCATAATATGGTAGCCGCCGATCATAATCAGTTCTCCTCCCCAGAGTAATTGTCAAGCCACTGTTCCCCTTTTCAGGTACATTTCACTGAGGACCTCAAAACCTGCATGTTGGTCATCGACAGTCGTTGGTCTATGCCGGATGTGGAAACGAGTGTTTCGGGCCTGTTGGCCGAAGGCGAGATATTTATTATTGATATGAGTGTGATAGGCATGAAACATTGCGCTCACATTACAGTTGGTTCGGTGCGCACAATCATTCGATTTATGCAGCAAGCCTACCCGGAACATATCAGAGCCATTCATCTGATAAACTGCCCAACGTATGTGAATAAGATACTGGCTATCTTGAAAGTTTTCATGAGTAGGCAATTGTTTCAGATGGTATGTTCATGGAATTTCATGGAATACGAAAATGTGTGTGTGTGTGTAATATTTGTCATATCCCTTTTCAGATAAAATGTCACAGCAATGGTTTGGAAACGCTTTACGAGCAGGTTCCCCGGGAAATGCTGCCCAAAGAATATGGTGGCAACTCTGGTGAAATATCTGCTTTACGTGATCAGTGTGCACAGATGCTGCTGGAGAAAAGGTTTGATTAGCTCTGCTACAGTGTTGCCCTTTTCAAATAGTAACAAAGATTTTATTGCTTCTTCCTAACAGAGACTATCTTATGGATCCGAACTATTGGAAAGTACAAAAATCGTAACAAGGACATGGATACAGAAAAAATATATAGAAGGAGTTATATATATTAAGCAGTCCAATAAAATAGCTAAAATTCATCAAAAAAACGATAAAAAAATTACTAGATTTTCCATGTTTTCAAAAATACCCGAATTCCCAAAGTGGGGAAAATGTGTTCCAAATTAAAAATACCTAAAATTCAACAAATAGTTAAAAACGTTAAAAAATTCTTGATTTTCAAATTTTCCACAAAATACCTGAATTCCCAAAATGGGGAAAATATGTTCCAAAATTGGGGATTTTTTTATTAAAAATACCTAAAATGCATCAAAAATTAAAAACGATAAAAAATTACTAGATTTTCCATGTTTTCAAAAAAACACGAATTCCCAAAGTGGGGAAAATGTGTTCCAAAATTGGGGATTTTTTAAATGTTTTTTTTTATTAAAAATACCTAAAATTTATCAAAAAGATAAAAACGATGAACAAATTACTAGATTTTCCATGTTTTCCAAAAATACGCGAATTCCCAAAGTGGGGAAAATGAGTTCCAAAACTGGGAATTTTTTATTAAAATAGTTTTTTGTTAAAAATACCTGAAATTCATCAAAAAGATAAAAACGATGACAAAATTACTGCAGCTTTCCATGTTTTCCAAAAAATGCCGATTTCCCTTTCCGATTTGGCTCAGTTACAATCCCAACCAATCTACGACGAATAGCCTTTGTTTCTTTCTAATAGCCTTATTTTCGTTCTCTTACTGGCCCAAGGAGGCCGCTAGTGGAGTCAAATGTATGACCGACTCCCAATATTTTTTCAACCCTCGCATTTTCTCTGAACATATCTATATTTTATATTTTTTGTGAAAGAAATGCCCAAAACTGCCCGACAATAGACCCTATAGGGGAGAAGTATAAGACTGACCCCATTAGCTTTCCCTCCTCAACATTTGCCCCAAACATACCTACCCCCAACACCACTCCTTAATGGGACTCCCATACAAAAACTATTTTTTAAAAAATTAGCTCAAACCACTCAAACTGGGGCCTCCTAAGGAGGCCCCAAGCATAAATAAAAAATAGATTAAAAAAGATTTTTTATTAAAAATACCTGAAATTCATCAAAAAGATAAAAACGTTGAAAAAATGACTGCATCTTTCATGTTTTCCAAAAAAATACGCGAATTCCTAAACTGGGGAAAATGTGTTCCAAAATTGGGGATTTTTATTAAAAGTACCTAAAATTCATGAAAAAGATAAAAACGATGAACAAATTACTAGATTTTCCTTGTTTTCCAAAAAATACGCGAATTCCCAAAGTGGGGAAAATGTGTTCCAAAATTGGGGATTTTTTTATTAAAATGGATTTTTTTTTTTAAATACCAAAAATTCATAAAAAATTTAAAAACGATAAAACATTACCATGTTTTTCACAAAAAAAAAGTGAATTACCAAAGTGGGGAAAATATGTTCTAAAATTGGGATTTTTTTTTTAAAATGATTTTTTATTTAAAATACCTAAAATTCATCAAAGAGTTAAAAACGATGAAACAAATTCTGAATTTTTGAAGTTTTCCACAAAATACGCCAATTCCCAAAATGGGGAAAAAGTGTTCCAAAATTGGAGATTTTTTTAGAATGGATTTTTTATTCCAAAAAAAAAAAACTAAAATTCATCAAAAAGTTAAAAACGATAAAAAATTACTAGATTTTTCATGATTTCCAAAAAAAAAACAGAATTCCCAAAGTGGGGGAAATATGCTCCACAATTGTGGTTTTTGTTTTAAAATTGATTTTTTATTAAAAACACCTAAAATTGATCAAAAAGTTAAAAAGGATAAAAAATACTGGATCTTTCATGTATTCCAAAAAAATGCGCAAATTCCCAAAGAGGGGAAAATTTGTTCCAAAATTGGGGATTTTTTATTAAAAATACCTAAAATGCATCAAAAAGTTAAAAACGATAAAAAATTACCATGTTTTCAAAAAAAGCGAATTCTCAAAGTGGGTTTTTTTATTAAAATTGATTTTTTATTTAAAATACCAAAAATTCATCAAAAACGATAAAACATTACCATGTTTTCCAAAAGAAAACGAGAATTCCCAAATGTCTTCCAAAATAGGAGATTTTTTTATTAAAACGTTTTTTTACCATTTTTATTTGTTTTTATGAATTTTACGCACTTTTATTAGACTTCAACTCGTAAATGAGATGATGTGAACTGGTATGACCAAAACTTGTATTTTTGCAAAAATTTAGTATTAATAAAAACTTAAATAACTCAGTCACTTTTAATGGCCATTGTTGAAAAATGGCTAAAACTTATTTAAAAAATAAGATCCTTAAGAAAACGTAAATCGTTTGATAACCAACTAACTTACAGGATTATAATTGTGCAAAGGTACGAATAGCTAGGTTCAATATCTCGAAAACCTGCTTTACAAATTAGACAAGATAATATTTGAAGACAATCTATGGATAAATGTAGAAGATATAGCCCTTCTTGTAGAAGTAGATTTGCCAAGTCATCATGGATCGTTTAACGTCAGAACAACGATTCCAAGTTGTGGAAAGTTACTTTGAAAAGAAAGTAAAAGTAAGTTCATGGAGCACTTCGTCAAGGAATTGTGTTTCGTGATGAAGCTCATTTCTGGTTAAATGGCAACGTCAATAGTCTAAATTGCCGTATTTGGAGCGAAGTCAAACCGCAAGCCGTTAATGAATCACCATTAAAATTTACTGTTGGGCGCGGTTTACGATCCTCATCGATACTTATTTCTTTGGAAATGAGGAAGCAGCTGCCGTTACAGTGCATGAAGAGCGCTACCGAGCCATGCTGACCGAATTTTTGCTTCCTCAAATTAATCAGCTAAACTTCAAAGACATTTCGTTCCAACAAGACGGCCCACTGTGTACTATAGTATATGTAAGATTTTAAATTAGAATCGGCCATAAAAAAGTATTGATTATGTTTTTCCAAATTTCTAGTTTGATTGGAAAGGTTGTAGTTCATTTAATAATGGAACACGACTGGCTCGGCAGAACCTCATCTGATCAACCCAATTCTTCAGTTCATCCCAAAATCCACACCAAAAATTGACTCGTTGTGGATGCATTGGAAAAACAATATTTCTTAGAAAATCAAATTAATAACGTATAATTTTACAACAATTTTGTGGTCAAAATTTGATTAAAAATTTTTCCATGGTTGTTGACGAATCAACAAATCATTCATAACTTGTTTTTGTTTTGGTCGAATACTTTGAGATACAACAACTTTTTTATATTTTGGATTTAATTGGGGATTTCTCATAACAATTTTGGGAACAAGAAAAAAAATTCAGCTGACAAGCCTGTGTGGCAGTGTGAAGAGGAGAAATTTGGAAAAGAAAACCATATGTACTCTATTCAGACTGCATGCGAATACAAGTGATTTCAGCTCAAAGACGATTTACAAATGTCAACTTTTTATGGGTTCTGACATTTGTAAATCAACCTAATGTCATTTCACCTAGATTTCGCATTCAGTCTGAAAAGACACAATACAAAGTCTAGTCTAAAGAGACACAATACAAATACTTGTTTAATCTATCGAAGGGGTTTATAGGCATTACAGAAGGGAGATCTGAGACACAATATGGACTCTAATCTCGAAGACCAGACAGAGCAAAATTAATTCAAAAAAATCTCAGCTTATAGCAAAAAAACTCAACAAACTGAATCGATGGTTAAGCGTAGAGTGAGACAAGATAAGCATAATTGGGTCAATAGCGTCTGTAGCCGAGGAGACTACAGCCACTACCAGCAGCAGACACATTTTTTATTACACGACCTCATCATGATGCGGAAAATATATATAAGGAATCGAATGAGAAACTTATGATAGATTTGGATCCTTAACTGTTGAAGTTGCTTAAAGGGGTGCTTACACATGAAAGTAAAGATTATGACGAAATCATAAAAATACAAACATTTTATCAATATGAATAATAGCCTTCTCACACTGCATGCGAAATCTAGTTTAAATGACATAAGGTTGATTTACACATTTAACATTTGAAAGTCGACCTTATTTACATTTAAACTAGATTTCGCATGCAGTGTGAGAAGGCTATAAGTGCTTTTTCAGTTACTTAACACATATAGGTTGGGCCATGTAACAATATAAATTATAACTACCGATTACTTTGACTTTGAAAGGTAGAATAGCATTCATTTTTATTTTCAGGTTTATGTTTGAGATTTGCAAAATGGGACGCTATATACGCTCGAACAAAATTGGGAAATATTAAAAACCAAAGTAGTGTGTCTTTAACGCAAACTGTATGAAATTTATGTGGAAAATTTTCTTGTTTTCAAATGAAGCTCATTTTCATCTCGGTGGCTATGTCAATAAGCAAAATTGCCGCATATGGGGTTCAGAGAACCCACACGTGACTATTGAAACGCCAATGCATCCACAGCGAGTAACTGTTTGGTGTGGTTTATGGGCTATACTGAAAAATTGGGTTGATCGGATGAGGTACTGCCGAGCCAGACGTGATTGTGTTCAATTATTAAATGACAAAGTCCAACCTTTCCAATAAAACCAGATATTTGTAAAGCCGATTCTAATTTAAAATTTAAATGATCCACTCTATAGAATAAAATTCCAATAAAACCAGAAATTTGAAAAAATAATCTGTACTTTTTTACAGCCGATTCCATCATTTGAAATGGTCCGCCCTATAGAATCAAATTGTAAGTTGTGTAAACACCCCTTAAAACATATCCGTTCATTCTTCAGCCAAGCTGGCAGTTTGCAAAGTGTTACATTTAGATATCTTCCTAAACCCAATAATGGGTTGTCAAACATTTTCACACTGAAGCGAAAAAACTACTCCCATGTCATACACGGTTGGAGGCAAGGCGTATTTATACAGGTGATAGTACTAGAACAACAACAAATTCGGCAACAACAAAATACAAGTAATTTTTTGAATGGTGAGCCATAATGTCAAAGCAAAATATAAGAGATTTGACAGTTTCGGTTACCTTTGAATGAAAAAAATTTCAGTCAGCTGGGCTCCTCTATCACCTTTATAAATACGCCTTGGTTGGAGGGTATAGGAGAATCGACCACATTAAACTCGTTTTGTTTGCATTTGACGAGACCGTATACATACATATAAATATTGCTAATGTTAATAACTATTAACAAAAAACTTTACATTGAAACTGATTAATTCATAAAGCGCAATTAACTATGTAAAATAATAAAATCGGGGTCAATTCCCAATGCGACGATATCTCGACTGCAACCTAACATCTAACTGCAGTCAGAGGCAAGTAAGCAGACGGTACACAACGGTCCAGTAAACAAACAACAATGGAAGTGTATGGTGACTTGGAGCAGGAAAAAGCCATCAATTATTTGCAAAAATGGTTCGAGAACAACAAGGAATTGCCTAAGAAAATCAGTGAGTGAGCAAAAAAGATAGAAGAAATTGAAATATAAAAAATATAGTTTGAGTTTTTTGAAAGTTCTTATATACCTTTTTCAGACTGCATGCGAAATCAATCGATTTCAGCTTCAAATAACATAAGGTCGATTTTCAAATGTCAAATTTGTATGGGATTTGACATTTGTAAATCGACCTTATGCCATTTCAGCTAGATTTCGCGCGCAATCTGAAAAGGCTATAAGAAACTTTTAGTTAATTTTTTACTGAAAAGTTTTCACAGAACCAGAATCGACCCTCTGGACTTTGTGTCCATTCGTTAAAGCGTCTAAAGTACTGTTTACACTTTAAGATTTATTGTACAACTTAAAAATATATTATGACGAAAACTTAACAAATTTAGCAATTTTCCACGGGAAAATAAGTTTTATCTGTAACTTAAGGCTTAGGTCTAGTTAATGATACAATATATTTATCTGAGAAGCCTTCACAGAACTAGAATCGAATTCCAAGTTGTACAATAAGTCGTTATGTGTGAATAGGCTTCAATGCCGTTTTCTTCAATTAAGGGATACAACTCTGTGAGGTGTTTGACGTGAGCGTTTGAAAGTGGAAAAGAGTAAAAGTGTAAACTACAGAATACAACCCTGCTACAAATACCAAAAAACTGCTGACTAGTGGAAATATAGAGTCGGCCATTTAAAATTCTAAATTTAAACTACCGATTACTTCGACTTTGAAAGGTAGAATAACATTCGTTTTTATTTTCAAATTTATTTTTGACATTTGCAAAATGGAAAGCTATACACAAGGCGTATTTATAAAGGTGATAGCAGGAGCCCAGCTGACTAAATTTTTTTTTATTCAAAAGTAACCGAAACTGTCAAATCCCATATATTTTGCTTTGACAGTATGGCTCACCATTCAAAAAATTACTTGTATTTTGTTGTTGCCGAATTTGTTTTTGCTCTGCTGCTATCACCTGTATAAATACGCCTTGGCTATACGCTTGAACAAAATTGGGAAATATTAAAATCTTACTTCCAAAGTAGTGAGTCTTTAACACAAACTATATGCAATTTACGTGGAAAATTTTCGAGAACAGATCGGCCTTAAGTTCATCCTTCATTAAGCTCATTTTCATCTGAAGGCTAAACTGAAGCCCGATCTCTTCTCGAAAATTTTCCACGTAAATTTCTTACAGCTTGCGTTAAAGACTCGCTACTTTGGAGGTAAGTTTTTAATACTTCCCAATTTTGTTCGAACGTATAGCGTCCCATTTTGCAAATGTCAAACACAAACCTGAAAATAAAAATGAATGTTATTCTGCCTTTCAAAGTAATCGGATGTTCAAATTTAAAATTTTAAATGGCCGACCCTATATTTATTGTTGTTCAGCGAAAACTTTTAAAACTTTCATAAAGTGGAATTGCTCAACGTGAGTTCCCCTAATAATGCACTTTAATTGATATCAGTCAGTACCAGATTTAAAAAGCATGATGTAAAAAACACATACACGGTTTTGTCGAAAACTTGAGGTAAAAAGTCAATTGACAATCAGCAGCGCTCAGCTTGATTTCTGTGCTTCAGAGGCACTGCAGCGATCTAGCAAAGTAATCGCAATACATAAAGTCGACCAACATTAGGAGAGCCTTAAGGCTTGTATTGTGTATAGCCTGAACTTGTGTTCCAATAAGAAATGCTCCGAGAAAAGGTGAAGCGAAGCAGTAGTCAGTTTTCTGAAAAATAATAATAAAAGTCTTTTCACACCGCAGGCGAAATCCAGCTGAAATGACATATGGTCGATTTACAAATGACAGATCCCATATAAATTTGACATTTGAACATCGGACTTTTGTCATTTCAGCTAGATTTCGCATGCAGTGTGGCAAGACTATAAGATTTGAAGTTTTTACTTTATCTGTCTACATCTTACATTGCAGATCGCATTCTTTTAACGCGTTTATACTACCGTTCATCCAAAGATATTGAAGAAACCAAAAAACTTGTGGAACTTAATTATACCCTACGCAAAAAGAGTCCACAAATCTTTATAGTTCGTGATCCGGCCAATGAAGACACCCTCAATTCATATGCATATGTGTAAGTAGCCTTCAAAGACTGTCTTTTCAGACTGCATGCGAAATCGAACGATTTCAGCTTGAAATGACATGAGGTCGATTTTCAAATGCCAAATTTGTTTGCGATCTGACATTTGTAATAGCCTTGTCACACTGCATGCGAAATCTAGCTGAAGTGAAATGAGGTCGATTTACAAATGTCAGATCCTATACAAATTTGACATTAGAAAGAATTCGCATTCAGTCTGAAAAGGCTATTACTTAAATGTCCAACCCTTGCGCTACGATATCTTCCCCCAGGGATATGCTGCCACTGGCCGGTTTAACACCCAAAAATGATCACGTGACATTAGTGCGCCTCATAAATTCTGATCCTAACATGGTAAGAGTGAATCATAATATCTTTCTGGATTTCTATAAATGATTCTGCCCAAATGCAGATGCATTTTACGGAAGATTTCAAAACCTTTATCATGGCCAACGACAGTCGTTTCACTATGCCGGATGTGGTAATGGGTGAGACGCCTCTACTCGCGGAGAGTGAAGTGATAGTGGGCGATGTGACTGGCATTAGCATGAAGCATGCGACACGTTTTTCCATGGGAACTATGAGCATAATCTTCAAGTTTCTTCAACAAGCCTTCCCCGGCCGCATTCGAGTAATACACCTGATAAATTGTCCCTCGTTTATGGGTAAAATACTGGCAGCTTTGAAACCATTCATGAGTAGAGATTTATTTGAGATGGTAAGTTGAAATTACAGATAATGATTGTTGATGGTTGTAAATTTGTCCTACTTACTCTAGATCAAGTGCCACTCGAAAGGTGTGGAAACGCTTTTTGATCATATACCCCAGGAAATGCTGCCCGAAGAATATGGTGGCAAGGCTGGTAAGATGCGTGATCTGGTTGATCAGTTTAAAAAATCTATTTTGGATAAAAGGTATTTAATTAATTGTTGTTATTTATGTTGCCAATTCAAATTGTAACCGAATATCCTTATTTACACACAGGCAATATCTTATGGACCCCGATCATTGGCAAATACAAAAATCATAAATAAAACCTTAATTAAGATCTTATTGTAAATAACACATATTTAGGTTATTATTTTGGTGGATTTTGTAAACTTAGTTTAAATAATATATAAAATAAAATATAATAAATAAAAATATATAAAATATAAAATTTATATCCTTTATTTTTTTAGTTTTTTTTCGTTTGTATTTTTGGTCTGTAATCAATATTTGATATTGAACTGGCATATTATCCTGGCTCAAGATCATTTTCCATCTATATTTAATAGAATGCAAATTTATTTACAAATGGCATCATGGTGACATTTATTACTTGGCTGCAGACTACCACTATCACGATTTCCACCCTGTCAAAGGTTTCCTCAGGTGGCTTCGCAGCGACTTTTCAACAATATACCCGGCCCCTTTAAGTAAATGCTTCTCACAAACGAACGAGAAGCACAACTCACTTGCCGAATATCCCTTTTAACACATCTCCTGCTAACCAATATCCAAAAGGCCTAAAAATATGCAAAAAAATCCAAGCGAATAATCTAGTTATTAGGGTGATTCAATTGGATGTTTCAATAAGGGAACTCATGTAGAGCAATTCCACTCGAAGAAAGTAGTAAAAGTTTCCACCGAACACCAACAAATGTATGACAATATGTATTCCACCAACAGATCTCTGAACCCTATGTAAAATATAGGGTAGGCCATGTAACATTTTATTTTTTTTATTTAAATTATTTTTTTTTTAATTTTTTTTTTTCAAATTTCTGGTTTTATTGGAAAGGTTGAAAGCTTGCCATTTAATAATGGAACAATATCATTGATATGATGACCACGACTAGCTCGGCTGTACCTCATCCGAGCAACCCAATTGTTCAGTACATGGCCCAAAATCCACACCAAACAGTGACTCGTTGTGGATGCATTGGCGTCTCAATAGGTCACGTATGGGTACTTTGAACCCAATATATGACAATATCGCTTATGAAGGCTGAACTGAAGGCCCATTTCTTCTTGAAAAATTTCCGCATAAATTTCTTATAGTTTGCGCTAAAGACTCACTACTTCGGAAGTAAGTTTTTAATATTTCCCAATTTTGTTGGACCGTATAGCATCCCATTTTGAAAATGTCTAACATAAACCTGAAAATAAAAAAAAAATTTAAATTTATTCTACCTTTTAAAATCAAAGTAATCGGTAGTTCAAATGTTAAATGGTCCACTCTATATAAATATTTCCATTAATCAGCTGTTTTGTGGAATTTGTTGCAGGATTATATTCTTTAGTTTACACTTTTTCCATTTTCGAACAGAAAATGGATCGCTAAGGTCAAACACATGACAGAGTTGTATTTTTCCATTTATTAATATTTGCATTTGAACAAAATGGTAACTCCCACAACAGCTGATTTGTGGAAATATTTACATTTTACACTTACAAGAGGTTCAGGGTCCTGCGGTTGTAAACTATTAGTGGAAAATGTAAAGCCATACTGTCAGATATGAGATACAAATTGATTCGTTTTTAATCTATACGTTTTTATATTTTGAATCGTGTATATATTCTGACATGATAAATACTACACAAGTTTTTATACGTATTCATCTAATTTAATGGCAGGGACAAAATACAAAATCTATAGATTCCAATTATATGGCACAATAGTCAAAATAAATAACCGAAATCGCATCGATTTAAAACCGAACGACTTTCATCACATACCTGTATTGTTGTTGTTCAATGAAAACTTTTTCAGTGAGTTCCCTTAATCTTTTAGTGTCAATAACGCTGTTCCGATTCCAAAAGATCTGGCTATTTTTCGGGCAGATGACAAGATGATGATAAAATAAGGAAAAATATCAATATATCGTATGGTTATCGAGTTAACGAACGTTAATTTTTGAAAAACTCTATTTTGGACTCAAAATCGAAAATTAAAGAAAAAGGTCGATAATTTTTATAGTTATCGATAACTGACTTAGTAATCTATAACTTCCATAGTTATCGATAACTTCCATAGTTAGCGATAGTGGAAATTCGACAAAAATTTATTTTTATTTACACCAAAAATAAAAATTACAAAGGCAATAGCAAACAAAATTATTACAATTCCCTTCAAGGACAAATTATTTTAAAAAAATCGCGACGAGGATGTGTCTTTGATTCGGCAATTTTATTTTTAACGAACTATCGCTCACAATATAAAATGCTGAAATTGCATCGCCGGCTGAATACTGAATTGTCGTTTTGGGTAAATAATTTCAAATTTCTTCACATTGGGAAACATTGTACATCGATAACTACGACAGTTATCGCAAAAATTTTCATTACTTCTTCTATCTATTTTTGAGTTTTCTATAAAAGTCAATTTTTGTCGAAAATTTTTAACCGATTTATCGGTTTTTTAAATGAGCCAAAAAATAAAAAATCTGTTTTTCAATTTCAATAACTAACATAGTTGTCTAAAAATTGTATTGCCATTTTGACCTCTTTTTGAAAAAAAATCAATCAATTTTTTATTCTCTTTCCAAAAATGTAGTCAGATTTCGCATATCACACTCTTGCCCTGTTCACATATATAGATTTATTGTACAACTTGGAATCCAATTCTAGTTATGTGAAGGAGTCTTAGATAAATAGATTGTAGATAGGAATCTTAGATAATAGATTTAGTATAATTTATTACCTTAAATTACAGATAAAACTTGTTTTCCACGGAAAAAAATCTAGATTTGTTAAGTTTTCGTCATAATCTATTTTCAAGTTGTACAATAAATATTAAAGTAAATGCGCTGTTTTTTGTGCGAGCCAAACATTTTCGAAGACAACTAAATAATTGAAAATATTAATTTAATTCATATATTCGCAGAGGATCTGACTATATAATGTTATCGATAACTCATTTAGTTAGCGGGCATTAAATTTTGTGAAAATTTCAAAATAAAGTTCTTTGTAAATGAGATAAAAATGTGAAAAATAAAATTTTTCGACAATTATCTAAGTTATCGAAGCTGTAAATTAAAATATAGATTTTTTTATTTTATTTTTTAGTACATTAGAAAAAAATCGAGTAACAATTCTCGATAACTTTCAAGTTATCGACAACAAGACTATGTTATCGATAACTCGCTTAGTTATCGAATTATCAGATGTACAATTTGGAAAAATTGCAAAATAAAGCTTTTTGTAAAATGAGATCAAAATGAGAAAAGTAGAATTTTTCGATTACTATCTATGTTATCGATAACTCATTTAGTTATCGGGCATTAAATTTTGTGAAATTTTCAAAATAAAGTTCTTTGTAAATGAGATAAAAATGGGAAAAATAAAATTTTTCGACAATTATCTAAGTTATCGAAGCTGTAAATTAATAATATAGATTTTTTGATTTTTTATTTTTTTAGGACATTAGGAAAAAATCGAGTAACCATTCTCGATAACTTTCAAGTTATCGATAACAAGACTATGTTATCGAATTATCAGATGTACAATTTGGAAAAATTGCAAAATAAAGCTTTTTGTAAAATGAGAACAAAATGAGAAAAGTAGAATTTTTCGATTACTATCTTAGTTAACGAAGTTGTAAATTAATAATATAGATATATTGATTTTTTATTATTTTTAGATCATTAGCAAAAAAACGAAAAAATAGGGTAACAATTCTCGATTATGTTATCGATAACAAGATTATGTTATCGATAACTTGATTAGTTATCGAGTAATCGGATGTTACAATTTGGAAAAATTGCAAACTAAAGTTTTTTGTAAAATATAAATATATAATATATATAAATTATTAATATAGATTTTAGGATTTTTTATTATCGGGTAACAGTTCACGAGTTATCGATAACAAGATTATGTTATCGATAACTCGCGTAGTTATCGATTTGTCAGATGTTACAATTTGGAAAAATTGCAAAATAAATTTTTTTGTAAAATGTAAAAAAAAATAAAATTTTTCGATAACAATCTTTGTTATCGAAATTCTAAATTAATAATATAGATTTTTGGATTTTTTATTATATTTAGATATATTTTATTAGATATTTAGATTAGCAAAAACTTAATAAAATCGTGTAACAATTCTCGAGTTATCGATAACTCGCTTAGTTATCGTGTTATTGGATGTTACAATTTGAAAAAAAAAATAAAATGTTTCGATAACTATCCTTGCTATCGAAATTGTAAATTAATAATACAGATTTTTTATTTTTTTATAATTTTTAGATCATTATGAAAAAAGGGAAACAAATCGGGTAACAATTCTCAAAAACTTTCGAGTTGTCGGTGACAACATTATGTTATCGATAACTCGCGTAGTTATCAAGTTTTTTTGTAAAATGAGATCAAAATGAGAAAAATAAAATTTTTCGATAACTATCTTAGTTATCGAAGTTGTAAATTAGTAATATAGATTTTTGGATTTTTTATTATTTTTAGATCAAAAGCGAAAAAATCGGGTAACAATTCTAGATAACTTTTGAGTTATCGAAACTATATCTGTTATCGATAACTAAATTATGTTGTCGATAACTCGCTTAGTTATCGGACGTTGGAAAACTAAAATGTTTCGATAACTATCTAAGTTATCGAAATTATAAATTAATAATATTGATTTTTTTTTATTATTTTTTGATCTTTAGGAAAAAAGTGAAAAAATCGGGCAGCAATTTTCGATAACTTTTGAGTTATCGAAACCATAAGAATCGGAAAAACTGAATTTTACAAGAAACTCAAAAAATAGGCAGCAAAAGTAAAGTTTTTTTGTTAACTGGCGTAGTTATCGATATATATATTATTTTGGACTTAACCTGAATAACCATAAATTTGAGTTACACTGGATAATTATCTAGGCTAAGTCCACAATTTTTAACATAAAATTATTTTTTCAAAATTTCTTTTTATATACACATTGCTATTGGTGGCAATTTTAAAAAAATATTTTTTTTTTTGAGGGAAATTTTAAATTTTTATTTAGAATCACAGCTTAAAGTAAAACAGCCCAAATGTATCCATAGATCTTATATACCTTTAAGTTAATGTCTATATAAATTTTTATTATAAATATGCTATTTAAATAGACATATATATGTACATAAATCAAAAAACAATTTTGTATTTTAAAGAGAAATTTAGTTCAAATGAAAATGTGAATGATTTTCGTATCGAACACACCTATTATTATTATTTGTTTGCTGACGTCGGCGAACAAATTCCAAACACAACATCTGTTGCGCTACGAGTACGAGTACTTTGCGATAACCACAAATAATGCAATATGGAAATATGTAGTAGCAGCAGCGCACATAAAGATCAATGAACACATGAAGAAGCGTGGCCTTGATCCGCATAAAAGAGCAAAAAAAAAAGACAAAATATGAAACCAGCGACACTTCAATGCAATTGAAGTGTGTTGTTGTTATGATTTCTTTTAAATGGACAGTTAGCAACAATAACATGGTGTTTTTGGAATTTGGCTATAAAGGTGACCAGTTGAATTCGTTATATGGGATGGCCATAAAAAAGATAAAAGTCATAAAGTAAGCGTCAAACAATAATAAATGCCGATTCACGTCACTAAATTGACATATGACCTCATATAGCCCCCACACAAATTTCAGTACGCTTTACATAATCCAAGAACTCGTTAAATTTCCCATATTACATTCATTTTTTTTACAGGTATATAGATTTCGATATGGGCTACATCTTTCCATCGATATTTAGTAATCAGAACCCTGTATAGGCGCGGGAAGTGTAGGCCCCGCCTGTACTATTGGCCCCTTCCGATTTCAGTCTTTCCGTCTTAATTTGTAATGATGCCCGTAAAACGAAGTTTAATAACAATTCCAGATACTCGAGAAAAACCACACTGTAATCACTTAGCACGTAATTACCCAGTCTACACTCAAACGAATTTGTCAGTAAAAGAAGGCAGAACGTCTGCTGAAAAACCAGACGCATATAAGTAACTCTTTAGAAGAGTTTAGATTTATAGAAGTATCGAATATATTATATAGATTATCGCGCAAATTTAAGAATGCTAGAATTTTCTATTAAATAAGAGTTCTATACAATATTAGTGATGTAATATTTTGCTTTGAAGTCATTATAGAACTAGAATCGAACTCGAAATTATACGATAATAAATAATAAATAAATAAGTGTTAATACCCATTTTGGGTACATTGTGTTCAAATCGTTCGAATATAATATATTAATAATATTTTTTAGAATTAGAATTATTTAATTAAGATTTACGCCATTTTAAATAGTATTAATTTTGAAAGAAATCTGCAAAAAACTGTTGTTATAGCAGAAAAATAGCAGTAATAACAATCACTGCTGTTAATAGCAGACTTTTTTCTATGTGTATACTTGATTACGCTTCTCTGATTGTTGGGATTTTTTATTACTTAGGAGTCCATATATTTATTTATTTTAAATATGTATGCATAATTTACACTAATTAATCACTACAATGCAAACGTCTGGACGACAAAAAACATTCCTTCCGGTTTTTGTTTAAGAGAGAACGGCCTCACGAAATGCGAGGGAGGTTAAATGATGAACAGCTGTGCAAAATTAATAAATTATCAGTACACAGTGAGCGTAAATAACAAGAGGAAGAGTTGAAAAGTATTTTTTAGTTATAATTAAATTAATGTATTATTCTGAAATTATATATTTAATTAATGGAATTCATATTTTATTAAAAGAATAATATAGTTTAGTTGCACTTCTCTGAATTGTTTCAAATGTTCACCATTAATAGAATTTTCTGAATCCAATAATATGTGTGTAACGCATTGGGAGCCAACTCTAAAGTAGTGAATTTTGAAAACTTTTTTTTAAACCGAATTTATCTGGAAATAGGCCCCTTATTGGTAATGATAATGCAATTTTGAAGTGTAAGCTTTCTTTCAATGTACATTTGAATTTATACAGGTATCAAAGGATGCGAATAAGTTATTAAAATTATTTGTTATACCCTCCACCTCCAGGATGGGGGTATACTAACTTTGTCATTCCGTTTGTAACACCTTGAAATATCGACCTGCGACCCCATAAAGTATATATATTATTGATCGTCATAAAATTCTAAATTCGATCTAGCCATGTCCGTCCGTCTGTTGAAAGCACGCTAGCATCTAAACGAAAGGAGCTAGAACGTTCAAATTTTCCATATATGCTTCTTATAGTCGTAGATCGGTTGGGATTGAAATGGGGCGAAATCGGCCCAAAGGGAAAATTTTTTCCCTCACAAGGACTACAAATACCCATAATAATCCCTAATATTTTAGCGTATTTAAGCATGTTTTTTGAATATGTCTGTTTATATTTGCTTGATATTTGGTATGCGCTTATAGCAAGAACGTGCACCATAGAGTGATTCTTATTTGTATGGGGTGAAATGGGACAAAAAAGGGGTTAAAAATGGTACATATTAAAAGACAACAGCTAGAAACACGAAATTCGGCGTGTACATTCCTCTAATTGAGTAGATACATAATATGCAATTATTTTTTCCAAATTCGTACTATTAAGGGATAAAATGTGAATAGAGGGATAAAAATGGTACCAATCAAACGGCTGTACCTAGAATAATGAAATTCGGTGTATACATTCCTCTGATTGCATAGATAAGTAAAATACACGGATTTATCAAAATTCGTACTTTTTTGAGGTTCAAATAAAAAAAGGGGATAAAAATAGTACCAATCAAATGACCGCAGCTAGAGTCCTCTGAGTGTGAAGACACGAAAAATAAACTGATTTTTTCGAAATTCGTACTTTTTGGGGTTAAAATGAAAAAAGGGGATAAAAATAGTACCAATCAAATGACCGCAGCTAGAGTCATGAAATTCGGAGTATACATTCCTCTGACTGCATAGACACGAAAAATAAAAAGTTTTTTTCCAAATTCGTACTTTTTCTTTTACGGCAAAAATTGGTTGAATCATGAAGTTAGGTTATTTTGCACTATGTACGTCTGATAATGGATTTTCAAAATTTGTACTTTTGAAATTCAAATAGAATGGAAATACAACCGACTGTAGCACCCACTATCTACCAATATTTATGGCTTTGAAAATATAAATAGAAGACTAATTATTTTTTGAATTGACGTATTGGTAGCCTTGCCTTATAAGCGTGGTTTGAAATAATTAAAATATTATATTTATTTATAAAATTAATTTTTCAATATTTGTATTTGTTTAGGTTTGGCTATATTAATAAATTTATATTATTTTTACTGCACTTCTACGAAAACCGACAATCTCTGTGGAATGCAATCCATGGTGGAGGGTATATAAAGTTCGGCCCGGCCGAACTTAACGCCGTTTTTACTTGTTTTTTTTTTTCAAAAATTTTTTTTTTCAAAACTTTTTAGTCTTTTTCAGAAAAGAAGAGATGAAAAACTAAAAACGTCGATTAACTCCAGTTTGCATATAGTTTCAAACATATATCATCCGGTTCAAGAGTAATATGGACTGTCGGACGGTGGAATACTAATTTTCCGAGTTGTCTCTTCATTAGTAATAATACTCTAATTGTTTTACTTTTGAATATGTCGTTACTACCATTATTTTATACCCTCTACCACAGGGTTGGAGGTATACTAACTTTGTCATTGCGTTTGTAACACCTTAAAATATCGACCTAAGACCCTATAATGTATATATATTCTAGAGTGGCTTCAAAAAAAAAGTTGTGGATGTTCTCGACCAAAATGAAAGATTGGTTTGTTTTATGTGTTCTCCCAAAATATTTCGATTTTATCAGTGTCCGTTCGTGAGCTGGACGCGTTCAACATAACCTCTATAAATCAGGTTTTTCTTGAATAAAATTCACGTTGAGAATGGTTTTTAGATAAAACCTGCTAGAAATTAAAATCTGGTCCAAGCCTTATCAAACCATATCAAAAACTAGCGTTTTAACCCAAAATTTATCATTTTTGTGCAATTTTTGTTGCATTTTTTATAAAAACCGCAATAGCTTCCACATTTGTAGTTCGATCTATGTTTTTAGGGGCTCGTTGAAGAGGTCTTCATAACCAATTTCAATTTTGAAAACTTCCTAACCCTTTAAGGGCCGACAATTTTATTCTTACTGTTGGTTCTCAGTGGGTTAAATGTGATGTAAAAACTAAAATATGGGGTCATATGCATCGTAAACACATTCTAGTCTTACAGAAAGCTAATTTTTGAAAAAAAGCTTCTGAAATTTTGGTCTTTCTATGGATAAATTGGGTGGAAAACTTCATATAAGCTCTTACAATAAAACCGTGCGACATGATTTGCCTCCCAAGAACAAGATTATATAGAAGTGAAACTATAGGTCATTAATAGGAAAACTCATACTCAGTTTTTTATTTCGTGGTCGTTTGTCTTTTTTACAGGACTTTTAATTTCCAAAGGATGTAAATATTTCAATAATTTAGTTTCGTACTTTTTCGTTTCATACAATGACGATATGGGTATCACATGAAAGAGAAGAACATCTACTAAATATACTTTAAATTTCATTTATTGTAATATTTTGCTGTAAAAAAGCTAACATGGATTTAACAGCAACATTCGCTGTTATTGCCCTACTGTGCGACAGACAAAGAGTGGGATTTCTTGTCTTGTCTACAGAAGGTCTTTGGTGGAAACACTGGTCTAAGTGTTATCGATTTATGATAATGATAATGTGATAAGGATGAAGAATAAACAAAAGTTAGTGCTAATCGACGATTATAGTTATCAAATATCACACAAGTTCACAGCTATAATAAAAGACGATTAGTAATAAAAGACCATTAGTATAGGGTGGGTCATTTAAAATTTTAAACTAGATTCGGCTATAAAAAAGTACTGATTATTTTTCAAATTTCTGGTTTTATTGGACGGGTTGAACTTTGTCATTTAATAATGGAACTCATTCATATGACTACCACGACTGGCTCGCCAGTACCTCATTCGATCAACCCAATTTTTCAGTACAGCCCAAAATCCACACCAAACAGTGACTGCTTGTGGCTGCATTGGCTTCTCAGTAGTCACTTGTTGGTTCTCAGAAACCCATATGCGGCAATTTTGCTTATTGACATAGCCACCAAGATGAAAATGAGATTTCTTCTCGAAAATTTTCTACGTAAATTTCTTACAGTTTCCCTTAAAGACTCGCTACAATGGATGTAACTTTTTATAAATATTTCCCAATTTTGTACGAGCGTATAGCGTCCCATTTTGTCAAATATAAATCTAAAAATAAAAATTAATTTTATTTTTTTCGTGTGCATTTTTTTTTTTGGTCTGTAATCAATATTTGATTTGAACTGGGATATTGTCCTGGCTCAAGACCATTTAAAGGCCAGGGTTGATATTGAAAAGTCGCTGCGAAGCCACTTGAAAAGACTTTTGACATGGTCGAAATCATGATCGTGGTAGTCTGCAGCCAAGTAATAAATGTCACCATGTCATTTGTAAATAAATTTGCATTCTATTAAATATAGAAGCAAAATGGTCTTGAGCCAGGACAATATCCCAGTTCAAATCAATAAAAATTAATGTTATTCTACCTTTCAAAGTCAAAGTAATCGGTAGTTCAAATGTAAAATTTTAAATGGCCCACCCTATATAATAATAACTAGCTGTACCACGCCCGCTTCGCCAGGCAAAGACAAAAAACAAATGGTAAAATTACCTTCAAATTTTCAGCCTTCCAGCTCAAAAAACACTTGTGCCACGCCCACTCCACCCACAAAACGAAATTCCAAATATCGGCTTCAAAATGATGTTTCTCGTGGTCAGTAATATATATGTACCAATTTTCAGCCTTCTAGTTCTCCAAAACACTTTTGCCACGCCCCCTCCGCCCACAAAACGAAAATCCAAAATACACCATCAAATTCATCTTTGTCATTATCAGTAATAAAGAGTGATTTTTTTGAGGTTAGGATTTTCATGCATTAGTATTTGACAGATCACGTGGGATTTCAGACATGGTGTCAAAGAGAAAGATGCTCAGTATGCTTTGACATTTCATCATGAATCGTCTTACAAACGAACAACGCTTGCAAATTTTTTATTATCAAAATGCGTGCTCTGTTAAGAAAGTTCATTGCGCGCTTCCATTTTATGGTCAGTTTAATCGACCCACTGAAGCGGCTATTCGGGCTATTGTGACTAAATTTCGCACCAAATTTACATTGTTGGACATTAAACCACCAACACGCTTACGTAGAGTGCGAACTGAAGAAAATATCGCAGCTGTATCGGCCAGTGTTAATGATGACCACCAATTTTCGATTCGTCGCCGTTCGCACCAATTGGGTCTCTGTTACTCAAAAACGTGGAAATGCCAAAATTGGACTAAGTGGATGGACCACCTAAGACGCAGCCGCGGTCAACATTTAAATGAAATTATCTTCAAAAAGTAAATGTCATGGACCAATCTAACGTTTCAAATAAAGAACCGATGAGATTTTGCAAATTTTATGCGTTTTTTTTAAAAAAAAAGTTATCAAGCTCTTAAAAAATCACCCTTTATATACGTTCCAATTTTCAGCCTTCTACCTCAAAAAACATTATTGCCACGCCCACTCCGCCCACAAAACGAAATTCCAAATATCGGCTTCAAAATGATGTTTCTCGTGGTCTGTAATATATATGTACCAATTTTCAACCTTCTAGTTCTCAAAAATATTTTTACCACGCCCACAAAACGAAATTCCAAATATCGGCTTCAAAATGGTGTTTCTCGTGGTCAGTAATATATATGTACCAATTTTCAGCCTTCTAGTTCTCCAAAACACTTTTGCCACGCCCCCTCCGCCCACAAAACGAAAATCCAAAATACACCATCAAATTCATCTTTGTCATTATCAGTAATATATACGATCCAATTTTCAGCCTTCTACCTCAAAAAAACATTATTGCCACGCCCACTCCGCCCACAAAACGAAATTCCAAAAATGGGCTTCAAAATGATGTTTCTCGTGGTCAGTAATATCTATGTATCAATTTTCAGCCTTCCAGCTCTCAAAAACACTATTGCCACGCCCCTTCCGCCCACAAAACGATAATCGAAATTTCGGCATTAAATTGATGTTGCTCGTTCTCAGTAATATATGTAACAATTTTCAGCCTTCTAGATCTCAAAAACACTATTGCCACGCCCCCTCCTCCCACAGAGCAATTTTTCAACATTCTATAGCCTATAGTTCCTTCCAGACCTTCATATATCTGTACTGACAATTTCAGCAACATCGGTTCAGTCGTTTACGTGTAATTGCGGAACAAACAAACAGACTTACACTATGGTTTTCTAATATTAATAGGGATTAGGTTGATTTAAATTTTAAAATCGACCGTATAGACTTGTCACACTGCATGCGAAATCTAGTTTAAATGACATAAGGTCGATTTTCAAATGTCAAATTTGTATGGCATCTGACATTTGAAAATCGACCTTATGTCATTTCAGCTAGATTACGCATGCAGTGTGACAAGGCTATTATGTCATTTCAGCTAGATTTCACAAGAAGTCTGAAAAGACGTCGATTTCACCTGTCAAATTTGTATGGGATCTGACATTTGTATTTATTTATTTATTTATTTATTATGAATTACAATACAAAGTAAATTTATATTATAGTTTTGGTCCAGGGATTGAGCCGGGTGACTAAGACCATTGTAGCTAGTTGTTGCAGCGCCAGACCAGAGCCTCTGGTGGGAATCGAACCCACAACCCCCACGCTGATAGCCGAGCACGCTACCAACTCTACTACCGGGGCGCTCTCTGACATTTGTAATTCGACCTTATATCACTGCAGCACGTTAACTAAGTTTTTTTTATGGTAAAATAAATATATATTGTCATGTTCGGCTACTTATTGAACTACCCTCGTATGGCTGCAGCAATAATCAATAATTCTCCATAAGCAGCACTTCACGTGTTCACGTGAAATATGCAAAATGCAAACCGCGTACCCAACCCCCTGTAGTTTTAATATTCCAGGCTAGGCAGCGCGCGGGTTAAACACTGATCGTGACATTTGATCTGGCAAGAAAATCGAAAATCCAACACTACTATTTATTGTTGCTGTTAAAATCCAAGATAAACACAGCCAGTCGTGTGTGTACGTACGTATGTATGTTTATACATATGTTTGTTTGTAACTGGCAAATCTAAACCGGCTAACAAACCATGGCGGTGACGACGACGACGACGGCGACTACCAGTTTAGTTGGCGTAGAAACGCACACGGTAAAGAACAGCGCGCATCGCGGTCGGCATATTTTTGTTGTTTTACTTTCTAGTTTGAAAAAAGATATAAATATTAACGAAGAAGCAAGAAGCTGTTGCTGTTGCTGCTGCTGCACTAAAACGAAAAGAAATCGAATCTATAAATAAAAGAGACCTACTGTAAACAAAAATATAATATAAAAGAGAAAACAAACAAATCAATTTGTTGCAAATCTTTGAGCGTTTTTTTTTTTTGGTTATTCAATTTTACTTTGCTGGATTTACACAAACGACTAAACGATAATGGAACTAAATGGTGATCAAGACCAAGAACAAGTCCTTGATGACTTACAATGTTGGTTCGAAGATAACAAGAAGTTGCCCAATAAAATAGGTAAGTAAATAGTTAAAAGGGCGACGATGATAACAGCAGCGTATAGACGACACACGGTAGTTTCAAATACAAGCGATAATTAAATGGTTATTAAGCTGGGTCGTATTGGAAGTTTAAATATATTTGATTTAAATATTTGATTTTTAAATTCCGAGAAATCAGCTTTAAAATTTAAAAATGTCAAATTTGTATGGAATCTGACATTTATAATTCGACCTTATGGCATTTCAGCTAGATTTCGCATGCAGTCTGAAAGGCTATTCATTCACTTCCTCTTATAGTCTTTTCAGACTGCATGCGAAATCAATCGATTTCAGCTTGATATGACATAAGGTCGATTTACAAATGTCAAATTTGTATGGCATCTGACATTTGTAAATCGATCTTATGTCATTTCAGTTAGATTTCACATGCAAGGCCTTTTTACACAGCAAGCGAAATCAATCGATTTCAGCTTGAAATGACATAAGGCCAATTTAGAAATGTCAAATTTGTATGGCATCTGACATTTGTAAATCGACCTTATGTCATTTCAGTTAGATTTCACATGCAAGGCATTTTTACACAGCAAGCGAAATCAATCGATTTCAGCTTGAAATGACATAAGGCCAATTTAGAAATGTCAAATTTGTATGGCATCTGACATTTTAAAATAGACCTTTTGTCATTTCAGCTAGATTTCGCATGCAAGGCCTTTTTACACAGTATGCGAAATCAATCGATTTCAGCTAGAAATGACATAAGGCCGATTTACAAATGCCAACTTTGTATTGGATCTGACATTTGTAAATCGATCTTATGTCATTTCAGTTAGATTTCACATGCAAGGCCTTTTTACACAGCAAGCGAAATCAATCGATTTCAGCTTGAAATGACATAAGGCCAATTTAGAAATGTCAAATTGTATGGATGGAATCTGACATTTTAAAATAGACCTTTTGTCATTTCAGTTAGATTTCACATGCAAGGCCTTTTTACACAGCATGCGAAATCAATCGATTTCAGCTAGACAAGACATAAGGCCGATTTACAAATGTCAACTTTGTATGGGATCTGCCATTTGTAAATCGACCTTATGTCATTTCAGTTAGATTTCACATGCAAGGCCGTTTTACACAGCATGCGATATCAATCGATTTCAGCTAGAAATGACATAAGGTCGATTTACAAATGTCAGATCCCATACAAAGTTGACATTTGTAAATCGGTTAGACTTCACATGCAAGGCCTTTTTACACAGCACGCGAAATCAATCGATTTCCGCTTGATATGACATAAGGTCGATTTTCAAATGTCAACATTGTATGGGATCTGACATTTGAAAATCGACCTTATATCATTTCAGTTAGATTTCACATGCAAGGCCTTTTTACACAGCAAGCGAAATCAATCGATTTCAGCTAGAAATGACATAAGACCGATTTAAAATGTCAACATTGTATGGGATCTGACATTTGTAAATCGATCTTATGTCATTTCAGTTAGATTTCACATGGAAGGCCTTTTTACACAGCATGCGAAATCAATCGATTTCAGCTAGAAATGACATAAGGCCGATTTACAAATGTTAAATTTGTATGGGATCTGACATTTCTAAATCTTATCTTTGTGTTATTTCAGCTAGATTTCATATGCAGTCTGAAAAGGCCATTATTCACTCACTTCCTCAAAAGAAAATAATAACTTTCGGACTTTCTTCTCACATACTATAGTTCCGTTCTTGTCTCTTCCCATTTTTTCTATATTTGGCTTGAATCATTAACGAAAAAAAAATTCTTATGAATTTTGTTTGTTCACCACCACACAACACCACTGTGTCGATTTATTTAAGTTAGCACAGGGCTAATGTTAAGTGCCGAAACAAAAAAAAAACTAGTTAACGTCTAACACAGCTGCATTTGAAATAGATAATATCGAAACGGGATTTGGTTTAGAATTATTATGACCAACAACACACTATGATGTAGCCGAAACGAACAACTCATCAGTGTGATTTGAAAAAATAAACGGCAAAGGTCTAGTTGACGACATCAGCGTTTGGCTCGCCTAACATAGTTTATTTTAAATTAAAAATTAAAAAAATAAAAAAAACATCTCAATAAAGCAAATTCAAAATTATAAAGCTTCAGTTAACAAAATGGAAGTATATGGTGATTTAAATCACTTGCGGATAATTGAGGATTTAATAAAATGGTTTGAGAATAACAAGAAATTGCCCAAGAAAATCGGTAAGCCAAAGGTCAAGGTAAAGAACAGAAAACATGGACTACAAATCGATTTAGCAGTAGAAGTGTCGTGGATATAAATAGTTAACAAGTTTTGGGTGGCAACGGAAATTTGAATGGAAAACGGAAAAACTAAAACAGTGAAAAAAGTATGGTAATAATTAAAGATCTCAAAAAATATATATAGTCTCTTCAGACTGCATGCGAAAGCAATCGATTTCAGCTTGAAATGACATAATAGCCTTGCCAATCTGCATGCGAAACCTAGCTGAAATGACATAAGGTCAATTTTCAAATGTCAAATGTATGTGGGATCTGACATTTGTAAACCGACCTTGACTGAAATTTGATATTTGAAACACTGGATTCATCATTCTCTGAAGTCTTCGTCTACCGACGAAGGCATGATAACATCATCAATACTTTCACGTCTGTGAATCTTGTCTTATAGCCTTGTCACACGGCATGCGAAATCTAGCTGAAATGGCATAAGGTCAATTTTCAAATGTCAAATTGGTATGGCATCTGACATTTGTAAACCGACCTTGGCTGAAATTTGAGACGCTGGATTTACCATTCTCTAAAGACTTCGTCGACTCGTCCAGTACCGATATCGATATGATAAAATTCTTTCTGAATTGATCATGAGGAGGATGATTGGCCTCTTCTGTTCTAATGCCCACTTTTTGGGTGGTTATTTATCATTAACTTGGATTCGATTAAATGAGTGAATGAAAATCAATGATTCAGTCGTCATGTGCGGTATTTAGCAACATATGACTTACTTGATGATCGGCAGTATGGCTTCCGTAATGGAGTCGATCCATCCACCAGTATGGTGAGGGTAAGGTCATTGCTCTACATATCTCCAAAGCCTTTAATAGAGTCTGGCACGGCGCACTCATAGCAAAGCTCTTTGCTTTTGGGAGTTGGTAGTGACTTCTCTTGATTTATATCGAGCTTCCTCAGAGATGGCACTAGTTGTCGTAGATGGGTTCTCATCCGACGAGCATAAGTTTACTACAGGGGTATCACAGGGCTCTGTCCTTTTCCCTTCCCTTTTTCTTCTTTTCTTCGACGACCTCTTGGATCTGACTTCGAATCCAAACTACTCATTCGCGGATGATAGTGGCCTCTATCGCGGATGATAGTGGCCTCTATCGTTCTTACTTACTCATTTGCGGATGATAGTGACCTCTATCGTTCTTACACATTCCATCATAGACCAAATCTTCAAGGAATTAAGGACAAAATCCGCCACAAATTGTCATTATCTGATTACAGCTCTTATTCTCGACGATCACTCGCCGGTTTTCCGATTCCCAGATGCGGGAATTTTTGCTTCTTAATTTGGCCACCGAGATGAAAATGCGCTTCGTTAGAAAAGATGATTTTTTCGAGCAAAATCATTGCCCTAGGACCAAACTGAGAAGCAAATGATCGTGTGCCTTCAATTGCTAAGCCAATTGGACCTTGTAAGTCTGGTGCACGAAATGATGTGTTGTTCTCATCGATGAAGAGTCGATGTTCCAGGACTCTCGACCAAGGCAGACACATTCTCGCCAGTTCGAGCCGCGTGACGACGGCCATATCATCGCAGCAATCTGCTGAAATTGTGTCATTGGCAGGTCTAACGATCCAATTTCAACATAGTTTCGGCATTTTGACGGTCCATACTTTTTCTTCGGCCACCGTTTACCATATTCTTCTGAAGAGATTATTGTGTAGTAAGTGCTTCCCGAAAGTCCTGTGCCGTGGGTTTATTAGAGCTGGATAGGTGCATAAGAAGTGCTCGTGTCTCTTTTTCCTCCTCGTTGTCGCAGCTATGGTAGGGATTGCGTTGAATGGCAGCTTCATGGTTTCCAATTGACCCGCCAGCGATCACACTTGATACGTTCCTTTTACTCTGGCTTAGAAAGTCTCTGGAACGATTTTTTCTTATATTGAGATCAGGTGTGTCTCGATATTTGACATGTGTCTACCTTATTCCACATGAAATTAGCTCAGACCATATCGGTGTCGCGGTAAGGGTACTCAAAGTAGATCCCATCCTCGCCAAGTCGTCTGCTCGTTCGTTCCCAAAAAAATTCAGGAATCCATATAAGAGTGACTTCAGACAGACAGCTCATCAATTCACTGACTTACTACTGGTAGATATTAGCGGTTAGATCATAGAGACAAAAGAACAGTTTGACTATGTACAAAGATTCCTATGCGACTTATTGTGCCTAAAGAAGAGAGTCTACTCCATGATTCATTAACTGCGAAGTCTTCCGCCTAGAAAAGCTGCAGCAGTTCTGAGGAAGCTGTCGGAATGAACATCCTAGGCTAGCTTTTTCTGAAAAGACAGCGGAATCAAATCCACAATCCATTTTGGAGCCGTCAGTATATACATCAGATAGTTAGGTATCCCATTTCCCACTCCATTTATGAAGGAAATTTGACCTCAAATGACTTTGCAAATGCCATCTTAGGAGGGCTATAGTCGGCTGTCAACGCAATATTCCAATATTGCAAAAGGTTTCTCCTATATCTCACGAATGTCTATATTCTCCTTAAGGTCCTATATTCTCCGGTCACCGAAGGTGACCATAACGTTGCAGCAATCTTTTGACATTATGTCTCGGTCTAAAGACATAAATCTTCTTGGATGCCATTATCTGTCGTCTTTGTCTAGGCAGGCAAGGGAAGACCTATGAGAAGTCGAGGTCTACTATAGATATAAAAAAATAACGACATGAATATTCTTGTATATCATCATCTGTAGTCTTAGCCTAGGATGGCAAGTAAAGACCTATGGCATGTTGAGATATAAAGGAGAACACCTATATCAGCAAGTCTGATGAGATACCATAGCAAAGGCCAGTCAGCAAGTATCCCAGTTTGGAAATCAAAGCTGTTTCATTTGTTATGCTGATATGTCTCTGAAGGCACAGCTATATAGACATCAAATCCCTCCGCCTACATCAATGAGGAGCATAAATACTGGAAATTTCTTTCTTACTTTAGAGTAGGTCCGCTCGGTGGTACCTTCCTCATTCCAACCGATGGGATAAAACTGAGATTTGCAGAGTTGAATACTTTTGAGGCTCTGTCCAGTGTTCCGCATTTAGCCCTCAGTCTCCTAAAGGGAACCGGTACTTCACAAACGAGTAAATACACAAACATACAATAGGAGTAATCAATAGTGCGGAAATGGAATTTGAGGCAGACAGACGGATATGGATAGATCGGCTTAAAATTTGAAGTCGATTGCTGCGGGCTAGGAATTAATGTTAGGCCTTGGGTTGCTTACGTTTTTGTCTGCTGCTTTGTTCATTTTTTTCCACCCATAAAAATTAACACCGCCCCTAGTAATCACTCTTAATGGGATAATGATTAAAATCGGAGTTCCGGAGGAATTTGTTGACAACATAAATTTTGTTCTTGTTTCTAGAGGAAACTTGGGAATATGAGAAACTTGGGTGAATGGGAAACTGTGACAAAAAATATTGAATCTCCATCTTCCATTTTTTCTCCTCCAGATCGCATCCTCTTAACCCGTTTCTACTATTGCATGGATAGGGATGTTGAGGAAACCAAAAAGCTGCTGGAAATCAACTATGCCATGCGTAACAACAGTCCAGACATTTTCATAAATCGTGATCCCCTCGATGAAGACACCCGTAACACCTACGCATACATGTAAGTATATGGTTTGACATTGTCCACACATGAAACCCTTTCTCTAACAATCACGCACAAATTGCCAACTTCCCGCAGACATATTGTGCCCCTACCAGGCCTGACACAGGAAAATAATCGCATAACATATGTGGCCTTCAAAAATCCCGATCCTAAAATGGTATGTATAAGTAACAATGCCCATTGCCAACACCGCCCCTCCCTTCCCACACACAAACCACCTCAATTGATTTTGTGATCTCTGCAGATGCACTTTACCCAAGATGCCAAAACCTTACTCATGATCGGCGATTGTCGTTTCAGTATGCCGGATGCATTGTTGGACAACAGTCCGCTTGTGTCGGTGGGCGACCTACTCATTATGGACATGCAGGGCTATAGGATGCAGCATGTGACCGGTGTATCGATACGAACTTTACGCACGTTCCTGAAGTTTCTGCACCAGGCCTACTCGGTGCGCATCAAGGGTCTGCACATGATCAATTGTCCGTCGTATTTGAACAAAATAATGGCTGTTGTGAAGCCGTTCATCAGCAAAGAGGTCTATGCAATGGTAAGTTCGGAAGAGATAGAAAATCAGGAAGTGTAAACAGCACTTATCTTTAGTTGCTGGAAAAGCATAGAAGTACTCATATGTTATGTCTATTTCGGGGACATTTGTAGCCTACGTTGATCACACAGGGTAACACAAGAAAATCATTTTTTAAATTGCTTATAAAACCATCTTAACAGGGCTTTTATCGATAACAAATTTATCGTACTTGGATATATATCGTATATATGTTGACCATACAAGGTAACTCAAGAAAATCATTTTTTGAAATTGATTACAAAACCTTCATAACATGGATTTTATCGATAACAAATTCATCGTACTTGGATATTGTACCATGTAAAAATAAATCTGTAAGTGTAAACCGCACTTGGAGACATTTGACCACAAAACCAGCTGGGAAAGCAAAGAAGTACACATGTGTTGTGTCTATTTCGGGACATTTGTAGTCCATGTTGACCACACAGGGTAACACAAGAAAATCATTTTTTAAATTGCTTATAAAACCTTCATACCATGGCTTTTATCGATAACAAATTTATCGTACTTGGATATTGCATCGTATAATCTCATGTGTTGTGACTATTTCGGGGACATTTGTAGCCCATGTTGACCACACAGGGTAAGCCAAGAAAATCATTTGTTTTTAAATTACTTACAAATACTCCATACCATGGCTTTTATCGATAACAAATTTTTCGTACTTGGATATAGTATCATGTAAAAATAATTCTGTAAGTGTAAACTCTACTTGGAGACATTTGACCACAAAACCAGCCGGGAAAGCAAATAAGTACTTATGTGCTGTGGCTATTTCATGTTGACAACACACGGCAACCCAATAAAATTATATTTTTAAATTGCTCACAAATCCTTTAACGATAACCTCCTTTTAACGATAACAAATTTATTGTGTTTGGATATTATATCGTGTTAACTCATATGTTGTGTCTATTTTGGCGACATTTGCAGCCCATGTTGACCACACAGGGTAACTCAAGAAAATCATTTTTTGAAATTGATTACAAATATTTCGTACCATGGCTTTTAACGATAACAAATTTATCGTGTTTGAATATTATATCGTGTTTACTCATATGTTGTGTCTATTTTGGGGACATTTGTAGCCCACGCTGACCACACAGGGTAACCCAATTAAATTGCTTACAAAACCTTTATACCATGGCTTTTACCGATAACAAATTTATCGTAGTAGGATATTATATCGTGTAAACTCATGTGTTGTGACTATTTCGGGGACATTTGTAACCTACGTTGACCACACAGGGTAACACAAGAAAATATTTTGTTTTAATTATTTACAAAACCTTCATATCATGGCTTTTAACGATAACAAATTCATCGTTATTGGATATTGTATCGTGTAAACCCCGCTTAACATTTAATTTGCTGCTCTATAGGAATGTTAATGATCCCATCCCATTAAGGCGCTAATTTATTTAATCAAATATTCATTCAACTTACAGATGCACTTTCATGTCAACGGTTTGGAGTCACTTTACGATTATGTGCCGCGGGAAATGCTACCGGAAGAGTGTGGCGGCCATGGCGGTAAAATAGAGGATCTAAGTGAACAATTTCGTGAAATCCTAGTAAAGAAAAGGTAATATCTACAGATATTGTTTTCTCAAACTTTAATTTATTTATTTTATTTTTATTTCGTGTCATTGCAGAGATTATCTCATGGATCCAAATTATTGGAAAATTGAAAAGTCATAGTGTTTAATTGGAATTTAATGTAAATTTTTTTAATAATTATATGAACTATACCACAAATGTATAACTAGTAACTACAAAAAGGGGGGAAGTGATTCTGGTTCAGCTAAAATGATGTAACTTGATTAATTTTCAGTTCAAGGTCTCGACAGCTTCAAGTAACTAAATACATCAAACTATGTTAATTAATTGGGCTGCACAGTGCAGGAATTCGGGAAAAAGTTTGAAATAAAAAGTATATATTTAAAACGTGAGGGCTGCCGATTTTATTGATTTCCATAGGTTTTGAGGAAATGTTGAATAGTATCCGGCATATTTATTTATATAGAGTGAACCATTAAAATAAAAAAGTAGAGATTATTTTTTAAATTTTCTGTTTATAATGGAAAGGTTGAACTATGACATTTAATAATGGAAACAATATCATGCATATGACTACCACGACTGGCCCGGCAGTACCTCATCGGATCAACCCAATTTTTGAGTACAGCCCAAAATCCACACCAAACTGTAACTCGTTGTGGATGCATTGGCTTCTGAATGGTCACGTTTGGGTTCTCTGAACGCCATATGCGGCAATTTTGTTTCTTGACATAGCCACCGAGATAAAAGTAAGCTTCATGATGGTTAAACTGAAGGCAGATCTCTTATCGAAAAATTTCCACATAAATTTCTTACAGTTGGAAGTAAGTTTTTTAATATTTCCCAATTTTGTTCGAGCGTATAGCGTCCCATTTGGCAAAAGTCAAACTAAACCGGAAATGTTTAAAATGTTTTCCAATTTTTCTCTCTTTTTTATGGCACAAAAAAGACAGCAATTTTTTTTAAAGGAATCTATTTTCCCTATTCTTAGGAGACTGTTCTTAAACCAATGTGAAAGTGATATTGGCAACATTTGTAGCCTTCAAAATTACCTTTAATTCAACATATAAGCGGATCTGTTATAAAGAGTGATTTTTTTGAGGTTAGGATTTTCATGCATTAGTATTTGACAGATCACGTGGGATTTCAGACATGGTGTCAAAGAGAAAGATGCTCAGTATGCTTTGATATTTCATCATGAATCGTCTTACAAACGAACAACGCTTGCAAATTATTGAATTTTATTATCAAAATGCGTGCTCTGTTAAGAAAGTTCATTGCGCGCTTCCATTTTATGGTCAGTTTAATCGACCCACTGAAGCGGCTATTCGGGCTATTGTGACTAAATTTCGCACCAAATTTACATTGTTGGACATTAAACCACCAACACGCTTACGTAGAGTGCGAACTGAAGAAAATATCGCAGCTGTATCGGCCAGTGTTAATGATGACCACCAATTTTCGATTCGTCGCCGTTCGCACCAATTGGGTCTCTGTTACTCAAAAACGTGGAAATGCCAAAATTGGACTAAGCGGATGGACCACCTAAGACGCAGCCGCGGTCAACATTTAAATGAAATTATCTTCAAAAAGTAAATGTCATGGACCAATCTAACGTTTCAAATAAAGAACCGATGAGATTTTGCAAATTTTATGCGTTTTTTTTTTTTTAAAAAGTTATCAAGCTCTTTAAAAATCACCCTGTATATAGACATTGTTTTCTTTATTGGAATGTCAGCTATTAAAAAATTAAACAAAATATTTTTAGCATTTTTTCTATTTCTTTTGGGATTAATTCGAAAAAAAAATATTTTTGTCTCAATTCATTGGAGACTGTTTCCAAACCACTTTAAAAAAATCAAGAATAATTTCAATAAAAAATCATTTTGTGGAAAAATCAAATTTGTTGAAAAGAAATAAAAAAATATTTCCAAATGAATTCTTTTCCATAAAAATGTTTTTCTCATAAAAAATTATTTCTTTCCCATAAAAGAATTTATAAAAAAATCACGAATCATTTCAACAAAAAATCTTTTTAATAAAAAATAAATTTTTCCCATAAAAGGAAACTCTTAAAAATTATTTTTTTCTAATTTTTTGGCCGAAAGTCACTATTATATATATACCTACTTGAAAACATGAATTAGTAAATTAAAAAATATTATTAATTATTAAAAAAACAAGAATAATTTGAATAAAAAATCTTTTTTAATAAAAAAAGTAAATTTTTCCCATAAAAAGAATCTTATAAAAATCATTTTTCCACATTTTTTTCTAATTTTTGAACGAAAGTCACTATTACTTTTACCTACTTGAAAAATATGAATTATTAAATTAAAAAAATCAAGAATAAATTCAACAAAAAGTCTTTTTTTATAAAAATAATCTTTTTTATAAAAAAGAATCTCATAAAAATTATGATATGAAATAACAAATCATTTTTTTATAAAAAAATTTCCAAGAAGATATTTTTTTCTCATTTTGTAGGCGAAACTCTGAAAAAAAATAAAAATGTTTTAGTTTGCATTTTTTTGGTCTGTAATCAATATTTGATTTGAACTGGGATATTGTCCTGGCTTAAATGTCACCATGCCATTTGTAAAAAAAATGCATTCTATTAAATATAGAAGCAAAATGGTCTTGAGCCAGGACAATATCCCAGTTCAAAAAAAAAAATAATAATAATTAATTAAAAAAATCAAAAATTATTTCCAAAAAAACATTTTTTTATAAAATTTTTTTCAATAAAAAAATATTATTTATTATTATTCTCCATTAAAAGAATCTCATAAAAAATATTTTTTTCCATAATAAATCATTTTTTTATAAAAAAAATTCAAGTAGCTTATTTTTTCTCATTTTATGGGCGAATGCCTCAATAATTGTATTTGAAAAATAAAAATAATTAATTAAAAAAAAAAACACAAAATTAAAAAAAAATTCAATAATTTTTTTTAATAAAAAAATCAAATTTTTCCATAAAAAATCAATTTTTACAACAAAAAGCATCTCTTAAAAATATATTTTTGTAAAGAATTTTCCAAGAAGATTTTTTTCATATTATTTTCATATTTGAGAAATAAAAATAATAATAATAATAATTAAAAAAAATTGTTTCCATAAAAAATATCTTTTTTTTTTTATAAAAAAAAAATAAATTTTTGTGTGTGAAAATAAATAAATACATTTGGTGGGTGAAAGTGATATTGGCAACATTTGTAGCCATCATAAGTACCTTTAATTGAACATATTGTAGGGTGTAATCGGACCTATATTTCCAAAATGAGAGTACCTTCGACGAAAACTGAAATTTTTTTATTTTTTTTTTGTAAAAATTGATCTATAAAAAAATTTTGTGTGGATTTTATGAATAACTAGCAGTACCCGCTGCTTCGCACGCGAAAAAGCCAGTTAATTGTTAATTTTATCCGTCTTTGTTTTTGGATAGTATTTATTTAATTTTCTTTTGGTGAATATAGATAAATCTAAAATAGTAATTTGGAAACCTCCTATTAGCTACCACTCACACACAGTCAAAGGAATGTGCTTGTCGATATGCACTATTTTAGCTGAACTACATCGTATGTATAATTTTTATAATTTTCTACCAAGTTTTGAACAAAATATTACAACCATTTATATCCTCGATCTCATGTTTCTAGATTCAGCCAGCCAGTTTATAAATTTTTGCACTTCTTTCCCAAAATGTACACATTTTGAAAAATTGCTGTAGGTAACTTGTGTTTTTGCTTCCCCTAAAAATATGTACTTTTTGTAACACATTTATTCCTTGTTGTCCCGTATCCTCCCATTTAAGTACAAATTTTGAAATATCCATTTATGTGCCGTGCTTACTTAATTAAATGATTGTACAGCATTTTTATCCCTTTTCGTCCCGCGCACCCCTTAAAAGTACAAATTTTGAAAAAACAAACTACTGCGCTTCTATATGGTCAGAGGAATTTACACACTAAATATCATGATTCTAGCTGTAATACTAAAGTAGGTACCATTTTTATCCCTTTTTGTCCCGCTCGCAACTTAAAAGTACAAATTTCGAGAAATCCATTTATGTTTCAAGTCTACGTTGTCAGAGAAATTTAAACGCAAAATTTCACGACTATTTAGATTGCGCTTTACAAACAGTTTACACTCCAAATTTCCCGACTATAGCTGCAATTCTTAAATTGGAAACCTTTTTGTCCCGCCTACCCCCTAAAAGTACAAATTTCGAAAAATCAAATTTTACTTATTTCTATATGGTCAGAGGAATTTACATACCAAATTTCACGTTTCTAGCTGTAATACTTTAGATGGTACCATTTTTATCCCTTTTTGTCCCGCTCTTCTCTTAAAAGTACAAATTTCGAAAAAATCAAATTCTACTTCGTTTATATATGGTCAGAGGAATTTACATACCAAATTTCACGTTTCTAGCTGTAATACTTTAGTTGGTACCATTTTTATCCCTTTTTGTCCCTCTCTTCCCTTAAAAGTACAAATTTCGAAAAAATCTAATTTTACTTCGTTTCTATATGGTCAGAGGAATTTACATACCAAATTTCACGTTTCTAGCTGTAATACTTTAGTTGGTACCATTTTTATCCCTTTTTGTCCCGCTCTTCTCTTAAAAGTACAAATATCGAAAAAATCAAATTCTACTTCGTTTATATATGGTCAGAGGAATTTACATACCAAATTTCACGTTTCTAGCTGTAATACTTTAGTTGGTACCATTTTTATTCCTTTTTGTCCCTCTCTTCCCTTAAAAGTACAAATTTGGAAAAAATCTAATTTTACTTCGTTTCTATATGGTCAGAGGAATTTACATACCAAATTTCACGTTTCTAGCTGTAATACTTTAGTTGGTACCATTTTTATCCCTTTTTGTCCCTCTCTTCCCTTAAAAGTACAAATTTCGAAAAAATCTAATTTTACTTCGTTTCTATATGGTCAGAGGAATTTACATACCAAATTTCACGTTTCTAGCTGTAATACTTTAGTTGGTACCATTTTTATCCTTTTTTGTCCCTCTCTTCCCTTAAAAGTACAAATTTCGAAAAAATCTAATTTTACTTCGTTTCTATATGGTCAGAGGAATTTACATACCAAATTTCACGTTTCTACTGTAATACTTTAGTTGGTACCATTTTTATCCCATTTTGTCCCGCTCTTCTCTTAAAAGTACAAATATCGAAAAAATCAAATTCTACTTCGTTTATATATGGTCAGAGGAATTTACATACCAAATTTCACGTTTCTAGCTGTAATACTTTAGTTGGTACCATTTTTATCCTTTTTTGTCCCTCTCTTCCCTTAAAAGTACAAATTTCGAAAAAATCAAATTTTACTTATTTCTATATGGTCAGAGGAATTTACATACCAAATTTCACGTTTCTAGCTGTAATACTTTAGATGGTACCATTTTTATCCCTTTTTGTCCCGCTCTTCTCTTAAAAGTACAAATTTCGAAAAAATCAAATTCTACTTCGTTTATATATGGTCAGAGGAATTTACATACCAAATTTCACGTTTCTAGCTGTAATACTTTAGTTGGTACCATTTTTATCCCTTTTTGTCCCTCTCTTCCCTTAAAAGTACAAATTTCGAAAAAATCTAATTTTACTTCGTTTCTATATGGTCAGAGGAATTTACATACCAAATTTCACGTTTCTAGCTGTAATACTTTAGTTGGTACCATTTTTATCCTTTTTTGTCCCTCTCTTCCCTTAAAAGTACAAATTTCGAAAAAATCTAATTTTACTTCGTTTCTATATGGTCAGAGGAATTTACATACCAAATTTCACGTTTCTACTGTAATACTTTAGTTGGTACCATTTTTATCCCATTTTGTCCCGCTCTTCTCTTAAAAGTACAAATATCGAAAAAATCAAATTCTACTTCGTTTATATATGGTCAGAGGAATTTACATACCAAATTTCACGTTTCTAGCTGTAATACTTTAGTTGGTACCATTTTTATTCCTTTTTGTCCCTCTCTTCCCTTAAAAGTACAAATTTGGAAAAAATCTAATTTTACTTCGTTTCTATATGTTCAGAGGAATTTACATACCAAATTTCACGTTTCTAGCTGTAATACTTTAGTTGGTACCATTTTTATCCCTTTTTGTCCCTCTCTTCCCTTAAAAGTACAAATTTCGAAAAAATCTAATTTTACTTCGTTTCTATATGGTCAGAGGAATTTACATACCAAATTTCACGTTTCTACTGTAATACTTTAGTTGGTACCATTTTTATCCCATTTTGTCCCGCTCTTCTCTTAAAAGTACAAATATCGAAAAAATCAAATTCTACTTCGTTTCTATATGATCAGAGGAATTTACATACCAAATTTCACGTTTCTAGCTGTAATACTTTAGTTGGTACCATTTTTATCCCTTTTTGTCCCGCTCTTCTCTTAAAAGTAGAAATTTCGAAAAAATCAAATTCTACTTCGTTTCTATATGATCAGAGGAATTTACATACCAAATTTCACGTTTCTAGCTGTAATACTTTAGTTGGTACCATTTTTATCCCTTTTTGTCCCTCTCTTCCCTTAAAAGTACAAATTTCGAAAAAATCAAATTTTACTTATTTCTATATGGTCAGAGGAATTTACATACCAAATTTCACGTTTCTAGCTGTAATACTTTAGATGGTACCATTTTATCCCTTTTTGTCCCGCTCTTCTCTTAAAAGTACAAATTTCGAAAAAATCAAATTCTACTTCGTTTATATATGGTCAGAGGAATTTACATACCAAATTTCACGTTTCTAGCTGTAATACTTTAGTTGGTACCATTTTTATCCCTTTTTGTCCCTCTCTTCCCTTAAAAGTACAAATTTCGAAAAAATCTAATTTTACTTCGTTTCTATATGGTCAGAGGAATTTACATACCAAATTTCACGTTTCTAGCTGTAATACTTTAGTTGGTACCATTTTTATCCCTTTTTGTCCCGCTCTTCTCTTAAAAGTACAAATTTCGAAAAAAATCAAATTCTACTTCGTTAATATATGGTCAGAGGAATTTACATACCAAATTTCACGTTTCTAGCTGTAATACTTTAGTTGGTACCATTTTTATCCCTTTTTGTCCCTCTCTTCCCTTAAAAGTACAAATTTCGAAAAAATCAAATTTTACTTATTTCTATATGGTCAGAGGAATTTACGTACCAAATTTCACGTTTCTAGCTGTAATACTTTAGATGGTACCATTTTATCCCTTTTTGTCCCGCTCTTCTCTTAAAAGTACAAATTTCGAAAAAATCAAATTCTACTTCGTTTATATATGGTCAGAGGAATTTACATACCAAATTTCACGTTTCTAGCTGTAATACTTTAGTTGGTACCATTTTTATCCCTTTTTGTCCCTCTCTTCCCTTAAAAGTACAAATTTCGAAAAAATCTAATTTTACTTCGTTTCTATATGGTCAGAGGAATTTACATACCAAATTTCACGTTTCTAGCTGTAATACTTTAGTTGGTACCATTTTTATCCCTTTTTGTCCCGCTCTTCTCTTAAAAGTAGAAATTTCGAAAAAATCAAATTCTACTTCGTTTCTATATGATCAGAGGAATTTACATACCAAATTTCACGTTTCTAGCTGTAATACTTTAGTTGGTACCATTTTTATCCCTTTTTGTCCCTCTCTTCCCTTAAAAGTACAAATTTCGAAAAAATCTAATTTTACTTCGTTTCTATATGGTCAGAGGAATTTACATACCAAATTTCACGTTTCTAGCTGTAATACTTTAGTTGGTACCATTTTTATCCCTTTTTGTCCCGCTCTTCTCTTAAAAGTAGAAATTTCGAAAAAATCAAATTCTACTTCGTTTCTATATGATCAGAGGAATTTACATACCAAATTTCACGTTTCTAGCTGTAATACTTTAGTTGGTACCATTTTTATCCCTTTTTGTCCCTCTCTTCCCTTAAAAGTACAAATTTCGAAAAAATCTAATTTTACTTCGTTTCTATATGGTCAGAGGAATTTACATACCAAATTTCACGTTTCTAGCTGTAATACTTTAGTTGGTACCATTTTTATCCCTTTTTGTCCCGCTCTTCTCTTAAAAGTAGAAATTTCGAAAAAATCAAATTCTACTTCGTTTCTATATGATCAGAGGAATTTACATACCAAATTTCACGTTTCTAGCTGTAATACTTTAGTTGGTACCATTTTTATCCCTTTTTGTCCCTCTCTTCCCTTAAAAGTACAAATTTCGAAAAAATCAAATTTTACTTATTTCTATATGGTCAGAGGAATTTACATACCAAATTTCACGTTTCTAGCTGTAATACTTTAGATGGTACCATTTTATCCCTTTTTGTCCCGCTCTTCTCTTAAAAGTACAAATTTCGAAAAAATCAAATTCTACTTCGTTTATATATGGTCAGAGGAATTTACATACCAAATTTCACGTTTCTAGCTGTAATACTTTAGTTGGTACCATTTTTATCCCTTTTTGTCCCTCTCTTCCCTTAAAAGTACAAATTTCGAAAAAATCTAATTTTACTTCGTTTCTATATGGTCAGAGGAATTTACATACCAAATTTCACGTTTCTAGCTGTAATACTTTAGTTGGTACCATTTTTATCCCTTTTTGTCCCGCTCTTCTCTTAAAAGTACAAATTTCGAAAAAAATCAAATTCTACTTCGTTAATATATGGTCAGAGGAATTTACATACCAAATTTCACGTTTCTAGCTGTAATACTTTAGTTGGTACCATTTTTATCCCTTTTTGTCCCTATCTTCCCTTAAAAGTACAAATTTCGCAAAAATCTAATTTTACTTCGTTTCTATATGGTCAGAGGAATTTACATACCAAATTTCACGTTTCTAGCTGTAATACTTTAGTTGGTACCATTTTTATCCCTTTTTGTCCCTCTCTTCCCTTAAAAGTACAAATTTCGAAAAAATCAAATTTTACTTATTTCTATATGGTCAGAGGAATTTACATACCAAATTTCACGTTTCTAGCTGTAATACTTTAGATGGTACCATTTTTATCCCTTTTTGTCCCGCTCTTCTCTTAAAAGTACAAATTTCGAAAAAATCAAATTCTACTTCGTTTATATATGGTCAGAGGAATTTACATACCAAATTTCACGTTTCTAGCTGTAATACTTTAGTTGGTACCATTTTTATCCCTTTTTGTCCCTCTCTTCCCTTAAAAGTACAAATTTCGAAAAAATCTAATTTTACTTCGTTTCTATATGGTCAGAGGAATTTACATACCAAATTTCACGTTTCTAGCTGTAATACTTTAGTTGGTACCATTTTTATCCTTTTTTGTCCCTCTCTTCCCTTAAAAGTACAAATTTCGAAAAAATCTAATTTTACTTCGTTTCTATATGGTCAGAGGAATTTACATACCAAATTTCACGTTTCTACTGTAATACTTTAGTTGGTACCATTTTTATCCCATTTTGTCCCGCTCTTCTCTTAAAAGTACAAATATCGAAAAAATCAAATTCTACTTCGTTTATATATGGTCAGAGGAATTTACATACCAAATTTCACGTTTCTAGCTGTAATACTTTAGTTGGTACCATTTTTATTCCTTTTTGTCCCTCTCTTCCCTTAAAAGTACAAATTTGGAAAAAATCTAATTTTACTTCGTTTCTATATGGTCAGAGGAATTTACATACCAAATTTCACGTTTCTAGCTGTAATACTTTAGTTGGTACCATTTTTATCCCTTTTTGTCCCTCTCTTCCCTTAAAAGTACAAATTTCGAAAAAATCTAATTTTACTTCGTTTCTATATGGTCAGAGGAATTTACATACCAAATTTCACGTTTCTACTGTAATACTTTAGTTGGTACCATTTTTATCCCATTTTGTCCCGCTCTTCTCTTAAAAGTACAAATATCGAAAAAATCAAATTCTACTTCGTTTCTATATGATCAGAGGAATTTACATACCAAATTTCACGTTTCTAGCTGTAATACTTTAGTTGGTACCATTTTTATCCCTTTTTGTCCCGCTCTTCTCTTAAAAGTAGAAATTTCGAAAAAATCAAATTCTACTTCGTTTCTATATGATCAGAGGAATTTACATACCAAATTTCACGTTTCTAGCTGTAATACTTTAGTTGGTACCATTTTTATCCCTTTTTGTCCCTCTCTTCCCTTAAAAGTACAAATTTCGAAAAAATCTAATTTTACTTCGTTTCTATATGGTCAGAGGAATTTACATACAAAATTTCACGTTTCTAGCTGTAATACTTTAGTTGGTACCATTTTTATCCCTTTTTGTCCCGCTCTTCTCTTAAAAGTACAAATTTCGAAAAAAATCAAATTCTACTTCGTTAATATATGGTCAGAGGAATTTACATACCAAATTTCACGTTTCTAGCTGTAATACTTTAGTTGGTACCATTTTTATCCCTTTTTGTCCCTATCTTCCCTTAAAAGTACAAATTTCGCAAAAATCTAATTTTACTTCGTTTCTATATGGTCAGAGGAATTTACATACCAAATTTCACGTTTCTAGTTGTAATACTTTAGTTGGTACCATTTTTATCCCTTTTTGTCCCTCTCTTCCCTTAAAAGTACAAATTTCGAAAAAATCAAATTTGACTTCGTTTCTATATGGTCAGAGGAATTTACATACCAAATTTCACGTTTCTAGCTGTAATACTTAGTTGGTACCATTTTTATCCCTTTTTGTCCCGCTCTTCTCTTAAAAGTACAAATTTCGAAAAAATCAAATTCTACTTCGTTTCTATATGATCAGAGGAATTTACATACCAAATTTCACGTTTCTAGCTGTAATACTTTAGTTGGTACCATTTTTATCCCTTTTTGTCCCTCTCTTCCCTTAAAAGTACAAATTTCGAAAAAGTCAAATTTTACTTCGTTTCTATATGGTCAGAGGAATTTACATACCAAATTTCACGTTTCTAGCTGTAATACTTTAGTTGGTACCATTTTTATCCCTTTTTGTCCCTCTCTTCCCTTAAAAGTACAAATTTCGAAAGAATCTAATTTTACTTCGTTTCTATATGGTCAGAGGAATTTACATACCAAATTTCACGTTTCTAGCTGTAATACTTTAGTTGGTACCATTTTTATCCCTTTTTGTCCCGCTCGGCCCTTAAAAGTACAAATTTCGAAAAAATCTAATTTTACTTCGTTTCTATATGGTCAGAGGAATTTACATACCAAATTTCACGTTTCTACTGTAATACTTTAGTTGGTACCATTTTTATCCCATTTTGTCCCGCTCTTCTCTTAAAAGTACAAATATCGAAAAAATCAAATTCTACTTCGTTTCTATATGATCAGAGGAATTTACATACCAAATTTCACGTTTCTAGCTGTAATACTTTAGTTGGTACCATTTTTATCCCTTTTTGTCCCGCTCTTCTCTTAAAAGTAGAAATTTCGAAAAAATCAAATTCTACTTCGTTTCTATATGATCAGAGGAATTTACATACCAAATTTCACGTTTCTAGCTGTAATACTTTAGTTGGTACCATTTTTATCCCTTTTTGTCCCTCTCTTCCCTTAAAAGTACAAATTTCGAAAAAATCTAATTTTACTTCGTTTCTATATGGTCAGAGGAATTTACATACAAAATTTCACGTTTCTAGCTGTAATACTTTAGTTGGTACCATTTTTATCCCTTTTTGTCCCGCTCTTCTCTTAAAAGTACAAATTTCGAAAAAAATCAAATTCTACTTCGTTAATATATGGTCAGAGGAATTTACATACCAAATTTCACGTTTCTAGCTGTAATACTTTAGTTGGTACCATTTTTATCCCTTTTTGTCCCTATCTTCCCTTAAAAGTACAAATTTCGCAAAAATCTAATTTTACTTCGTTTCTATATGGTCAGAGGAATTTACATACCAAATTTCACGTTTCTAGTTGTAATACTTTAGTTGGTACCATTTTTATCCCTTTTTGTCCCTCTCTTCCCTTAAAAGTACAAATTTCGAAAAAATCAAATTTGACTTCGTTTCTATATGGTCAGAGGAATTTACATACCAAATTTCACGTTTCTAGCTGTAATACTTAGTTGGTACCATTTTTATCCCTTTTTGTCCCGCTCTTCTCTTAAAAGTACAAATTTCGAAAAAATCAAATTCTACTTCGTTTCTATATGATCAGAGGAATTTACATACCAAATTTCACGTTTCTAGCTGTAATACTTTAGTTGGTACCATTTTTATCCCTTTTTGTCCCTCTCTTCCCTTAAAAGTACAAATTTCGAAAAAGTCAAATTTTACTTCGTTTCTATATGGTCAGAGGAATTTACATACCAAATTTCACGTTTCTAGCTGTAATACTTTAGTTGGTACCATTTTTATCCCTTTTTGTCCCTCTCTTCCCTTAAAAGTACAAATTTCGAAAGAATCTAATTTTACTTCGTTTCTATATGGTCAGAGGAATTTACATACCAAATTTCACGTTTCTAGCTGTAATACTTTAGTTGGTACCATTTTTATCCCTTTTTGTCCCGCTCGGCCCTTAAAAGTACAAATTTCGAAAAATCCCTATTTGTAGCTCGTCTGCATGGTTATTGCAAGGAACTCACCGAGTTTCATGTTTATAGCTACTGCCGTTTAGTCAGGACGAAGGTTCGATGTTTATCCCTTTTTGGGCCATTTTATCCCCTAAAAGTACGAATTTCGTAAAACCCTTTCTTAGTCGACATCTACGTCATATTTGGGAACTACCCTGAAAATTTCATGACCCTGGCTTCAGCCGTTTGGTCTGGGGGCTGGTCAATGATAAGTCAGTCAGTCAGTCAGTCAGTCAGTCAGTCAGTCAGTCAGTCAGTCAGTCAGTCAGTCAGTCAGTCAGTCAGTCAGTCAGTAACGCAACTCTTTTATATATATAGATTATGCCTCATAGGCACACAATAAATTAAATTAAATTTTAAATATCATGATTTTTCCGTTCCATAACTTCTACATTTACTCAAAGATCTTTTATATCAAAAAATGCAAAATAGTCTTGAGCCAGGATAATATTCCAGTTCAAATATTGATTACAGGCAAAAAAAAACAAACGAAAAAAAACTAAAATAAAAAAACAATTTTTCACATTTTTTTCATGCCATCAATTTTTTTAAGATGAAATTTTCTCAACTTTTTGGAAACTGTTTCCAAACCACTGTTTCTAGGTGTAAGTGAATTTGCCATATTTGTAGCCTTCATAGTTTGCTTTTAATTAAACATATAAGCGGGTGTACTCGGACCTATATTTCCAAAGTGAGGTGCAATTATTAAACCTTCCACGAAGATTGAAATTTTATTATTATTATTTTAAATTTAAGAGGTCCATAACTTCTACATTTATCCGTAGATTAATTTATTGTATGCCTTTGTTTTTTTTTTTAAATTTAATTATTTGTATTTCTCAAATATAAGAATTGAGAAAATATGAAAAAAATTTTCTTGGAAATTTCTTTACAAAAAAAAATATTTTTAAGAGACGCTTTTTGTTGTAAATTTTTTTTTTATGAAAAATTTGATTTTTTTATAAAAAAAATTTATTGAATTTTTTTTAATTTTGTTTTTTTTTTTTAATTAATTATTTTTATTTTTCAAATACAATTATTGAGGCATTCGCCCATAAATGAGAAAAAATAAGCTACTTGAATTTTTTTTATAAAAAATGATTTGTTATGGGAAAAAATAATTTTTATGAGATTCTTTTTATGGGAATATTTTTTATGGAAAAAATTTATTTAAAAAAAGTTATTTGGAAATAATTTTTGATTTTTTTTAATTAATTATTTTTATTTTTAAGAATACTATCATTCAGAGTTTCGCCTACAAAATGAGAAAAAAATTTCTTCTTGGAAATTTCTTTATAAAAAAATGATTTGTTATTTCATATCATAATTTTTATGAGATTCTTTTTATAAAAAAGATTTTTTGTTGAATTTATTCTTGATTTTTTAATTTAAAATTTCATATTTTTCAAGTAGGTAAAAATAATAGTGACTTTCGTTCAAAAATTAGAAAAAATGTGGAAAAAATGATTTTTATAAGATTCTTTTTATGGGAAAAATTTATTTAAAGTTTTTTTTTAATTTTATTAAAAAAGATTTTTTATTTAAATTATTCTTGTTTTTTTTTTAATAATTAATAATATTTTTTAATTTACTAATTCATATTTTTCAAGTAGGTAAAGTAACTTTTTTCAAGTAGGTAAAATTGACTTTCGTCCAAAAATTAGAAAAAAAAAATAATTTTTATGAGTTTCTTTTTATGGGAAAAATTTACTTTTTTATTAAAAAAGATTTTTTAATTTACTAATTCATGTTTTTTAAGTAGGTAAAAGTAATAGTGAATTTCGTCCAAAAATTAGAAAAAGAAATAATTTTTATGAGTTTCTTTTTATGGGAAAAATTTACTTTTTTATTAAAAAAGATTTGTTGTAATTTACTAATTCATATTTTTCAAGTAGGTAAAAGTAATAGTGAATTTCGTCCAAAAATTAGAAAAAAAAAATAATTTTTATGAGTTTCTTTTTATGGGAAAAATTTACCTTTTTATTGAAAAAAGATTTTTTTGATTCTTGATTTTTAATAAATTCTTTTATGGGAAAGAAATATTTTTTTATGAGAAAAACATTTTTATGGAAAAAAATGATTTGGAAATAAATTTTAATTTCCTTTTTAATTAATTATTTTTATTTTTAAGAGTTTCGCCCACAAAATGATTTTTTATTGAAATTATTCTTGATTTTTTTTAAAGTGGTTTGGGAACAGTCTCCACAGAATTGAGAAAAAAGTATTTTTTTTCGAATTAATCCCAAATGAAATAGAAAAAAATGGTAAAAATATTTTGTTTAATTTTTTAATAGCGGACATTCCAATAAAGAAAACAATGTCTATATGTATAAGATCCGCTTATATGTTGAATTAAAGGTAATTTTGAAGGCTAGAAATGTTGCCAATATCACTTTCACATTGGTTTAGGAGAAGTCTCCTAAGAATAGGGAAAATAGATTTCTTCAAAAAAATTGCTGTCTTTTTGTGCCTAAAACAGAAAAAAATTGGAAAAAATTTTAATTTTAGTAAAAAAATTAGATAATCCATAAACCAATTTTTTGTGATGATTTTATGAATCAACATGCACACAAAAAATATTTCTTTTTCAATCCAATTTAAAGATAATTAACCTTCCAAAAATTGGACATTATAAGTATTAGAATTCTTACACTACATGCGAAATCCAGCTGAAATGACATAAGGTCGATTTACAAATGTCAGATCCCATACAAATTTGATATTTGAAAATCGACCTTATGTCATTTCTGCTAGATTTCGTATGCAGTGTAACTGGGCTATAATACAATATTCACAAATGTGAAAGCATTGAAGACGTTCTATGATGATGATGAAGATGATGCTTTTTCTTTTCGAAAAATCGGAAATTGAAGAAAATGCGGTGTCGATAATAAAAAAGGTTTCACGTGCTAAATCAACTGTTCAAGAAAAAAACGCCATCGTTATGTTTCTTAAAGTGTAAACAGCTCCATTCGATGACAGTCGAATAACCACTTGTTATAAGTGTATAGGCTCACGCACACTGTAACCTTTTAATTGCTGAGTGTTCTGTCAGCTGTTTAAGAAGAAACACAGCAACGACAATAGAAAGCTTTGGTGTGCGCGAGCCTTTACTTTTCCAAATAGAAGGCAAGCATCAATGCTCAATACATGATCTGAAGGATGAATTGTACGATTTTCTACTACCGATTACTTTGACTTTGGAAGGTAGAATAAAATTAATTGTTATTTTCCGGTTTATGTTTGACATTTTCAAAATGGGACGCTATACGCTCGAACAAAAATGGGAAATATTAAAAACTTACTTCCAAAGTAAACTATAAGAAATTTCACGTGGACAATTTTCGAGAAGAGATCGGCCTTCAGTTCAGCCTTCATGAAGCTCATTTTCATCTCGATGGCTATGTCAATAAGCAAAATTGCCTCATATGGGGTTCTGAGAACCCACACGTGACTATTGAGAAGCCAATGGATCCACAACGAGTCACTGGTTGGTATGGATTATGGGCTGTACTGAAAAATTGGGTTGATCGGATGAGGTACTGCCGAGCCAGTCGTGGTAGTCATATGAATGACACTGTGTTTTATGTTGTACAATAAATCTTGAAGTGTAAACAGAGCTATTCGATGGCAGTCGAATGACCACTTTCTTTTATTAGTAAGTGTAAATGCTTGTGCACACCGAAGCTTGTTTTGTTCTGGGTGCTCTGTCAGCAAGAAACGCTGCAACTTCGGTGTGCGCCAGCCTTCACTTTTCGAAATAAAAGCCAAGCAACAATAATCAAAACAAATCTTAAGTATGACTACTCGTATAATTCCCCCCATTGTTCCTAGCCCAGCTTTCTGTTTGGTTCGGAGACACTGTGTGTGCGTGCCTCCTAATTTACTTGTTAAGAACTGTTTCTTCGGCTACGTCACAGAACGGAAACCGGTTAATTCATTTCACATGTACGTACATACATTCATGCGGTCTATGCTTGTAAATACATAGTTGAGTTGTACAACAATAAAAAATTACAAACCGGGTTTGAGTTCCAAACAAACTGCAAATCACCAGTTGAAAGCGAGACTCACTGCGGTAAAGAGCTGGCCATAAGATCTTCGCATGCCGACCATGTAAGATCGTCCGACTTCGAAACGAAAGATAGTAGTGCGAAAAAATCAAAACTAATTAAAAATTCAACTCCAAGTGTAGGCCATAAAAAACCAAACAAAACAAAAGATGGAAGTGTGCGGCGACTTGGAGCACGAAAAGACCATGGATTGCTTACAGCAATGGTTCGAAGAAAACAAGAAATTGCCGAATAAAATTGGTAAGTATTGGAGCAGAAACAACATTACTTCCTCGATCTCGTGATAACAATAACTTGGCAAGAACTAAAGGCTTTCAGGGTTGACCTTTGTAAGTGAGCCTAGCGATGTAAACTCTTAGAAGACAAGACAGCTTGACACCTTAGTGTCAATATATTCACATTTACATGTGAATATATTTTATACAAAATTTAGAACAGAATATATTTTACATGAGCTTCTAATAGATTTTTTCTAAATTCCTCAAATCATCACAGTTTTGTAATTTTGGCAATTCGAAACAGCGATATAGTTTGGTCCTATTAACTATTTTGTTTGAATGGAAATTTAAACTCCAGTGCTTACTTATTACCATCGCTGTTTTTTATTTTCGATATACTTTCGGTTTTTTTACACAAACAACAATAAACTGAGCAGTTGAGTTAGCTACAACATTGCTAGCATTTTAATTTCAGTTAATAATTACACTATGCAACCAAAAATAAAAAATTGTACCGGAGACATATTAATTTATGTTTTGTGTGCATTTGATTCATAAAATCAGCACAAAAAATATATAAATATATATTTTTTAAATTTTTATAATAATATTTGTATCCTCACTAAATATAGGCCCAATAACACCCTATTATAAGTTCGGTAAAAGGTAATTATTATGGCTACAAATGTTTCGAATTTCACTTTCACATAGAAACAGTGGTTTAGCAATAGTCTCAAAAAAAAATTATTAAAAACAAGTAAAAACGGCGTTAAGTTCGCCCGGGCCGAACTTTATATACCCTCCACCATGGATTGCATTCCACAGAGGCTGTCGATTTTCGTAGAAGTGCAGTAATATTACAAGAAAATATAATTTTTTTAATATAGCCAAATCAAAAAAATACAAATAATTTTATAAATAAATATAATATTTTTATTATTTCAAGCCACGCTTATAAGTCAAGGTTACCAATACGTATATATATATATATATATATATATATATATATATATATATATATATATATATATATATATATATATATATATATATATATATATATGGCTTGACTTTTGTGAGAATCGTTGGTTCTCTAAAATTGAGAATGAGCTGATTTTCTGCTTCTCCCTGCTAAAATAGCAAACAAAATTATTCCATATATTTATTTATTATTTATAGTTATTACATTTAACTTATCATTACTTGAAAGATATTATTTATTATATGCATATTGTCAAGAGCAAATAGGAATTGAAGTTCCGTCAAACTGAACGCTCATTCTGTATCTTATTTTTTTAGATTTTAATTAACAGCAGTAATTTTTAGCAGATTTCAAACTCTTCAGTAGTTTGAATGCTGCGCAAAACTACAGATGAACTGTTATTATGAGAAAATCTGCTGTAATAGCAGCAAAAGCTGATAGCTGACAAACAATCGCTGCTGTTAATAATAGACTTTTTTCTTTGTGTGGCCACTCTCAACAATGTCGACTTAGTTTTTTATATGTACATGTTATTTTGAATCGCCCGGCATTTCGGTAGCTGTCACTTTTGAAGCTTTTATTCTTTGACATTTGACAAGTAGAAACTACGTCATTACTAAAAATGGAACGATACACGCTTCAACAACGCATTGAAATTATTAAAATTCATGAATGAAAATGATCCGGAATTCCATCGAAAAATCATATTGACTGTTGAGGCCCATTTCCATCTCGGTGGCTACGTCAACAAGCAAAATTGTCGCATCTGGGGCTCGGAAACCCCAAGAGTTATTGTTGAGAAGTCTCTCCATCCTCATCGTGTGACTGCTTGGTGCAGTTTGTGGTACTGCGGGGTCATTGGACCTTACTTTTTACTCGAAATTGAGGTTGGATCAACTGTTACGGTGAATGAATTGCGCTATCGAGAGATGATTAATGATTTTTTATGGTCGGAGTTGGATGGTATTGATCTGGACAACGTTTACTTTCAAGAAGACAGCGCTACGTGCCACACAAGCGACGAAACCATTGCTCTTTTACGGGAAAAGTTTCCGGACCGTGTTATCTCTCGAAGAGGTGATCACAATTGGCCACCGAGATCTTGTGATTTAACACCTTGCGACTTCTTCCTTTGGGGTCACGTGAAAGGCAACAGCCCAGTGTCGATTCAAGACCTCAAAGATAGAATTCGTGAGGCTATCGAGGACATAGGGCAGCCACTTTGCGATTTGGTTATGGAAAATTTCATGAAAATGATATGGTCCTGTAAGCGTGGTCGTGGTGGCCATTTGGCGGATGTTGTTTTTCATTGTTAACGGCATACCTTCCTCTTTATTATGAAATAAACATCCGATCATTTATCTCAAAAAATGACATTTTTCTTTGAATACCAAAATAACACCTCTTGTTGGAAAACCCCGTAGCTGGCATCATATTAAAGAAAACAAGACCTAGTTTGCCAGTATTAAAATTTAAATTTTTTGTTTAAATATAAAATGCATCTAAATGTGGAAGAACTACGGATAAATGTATAAATTATGACCCTTATGGTAGAAGTAAAGGAATTTCAAAAAATTAGTGTCATTTTTTATCAAGTTTTTGCTTAAAAAATGTATCCTTTGGAACTTTGTAGTTCTGTAGTCCAGTATGAGGAAATGAAAAACTAAAAACGCCAATTAACTTCATTTTGTCTATAGTTTCAGACATATATCATCCGTTTCAAGTGTAATATAGACTGTGGGACGGTGTAATTAATAAAAGGTTGCTCCCGCTATTAAAAAATAAAATAATGATTTTTTAATATAGTCTCCTGCGTCTATCAAAAGGGCCATAACTTCAATATTTATGCACAAATCTTTGACATATAGATTTGTGTGTTTTTTTGTCATAATGTTAGCTCTTAAAAAAGTTTTTTTCCTTTTTTATGGAATTTTTCGTGCCATCAAAAATGTTTTTTATACCCTCCACCTCCAGGATGTGGGTATACTAACTTTGTCATTCCGTTTGTAACACCTTGAAATATCGACCTGAGACCATATAAAGTATATATATTCTTGATCATCATAAAATTCTAAGACGATCTAGCCATGTCCGTCCGTCTGTTGAAAGCACTCTAGCATCTAAACGAAAGGAGCTACGAGGCCCAAATTTTGATTAAATACGTCTTATAGTCGTAGATCGGTTGGGATTGAAACTGGGCGAAATCGGCCCAAAGGGAAAAATTTTTCCCTCACAAGGACTGAAAAAACCCATAATAATAGTAGAATATTTAAGCATATTTTTTCAATATGTCTGCTTTTACTTACTTGATGGGTATGCGCATTCCCCCAATAACAAAAACGTGCACCATAAAACGATTTTTATTCGTAGAGGGAGAAATGGGGCAAAAAGGGGATATAAAGAGTGATTTTTTTGAGGTTAGGATTTTCATGCATTAGTATTTGACAGATCACGTGGGATTTCAGACATGGTGTCAAAGAGAAAGATGCTCAGTATGCTTTGACATTTCATCATGAATAGACTTACTAACGAGCAACGCTTGCAAATCATTGAATTTTATTATCAAAATGCGTGCTCTGTTAAGAAAGTTCAGAAAGAAAGAAATTGTGTTCAGCGACGAAGCTCATTTTTGGCTCAATGGGTACGTAAATAGGCAGAATTGTCGATTTTGGAGTGAATATCAGCCAGAAGCATTGCAAGAGCTACCAATGCATCCAGAAAAAGTCACAGTTTGGTGCGGTTTATGGGCTGGTGGCATCATTGGACCGTACTTCTTCAAAGATGATGCGAATCGTAACGTAACTGTGAATGGTGAGCGCTACCGTGAGATGATATCCAACTTTTTTTTGCCCAAAATGGAAGAACTGAACTTGGTTGACATGTGGTTTCAACAAGATGGCGCTACATGCCACACAGCTCGCGATTCTATGGCCATTTTGAGGGAAAACTTCGGAGAACAATTCATCTCAAGAAATGGACCGGTAAGTTGGCCACCAAGATCATGCGATTTGACGCCTTTAGACTATTTTTTGTGGGGCTACGTCAAGTCTAAAGTCTACAGAAATAAGCCAGCAACTATTCCAGCTTTGGAAGACAACATTTCCGAAGAAATTCGGGCTATTCCGGCCGAAATGCTCGAAAAAGTTGCCCAAAATTGGACTTTCCGAATGGACCACCTAAGACGCAGCCGCGGTCAACATTTAAATGAAATTATCTTCAAAAAGTAAATGTCATGGACCAATCTAACGTTTCAAATAAAGAACCGATGAGATTTTGCAAATTTTATGCGTTTTTTTTTAAAAAAAAGTTATCAAGCTCTTAAAAAATCACCATTTACAAATTGGAAGGCCACCAGTACGTTTACACTATATATATATATATACTTCTAGTCAATTTAAAAAATAAATATTCTTATATTTATATTTTCAAAAAAGCTTAAATATCATAAATATTGGTAGGTAGTGATTGCCACAGTTGGTTGTATTTCCATTCTATTTTAATACAAATTTTGAAAATCTATTACCTCATGTATATAGTGTAAAATAACTTAACTTCATGATTCTTTCAATCTTTGCCTTAAAAGTACGAATTTGGAAAAATCTTCTTATTTTGCGTGTCTTGCAGTTAGAGGAATGTATACACCGAATATCATGGTTGTAGCTGCGTCCATTTGGTTGGTACCATTTTTATCTCCTTTTTCAGAATTTTACCCCCTCAAGAGTACGACTATCTAAAATCTCTTTATTTTACGTGTCTACGCAATTAGAGGGATGTACGCACCGAATTTCATCATTCTAGCTGTATTCGTTTAGTTGGTACCATTTTTATCCCATGTTCCTATTGTATCCCTTGAAAGTATGAATTTGGAAAAAACCTTTTATTTTTTGTGTCTACGCAATCAGAGGAATGTATACTCCGAATTTCATAACTCTAGCTGCGGTCATTTGGTTGGTACAATTTTTATCCTGTTTTTACATTTTTTCCTTTATTTTACGTGTCAACGAATCAGAGGAATGCTTAAACCGAATTTCATTATTCTAGGTGCAGCCGTTTGGTTGGTACCATTTTTATCCCTTTATTCCCATTTTACCATTAAAAGTACGAATTTGGAAAAAATACTTTTATATTATGTATCTACTCAATTAGAGGAATGTATAAACCGAATTTCGTTTTTCTAGCCGTGGTCTTTTGATAGGTACCATTTTTATCCCTTTTTGTCCGTTACAAAAACATAGTTAATAAAAAGTATTAAAAAAAGATTATAGTTAATTAATATATAGTTAATATAGTTAATAGTAGATATATGTAATTATTATTAATTTAACGACGCAACAGACGACGTCAACTTATAACTCTTGCCAGACCTGTTTCATACCATACCCGCTTACATTTATATCAATATACAACTTTAAATGCAAATATATCCCTAAACGTAATTCTTGACCCTGCGAAGTAGTACTCTAAATATTAGGGGTATTTTCAGCCCTTTGGAGGGAACATTTTTCCCCATGTACCCATTTTGCCCTCTTTCAATCCCAACCGATGTACAACTTTTAGACGTATTCTGAGAAAGTTTGGACGTCCTAGCTTCTTTCGTTTAGATGTTAGCGTGCTTTCAACAGACGGACATGGCTAGATCGTCTTAGATTTGTATGACGATAAATAATATATATTCTTTATAATACCTCAAGTCGATATTTCAAGGTGTTAGAAATGAAATGGTAAACTCAGTATACCCCCATGATGTGGTGGAGGCAGTGATGTAGTCTTTCTTGTACCAAAAAAGTCATCAAAAAAAACATTTCGAAAATGCTAAATGCCAATAATTCTTACCTTTTCTCCAATCTTTCTACTTTATATTGACTTTTTTCTAAAGAAGTCGCAAACAACAAGTGTCATATGAGCTTGAAGTGTATTAATCCATACAAATATTATTCAAGTAAACCCAATCGAACACACCTAACGTCTTAGGCACACAGTAGACGTCACTGAAGCATTAACTTATTTGCACCACAGTAAAACCAATAATAAAAATAACTAAAACAATTAATAAATAATTGTATAATTATTGTTGACAGTGCATTTATTTCGTATATATGCATAGTATTAAGTATTTAATTAAGAAAAAAGGGCCTTAAGTTAAGTATCGTACCTCACACAAAGGAATAAAGTCCACATTCTCGAGGGTGAGTCATTTAAAATGGTTAATTAGAATAGGCTATAAAAAAGTAGTGATTGTTTTTTTTTTTAAATTTTTAGTTTTATTGGAAAGGTTGAACTTTGTCATTTAATAATGGAACACAATATCATTCATATGACAACCACGACTGGCTTATCAGTACCTCATCCAATCAAGCCAATTCAATATCAGTACAGCCCAAAATCCACACCAAACCGTGACTCTTTGAGAAGCCAATAGTCACGTGTGGGTTCTCTGAACCCCATCTGCTGCAATTTTGCTTATTGACATAGCCAGCGAGATGAAAATGAGCTTCATGAAGGCTGATCTTTTCTCGAAAAATTTCAACGTAAATTTCTTTCAGTCTGCCTTTAAGATTCACTACTTTGGATGTAAGTTTTTAATATTTTCCCAATTTTATTCGAGCGTATAGAGTCCCATTTTGCAAATGTCAAACATAAACATGAAAATAAAAATTAAAATGAATGTTATTCTTCCTTTCAAAGTAAGTCAAGTAATCGGCAGTTCAAATTTAAAATGGCCCACTCAGTTTATTCATAGCTTTTAAGTAAGTCAAGTAATCGGTAGTTCAACTTTAAAATTTTAAATGGTCCACCTTATAGGTACTGTGTCACATGTCCTTTCAACGCCAGCAGGTATTTAATGAAATGTCAGAGAGCGTGTAGATTTTGGTTGGGCCCCAACATAACAATGCTGAATTCAAATTTATACAATTCTATATTCTTTACAGATCGCATCCTCTTAACACGCTTCTATTACTGCATGAACAAGGATATAGAGAATACAAAAAAATTGCTGGAAACCAATTATTCCATACGAAATGGTAGTCCACATCTCTTTACAAATCGTGATCCCACAGATGAGGATAGTCACAACACATACGCCTATGCGTAAGTACTGACATTGGGAATTCACACGAAGATGATAAATAACATTAAAACTCTCTTCTCACAGCGATATAGTCCCACTACCCGGTTTGACACCAGAGAATTATCGCATAGTCATCCATCGTATAAGCAATCCTGATCCGGAAATGGTAAGTCTTGTATTGAAGACAACAGCAGGCCTGTTCGATGGAATTTACTCGCTTAACAAGAAAATAGCTTCTACTCCCTTAGTGATGTTGCCAGATTTCTCTTGTTGATAAATTTAAGAAAAAGCTGCCACCTTATCATGTCTCTTAAATGTAAGCTAGTAAGCCCAATCGAACAGGCCTAATGAGTCTAATATTTAAATTAATAATTTGCTGACCTCGCCTGCAGATGCATTATACCGAAGATACCAAGACCTACATCATGGTGAATGACTGTCGCTTTTGTATGCCGGATGCTGTGATCGATAACGTCCCCCTGCTAGCGAAGGGCGATATACACATCACCGATATGGAGGGCCATAGCATGGCTCACACGAGACGAATATCGATTCGGGTGTTTCGCACACTTTTGAAATATCTGCAGGAAGCCTATCCCATACGAATAAAGGCCATACACATGCTGAATTGTCCATCGTATATGAATAAAATTCTGGCCATTATGAGACCGTTCGTAAACAAAAAAGTATTTGAAATGGTATGTAAGGAATTGATAGCCTTTTTACACTGCATGCGAAATCTAGTTGTAATGACATAAGGTCGATTTACAAATGTCAGATCCTATACAAATTTGACATTTGAAAATCAAACTTATGTCATTTCAGCTAGATTTCGCATGCAGTGTGGCGAGGCTATAAGTCATAAAACATTTAAAGTTAATTATTGAAAATTAATTACGGGGAAAACCCGTATAATAAAGGCCCGACATAAATTTCATGAACATTTTGTTAGTGATTGCATTTTTATATTATCTTCTTCTTTGCAGATACACTTTCATACTGCGGGTCTGGAAAGCCTATATGAGAATGTCCCCAAAGAAATGTTACCGGAAGAATATGGTGGCAAAGCTGGTAAAATAGCCGATTTAAAAGAGGACTTTCTGAAAGCCGTTAACGGAAAAAGGTAATTTCCATCAGATATTTATACACACACTAGGCCTGTTCGTGTGGACTTACTAGCTTACAATTAAGTTACTTGATAAAGTGGCAGTATTTTAATCCATTGATTTTATTTAAATAAATGACAAAGAAAAATCTTACTCGGTAACTAAGACAGTGCCAAGCTAATTTCTTGTCAACCGAGGAAATTCCATGCAAATATTAACTTAGTGAGCCCAGTCGAACAGTTCTATAATTCCATTTCAATTAATTAATTCTTGCGTTGCTTGTTTTTCTTTTTTGTCTATTGCCAGAGATTACCTGATGGATCCCAATTATTGGAAAACATAAAAGCCATGACATACATACATATGTATAATAGGAATTTAATGTTTAATTGTATTGCCTGCATTGTTGCTTTTCTTAGCTTACTTAGTAGAAATGTTAATGTTAGAATATTATTTAATGGTTACAAAGTCATAGTTAATAAAAAGTATTGAAAAAAGCGATTATAGTTAATTGTAGTTATATGGAATATTTTACGTCACACGTCACGATGCAACAGACTACGTAAAGTTATAACTCTTGCCAGACCTGTTTCATACCATACCCACTTTCATTTATATAAATATGTATACAACTTTAAATGCAAATATATTCCCAATCGTAATTCTTGTCCCCAATCCGCAATCACATTGATTGAAATATTATTAGAAGTATTTTTATCTAAAACACCATCCGACGGTCCATATTACACATGAACCGAATGATATACTTCTGAAACTATAGGCGAAATGGTGTTAATTGGAGTTTTTAGTTTTTCATTTCCTCATCCTATTGTCCTTAAAAGGGCTAAAAAATCCAAAGGGTACAATTTTTCAAAAATTATTTTAATTAATTATTCGCACCCTATGATGCCGGTGTAGATGTCAAATTAAAGATGTGAATATCTGCTAAAAAATACTACAAATTGCATGGTCTTGTCTGTATTAGCCCAGCATTAACAAAAACTTAAAGTTATCACTCTTAAAAGAAAACGATGAATAAAGTACAGGGTGGCTGGCGAATGATCCTACATTAAGAAACTCAAATAATTTTTTATTTAATTCATATAAATTATTTTTTCTTTGTTCATTTGACAACTGATACATATTTATTAAACCTTTTTAACGGGTAAAATAATAGATTTTAAATGACATTCATAGTCGGTGACGCATATGCAGCATTCATTATTCATTACTTCCTGCAGGTAAGAATCGCTCAATTGTTGTTCGAATGCATTGCTTTAAATCATCCAATTTGTATACCCTCCACCTTCAGGATGGGGGTATACTTTGTCATTCCGTTTGTAACACCTTGAAATATCGACCTAAGACACTATAAAGTATATATATTCTTGATCGTCATAAAATTCTAAGACGATCTAGTCCGTCCGTTCGTCTGTTGAAAGCACGCGAAAGGAGCTAGAACGTTAAAATTTTCCATAAATGCGTCTTATAGTCGTAGATCGGTTGGGTTGGGAAACAGGGCGAAATCGGCCCAAGGGAAAAATTTTTCCCTCACAAGGACTAAAAATACCCATAATAATCCCTAATATTTTAGAGTATTTAAGCATATTTTTTTCAATATGTCTTCTTGTCCTTACTTGATATTGGGTGTGCCCATTCCCCCCATAACAAAAACGTGCACCATAAAGTGATTCTTATTTATAGGGGGTGAAATGGAGCAAAAAAGGGATAAAAATGCTACATATTAAACGACAACAGCTAGAAACACGAAATTCGGTGTGTACATTCTTCGAATAGAGTAGATACAAAAAAAAAAGTATTTTTTTCCAAATTAGTAAAGAGTGATTTTTTTGAGGTTAGGATTTTCATGCATTAGTATTTGACAGATCACGTGGGATTTCAGACATGGTGTCAAAGAGAAAGATGCTCAGTATGCTTTGACATTTCATCATGAATCGTCTTACAAACGAACAACGCTTGCAAATTATTGAATTTTATTATCAAAATGCGTGCTCTGTTAAGAAAGTTCATTGCGCGCTTCCATTTTATGGTCAGTTTAATCGACCCACGGCTATTGTGACTAAATTTCGCACCAAATTTACATTGTTGGACATTAAACCACCAACACGCTTACGTAGAGTGCGAACTGAAGAAAATATCGCACCTGTATCGGCCAGTGTTAATGATGACCACCTATTTTCGATTCGTCGCCGTTCGCACCAATTGGGTCTCTGTTACTAAAAAACGTGGAAATGCCAAAATTGGACTAAGCGGATGGACCACCTAAGACGCAGCCGCGGTCAACATTTAAATGAAATTATCTTCAAAAAGTAAATGTCATGGACCAATCTAACGTTTCAAATAAAGAACCGATGAGATTTTGCAAATTTTATGCGTTTTTTTTTTTTAAAAAAGTTATCAAGCTCTTAAAAAATCACCCTTTACTTTTAAGGGGTAAAATGGGAATAGAGGTAATGGTACCAAACAAACGGCTGCCCCTAGAATAATCAAATTCGGTGTATATAATCCTCTGATGGCAGTTTTTTCCAAATTCGTACTTTTTCTTTTACGGCAAAAATAGGTTGAACATTTTGTACTATGTACGTCTGATAATGGATTTTCAAAATGTGTACCTTTGGAATTAAAATAGAATGTAGTACCCACTATCTACCAATATTTATGGTATTTAAGCTTTTTGAAAATATAAATAGAAGAATGTTTATTTTTTGAATTGACGTATTGGTAGCCTTGCCTTATAAGTGTGGTTTGAAATAATCAAAATATTATATTTATTTATAAAATTATTTCTTTAATATTTTCTTTTATTTTGATTTGGCTATAGAAAAAAAATATATTTTCCTGTAATATTACTGCACTTCTACGAAAATCGACATCCCCTGTGGAATGCAATCAATGGTGGAGGGTATATAAAGTTCGGCCCGGCCGAACTTTCATAAACTTCCTGAAATAACCCCACATGAAAAAAGTATGTGCTGCCTTTAACAGCAGCATTCATCAGCCACCCTGTATATAAACTAAGGAGGAAGATTTTTAATTATTGTTAACACCAAATTAATACAGGTAGAATAACGATATTTAAAGTATTTTTAAAAGATCCTCTTTAATTTGACACTCATATGTTGCGAATTAGTATTTCAAATAATTTTTGAAAAGTTGTATCCTTTGAAACTTAGTAGTCTTTTGTAGGGGCAACAGGATGAGGAAATTAAACACTACTAAAGACAATTAACTCCATTTTGCCTATACATCTGGTTCAAGTGTAAAGATTTTTTTTTAAATTGTCATACGATGAAATAGAAAGGATAATTGTGAAAAGTGTCGTTAGAAAAACCCGCATAACTATATTTAGGAAAACTAACGTAGAGAGAATACCAAATTAATTTTTTGGCATATGATTGCTGACTAAATAGGAAATATTTGTTACAGAATTGTTTCAGAAACCCAGATAAAGAAAGGAACCGAAAATTTTGGATATTTGCAGTAATTCTTTTTTTTGCGACTGACTACATATAGGGTGGGCCATGTAATATTTAAAATTAGAATTGGCTAAAAAAAGTACTGATTATTTTTTCAAATTTCTAGTTTTATTGGAAAGATTGAACTTTGTCATTTAATAATGGAACACAATGTCATTCATATGACTACCACGACTGGCTCAGCAGTACCTCATCCGATCAACTTTCAATTTTACAGTACAACCCAAAATCCACACCAAACAGTGACTCGTTGTGGATGCATTGGCTTCTGAATACTCACGTGTATGTTCTCTGCACGCCATAAGTGGCAAATTTGCTTATTGACATAGCTACCGAGATGAAAATGAGCTTCATGAAGGCTGAACTGAAGGTAATTGCAAAAATAATTACGAAAATCACAGTGTAAATTCTTCAATAGCTTCCATTACAGTAGTAATAAAACTTAGAACTACATCAAATAAAACCTTAAACTAATTATAAGTTTGATTTTAACTGATATAATAGGGCTGTTTTCTTTAAAACTGGATAACTAAAACCTAAATATAAAGTTAAAATTTTACTCAAAATATTTTTTTTTAATTGTCGCCAAAAGCAATATCAAATTTAAAAAAAAAATTAAATGTTAAAAAAGTTGGACTTAGACTGGATAATTATCCATTCTAAATCAACTTTTTGGTTATCGAGGCTAAGTACAAAGAAGTCCACACAATGTGAGAACATAATTTTTTATTTTAAGTAAAAATTTAAAAATTTATAAACATTTTTGTTATCGCTGCTTGTTATCCCAGCTTAGAGAAAATAGACCTACTTGCAATAAGATTAATTTCATCATCCTTTCGACAAATTTGTTAATTTGTATACCGTGATATTTGGTATGAGCATTCCCCTCAACCATAAAGTGATTCTTATTGGTAGGGGGTGAAATGTGGCAAAAAGGGATAAAAATGGTACCTATCAAACAACAACAGCTAAAAACACGAAAATTGATGTGGACATTCCTCTAATTGAGTAAACACTTAATACAAAAGTATTTCTTCCAAATTCGTACATTCAAGGATAGAAATGGAACAGAGGGATAAAAATGGTACCATTCAATCGCCTAGAGCTAGAATGACGAAATTAGGTGTGTACATCCCTCAAAATAAAGAGATTTTTCAAAATTCGTACTTTTAAGGAGCTAAAATGGGAAAAAGGGATAAAAATTTGGTTATTGACCGCAGATTTCGGTGACGCGCAAAATTGAAAACAAAAAACAAAAATATTTTTTCCAAATTCGTACTTTTAAGAGGCAAAATCGGCATAGAGGGATAAAAATAGTACCAACCAAAAGGCTTCACCAAGAATAACGAAACGGTACATATATTTCTCTGACTGTACGCAAAATAAAAACTTTTTTCTAAATTTCGTTCTTTAAAGCGATAAAATGGGAACACAGGGATGAAAATGGTACCGACCAATCGTCTACAGGTAAAATGATAAAATTCGGTTTTTACATCCCTCTAATAGCGGCGACACGCAAAATAAAGAGATTTTTCGAAATTCGTACTTTTAAGGAGCTAAAATGGAAAAAAGGGATAAAAATGGTACCAACCAAATGACCGCAGAAAGAATCATGAAATTCGGTGTATACATTCTTCTAATTGCATAGACGCGCAAAATAATTTATCCATATTCGCACTTTTTACTTTTACGACAAAAATGGGTAGAATCGTGAACCCAGCAAAAAATATTGGAAGTACTTCCATAGGAAGCACATTGTAATCGCATCTCAAAATCCAAATGTGCATTTTATCCGCTTTTGAGGAAGTTCTTTTAAACAACTTCCAACAGAGTCGATAATATGTTAACAACCCGTAACACTTTAGGAATAGCATTTTCACAAGTGAATGGGAACGACTTTTTAGTAAGGGGTCACAGAGGTGAGTTGCCCGCTTTGCACACAGAAGGTCTCGGGTTCGAATCGTGACTCGGGAAAAAACTTTCTATTTGTTTTTTATTACTTTTATAAATAAAGATTAGATAAGATTGATTACTTTTGTATAATTTTAACAATTTCAAAATTTTTACTTAAAAAAAAACAAATTTATTGATCTATTAATACTTATTAGTACTTGAAGTATATTTATTTTTATTTAATTAATTATTAATAATATTTAATAATATTTTATTTAATAATTAATTATTAATAATAATATTTTATTTAATAATTAATTATTAATAATAATTTATTTTTTATTAATTATTAATAATAATAATTAATAAAAAATATAATATGAGTGAAATTAAGTAGTGTTAATTTATTTAATGCTAATTTAATTTAATTATTTTATTTAACATAAATTGAAACCATTGAATAAGTGATTCCTTTGCAACACTTTAAAATAACTTTTAAGTCTTTCCAAATGAAGGACGTACCTCCTATGACAACTCCATGTAAAATTCATTGGTGAAGATATCAATTTTCACTAGCTCCGAATTACTAGATGAACATATTTGGTGCTCTCTTTTTGATGGGATATTAAGCTAGCAAGCCCTATCGAACAGGCCTAACGTGACAGCTGTTTCTACGGGGTGTGTTCAGTGAGCATTATTCATAGAGCAAGGGTAACCCTAGTGTTGGTTTCATATAATTTACCGTCATTTTGTTTTTATCTTAAACTAACTAAACACGAACGAAATCATAATAAAATATTTGAAAGGAGTTAATCAACGTCAGAAAATAATTAACAATAGTTTAAAGTCTAGGTTACTGTTGGGATTATGATGTTCGTTAGTGTTTAGTTAAAGTTAAGTACATTTAATTGCAATTTAAACATTAAAAATCAGTAAATATTTTGGTTTTGAATTTTGTTACTGAGAGTTTTTGTGATGTTATTTTAAGGTGACTGCTCAACCGGTTTCGGTCTTGATCGCCACATGAATATCGATCGGTATGATCGAATATCGATCTTTGACCTATGGACATACATGCACATATGTATCAAGGACAGATACACGTAGGTATAGTGCTTTAATAACTGCAGACACTCAGGGTAATTACGCATCTCCGATATCATCAAATAATTGTTGGGAAAACAAAATTAAAACCAACGCGCGGCAGTTGTGGCCAAAACAATTATAAAAACGGGGGAACAGACAGCGAATAGTAAAAAGGTTAAAAGCTTCAATGATAGTTGACCAAAAACACGGTGAAGAACGGTTAACAATTCGTGTCAAATAATTCCAACTCTTGTTGTTTAATAAATACAACTATTTTAAATTAAACCATTTAAAAAATAAATCTAAAGAAAGCAAAATAAATCTAAACTATGGATATGATTGGTGATACTGAGCAGGAAGCGACCATTGATTGCTTGCAGAAATGGTTTGAAGACAACGAGAAGTTGCCAAGGAAAATTGGTAAGCCGTTCATATTAAATCTAATAGTCTTTCACCGAGCTTATCTCGAGTTGAGTTGTTGCAGATTCATAGTCATTCTCTATTTCTAATTTTGAATATGTACAGATCGCATCGTCTTAACGCGTTTCTACTATTGTATGTACAAAGATGTTGAGGAAACCAAAAAACTTATAGAAATCAACTATACCATGAGGCAAAATGCTCCCGACATCTTTATAAATCGTGATCCGTCCGATGAAGACACCCAAAACTCGGCGGCATATGCGTAAGTGAAGTATATGACGGTTCGGCAAATCCTACGACACCACTAACTATATATTTCGAATGCATTTCTTAGGGACATGGTACTTTTGCCCGGTTTGACGCCCGAAAATTATCGGGTCTCAATATTACATATAAATAATCCAGATCCGAAGATGGTAAATATCATAGTGAATGAGATTAATAGTGGTCGGATAAAATAACTAAATAACTAAATAACTAAATAACTAAATAACTAAATAACTAAATAACTAAATAACTAAATAACTAAATAACTAAATAACTAAATAACTAAATAACTAAATAACTAAATAACTAAATAACTAAATAACTAAATAACTAAATAACTAAATAACTAAATAACTAAATAACTAAATAACTAAATAACTAAATAACTAAATAACTAAATAACTAAATAACTAAATAACTAAATAACTAAATAACTAAATAACTAAATAACTAAATAACTAAATAACTAAATAACTAAATAACTAAATAACTAAATAACTAAATAACTAAATAACTAAATAACTAAATAACTAAATAACTAAATAACTAAATAACTAAATAACTAAATAACTAAATAACTAAATAACTAAATAACTAAATAACTAAATAACTAAATAACTAAATAACTAAATAACTAAATAACTAAATAACTAAATAACTAAATAACTAAATAACTAAATAACTAAATAACTAAATAACTAAATAACTAAATAACTAAATAACTAAATAACTAAATAACTAAATAACTAAATAACTAAATAACTAAATAACTAAATAACTAAATAACTAAATAACTAAATAACTAAATAACTAAATAACTAAATAACTAAATAACTAAATAACTAAATAACTAAATAACTAAATAACTAAATAACTAAATAACTAAATAACTAAATAACTAAATAACTAAATAACTAAATAACTAAATAACTAAATAACTAAATAACTAAATAACTAAATAACTAAATAACTAAATAACTAAATAACTAAATAACTAAATAACTAAATAACTAAATAACTAAATAACTAAATAACTAAATAACTAAATAACTAAATAACTAAATAACTAAATAACTAAATAACTAAATAACTAAATAACTAAATAACTAAATAACTAAATAACTAAATAACTAAATAACTAAATAACTAAATAACTAAATAACTAAATAACTAAATAACTAAATAACTAAATAACTAAATAACTAAATAACTAACATTTATTCTTTAACAATAATATTTTTTTGTTAACACAGATGCATCATGCCCAAGATATCAAAGCCTACCTTATGGTTACCGATTATCGTTTCTCTATGCCGGATGTAGTGATTGATGGCACTCGACTTCTTTCTGAGGGCGAAATAAAAATCATCGATATGAATAATTTTACTATGAAACATGTGGCACGTCTCTCCTTGAGCGTTTTACGCACTTGTGTGAAATACTTGCAGTTGGCCTATCCGGTGCGAATAAAGGGCATACATCTGATTAACTGTCCACCGTATATGAACAAAATACTAGCAGTTGTGAAGCCGTTTATAAGTAGACAAGTTTATGAAATGGTATGTAATATAACAGTTACTAATAGCCTTTTCATACTGCATGCGAAATGTAGCTGTGAACTGTCAAATCCCATACAAATTTGACATTTGAAAATGTCATTTCAGCTATAACATTTCAACAGTGTGGCAAGGCCATAAGAGCCTTTTTACACAGCATACAAAATCAATCGATTTCAGCTTGAAATGGCATAAGTGTCCAAATTGTATGGGATCTGACATTTGTAAATCGATCTTATGTCATTTCAGCTAGATTTCGCATGCATTGTCAGAAGGCTATAAGGCCTTTTTACACCGAGCTAACTCGATTTTAAGTCTATTCTCTTAAAATAAACTTGAATGAACTGAGTTTAACTCAAATACCAATTGTCCTTTACAGATTCATTTCCATACAGACGGCCTGGAAACCCTTTACGCTTTCGTGCCCCGGAAAATGCTCACCGAGGAATATGGCGGACAAGCTGGTAAAATATCCGATTATAAAGAACAACTGGTCCAATCTATCATGGAGAAGAGGTAATTATCAACATCACATTATCAATTTCTCATACATACGTAGATGGATAGTATTATATTGTTTTTTCTTTTTCCACAGGGATTATCTTATGGATCCTAATTATTGGAAAATTTAAGAGACGATATTTCAATATGTAGTCTCTTCAAAAGTCTTTACAGAACCAGGATTGATCTCTAAGCTGTATGATACTTCTTTAAGTGTAAACTACCATATTAATTCAACTTTTTAAAATAACATTTAATAGCAAAAAACGCAGCAATTAATCTAATTGCCAAAGCAATAAATCTAAAAGACTTACAAGAACTAAACATTTGTTGTTTTTTTATTTTTGTTAATAGTATTTAGTATTCTAAAATGTTAGTTTTGAATACTCATGAACGTTTTCGGTCTTGATCGCCATAAAATAAGGTACTTATGTAAGCATTCAAAAAAACAAGTAAAAACGGCGTTAAGTTCGGCCGGGTCGAACTTTATTTACCCTCCACCATGGATTGTATTCCACAGAGGCTTTCGTAGAAGTGCCGTAACAGTACAGAAAATGTTACATTTTTTAACAAAACAAATAAAAATATTGAAAAAATAATTTTATAAATAAATATAAAATGTTAACGCTTATAAGGCAAGACCTCCAATATGTTTATACTATATCTATATATCGAAATAATAATTTAAGTCAATTCAAAAAGTAAATATAAGGCAGCAAAAGTAAAAAATTTTGAAAATCCATTATCTCTCACGTACCTAACTTCATCATTCTAGCCATTTGCTCGCTACCAGTTTTATTACTTTTCCCATTTTTGCCGTAAAAGTAAAAAAATAAAGTACGAATTTGGATTTTTTTGTTTTGCCTACCTGCAAAGAAAAAAATGTGAGAAATCATACAAGAAAAGCCTACAATTTACCTAAGTTTCTTCGTGAAATACAACTTTAAAGTTATTTGGCAACTCATACTGAAGAAATCATACAAGAAAAGCTTACATTTTACCTAAGTTTCTTCGTGAAATACAACTTTAAAAGTTCTTTGGCAACTCATACTGAACACTTGGGTAATTTGGTAACAAAAAAGCTACTGCCAATACAATAAAACTTGTGTAAAATTACCTTGTATGTTTTTGATGTATTCCAAAGCACTCTGTTCTAATGTTTTTTAATAAATTAAATAAAATAAATAATTAATTAGGATTCTATTCCCCTCCCAAACAAAAACGCTGATGACTTTAATCAAAAACGTATTTATTTAATGTATTCACTAAAAGGTGTTGAAGACTTACATTAATAAAGGAAAGCTTATCAAAGAAGAGATTTAAAGAATATTTCAATATTATAGTTTTTTTTTTAATTTTAGATTAAATGTGGGGAACCATGCCACAGATCACAGAAACATACAAATTGGACCAAATTCCTTATTGGAAGTTTCGTGTTCATCATCTTTAAAAAAGTCACAAAACACACACTTACCTCATTTATTCGACTAAAGTCCTCTGTCCCTTTGTTTTGTATTCGTGTTGTGCCTTTTTTGTCTAAAATGCTTAAAAATAATATATTTGTAAACATTTTGTACATTTGGACGACTTACCTTGTTACATATTACACTTACACAATTATCCAACTAACTAATTAATTTTAACAAAGAAACTTGTGTAAAAAGTACAAATTTCTAAATTGAGAAAAAGAACATGGTGGAATATTTTAAGGTACATAAGCACTGAACACCTACCAAGTAAACTTAGTTCTTTATACAAAAGAAGCACATGTTTAATTTACACATGTACGAGGGAAATTTAGCATTTACTTGTTTGACTTCTGTCATCTCTATATAAAAAAGATTTACAAAGTTGACTTAGGTATTTTTGCACCAGTTTTTTTTTCTTGTGTGTATGTAGTCAGCAGTCATTTGGTTGGTACCAGTTTTATACATTTTACCCCTTTAAAAGTACGACTTTCGAAAATCTCTTTATTTTACGTGCCTATGCAAGTAGAGGGATGTACACACCGACTTTCATCATTCCAGCTGCAGCCGTTTAGAAGGTACCATTTTTATCCCTCTATTTCCATTGTATCTCTTGAAAAAAACTATTTTGGAAAAATCCTTTTATTTTTCATGTTTACGCAATCAGAAGAATGCATATACCGTATTTCATGATTCTAGCTGCGGCCATTTGATTGGTACCATTTTTATCCCCTTTTTCCATTTTACTCCCTAAAAGTACGATTTTCGAAAAATCCTTTTATTTTGCGTGTTTACGCAATCAGAGGAATGCATACACCGAATTACATTACTCTAGGTGCAGGAGGTTTGGTTGGTACTATTTTTATCCCTCTATTCCCAATTTACCCCTTAAAAGTACGAATTTGGAAAAAATACTTTTATATTATGTATCTGCTCAATTAGAGGAATGTTCACACCGAATTTCGTGTTTCTAACTTTTGTCGTTTGATAGGTACCATTTTTATGCCTTTTTGTCCCATTTCACCCCCTACGAATAAGAATCACTTTATAGTGCACGTTTTTGATATAAGAGGAATGTGCATACCCAATAGCAAGTGAATATAAGCAGACATGTTGAAAGACATGCTTAAATTTTCTAAATATTAGGGGTTATTCGGGCTATTTGCAGTCTTTGTGAGGGAAATTTTTTCCCTTTTGGACCGATTTCGCCCAGTTGCCATCCCAACCGAGCTACGACTATAAGACGCGTTTATCGATTTTTTCCATAAATCGTTTAGATCGTCTTAGAATTTTATGACGATGAAGAATATGCATACTTTATACGGTCTGAGGTAAATATTTCAAGGTGTTACAAATGGAATGACAAAGTTAGTGTACCCTCATCCTGTGGTGTAGTGTATAATAAAGTTTGGATTGTTTGATGACGATCTGCAAAATATTTTGTTCCTAGATCAAACCGTCTTCGAGCTAAACGCTCCTGAAAACGCCACCTAAAAATCACGTTTTTTTCACGTAATTTTCTGTGTTGCGTTTTTGTCCAAATTTCCAAATATTTCAGAATTAATAAATATTTACTAACTTATTGATCGAATTATTGGACGTTTACATTATTTTTTTCATATCATCATTCTTCATTTCTGGGGATGACCGCCGAATTTTTTCCATCACCCATCCTAATATACATATATGAGTAATTTTCGCTATTATGGAATATAGAGCTTTGACCTGTGTGTCAGGACAGAGCTACGTAGTTATAGTGCTTTAATAATTACTTACAGTCAGGGCAACTGTGCGTTTACGATATCATAAAATAATTCTTGGGAAAACAAAATTAAAACCAAAATAGCCAGCCACGAGTGCGCAATTGAAAACCTTAGTGATAGTTGTGGATTGGCAGCGTAGAGAACATTAAAGAAACTCTTATTAAATAATTCCATATTGAATCTTAAGAAAGCTAAATAAATAAACTATGGATGTGAAAGGTGATGCGGAGCAGGAACTGGCCATTGATTGCCTGCAAAAGTGGTTTGAAGACAACGTAAAGTTGCCACGGAAAATTGGTAAGACGAAAAATGCGTTAAGTCCGAGTGGCTCATAGCTTTTTCAGACTGAAATGACATATGTTCGATTTACAAATGTCAGATCCCATACAACTTTGAGATTTGTAAATCGACCTTATGTTATTTCAGCTAGATTTCACATGCAGTGTAACACGTCTATTATCTTTTTCCAAGCTGAAATCGATTGATTTCACATGTAGTCTGAAAGGGCTATTATTTAAATTATTTTAATTGCCTTTATTACTGCTATTAGCACCGGAAATGGTAAACCTGTCGTTTAGAAGATTCACATAGTCATTATCTTTTTCTCATTTTGAACGTGTTCAGATCGCATCGCGTTAACACGTTTCTATTACTGTATGTACAAGAATGTTGAAAAAACCAAAAAGCTTATAGAAACCAACTATACCCTGAGGCAAAATGCTCCCGACATCTTTATAAATCGTGATCCGTTAGATGAAGACACCCAAAACACAGCGGCATATGCGTAAGTATATGGCAGCCCATGAAATCCTATTGCACGACTGACTCTGTATTTTGCATACATTCCCAAGGGACATGATACATCTACCCGGTTTGACACCAGAAAATTGTCGGGTCACGTTATTACATTTAAATTCTCCAGATCCGAAAATGGTAAATATCATAGACATTAAATTATTATATATAAAAATAAAAATAAATAAAAAAATAAAAATAAAAATAAAAATAAAAATAAAAATAAAAATAAAAATAAAAATAAAAATAAAAATAAAAATAAAAATAAAAATAAAAATAAAAATAAAAATAAAAATAAAAATAAAAATAAAAATAAAAATAAAAATAAAAATAAAAATAAAAATAAAAATAAAAATAAAAATAAAAATAAAAATAAAAATAAAAATAAAAATAAAAATAAAAATAAAAATAAAAATAAAAATAAAAATAAAAATAAAAATAAAAATAAAAATAAAAATAAAAATAAAAATAAAAATAAAAATAAAAATAAAAATAAAAATAAAAATAAAAATAAAAATAAAAATAAAAATAAAAATAAAAATAAACAGAAGTTGAAAATAATCACGCTTATTGTTAAATAATGACATTTTTCGTAACATAGATGCATCATGCCAAAGATATCAAAGCCTACATCATGGTTACCGATCATCGTTTCTCTCTGCCGGATGTGGTGATTGGTGAAACTCAACTTCTTTCCGATGGCGAAGTAATAATCCTCGATATGGATAATGTTACTATGAAACATGCGGCACGTCTGTCCCTGAGCGTTATACGCACGTGTGCGAAATATTTGCAACTAGCCTATCCGGTGCGAATAAAGGGCTTTCATCTAATTAACTGCCCACCATATACGAGAAAAATATTTGCAATTGTGAAGCCGTTTATAAATAAGGATGTTTTTAAAATGGTATGTACTTATAGCCTTTTCAGACTGCATGCGAAATCTAGCTGAAATGACACAAGGTCGAGTTACAAATGTCAGATCCCAAGTACAAATTTTACATTTGAAAATCGACCCTATGTCATCTCAGCTAGATGTCGCATGCAAGGCCTTTTTACACAGCATGCGAAATCAATCAATTTCAGCTTGAAAAGACATAAGGCCGATTTACAAATGTCAGATGCCCTACAAATTTGACATTTGTAAATCGACCTTTATGTCATTTCAAGCTGAAACCGATTGATTTCGCATGTAGTCTGAAAAGGCTATAAGCTATACTTGAATGACTTGATTTTAATTCAAAAACCATAAAATGTCTTTACAGATTCATTTCCATACTGACGACCTGAAAACGCTCTACGATTTTGTGCCCCGTGAAATGCTTACCGAGGAATATGGTGGACAAGCTGGTAAAAGATCCGATTATAGAGAACATCTAGTTCAATCTGTTCTGGAGAAAAGGTAATTTTATACATTTGAAAGACATGTGCGTTATATTGATTCTTTATTTTTTTTCTTCTGACAGAGATTATCTTATGGATCCGAATTATTGGAAAATTTAAAAGTCGAATAATTTAAAATTTGTTTTTAATTTAGCTGTATTCATAATAATAAATGAGTATAACATGCAAATACAAAGCTTCGTATAACATTATTAAATGCATATACAAATTTGGTCAAAATGCATGCTAATGCATTACGCAGCATATGCGAAAGTATCACATAAATTTAAAATGTCATGTTTCCTCCATTTTTGGCGTTAAAACCCCTAGATGTGTTTTCTGAAAATTTTATGCAAGAGGTTTAATCTAAAGAGTGATTTTTTTGAGGTTAGGATTTTCATGCATTAGTATTTGACAGATCACGTGGGATTTCAGACATGGTGTCAAAGAGAAAGATGCTCAGTATGCTTTGACATTTCATGAATAGACTTACTAACGAGCAACGCTTGCAAATCATTGAATTTTATTACCAAAATCAGTGTTCGGTTCGAAATTTTTTATCGACAAATTTTGTTCAGCGATGAGGCTCATTTCTGGTTGAATGGCTACGTAAATAAACAAAATTGCCGCATTTGGAGTGAAGAGCAACCAGAAGCCGTTCAAGAACTGCCCATGCATCCCGAAAAATGCACTGTTTGGTGTGGTTTGTACGCTGGTGGAATCATTGGACCGTATTTTTTCAAAGATGCTGTTGGACGCAACGTTACGGTGAATGGCGATCGCTATCGTTCGATGCTAACAAACTTTTTGTTGCCAAAAATGGAAGAACTGAACTTGGTTGACATGTGGTTTCAACAAGATGGCGCTACATGCCACACAGCTCGCGATTCTATGGCCATTTTGAGGGAAAACTTCGGAGAACAATTCATCTCAAGAAATGGACCGGTAAGTTGGCCACCAAGATCATGCGATTTGACGCCTTTAGACTATTTTTTGTGGGGCTACGTCAAGTCTAAAGTCTACAGAAATAAGCCAGCAACTATTCCAGCTTTGGAAGACAACATTTCCGAAGAAATTCGGGCTATTCCGGCCGAAATGCTCGAAAAAGTTGCCCAAAATTGGACTTTCCGAATGGACCACCTAAGACGCAGCCGCGGTCAACATTTAAATGAAATTATCTTCAAAAAGTAAATGTCATGGACCAATCTAACGTTTCAAATAAAGAACCGATGAGATTTTTGGGATTTTATCACCCTTTATATATATAAAAGAATGAAATTTTGAAATTTTCAGGGTAGTTCCCAAATATGACATAGACGTCGACTAAGAAAGGGTTTTACGAAATTCGTACTTATAGAGTGTAAAATGGGACAAAAAGGGATAAACATCGAACCTTCGTCCTGACTAAACGGAAGTAGCTAAAAACATGAATTTCGGTGGGTTCCTTGACCAATGACCATGCAGACGAGCTACAAATAGGGATCTTTCGAAATTTGTACTTTTAAGGGAGGAAAGAGACAAAAAGGGATAAAAATGGTACCAATTTAAAAATTGCAGCTAGAATCGTGAAAATCAATATTTATAGATTTTTCGAAATTTGTACTTATAAGGGGTGAGCGGGTCAAAAAGGGATAAAAATGGTGCCAACTAAAGTACTACCGCTAGAATCGTGAAATTTGGTATGTAAATTCCTCTCACCGCATTGAAGCGCATTATAAATGATTTTTTTTTACTTTTAAGGGGTGAGAGGGACAAAAAGGGTTAAAAATGGTACCAAAAAAGTATTGCAGCTATAGTCGTGAAATTTGATATGTAAATTCCTCTGACAATGTAGAAGCGGAGTAAAATTGGATTGTTCAAAATTTGTACATTTACAAATTTTGGATGCACGTGGCAAAAAGGGATAAAAATGGTACCAATTTAAATATTGCAGCTATAGTTGAGAAATTTGGAGTGTAAATTCCTCTGACAACATAGAAGCTCAAATCTAGATGGATTTTTCGAAAAGGGATGATCGGGACAAAAGGGATAACGATGGTACAAACTAAAGTATTGCAGCTATAGTTGAGAAATTTTAAGTGTAAATTCCTCTGACAACGTAGAAGCGCAATCTAAGTGGATTTTTTAGAAATTTGTACTTATAGGGAGTGAGCGGGACAAAAAGGGATAAAAATGGTACCAATATAAATATTACAGCTAGAATCATGAAACTTGGTATGTAAAATCCTCTGACCATGTATAAGCGCAATCAAAATGGATTTTTCGAATTTTGTTATTATAAAAAGTGACCGGGACAAAAAGGGATACAAATGGTACCAACTAAATAATTATAGCTAGTATGGTGAAATTTGGTACGTAAATTCCTCTCACCATATAGAAGCGCAATATAAATACATTTTTGTGCTTTTAAGGGGTGAACGGTACAAAAAGGGATAAAAATGGTACAAACTAAAGTATTACAACTAGAAACGTGAAATTTGGTATGTAAATTCCTCTCACCATATAGAAACAAAGTAAAATTAGATTTTTTCGAAATTTGTACTTTTAAGGGGCGAGCGGGACAAAAATGGATAAAAATGGTACCAACTAATGTATTACAACTAGAATCGTGAAATTTGGTATATAAATTCCTCTCACCATATAGAAACGAAGTAAAATTGGATTTTTCGAAATTTGTACTTTTAAGGGGCGAGCGGGATAAAAATGGTACCAACATAAATATTACAGCTATAATCGTGAAATTTGGTATGTAAATTCCTCTCACCATATAGAAGCGCAATATAAATGCATTTTCGTACCAACTATAGTATTGTAGCTAGAATCGTGAAATTTGATATGTAAATTCCGCTGATAGAAGCGCTGTCAAACTTGATTTGTCGAAATTTGTACTTTTAAGGTGCGCGCGGGATAAAAATGCTGTACGTAAACGCAGAACATAAATGGATATTACAAAATTTTTATTTATAAGGAGGATGCGGGACGACAAGGTAAAGTACATGTTTTTAGGGAAAGCAAAAAACATGTTACCTATAGTGAATTTGTTGTTCAAAACTTGGTAGAAAATGATAAAAATTATACATCCGAAGGGATTTCAGCTAAAATAGTGCACATCGACAAGCCCCATTCCTTTGACTGTGTATGAGTGCTATTTAATAGGAGGTTTCCAAATTGCTATTTTACATTTATCTATATCCACCAAAAAAAAAAAACAGGGACGGACAGCGGGTACATCTAGTGGGTTATATTTAAAAAATCCGACATAACTTTATGAACCAAATATAAAATAAATAATAGAAGCAACACATGTAGTATCCCATCTACTTAATTTTTAGGAAAATTTGTTTTGAGAAAATTACATTTATAAAAAAAACAGAGTTTACAGAAACTATATATAAAAAATATGTGATCAACAGGATTAATGGGTTATATATAAAAAATCCAACATAACTTTATGAACCGAATATAAAATAAATAATAGAAGCAACACATGTAGTATCCCATCTACTTAATTTTTAGGAAATTTTTTCGTTTTGAGAAAATTACATTTATAAAAAATAGAGTTTACAGAAATAATAGGCCTGTTCGATTGGGCTTACTAGCTTACAATTAAGAAACTTGATAAGTTGGCAACGTTGCTACACATTGGTTTTTCAAAAATGGATTAACAGGAAAAATCTGGCAACACAGCTAAGAGAGTAGTAAGCTACTTTCTTGTTAAGCGAGTAAATTCCATACAAAAATTAGGCTAGTAAGCCCAATCGAACAGGCCTAATATATGAAATAATTTATAAAGTATATAGAGTTTAGTAATAAAATATATGCAGACGATTCTACTGTGCATACATTCAGATTTTCGTCAGATCAAATAATTATTATTTAAATTAATACATTATTTTAATTAATTCTTGAGTTTTTCTTGAATGAGACAGACCTTCTTCGAAAAGAATTCCATTTTGAATTATTGAGTATTTTATTACATCTGATTTGTGTATTTCTATCATATTTATTGGGTAATCACTTGGAATAATCATATTTTCTATTAACTTAGGGTCAGTTTCCATAAAAAATATTTTTGTATAGGAGCCCCGCTAACGAGTAGAGATAGGAGATATGTGTTTGAAAAAAATGTTGGGGAAAAATTAATGGGGATCGGTCTTACATGTAACCCCTCTGGGGGCAACTCCGAGCCAGTTTTGGGGCTTTTTGTGTATTTTATTTTATTCGAAATAATAATTCCATGTCAAGCGGTACGGTTTTTGACCTCGATAGCTGCGATTGTTTTGAAAGTTTGTTTATTCTTATAAAAATATTGTATATATATTTTTGGAAAAAAAATAGATTTTCTTTTACGAATTATGATCAATTTAAGAGTGAACAAAATACATTTTTTCAAAAAGGTGTGTTTATTCAATCGCCTGTAACTCCTGAAATACTTGACCGATTTTAATGTACTATACCTTGTTTCGAAGGCAATTTCAAATGGGATAGCCTTATATTTTTTTAAGTTTTCAAAATTGTATGTCTTTTATATTGATTTTCGATTAATGTAATAATCATTTTTTTTTTTGAATATTTAAAGTAGTGTTCTTAGATGTGTATTTTAGTGGCTGTGTGAGTTTTGAAATGGTGGAATTATGACTTCTATTTTTTACGATTTTTTTTCTTGCAAAATCAACCAGAATTTAATTGAAAAATCTTCAGAATGATTATTTTTCAGTAGTTTATTAATATAATGTTTAAAAACAATCTATATATAAAAGAGTTGCGTGATTGAGTGACTGACTGACTGATCACTCTCCAGACCAAACGGCTAGAGCTAGAATCATGAAATTTGGTGTGTACATTTCTGTTACAGTGTAGATGTGTGATAAGACGGGGTTTTTTCGAAATTCGTACTTTTAAGGTGTAAAATGGGGTAAAAAGGGATAAAAATGGTATCACCACAATAACCAAACGGCTTGGCCTAGAATCTTGAAATTTGGTATGGGCGTTCCTTTTGCGGCATGAAGTAGGATGTAATTCTGTAATTCGTACTTTTCGGGGGCAAAAAGGACCAAAAATGGTACAAACAAACACGACTGATGCTAGAATCAAGAAATTTGGTGTGTACATTTCTCTTGTAGTGAAGAGATCAGATATGAAGTTAGATTTTCGAAATTCGTACGTTTAAGGGATAAAATGGGTTGGGCCTTGAATCTTGAAGTTTGGTACGCAAATTCATATTATAGCTTTAACGCGCCCAAGAAAATATTTTTCAAAATTTGTACTTTTTGGGGGTGAAATCGGGTAAAAGGGGATCAAAAAGGTACCAACAACACGGATTGCGCTACAATAATGAAATTCGGTGTGTATATACGTTTTACAGCGCAGATCATTGATAAGAATGCATTTTTCAACATTTGTACTTTTAAGGGATTAAATGAGATAAAAATTGTACCACCGTCCTGACCAAACGGCTGGGCCTAGAATCTTGAAATTTGGAATGGGCATTACTCTTATATCACGAATGCGACCAAGATAATATTATTCAAAATTCGTACTTTTTAAGGATGAAATCGGGTAAAAAGGGATAAAAATGGTACTAATTAAATGGATGGAGCTGGAATCATAAAATTCGGTGTATACACACCTCAAAATGCTTAGAAACTGAATATGACAGGATATTTTGAAATTGGTACTTTTAAAAGGTAAACGAGAAAAGGGGGATAAAAAAGGTACCAATAAAACGGATGACGCTACAATAATTAAATTCGGTGTGTATATTCGTTTTACAGCGCAGATAACTGATATGAAGGCATTTTTCAACATTTTTAGTTTTAAGAACATCGTACTTTTTGTTGCTGAGATCGTGTAAAATGGGATAAAAATTGTACCAATTAAACGGATGGAGCTGGAATCATAAAATTCGGTGTGTACATCCCTCAAATGCTTAGAAACGCAAAATGGCTGAATTTTTTGAAATTCGTACTTTTAATAGGTAAACGGGAAAAAGGGGATAAAAAAGGTACCAACAACACGGATGACGCTACAATATTGAAATTCGGTGTGTACATTAGTTTTACAGCGCAGATCACTGACAAGAAGGCATTTTTCGAAATTTGTGCTTTTAAGGGATTAAATGGGATAAAAATTACACCACATCAAAGACCAAATGACTGGGCCTGGAATCATGAAATTCGGAACGGGCATTACTTTTACAGCACGAATGTGGCTAAGAAAATACTTTTCAAAATTCGTACTTTATGTGGGTGAAATTGGGTAGAAAGGGATAAAAATGGTACCAATCAAACAGACGGAGCTGGAATCATGAAAATCGGCGTGTACATCCCTGAAATTGCAAATTGAAGGAATTTTTCGAAATTTGTACTTTTAAAGGTATACGAGAAAAGCTGGATATATAAGGTACCAACAACATGGATGACGATGCAATAATAAAATTCGGTGTGCATATTCGTCTAACAGTGTAAATGAGTCATAACAACGAATTTTCCAAAATTTGTACTTCTAAGGGATTAAATGGGTTAAACATTTTATTTCGTATGAGTCTGGAAGTTATATCAGTTTTATTTTGACCAAAGCTTGTGTCAATTTTCGTGGAAAGGGTGTGACAATATCGCCCTATTCTGTTATGTGAAAATATTGCTAAATATAATATTTAGGTTTAATTTTACGTATGTAGGGGTCGTTTATTTTGGAATGTATATATATTAATTTCCCCCATCTCCGAATTTTAACTATGACTGGGAAAAAATACTATGTGCAGAGATTGAATAAATTATTTAAGTCCCTTCCAGAGTTTTCGTGTATACCAGCGAGCCAGACGGACGTGAAAGGGACCTGAGACATACTTATGGTTTTAAATCTCTCCTTCAATACGTTACACGTTTTTCTATCCCAAATGATATATACTCTCCTACTCTGTAGTGATGATATAATTATCACAACTTTATATGATTTTTGAAAAAAATTGTTAGCATTTTGTGCCTATAAATTAAACTATTGACTACGCATAAATGGATGACACAGTGTAAATGGATTTCTTTTTTAAATTTGTACAAAATGTATAAATCGAATCGAAAAGTTAGTGTGAATAAACCGCTGAATACGTAGTTGCGCAAAGTAAAACAATTTTTCAAAAGTTGTGAGCGTTTACAAACGATTTACCCTGAAAGTGATATCCTTAGACTAAGGCAATTTCAAAATATAAAAAAACAGTTTGAATACCGAGACAAAATACTGTCAATACCAACCCGTTTGAAAAATTTCCGCGTACGAAGTAGCGGGTATTTGCTAGTGAATTATAAAAGAAAAAGTAGTTGATGGGAAAATTTATTTATTTTCTTTATTTTTTGTAGCGTGCATCATCATAAATAAAAATACATATATATTTCTCATTGTTTTTTAACCTTGTTTTAATAAACTACTGAAAAAATAATCATTCTAAAGATTTTTCAACTAAATTCTGGTTGATTCAGATCTCATACAAATTTGACATTTAAAAATCGAATTTGAATCAATGCCTAGGGAAAATGAAAGCAAACAAAATGTTAAATACGTGTATTTATTTTCTGTTTTCAGAAGTGTTTACTTTTTACGCCTATATTTGTTCCGAAATTGTAGGTTTGTATTTTAATAATAAAAACCACAAAGAAAATGAAAAACTGAAAAATATAAATATTTAGTCAGTAGCAGTAAACATCCAAGTTAAATTAAAATTACATTAAAATAAGCCCTCATTATTTTTATTCTGTCTACCTCGGCACTTCATCCAATACCTACTAGGGATCCAAGATTTTAAGCAATTCAAAATATTTACAATTCTTTTGCAAGTCTCCACTTATGTCAAATTTGATTTTTCAACTTTTTTGTTGCATTTTTGTGAACAAACAAAAATTTTTGCTCGAAGATTCCCTTTCTTGGTTTCCTATGCAAAATAAAAACATAAATTCAGGTTTAACACAACATTGGCCTTTACTTAATACTCGGCTTAAGACGGCATGTTTCATGCGTTCTCAGTTGTTTTTGTTTTCTTGTTGAATATTAGTAGTCAGTTAAAAGAAATAGAATGTAAGACAGTGGACAATTTCAGTAATGTATTCGACATTTATAAATTAAAATTTTAAATATATGTTTTTTTTTCTCATCAGAAAACAGAATACATTAATATTATAGGCCTTTAACAAGTTGTAAAATTAAAATAATAACAAGTTTATGGGGAGTTAAGTGTGGTCGAATCGTTTATGCACTCCACTCTGGTTTATTTATCATAATGTAGATGTTCTTTGTGTCATGACATTTATTGGAAGGAATTTTAATTACCCCGAGCAAAATTTGCGGGATGCAAACTCTAGAAAATGTAATAGAATTTTCTGATTCAATCGATTTTAGCTTGACATAAGATCGATTTTAAAATGTCAAATTTGTACGGGATCTAACATTTATAAATATCTTTTACAGACTTCAAGCGATATCTAGCTGAGATGACATAAGGTCGATTTACAAATGTCAGATCCCATACAAATTTAATATTTGTAAATCGGCCTTGTCACACTGCATTTGAAATCTAGCAGAAATAACGTAAGGTCGATTTACAAGTGTCAAATTTGTATGGGATCTGACATTTGTAAATCGACCTTACGTCATTTCAGCTAGATTTTGCATCCAGTGTGAAAAGGCTATAAGGTCGACTTTAAACTGTCAAACTTGTATGGGATCTGAAATTATTAAATCGACCTTATAGACTTTCAAACTGCAGGCGAAATCTGGCTGAAATGGCATTAGGTCGATTTACAAATGTCAGATCCCATACAAACATTTGTAAATCGACCTTTTAAGCTAAAATCGCTTAATTTCGCATGCAGTCTGAAAATTCTATCAAGCAATTACAGCTAGATTTCGCAATTAGTTTGAAAATTCTATAAGAAACTGCCGATTATACTGAGGTATTTGGAAAATAACATTTGATCGTCCGTGACTTTTCCTTTATAGCCATGTCACACTGCTTGCGAAATCTAGCTGAAACGACATAAGGTCGATTTACAAATGTCAGATCAAATACAAATTTGACATTTGAAAATCGACCTTATGTCATTCCTGCTTGATTTCGCATGCAGTGAGACACGCCGATAAATAATCGAAAAAAAAATAATTTTTTAATAAAAATGTATAAAGTTGTCGCCTTTTTTTCTTCATTCAAAAATGTTGATAATAATGTTAGCTTGTTTATCTAGGCGTAATAACTATATATTTATCGTTGGTCATTACTGTGTAGAAGCAGAAAAAAAACATAAATCCTGTTCGATTGGGCTTACTAGCTTAATTTTTGTATTGAATTTACTCGCTTAACATGAAAGGAGCTTACTACTCTCTTAGCATTGTTGCCAGATTTTTCTTGTTGATTCATTTAAGAAAAACCAATGGGTAATAATGGTGCCACCTTATCAAGTCTCTTAATTGTAAGCTAGTAAGGCCTATCGAACAGGCATATTATAGGTTTTTCTTAAACGGATCAACAAGAAAAATCTGGCAGCAAGAGAGTAGCAAGCTACTTTTTTGTTAAGCGAGTAAATTGCATATAAAAATTAAGCTAGTAAGCCCAATCTAGGCCTGTTCGATTGGGCTTACTAGCTTAATTTTTGTTTGTTTTAAAAATCTGCAAAAGCGTTACAAACTGTATGACAAAAGAAATAAACACCCAATTCTATAGCGGAGGGTAGGTAATAAATTGAAATCGAAATCTGGTTTTATCCAACAACGATTAGTGGTGATGATGGTGTTAAAGGTACGCACATCCCTCAGCCAAAATAGTTCAGTTCAAGTTACTTAATCGCACCGTAGAGATCTGTTCAGTCTGTACGCGATACAGTTGGCGAGTTTAATTTATATTTATATTCTTAATCTTCCATAAAATAGTTGAGACTAGTCAAATTTCCAGCAATAAAGTATGGACGGGTACGGCGACGAAAAGAAAATTTCCTACTTACAAGAATGGTTCGAAGATAACAAGAATTTGCCCAAGAAAATTGGTAAGTAGTGGAAGAGTTTAAATCATAGATTTTCATACAAAGTATAGTCTTTACCAAATTCAGCTTTAAGCTGACATAAATAGGCAGTAATAACAAAGGTTTAAATAAAAATTTATATTCCACTGAATTAAAAAAAATATGTGTTCACAATATATGTTTCAAGAACAATATATCGAGCCCTTAGCGCGGAATTATCGTAAGCGACATTTTCTGAAAATATTTTTTATTGTTGAATTTAAAATATTATGAGCTGCTACATAAATAAAAATTTTCAAAATGTCAAAATTGTTAACGTTTATATAAAAAATGGGGCTAAGATTTTATCGTAAGTCGCTGCTCACATTTTCAAAGAAAGCAATTTTATCGTAAGCGACAGTTTATGAATGTAGGCAAAAACTGTCAGGTAATGTAAGATATATTTATAAATGTTTTAGATATATTGATGCAATAATAAGTGTATTTTTATACCCTCGGCCATAGAATGAAGCGTTCGTCTGTTGGTTGAAAGTACGTAGGTTACGAACGAACTAAGCTAAGAGGTTCGAAGTTGTTTTATATATTTTTATCGATCCAGTAGAAAAAAGTTTATCCACAAGAAATGAAAGTAGCTCTAAATTATTGTGTTTTTGGAGAACACAAAGCCTTTTGTATGATTTGTGCCTTATATACAATAATTTAATATACTTCTTGGAATATTCGTATATTAAGCCAAATACTATATAAAGAGTGATTTTTTTGAGGTTAGGATTTTCATGCATTAGTATTTGACAGATCACGTGGGATTTCAGACATGGTGTCAAAGAGAAAGATGCTCAGTATGCTTTGACATTTCATCATGAATCGTCTTACAAACGAACAACGCTTGCAAATTATTGAATTTTATTATCAAAATGCGTGCTCTGTTAAGAAAGTTCATTGCGCGCTTCCATTTTATGGTCAGTTTAATCGACCCACTGAAGCGGCTATTCGGGCTATTGTGACTAAATTTCGCACCAAATTTACATTGTTGGACATTAAACCACCAACACGCTTACGTAGAGTGCGAACTGAAGAAAATATCGCAGCTGTATCGGCCAGTGTTAATGATGACCACCAATTTTCGATTCGTCGCCGTTCGCACCAATTGGGTCTCTGTTACTCAAAAACGTGGAAATGCCAAAATTGGACTAAGCGGATGGACCACCTAAGACGCAGCCGCGGTCAACATTTAAATGAAATTATCTTCAAAAAGTAAATGTCATGGACCAATCTAACGTTTCAAATAAAGAACCGATGAGATTTTGCAAATTTTATGCGTTTTTTTAAAAAAAAAAGTTATCAAGCTCTTAAAAAATGGTTTTGGTATCATTTCCCTATTATTGTGGGTAGACGTTAACATTTGTTTAATTAAAATAGTGGCAAATTTGAAACATAATATATAGCTTAAAATAGTGATGAAAAATGAGCACATTGCCCACAATTCTATAGAGTTAAAGAGTAAACAAGTAAAAACGGCGTTAAGTTCAGCCGGGCCAAACTTTATATACCCTCCACCATGGATTACATTCCACAGAGGCTTTCGATTTTCGTAGAAGTCCAGTAATATTAAAGGAAAATATATTTTTTTAATACAGCCAAACCAAAACAAATAAAAATGTAAAAAATAATTTTATAAATAAATATAATATTTTTATTATTTCAAACCACGCTTATTAGGAAAGGCTACCAATAAGTTTAGAATATATATGACGAAATAATACTTCAAGTCAATTAAAAAATAAATATTCTTATATTTATATTTTCAAAAGAACTTACATTGGTTGTATTTCCATTATATTTTAATTCCAAATGTACAAAGTATGAAAATCCATTATCTCACGTACATAGTGCAAAATAACCTAACTTCATAATTCACCAATATTTGACGTAAAAGTAAAAGGTTCAAATTCCGAAAAAGCGTTTTATTTTGCTTGTCTATGCAGTTAGAGCAATGTATACACCGAATTCCATGATTCTAGCATAGGCCATTTGGTTGGTACCATTTTTAACCTTTTTACGTATTTTACCCCCTTAAGATTACGACTTTCTAAAATCTCTTTATTTTACGTGTCTACGCAATTAGGAGGATGTACAAACCGAATTTCATCATTCTAGCTGTAGCCGTTTAGATGGTACTATTTTTATCCCTCTGTACCAATTATATCCCTTGAAAGTATGAATTTGGAAAAAAAACTTTTATTTTTCGAGTCTACACAGTCAGAGGAATGTATACTCCGAATTTCATGACTTCAGCTGCGGTCATTTGGTTGGTACTATTTTTATCCCCTTTCCTCATTATAACCCCAAAAATACGAATTTCGAAAATTCCCTTTATTTTATGTGTCTACTCAATCAGAGGAATGTATACGCCGAATTTCATTATTCTAGATGCAGCGGTTGGAATTTGGAAAATGGCCAGATCGTCTTAGAATTTTATGACGATCAAGAATATATATACATTATAGGGTCTCAGGTCGATATTTCAAGGTGTATAAAAACTTAGTGGAAAGTATTTTACTAAATCATTTAGAATTTAAGGACTGGAATTCATTTCTGCCGCCAAACATTAAAATAAAATTTAATTGTTTGAGATCGGCACATTTTGAAAAACTGGAATTTTGCTCACAATTTAAATATGATATTTTGCAGATAGTAGGGTGGATGAAATGAATATTAATTTAATTATTCGTTCAAAGAAAAATTCAATATCGATATTACCTAAAAACTTTTATATGAAATTTTACTATTAATCATAGGAATTCAACTGTGTCTAAAATAGTTGTTTATTAACGATTTGAATTACTTTACTGTTCAATTTCCCTCTATAAATGTAGTGTCATTTATTTTATTATGTTGTTTTAATAATTGGTTTATAATAAAATGTGTGTTTTTACTAAAATTTCGAGGTTTAATCGAAAAAAACTTATATCGTAAGCGCCATAGTTTTTTCAGTATTTGTAGCCACAAGTACAATATCTGTATCGCAAGCGCCAAAAGTACCGTATGATGTAAACAAATGATAAATTTTTAATAATAATTCGTTGTGTATGGCGGAATTAAAACATTTTGCAATAAAACATATTTCATTTTATGCAAATATTTCAAAATAATCAATAAAAACCTTCTCCTCGATATGTATGCATCGTCACCTTAAATACAAAATAAAGAAACCCACATTTTCAAAAGTTTTCAATGGAACCAAAAAAAAAACGTTCAATTGCGAAGTTCGTATTATATTAATAGATTCTATATTTGTGGACGTATCTGTATATAATATTGTAAAATTATTGAGTTCAATTATATATATAATATATATTACATATAAATAATAAAAAAATATAAAAATGTAAATTTAATAATTGTAAAAGTCAAAATATTGGTACTTTATGAAACAAATTATCTGTAGATTTTCGCAACACTCAGAAAAATAGCATTCCCAAATCTGAGTAAAATCCATACAACAATTTAGTTCAAAAACTTCAGAAAGAATTTCCTTAAAAGTAGGGAAATTAACTAAGCATGAGTAAAGCTTCCTTCTTTCAAAGCCAAAGAGTTCATTTACTAGAGATAGTAAAATTACAAAAAAAACATTTCATTTGATCTAATAAAAAATTCTTATATAAAGGGTGATTTTTTAAAAGCTATAGGAAAGTTTAAAAAAAAAACACATAAAATTCAGGAAAATGCATGAAATCTTTATTTGAATCGATAGTACGGTCCATATAATTTAATGTTTGAAGATTAAAATGGAAGTAACGCGCGATGAACTTTCTTAACAGAGCACGCATTTTGATAATAAAATTCAATAATTTGCAAGCGTTGTTCGTTTGTAAGACGATTCATGGTTAAATTGTAGACCAAACTGAAGATGTTTGACAGTGAAACAAAACACGAAACGTGCGTCAGCTGTTTAAACCAGTGTTGCCAAAAAGATAATAGCTAAAAAATCACCCTTTATATACATATTTGGAAAGGTTAAAGGGTTCCCCGTTTTTCGGGGTAACTTTCGCCCATCCGATATTGCCCGCTTGGAAGATAGGATACATTTAGTGCAAAAATTCCGATTTTTTTAGTTCCAAAACGGGATTTGTCATTTTCGTCTCATTAAATTCTGAAAAGTAGGTACAGATGTCTACTAGAACAAAAGTTATTGCATTTTGGCCGATGGATTTTGATTCTGAACCACTGTGCGGCGAGCCAGCCTAATAAATATATGTATCAAACAAATTTTCAAAAAAAAATATTTTGTGTTCATTTTTTGGACTTAGCCTCGATGACCATAAATTTGATTTACACTGGATAAAAATCCAGGCTAAGTCCAAAATTTTTAACATATATTTTTTTTTTAATTTGTTTTCATATACACATTGATTTTGCTGTTGGCGACACTTCTAAAAAATATTTTTTTTAATTATTAGTGAAATTTTAACATAAAGTTTGTTTGTAATTCATAAATATTTAAAAACTACTCTTTTTGAAAAAATAGGGCTGGACCAACATATTTTTTTTCGCCTTTTTGGTGTTTAAAATCTTATGGAAGTCTGATAGTGTGAATTGGCCTTAATAAATAAAATCATCCTAGAATCATAAGGTCTGTTCGATTGGGCTTACTAGCTTAATTTTTGTATGGAATTTACTCGCTTAACAAGAAAGTAGCTTACTACTCTCTTAGCTGTGTTGCCAGATTTTTCCTGTTAAAAACTAATATGTAGCAACGTTGCCAACTTATCAAGTTTCTTAATTGTAAGCTAGTAAGCCCAATCGAACAGACCTATATAACTGGAATAGAAAGCCTCACTATGCCATATATTTCTTCACAGATCGGATCCTCTTAATGCGATTTTATCAGTCCTCGAACAAAGATGTTGAAGAGACCAAAAAACTGCTGGAACTTCATTACACGCTCCGGCAAAGCAGACCCAACACATTTATACATCGTGATCCAACAGACGAAGCAACCAACAACTCAGCAGCATATTCGTAAGTAGACATATATAGTAGGCCTGTTAGATTGGGCTTACTCGATTAATTTTTGCATGGAATTTGCTCACTTAACGAGAAAGTAGCTTACTGTTAATCCATTTAAGAACAACCAATGTGTAGCAACGTTGCCACCTTCTTAAGTCTCTTAAATGTAAGCTAGTAAGCCCAATCGAACAGGCCTAGTAATTATGCACAACACTGATAATTTCAAACCCACTTTTAAAGAGATTACGTAGCCCTACCCACTTTGACGCCCGAAAATTATCGCATTCTAATAAAACATATAAACAACCCAGATCCAAAACTGGTAATTTTGATGATATCAAATGGAATGGAAATATAATAATAATAAAACTAAAAATTTGTTCGTGCAGATGGATTGCGTCTCCGATATCAAGGCCTGTGTCATGGTAGACGATTGTCGTTTCTCGATCCCGGATATGGTGTCTGAAGACAATACTCCCCAGATTGCGATGGGTGATATACAAATTATCGATATGGACAATGTCAGCGTGAAACATTTGCCTCGTTTGTCCGTGAGCGATATTCGCCCATATATGAAATTTTTGCAGCAAGCCTATCCCGTGGAAATAAAAGGCATGCACATTATTAACTGTCCGTGGTTTATGAACACAATTGTGGCAATTCTGAAGCCGTTCTTAAAAAAGGAAGTCTTCGAAATGGTAAGTGTGAAAGCGTATACGAAATCTAGCTGAAATTACATAACGTCGATTTTCATTTCAGCTAGATTTCGTATGCAGTGTGACAAGACTATAAGCAATCAAATTGAATCCTTCACTTATAGCCTTGTCACTCTACATGCGAAATCTAGCTGAAATGACAAAGGGTCGATTTACAAATATCAGATCCCATACAAATTTGACACTTGGTGACAATATGAAAACATTTTTTTTTATTTGGAGCAAAAAAATATATTTTATTTACGTTTTTGTTATCGCAGCTTGTTATTCCGGTAACGGCATACGAAATCTAGCTGAAATGACATAAGGTCGATTTTCAAATGTCAAATTTGTATGGGATCTGACATTTGTAAATAGACCTTATGTCATTTCAGCTAGATTTCGTATGCAGTGTGACAAGACTATAAGCAATCAAATTGAATCCTTCACTTATAGCCTTGTCACTCTACATGCGAAATCTAGCTGAAATGACATAAGGTCGATTTACAAATATCAGATCCCATACAACTTTGACACTTGGCGACAATGTGAAAACATTTTTTTTATTTTGAGCAAAAAAATATTTTTTTATTTACGTTTTTGTTATCGCAGCTTGTTATTCAGGCTTATAGGAAGCCAGTTAAAATATTCCTTAACCTTTCAGATACGCTTCCACACCAGAGACCTGAAAACCTTGTACGAACACGTTCCCAAAGAACTGCTGCCGCTTGAATATGGAGGCAATGCTGGCACTCTATCCGATATAAAGGAAAACTTTTTGAAATCTATCTATGCGAAAAGGTATTATTCTTTTATGAACTTTATTCACATTAATAAATTAAAAAAATTATTTATTACTTATATATTTATTTATAACGACAGAGATTATATCATGGATGCTGATTACTGGAAAATTGAAAACTCATAAAATCGTAAAGTTTGGAGGGAAAGTGAATTTTTGATGTTGAACATAATATTTTTAATATATTTGTAATAAGTAATAATAATAATAAATTAGACAATATAGACATTTGTTCTTTCAGCAACAATAAACACATTTTATTGGTCTAATAGGCTATTATAGCATTTTCATGTGAAATTGAGCTGAAATGACACAAGGTCGATTTGCAAATGGCTTAAAAATATATGGTAAAATTGAACTATATTAATTAAATTAATTGTAACAAAGAAACTTGTGTAAAACCTACAAATTTCAAAATTTAGAAAAAGAACATGGTGAAATATTTTAAGGTACATAAGCACTGAACACCTTCCAAGTAAACTTAGTTATTTATACAAAAGAAGCAGATGTGTAATTTACAAATATACAAGGGAAATCTAGCATTTAATTGTATGACTTCTGTCAACTCTATATACAAAAATATTGACAAAGTTGAATTAGGTATTCTTACACAAGTTTTTTTCTGCGTGTAGCTGAACTGACATAGGTCGATTTTCAAATGTCAAATTTTAATGGGATCAGACATTTGTAAATCGACATTCATGTCTTTTCAGCTACACGCAGAAAAAAAACTTGTGTAAGAATACCTAATTCAAGGTTCAGCTAGGTTTCGCATGCAATCTGAAAAGACTATAAGAGTTTGAGTCGGAAAATGATCGACTCCGAGTAAATGTTTTTTTGTTTATGTTTTGTATTATATATCTTTTGTATTGTTCATATTGTATTTTTGATCGTAAATACCTCAGTGTGCACGTGGTAGCCTTTTCACACTGACGGCGAGCTTAACACGACTTCGAATGTCTGATCCCATTAAAATTTGATACTTGAAATCAAGTTAAGCTCAGACAGTGTGAATCGGCTACGAGAGACAATTTTAAATTAAGTACTAAAGAGAGTCAAAATCAATATTCCTCTTTTTTGGAAAAGCCTGTTGTTTTGTATTTTAAAAGTGTTGCTGGCATTAACGAAAGTAACCTTAACCTAAATTAACAGCAACAAAAGAATGGAAATACACGGTGATGTGAATCATGATAGGATCATTGATTTTTTACAAAAGTGGTTCGAAGATAACGATAAATTACCAAAGAAAATTGGTAAGTGTTCATAATTAAAACTAGTATTGTGTTGTTAAAAAAAATCCGAAAAGAAGTTTTCGATAGAACTCTACCAAATTACTCAAGTGTTTAAAGAACTTTTAAAGTTGTATTTCACCCAAGAAACTTAGGTAAATTGTATGATTTCTCATATTTTTTCTTTGGGTGTACCCAGATGATATGACACCACGTACACTTTTTCTTGTTGTGCTTGGTTAACGTGGCCACCCTGTTTCACGGGAGCGCCAAGGGAGCCTTATGACGCTGTTTTTATCTTTTTAGGACAATTACTTATAAAACTTCATTAAAACATTTTTACAAAATGTTTGCCAGCGAAATTCTGTTTCGTTTTTCTTATGGGAACAACAAATCAGGTTTTACACAATATCATTTTATAAACGACGTATGCAAATGTAAGTTGGTTCGATGAACTAGAAACGTATTTATATAAGGTTATAGCAACAGAGAAAAAAAACAAACCACAGGCAATTTATTGAGAGGTAGCCATACTGTCAAAGCATTATATATGGGATTTGACAATCAAATTAGAAAAATCAATCAGTTGGGCGTCTGACTTCAGCTGATATATAGGAGGGGCCATGTAACATTTTAAATCATAATCGGCTATAAAAAATACTGATTATTTTTTAATATTTCAAAGATGTTCAAATCTTCCGTAAATGTGTTGCAGATCGGTTGGGATTGAAAGTAGGCGAAAACGGCCCAAAGGGAAAATTTTTTCCCTTACAAGGACTGAAAATACCCCCAAAATTTAGCAAATTTTTTAAAATTTTCTGTTGTATATGCACTTGAAATTTGTTGCGTACATTCATGTTATAGCAAGAAAACACCAAAAAGTACAAAAAAAGATTTAGCAGGTGAAATGGGACAAAAAGGGATAAAAATGGTACCAATGATACGAAAACAGCTAAAGGGTGTTTTTTATTGAGGTATAGAACTTCGAATTGAAATAAAACACAAGAAAATCGTTTTAATGTCCATCAATTTGGCTTTATTGGAAGGATAATTTTATGCCATTAATGTTTAAATATGATTTCGGGCATGTGGCCGCCCCGGCTGGCTCGAATATAGCCAATTCTCAGGTCCAATTTTCAACCACTTTTTCGAGCATATGGGGCCGTATGTTGGCAATAACGCCACGAATGTTGGCTTCCAAGTCCCCTAACGTTTCTGGTTTGTTGGCGTAGACGGTGCGCACTGTTCGACGTTTCTGCGGATGCGTATTATCACATAGAGTAAACGTAGTGCGAAAACGATCCATGGTTAACCGAATTAATTGCTCTGATGGACGATTATGTCGACCATAAAATGGACGGAGCTTGCGGTGAACTTCGTGAACTGAACCATTACTTTCGAAATAAATTTGCACGATTTGCAAGCGTTGTTCTTTTGTCAACCTGTTCATGATGAAATGGCAAACCAAACTAAATATTAATCACTTGACAGCTGACAAAATGGCCGCCAGTTAAAAAAGTGATGCCAACTTAAAGTTCTATACCCCAATAAAAAACACCCTTTAGAAACATGAAATTTGGTGTGTACATCCCTTTCATTGCGTAGATACATAAAATAGAGGGATTTGTCAAAATTCGTATTTTTAAGGGACATAATTGGAAAAGAGGGATAAAAATGGTGCAAACTAAATCGCTGAAATTCAAATCATGAAATTCGGCGTATAGTATATAATCTGACTGTGAAGATGCGAAACAAAAAGGATTTTGTCGAAATTTGTACTTTTATGCGTACTTTTGATATTCGTGCTACTTTTGATATTCGTGCCTTCATGATCTAAATGGGATCAAATTTGGCACCAATCAAGCGGCTTTTGTTAGAATCATGATATTCAGTATTTGCACTCGTCTGACTGCGTAGACGCGGGAAATAAGAGATAAAAAATTTTCCAAATTCGTACTTTTAGAGTCAAAATGGAAAAGGGACAAAGCAAACGGCTGTAGCTAAAATAAAATCTTTAAAAAATATTAAAAAAATAAAAGCTCATAAGAATTTCTACATTTCGTCAGTATATTAGAAAAATGGAAAAAATATATTGCCTCATTTTTTAATATTTTTATGTCGCATGAAGTGTGACAAGGCTATAACAGGGATAATTAATGAAAAATTTATGAAAAATATGCGAACGCATATACTCCCAAAATGCATTCTCTTTCGGATTTGAGACTTTTTAAATGAATTTTGACAGGTGAAATCCGGAAAAAGTATTTTTTGGGCATATACATATCTGAATTCAGTATCATGTTACTTCAAATTGATTAATATGTTGGTTAGTCCCGTTTTCCACAGGCAAATTTTTATTTGGCAAATTTTTTGTTTTCTCTTTTGAAATTTTCGCTTGCTTTTCCACTAGCAAATTTTTCTTTGCCAAATTTGCGAATCAAAATACAAAAGAAAGAAAGAAACGTCAAAAGTGTTTACATTTTAAAGAATTTTTCGAAGAAGTGTATACATAATTTAAAATCGGTTTATTTATTTATTTTATTTTTATTTTTTTATTTTATTTTATTTTATTATATAAATTGCAAAAATTAAAAATTAAATTTCACTTGCACAAATTAAAGCAACAGGTTTGTAAACAAAAGCCGGCTGTGTGTCAGTAAAACGAATAGGTTAAAAAGGAAATGTCAACAAAATTGTTTTCAACGAACAGAGCAAAGCAGAATTTGCGTGTACCGCAAATTCTGAACAGGCAAAGTTTTGTTTCTATTCCTCGCACCCCTCTCGCCAACAAACTCAGAATTTGCCAAATAAAAATTTGCCTGTGGAAAAGGGGACTTACGAAAAAACTCACCTATAGTTTTTCTTGGATTCTAACCTTACTTATTATCAGTCCTTGATTCTTCTTCTTCTTCTCCCATCTAAACAGACCGCATCGTCTTAACGCGTTTCTATTATTGCATGGGCAAAGATATCGAAGAAACGAAAAAATTGCTGAAAATCCATTACGACATGCGGCAAAGGAGTCCGGATATGTTTATCAAACGCGATCCAACGGCCGAAGACATTCAAAAGTCGTACTCATATGCGTAAGTAGTCACAGAACTCCGCATCCTCCGCCATTCCATTGATAAAATCACATTATTGCATTTTTTACAGAGGTTTTTTAGCTCTACCAGGTTTGTCGCCAGAAAATTACAGGCTAATTATATTGCGCATCGATGATCCAGATCCGAAATTGGTAATTATGAGATAACACACAAGAGACCACAACAGAATAATAACATAACGACACTTTTATGCCAAACAGATGCATTTCGCCACCGATTTCAAGACATTCATTGTGGCCGCCGATTATCGTTTCTCTATACCGGATGTGGTGATTGACGGCACTCCTCTGATTGCTGATGGTGATGTGCAAATTATCGATATGGAGAATTATACCATGAAACACTTGTATAGATTCACAATAAGAGTGTTTCATTCATATATGAAGTATTTGCAGCAAGCCTATCCGATACGCATAAAGGGCTTACACTTCATCAACTGTCCGTCGTATATGCATAAGTTAATTGCGTTTTGTAAGCCGTTCATAAGCAAGCAGGTTTTCGAAATGGTACATACTAAACTAATAGCCTTGTCACACTGCATGCGAAATCTAGCTGAAATGACATAAGGTCGGTTTTCAAATGTCAATTTTGTATGGAATCTGACATTTGTAAATTGACCTAATGTCATTTCAGCTATATTTTACATGCACCGTGACAAGGCTATAATAGAGATTTTGCTGATTTTATAGATGAAAATCCTTTCCATTTTATTTGGTCCAATATAATAACTGTATGGACTTGCCTAAACAACCTAATGTCAATTTAATTATTATGAATATTTATCCCGCTAGTGATAGCTGTTTACACGTAAGACTTGATATTTAAATTTTACTAAACACTAGCTTTCATACTTTAAAGATTTGCTCAAAAATGTTAATAGCCGTTTCAGACTGCAAGCGAAATCAAACGATTTCAGGTTGAAATGATATAAGGTAGATTTTCAAATGTCAAATTTGTATGGGATCTGACATTTGTAAATCAACCTTATGCCATTTCAGCTAGATTTCGAATTCATTGTGAAATGGTTATAATAGTCTTTGCAGTCTGCATGCGAAATCAAACTGAAATCGTGTCAAATCTCATACAAATCACTAAAAATCGAGTTAAGCTCGATATCGCTTGATGTCTGAAAAGACTATTTTCTGAGTATGGACAGATACCTAAAATCTTCTTGGTCAGGATTTTACATTTTTTCTATATGCTGTTTGACAGGAAAAATCCGTTTAAAGTGGATTTTGGATGCTGCCAGCTGTAACATAGCATTGTCACACTGCTCGTGAAATCAAACGATTTCAGTTTGAAATGCCATAAGGTCGATTTTCAAATGTCAAATTTGAATGGAATCTGAATGTAAAACGACCCTATGTCATTTCAGATAGATTTCGCATGCAGTGTGACAAGTCTAGTAGCGCTAACTGCCGTTTTGGGCGGATTTCTCCTGTCAAGCTGCTTATTTCCGGCCCTTTATATTTTACAATATCAAATGCGCTCGCAAATTTTCAAACAATATCGCCATATCAACATACGCAAAACATTACATTTAATTTGTCCTATTGTTTAAATCTAACATTGAATTCAAATTCAAAATTATTTTGTTTGCCCTCACAGATGCACTTCCACACTGATGGCCTGGGCAGCCTTTATGAATATGTTCCTAAGGAAATGTTACCAAAAGAATATGGAGGCAATGCAGGCAAGCTGTCCGATTTGAAGGAGGCATTTATAAAATCTTTGCTAGTCAAAAGGTAAGGTTTATTATTTTTGATATTGCAAATAATTTCATATGCATTATTTCATTAACAGAAATTATCTAATGGATCATGATTATTGGACAATTCAAAAGTAATAAATAAAAATATATAAATATAGAAAAGTAATTTTTATACAACATATTTTGTTTGTACCCTTAGCCATTTGATAATTTCCTATATTTTGTTATTAACTATTTGTTAAGTTGTTGTAAAGATAAGTGTTTAAAGAATAAATAATTTTTAGTAAATATTTCAGTTCTTTCAAGTTTGTTACAGGATAGAAGGTAGATCGCTGGTCCAAGATATCAGTTTTGCAGCAGAAACTACAATCACTGAAAAGCGATAGCAACATATCACTAATACCTTTGGCTAGTACCCACCTTTTTATAGAATACAAATGAAATTTCTAAGTTGTAGCCTTTTCAGACTGCATGCGAAATCAATCGATTTCATCTTGAAATGACATAAGGTCGATTTACAAATGTCAAATTTATATGGGATCTGACATTTGTCAACCTAATTCAATTATAACAATCCGGTCATAATATGACTGATTGGAAATGATATTCCAATACGAGATATATGTAAGCCAATAAAATAACCTCCAAGATAATTAACTTTTCAACAATTTTAATATATTTATGAACTTTTAATGCATTTGCAACAATATTTTTCCACGACAGCGCCAAATCAGTTAAAATAGTAGATATTTGTGGGAGTTTTTTCCGCCGATAATACACTGTGTAACGCCCCATAATATTATATATTTTAAGATTTTGTCATATTAATTCTATTAATAATTACATAAATTGTTTTTTTTTGTTATTAGCAACAGTGTCATTTTTATGCAAAAATCATTTGGTAATAATAAAACTCATTGTTGTTTCGATTGGCAACACTTGCACAAGTAGTCATATGAGTGTTGTATACCTTTTTTCTGTTCCATTCGTTTTCGTTCCCCGTTAATTTTAACGGAAATAAATAATCATGTACATTAGCATGAGTTAGTGTGAGTTATATACACTGTAGGGTGTGTTGGTTTTAGACAATTTTGGATTTTCAAAAATCTTTCTCAGATATATTTTTAATTTTGTGATAAAATTTAGTCCATCTCAAAAGAGAAATCGATTAAAAAACAGGTTGAACCCCACTGGTTCTATGTGAAAAAGACATTTGTAGCTCTGATAATTACCTTAAATTTAAGGTATTCAAAATTTCAAACACGTTTAGTTTTGAAAAGCTGTGGAATTTTTTGCCATTCCCCAATATAATTTTATTTAGTTTAGTCCTCGAAATTACCTTATTTAAGGTATTATTCGTATTGTTTAAGGTATTACTTCACAGAATATTTTTGGTTTATTTCGACGATAATTGTAATAATCTTAATAAATTTATTTTTGTTAAAATTATTACAATTATCGTCGAAATAAACCAAAAATATTTATTTTTATTAAAATTATTACAATTATCGTCGAAGGTACCTTTATTATTGAAGTATAAGCCTGATCGATCCGATTAATACCATAAATTTCGACCAAAATACAACATAAAAATACACTGGAAAAAAATGACTTTTAGAGGTGTTTTCAGGAGCGTTTAGCTCACAGATGGCTTGACCCAGTGTTGAAATATTTTGCAGACCATCATTAAACAATCCAATCTTAATTTCTGGGGAGTGACCGCTGTAATTTATTTTCGTGATCCATCCTAATGTACATGCTGCTTTTTGTTGAATTCGCACATTTATTCTCTGTTTGGTGTTGCCTTGGCTATGTTGTGCGTGCTAAATTATGAACGTTTAGTGAAAACATATTTTGCGTGTCTAAGCGACCCTTAATGTTTGTATTGCAACAAATTACCGTCGACGTCGATGCACACACAGGCATTCATTGAAGCGCATCAAGTTGGTATAATGTTAATAATTGCAGAAATAAATATGTATGTATGTATACCACACCGGAATAAAGCTGGAACCTTATAATTCAAACAAAAAAATGACTGTGCAAAGTAATTTCGACGACTGCGACAACCGACAACAAAACAAACAATGCTTGTTCAGTTGGAATGGAGAACGGAGAACACACACTACATAGACCGTAAAATGAGAATGTTCCATGCGCGCGCTGGCAACGAGTTAGTTGACATCGGTATTCTTGCGGAAATACAACAAACGGACAAAACCAGCACAACAATAATATTAATGAAAATAAAAATAAAAACAAAAAATACACAAATGTATATAAACAAAAGATATTAACCCGAATATATCCACATGCCTCAAAGTAGTAGTTAAAGAAAGAATAATTATTTCGGTGGTGTAGTTTTCCGTTTACTTACTTTACAAAAAAGAATTGAGTATTGTTTTATCAAAAAAAAAATAAATAAAAGATGCAGGCGAATGGCGATGTAGAGCAAGAAACGACCATTGACTACTTGCAGAAATGGTTCGAAGAAAACAAGAATTTGCCGAATAAAATTGGTAAGTTAAAGTTAGAGTAAGAACAAAATCAAATAGCAGCACTTCATTGCAACACAACACATTTCACTTAATCAATTAGTAACAGAATTATTGTTTACCCCGGCTTTAATTAATACCGTCGTTTTATTGCTATCCAAAGATGCGTGTGTATGAAAACATATATGAATTATTGTGTGTATGTATGCATGAGTAAATAACGGCAAGTTCGCATGACCGCCAAAACTTGTGTAGCAACAGTTAGAGATGAGAACAAAGTTCAGTCGATCGATAACACATGTGATCTGTGAAAGCACTTCTTCTTCTTCTTCGACCTGTGAAAACACTAATAGCCTGCAGGCGAAATTGTCATAATAGCCTTGTCACACTGCATGCAAACTCTAGCAGAAATATCATCAATTCGATTTACAAATGGCAGATCCCATACAAATTTGACATTTAATAATCGACCTTATGTCATTTCAAGCTGAAATCGATAGACTTTTCAGACTACAGGCGAAATAGACATAAGGTAAAGGGTGATTTTTTAGCTATATTTGTTTCACTGTCAAATATCTTCAGTTTGGTCTATAATTTAACCATGAATCGTCTTACAAACGAACAACGCTTGCAAATTATTGAATTTTATTATCAAAATGCGTGCTCTGTTAAGAAAGTTCATTGCGCGCTTCCATTTTATGGTCAGTTTAATCGACCCACTGAAGCGGCTATTCGGGCTATTGTGACTAAATTTTGCACCAAATTTACATTGTTGGACATTAAACCACCAACGCGCTTAAGTAGAGTGCGAACTGAAGAAAATATCGCAGCTGTATCGGCCAGTGTTAATGATGACCATCAATTATCGATTCGTCGCCGTTCGCAGCAATTGGGCCTCTGTTACTCAAAAACGTGGAAATGCCAAAATTGGACTAAGCGGATGGACCATTTGAGGTGCAGTCAAGGTCAACATTTGCATGAAATAATCTTCAAACTTTAAATTATATGGACCGTACTATCGATTCAAATAAAGATTTCATGCATTTTTTCTGAATTTTATGTGTTTTTTTTTTGAAAAACTTTCCTATAGCTTTACAAATATCACCCTTTAGATTCCAAATGATTCCAAATCTCGCATGCAGTCTGAAAAGGCGATAATTGGGGTGTAGATCGGGACGTGTTAAAAAACATTCCGATATTTGTGCTTTTACATCTCGATTTATTTAAGGCCGATTCACACGATTATACTGAGTAGGATGATTTCATGAAAAAGAAATCAAATGAAAATCAGTCACACTGCATGCGAAATCAATCGATTTCTGCTTTAAATGGCATAAGGCCTGTTCGATTGGGCTTACTAGCTTAAGATTAAGAGACTTGATAAGGTGGCATCATTGTTGTCCATTGGTTTATCTTAAATGGATCAACAAGAAAAATCTGGCAGCAACGCTAAGATAGTTGTAAGCTACTTTGTTGTTAAGCAAGTAAATTCTATACAAAAATTAAGCTAGAAAGCCCAATCGAACAGGTCTATAATAGCCTTGTCACACTGCATGCGAAATCTAGCTGAAATGACATAAGGTCGATTTTCAAATGTCTAATTTGTAAGGGATCTGACATTTTTAAATCGACCTTATGTCACTTCTGCTAGATTTCGCATGCAGTGTGACAAGGCTATAAGTCCGAGTTTCTAATGTCAAATTTGTATGAAATCTGAGGTTTGAAAATCGACATTATATCATTTAAACTAGATTTCGCATGCAGTGTGACAAGGCTATTATGTCATTTCAGTTAGATTTCGCTGCAGCCTGAAAAGGCTATTAGGAAGAATCAACAGTGTGACTTTACACTTTTAGGATGCCAAAATTAATAACTTTCGTAAGGGGGTTTGTATAATTTGGAAACTTAACACAAATACTTCTAGAGTTAAAGTGATACTGAAAAACAAAAAATGGGCGTGGTTCGCCAACTTTTAAGGCTACATGCCTTGTGTGATGAATCTCAAATGACAAAAATCTCTTAAGTACATCTTTAATGTCAGAACCGAAGCATCAACTTCGTCCGATATTCGCTGACATATTTATCTTTTCTCCCAATCCATGAAAACTGACTCCCCTGTGTATATATTACATACTAGGTGTCCCTCCCTTCTTCTGGCAAAAAACACAAACCCAAAAATACAAATTCTTATTGATATTTTCGTGATTCATATCAATTTTGATTATTTTCGTGATTCATATCAATTTTGATTATTTTCGTGATTCATATCAATTCTGATTATTTTCGTACCAATTTTCATCAAGGTACCTCTCATAAACAGTTTTGCGGCGGCGCATCCACCCCACAATTCTAGTTTTTTGTTAATACATATCCTATACATCCATATAGAAGTGTATCTGTGTGAAATGTGAAAAACTTGCAAAAGCTTGTATAATATTAATAGTGGGAGCTGCCACGCCCACTTTTCCGATACTATCCATTTTTGTGCAAATACGGACATTAATACTCAATTCTTCACCCCATTCTCTTCATGAAATTGTACGTCGCTCTGTGCGGCCTCTGTCTGGAGAACCGGGCGGGGTTCAGTTAGTTAACTATAATTATAATACTAAATATGTGAATTTATCTCAAGTTAGATCAAAAATAAATGAAAAATGATTAGTTGGGTAACAAAAAAAGTAAATGTAAAATAACACAAAATATAATGTTTTTGGAAAGAAATAAAATGCATATTCAACGTCTGATTTTAAAGCTCCCAGTAAGTATAGGTTCATTTTAAAGCCTATGATGTCTTCTTTACAACAAAATTTCACTTTTGAAATTATGTTCCCCATTTCAGAAGTTATGATTTTTGCAACGAAAAAAGTCAAAAGGTCCCACTGTGCATCGTCTTTCTTGTGGTGTTTTTTGGATCCTATATTTTTTGTAATATACATATATACATTTCTTGTGGTATTTTTTGGATTCTATATTTTTTGTAATATACATATATAAGGGGGTCATTTAAAATTTTAAGTTAGAGTCGGCTATAAAAAAGTACTGTTTATTATTGGGAAGGTTGAACTTTGCCATTTATTGACGTAGCCACCGAGATGAAAATGAACTTCATGAAGGCCGATCTTCATGAATGAAAATTTTCCACGTAAAATTCTTACAGTTTGCGTTAAAGATTCACTACTTTGGAAATAAGTTTTTAATATTTCACAATTTTGCTCGAGCGTACAGCGTCCCATTTTTTCAAATGTGAAACATCAACATGAAAATAAAATTTAATAATAGACCTGTTCGATTGGACTTACTAGCTTAATTTTTGTATGGAATTTACTCGCTTAACAAGAAAGTAGAAAGTAGCTTACTACTCTCTTTGATTTGTTGCCAGATTTTTCTTGTTGATTCATTTAAGAAAAATCAATGGGTGGAAACCTTGCCACCTTATCAAGTATCTTAATTGTAAGCTAGTAAGCTTACAATAAGTAAGTTCAATATAACAAAATAAGTAAGTTCAATTTTAAAATTTTAAATGGCACACCCTATACATATAGGTGGAGAGCCATATATTTAGTTTATTCGTAGTTTTTTAGTTATTCAACGTCCTCTAATGATTCTTTATATATGTATGTTCCCATAGTTCCTATAAGGAGTATAGGACCTCGTATTAATTCCAAACTGTAATTTGTTAGGCCTAGAATTCTTCCAGCAATTTATTGGCTCATCTTTCGCCAACAATAATGATACTATCGATGTAAGAAATGTTGATGAATCACTGAAGTGATTCAAATTTCGTCACTGTCGCCTTTAAAATGTAAATGTATTTGTAATTGCTGTGTCCAGACGAACCATCATATCCCCATTTTTGTAATAGCTTCTTATCTTGTTAATTATGGCATATCGTTGGCGTTTGCTTTTGTTCTTGCTTGTAGGATTCTCTACGATGTATGAATAAACTCCGAAGATGACATCACTCGGAGATAGAGTGAAAAATATCACAGCCTACTTCGGTGAAGAGATTTCATCTCATTCCGATATTTTGACAAACATGCATCTAAGACTTCGAATTTTTTGGATGAAATCTGTTCGCTACCATACTTGCAGATTTAATCCATCATCTTATATTTAAACCATTTGCGAACGATATAATGAAGTTGTTTCTTAGCATTCGATGATATAAATGAGTATAAATGCTAGTCTGCTAACCATTTTTGGATCAGAAATTTATATATTAAACATATTCTTTATGTTTCCTTGAAATCAAAACTTAAGGTCGATTTACAAATGTCAATTTTGTATGAGATCTGACATTTCTAAATCGTCCATATGTCATTTCACATGCAGTGTGACAAGGCTCTAAAAGGCTGCATGCGAAATCTAGCTGAAGTGGCATAAGGTCGATTTACAAATGTCAGATCACATACAAATTCGACATTTGAAAATCGACCTTATATATGTATTTATCGAAAACGCTGAAAATTTGTTTGTGATTGCACCTTGGACTCATACTCTATGATGCGTTAACTCCTCTCCTAAAAATAATATAAATAACTTCGTCTCGCTTATGATATCTGACCATTGAAACAAATGACTATGACTTATTTTCAGGTCTAAAGTTCAGTTCCGGATAGTTTAGCATATCATAAAATTCTAATGCTAAACCATCCCATTTAGTTCCACGCGTTTCACTTTTTTGTTTTGACGATTTCACACACACGAATCAAGGAATAAATAACATTTATTTCTAAACTTTGCTAATCAATAAAATATTCCGCACTGGTTGCTATTATATTGATAGCCATCCGTTGCAATTAAAAAAGTATTTTGTTGTAATTGGGCGATGTGGTAATGTCGAAAAAACGATTAAAAGTTTTTAATGGATGACTATAAATGGTTTTAGAAAAATATAAAGTATACAAAAGTTCAAAACAAACTACAATATATGTGGTATGTGGAAATAATAATTCAGATAATAAGTATGCAAAGGAAATACTGCGGTTTTATTTTATGTTCCGGCTAATTGGTATTTTATGAGGAAAACTTGCATGCACAGATATAGACATGTAAGAGACTCACTGAAAATAAACATATAGCCTTTTCAGACTGCATGCGAAATCAATCGATTTCAAATAAGGTCGATTTACAAATGTCAAATTTGTATGGGATCTGTAATTGTTAAGACTTATTTTATTTATTTTTTATTTATGGAATGTCTGTAGACTATAAATATATTATAAAGTTATATAAAGCCATATAAATATAGAATATCAACATATCAAAGAAAGATTGCTGAGCAAAGACAGTATAAAATTAGATAATGTCACAGAAATATAGGAGAGGCTGGTTATAATGCATCTCACCTAATTCCAAAAGAAAATAAATCAGAACTTTTCTCACTTAATTTCTGATAAATAAGGTTTGTCCTTATCTATCAGAAAAAATGAGAGAATGTCATTTGAAGAATGTGACTTATTTAAGTATTGGACACTCTGAGGCGTGCGTCTTGACGTAGACGCGTAGAGTTCATGCATTTTATACAATTTGTGTGTGAGGGCTGTCATAATACACACGTATGATATACACAATTTTTGACGCCGGCGTCATTTTACGTTTAACGTCTTGGTGTGTTCAATGCTTTTTATGTGTTATTTGTCTCTCAATATTAAGGCTGTTTTTCTTTAAGACTGGATAACTAAGCTGCGATAAGAAAAATCTAAATAAAAAGTTAAAATTTCACTCAAAATAAAAATTTATTTTTTAAAATTATCGCCAACAGCAATATAAATGTGTGTATGTATGTAAACAAATTTTGAAAAAAATATTTTATATTAAAAATATTGGACTTAGCCTGGATAATTATGCAGTGTAAGTCAAATTTATGGTTATCGAGGCTAAGTCCAAAAAATTCAACACAAACTAATTTTTTTGAAATTTTGTAGTTGACGAAAATGTGAAAAAATATTTTTTTATTTTGAGCAAAAAATTAAATTTTTATTGACGTTTTTGTTATCCCGGCTTAAAGAAAAACAGCCCTATTATTGTTTTTATATTTTTCACAAATCATATCAATCACTTCAAAATTTTTCTTTACAGATCGTATTCTTTTAACACGTTTCTACTATTGCATGTACAAGGATGTCGAGGAGACCAAAAAACTATTGCTAGTTAATTATACCATAAGAAATAGCTATCCACATATCTTTATAAATCGTGATCCGACCGATGAAGACACACGCAACACGGATGCGTATGCGTAAGTATCCACGCAAGCTCCTAAGCATTTCTAAATTTCCCTAATAATTAATCGTATTCTTAAAGAGATATGGTTGCGTTACCCGGCTTAACACCAGAAAATTATCGCATAACATTCCTTCGCTTATGTAACCAAGATCCAAAAATGGTAAATATTAATACTAAATTAATTTTGAAGTTTTGGTTGTTTTCGTAACTTAAAGTAAGATTTACACATTCGCTATCCATATCATCTTCTGGAGAAACTCACACAAATGCTAACATACATTTTGACTTATATCCGTTAATGTAAACGGGGAACAAATACAAATGGAATAGAAAAAATTATATACGATAAAATGACTGCATGTGGGATAACAAAAGCGTTAATAAAAAGTTAATTTTTTACTCAAAATAAAAATCCAGGCATAGTCCAATATTTTTAACAGAAAATTATTTTTTCAAAAATGTTTGCTGTTGGCGACAATTAAAAAAAAGAATTTTTTATTTTGAGTTAAATTTGATCTTTATATTTAAATTTTTGTTATCGCAGCTAGTTATCCAGTCTTAAAGAAAAATAGCCCTATTGATATGTCCGTTAAAGTTAACGGGGAACAAATGCGAATGGAACAGAAAAAAATATACGATCAAATGACAACATGTGTAGGTGTTACCAACCGAAACAACAATGTGTTCTAAGCCGACGATTTTGTCTTCACTGTTGCCAATTAATCGCCACCCCAACCATTAGTAATGGCTGGTATCGACCTCTCACGAAAATTGCATTCCCATATGAAATGGATGTAAAAAAGACCTGCTAGAACGCACTTCGAAATCAAATTACGACATTTATTTGTTATTACATGGATGTTCATAACTTGCAGTGGAGACTTTCTTATTATTTTTCGTTGTATGAAATTTGATATTCTAACAATTGGTTGCTCGCGAAATGTTAAGGTTTGCAAAAAAATAGTGGTACAAATAATTGAATATCCACAAGAAAAAGTAGACTAGATTTACATTACAACAGCTGTTTATTGTTTGTTTACATTTGGTTTGTGTACTCTAATCAACACTAGGCTTGCTCGATTGGCCTTACTAGCTTACAATTAGAGACTTGATAAGGTGACAGCGTTGCTACCCATTGGTTTTTCTTGAACGGATCAACAAGAAAAATCTGGCAGCAAAACTAAGGTAGCTATTTTCTTGTTAAGCCAGTAAAATCCATACAAAAATTAAGCTATTAAGCCTAATCGATCAGGCCTACTATTAATTTACTGTGTGAAATTATCTTATATGCCTTTCAGAAGGCATGCAAAATTATACTGAAATCGAGCTAAGTCGATTTTCAACTGTCAGATACCATAACAATTTGACACTTGAAATCGACCTTACGCCAATTTCAGTCCTGTTTCACATACTGTATGGAAACGCCAATGTTAGGCGAGTTTTATTTAGCAAACTTATTTTTGGTATGTATTTTTTGTTTTATGGACATTTTTGTCGCCGTTTATTAGCTGGAAAAACATTTTTTTAATTTTAAACTTGCCAAATTGAAATGTTTGCCAAATAATATTTTAAATCGATGTTATTAATTTTTAGGGCTGTTTTTTAAGCGGGGATAACAGCTGCAAAACAAAATCGTTTATAAAGAGTTGATTTTTTAGTTAAAATAAAAAATATTTACAAATATTTATAAATATTTGTATACAAATAAATTTTCAAGAAAAAAACATTTTATGTTGACTTTTTTGGACTTAGCCTCGATAACCGTATATTTGACTTACACTGGATAATTTCCAAACCTTACCTGTCTTATAATTAAGATACTTGATAAGGTGGCAACGTTGCAACTCATTGGTTTTTCTTAAATGAATCAACAAGAAAAATCTGGCAGTAACTCTAAAAGAGTTACAAGCTACTTTCTTGTTAAGCGAGTAAATTCCATGCAAAAATTAAGCTAGTAAGCCCAATCCTATTGTTGATATTGTTAGTGACAATTTAAAAAAGATTTTTTTATTTTGAGTAAAATTTTAACTTTTTATTTAGGGTTGTGTTATCGCAGCCTTGTTATCCAATCAAAGAAGACAAAATCGTCGAACAATTATTTTAAATTCTTCTGAGTTCTTCTCTATTCAATTAATCTTTATTGTTTGCCTCTTGACTTTTACCTTCTTTTCTTTATGACTCGAGAACACCAAAATTTTTCGACGACGCTGCGTTTTATTCATCTTCCAGCTTCTTGTGAATGTGGTATTCTGAGGCCGGTCGCATACTGGATACAAATTTAATTAGTTTCTATCTTATTATCATTATTTTACACTTTCATTAGACACAGTTATTCGAAAAACAATTTGTTCACGATATTCATGAACATTTTCTCCAAGTAAACGGTTTCCATTTCGCACAGGGCCTAAACTTGCAACAATGCTAGATTGTCAAATAAAACACGTCTATTATTATTGCGAAAAGTAATGAAACGATTGTTACTGCAAAAAGAGTTTACGATGCTACTGCCCATGATTTGTTTACATGGACCTCAACTGGCGGGCAAAGACCAAGAACAACTAAGAATTGCCAATTCTTGTTCTGCTAAGAATTGCCAATTGCTGACAAGTTGTTGCCGAGGTAGGCAACGTTCCTATAGGGGAGTTCACACTCAAACATTGATCGTACAATTTGAATGTGAGATTATGATGAAGCATAAAAGTAATAGCCTTTTTAGACTGCATGCATGGATTTCAGCTTGAAATTACATAATTTACAAATGTCAAATTTGTATGGGATCCGATATTTGTAAATCGACCTTTGGATGATTGATTTCGCATGCAGTCTGAAAATGCTATAAGCAAATTTTAGACCAAAAAAGGCTATTAACAGTTAATTAAATTATGCTAAATTATTTAATATTTTTCTTGAAAGTCTTCACAGAACAAGCATATCATGTTGTTTAAAAGCGTTTTTTACAAATTTTTATGGGATTACAATTGCATACAATACAATTTTGACATTTGTAAATCAACCTTTAGCTGAAATCACTTGATTTCGCATGCAGTCTGAAAAGGCTTTTTATTTAAAATATTGCATTATGAATATGGACGTAAGTCTTTAATGTTCAGTTTTCCAATCAGGGTTCATCTCCTACTTAGATTTGAACTTCTGAAAACAAAGAATAAGTTACGAAAATAACATTGCTAATAAAAACGTCAACACAAATTTATTTTATGTTATTCCTTAGATGCATCACACCGAAGACACTAAGGCCTTCCTGATGATCACCGATTGCCGATTTTCTATGCCGGATGTGATTAGCGGTAACACGCCATTGCTGTCGGAGGGTGAAGTACAAATCTTCGACATGAACGGTTATACCATGAAACATGTGACACGATTATCAATTAGAACTTTGCGCACATATTTGAAGTTTTTACAACAAGCCTTTCCGGTGCGAATTAAGGCCATGCACATGATCAACTGTCCATCGTATTTGGACAAAATGCTGCGGGTGGTGAAGCCATTCATAAACAAAGAAGTTTTTGACATGGTACGTTAAAAAAAAAAAACAAAAAAAACTTCAAATATGAAGCAAGCAAAGTCTTAATTGTTTGTTCCATGCATTAGGTGAGAGCCTAAATAATAAGTGTTGTTATATCCTGACCCTATAGGAAGTGGGTATAAAAACAGTTGACTTATTTATTAACTTAATATACTTGTAGACTTGTCATACTGCATGCGAAATCTAGCTGAAATGACATAAGGGTGATTTACAAATGTCAATCCCATACAAATTTGACATTTAAAAATCGACCTTATTTCATTTCAACTAGATTTGAAATGCAGTACGTCAAGGCTATTATTATGTGTGTAATGTAGCTATCGCCTTTATCTTGCAGATCCATTTTCACACTACCGGCCTGGAAACCTTATACGATTATGTTCCCAAAGAAATGCTTCCGGAAGAATATGGCGGCAATGCTGGAAAATTGACCGATTTGAAGGAACAATTCACAAAAACCCTCATGGAGAAAAGGTATTTTGGGCTTCTATTAACTACCTACTACTGTTCATAACTACAAATAATTTATTACATTGTTAACAGGGATTACCTTATGGACCCCGATCATTGGAGAATTGAAAACACATTAGACTAAATGTGAATTTGACATGCATTTTCTTGTTGTTTTGCTGTATCGTTATCTTATTATAAATGTTATTAACTATTTTTATGTGGTTGTATACAATTTACTTATTAAAACAAAACCAAATATATATTTTCCTAATATCGTTTTCGACCGTGTTAAAATATGTATACAGTATATAAATATGTATACAGTATGCTTACTCCCAAGGTAGGTTAGAAAGTCATAGAGATTAATAATTAATTAAATAAAACTCGATTCAAGTTGTAGTTAACAAAGCGACATACATACTTATATTAAAAAGAGTATTAAACCTAAATAGATAGACCTTCGTGTATTTTGCAATCACATTTTTAAAATTGAATCTCTACTGTGTAAACATTGTTTATCACAGTTCCAATGAAACCAGCGCTACTATACATATGTCTATTCTCATTCGATTTATTTGCGAGAGTCGCAGATGCCAGATTTCGTGGATTAGTCATCTCTAATAGTCGCCACTCAGTAAATTAATTCAAATACTTACATAACATATATATATATTAATATATTCCAAGCACATCCCTATTTCGAATAATTTGTGCGTTTTCTTTTTCAATGTCGTTGTAAAACCCTTCATCCGTCCGTTGCCCCATTATATTACGTATTTTTTGCGTGTATCACATACAAACATATTTATAATTATAATATACTATACTATACAATCACATTCCTTTATTCGTAATCGATTGACGAGTTCTAGAAGGGAAGACTTGTTTGTTGCAATTAGCTTTTGGGCTGAAGTGCAGTCCATGGGGCGCTGCTATATGAATATACCCAGTCAGCCTCCGGAGACCCGACAAATGGGGATCTGAAATAAAATTTATGTGTGTACTTTCGACGAACTATTGATTAATAAAATTTAAAAATACAAAAACAAAGACCTCGAGCCTCTTTTTAATTTAATAAAAATTATACAAATATAAAAAAATCAAAAGAAATTTTCAAAAAATATTTTGTGTTAACTTTTCTGGACTCAGCCTATTTTTAAAAATTTGTTTCAAGCCGGAATAAAAAGCTGCAATAACAAAAACGTTAATAAAAAATAATTTTTTTTATTTCATTTGAACTGGCATATTGTCCTCGCTCAAGACCATTTTGCATCTATATTTAATAGAATGCAAATTTATTTACAAATGGCATGGTGACATTTATTACTTGGCTGCAGACTACCACGATCATGATTTCGACCATGTCAAAAGTCTTTTCAAGTGGCTTCGCAGCGACTTTTCAAAATCAAACCCGGCCTCTATAAGGAGATAATTTTCACTGACAGCTCTAACATTTCGCTTCATAAGGTGGCACCATTGGTTTTTCAACAAGAAGTATCTGGCAGCAACACTAAGTGAGTAGTAAGCTACTTATTCTTCTATTAAGCGTACAAATATTAAGCTATTAAGCCCAATCGTTCGAGGTCTGATATTTCAAATGAGTACCAACATATTTTATCCATAACAAGTTTACATGTTATGAAAAAACACACCTATTCTATATTTTCTTTGTCGTTTTTCTCGAAACGTATTTGTTAATAATAGACCAAAACTATGTTTATGCTGCGTTCGGATACTAACCCAAAATCCACTTTCTCCGAATTTTAATTTTTTCCTAAGAAGTTTGACGAGATCCTAACAAAGCGAATTTTTCGGTATAAATCCGAAAGTGCTATTTGGCAACGATTTGTAATTGAAACATATGCGAAACCAAGCGGTTTCAGGTCAAATACATTTGACATTTGTAAATCGACCTTATGTCATTTCAACTCAATTTCAATTGAAAAGCAATTTGTAAATCGCCCTTGATCTGAGATCAATTAATTTCACATGCAGTCTGAAAATGCTATTAGGCCTGTTTGATTGGGCTTACTAGCTTAATATTTGTATGGATTTTACTCGTTTAACAAGAAAGTAGATTACTACTCTCTTAGTTAATGAGTAAGGTGTTGCCAGATTTTTATCTCTGATTTATTTAAATAAAACCAATGGCTACAAATGTTGCCAATCGAATTGAATTGCTAAAATATTTGATGCGTGAACGACGACAAAGACGACATTTAATCCCAATGCGTCTTTCGTTAAAGTGCCTTAATTGTTTATAAATCTAATGCGCGCGCAAATTTGTTTAAAAGAGAAAGAACTTGAGGGGATTTGAAATAATGTTCCTTTATTACTATATATAGGGTTGTTTTTCTTTAAGGCGGGATAACAAGCTGCAATAACAAAAACATTAATAAAAAGTTATTTTTTTTTTAATCAAAATAAAAAAATATTTTTTCACAATGTCGCCGTCAACAATATAAATATATATCAAAACAAATTTTCAAAAAAAAATATTTTAATCCATTTAAGAAAAACCAATGTACCAAGCAACGTTGCCACCTTATCAAGTCTCTTAATTGTAAGCTAGTAAACCCAATCGAACAGGCATATTTCCGTTGGTGACAATTATAAAAAATAATTTTCATTTTGAGTGAAATTTTAACTTTTTATTTGGGTTTTTGTTATATCGATCTGAAATTCTTGGCGCCGTTGAAGAATGTTTTTCTTTAAATGCGAAATGCATCTGAAATGACATAAGGTCAGTTTACAAATTTCAGAGTCCATACAATTTTGACATAGAGCTTATGGCATTTCAGCTAGATTTCCCATGCAGTGTGAAAGGCAATACATGAATTTTGCCATGCACAGGGAACATCAACATCTTACGGATTTTCTGTTGACGTATTTTTTGAAAATAATGCCAAGCTTAGCTTGGAGGAATTTTTTTATTATATTTTTAATGTATTTTGGGCTTTAAATGAAAAAATACCACGAAACGTTTCATAATAGTAAAATCAAAACCGTAATCGTACGCATTTAACGTATCGTATAACGTATAACAGCATCTTTATGAAAAGTCGACAATCGATATGAGAAAATCGATTTTAGTCGATTGACAAAAAAAATCAGCAAACTCACCACTATTGTTCTGCCCTTTATGCTCTCTCATTCTTATTTTTGTCTGTCTTCCATTCTAATCCATTCTATACTCCCCTATAATCAACTCTGCGCTCTGCTTCTACTCCTTTTTTTAGCAACTCGCAACTCCTTCCACGTAAAGCTCCCAAAGCCCGCGCCCGTTAAATGTGATTTATATTTTTTATTTTATAAATTAAATAATTAATAATTAATTATGTACACAAGTATGTACAAAGAAAGGTGTGCAGTGAAAGGCTGCAAAGTTCGACGAGGTGATGGAGTACCTATGTACAGATTCACCTTAGCGAACAAGGCGATATGGAAGGAGATTATAGGAATCTCCAGACCATTAAATACGTCCGACCGAGTCTGTGGTCATCATTTCACGCCAGATTGTGTCGACATGAAGACCAAACGACTGCTGCCAGGATCAAAGCCCACTCTCAATCTGGGCCTAGGGGGTAAGTAGTCTTTATGATGGCTTGAATGGCGTATTCGTCCTTCGCCCTTCTAGCATTTATAGTTTATAGTTGGGAGGTACTAGAAGGTGCGTGGCAAAACTCAAAACTCGTCGTCATATTTAGTACACTGTACACATTATATATATTAAATATTATATATATTAAATGATAGTGTGCTTACAACAGACGGGCGGACATGGCTAGTGTATGTGTATTAGGTGTAATAGCCAGCATCCTAAAGAAACAAGCACAGTCACGAACATGGCGACAATCAGTTGTCCGTTAAATTTGGAATTGCGGCACATACTGGACATGCATTTTAATATTATATATTATGATTGTGCATCTTCCATCTTCAACAATATGTGAAATATATGAAGGTCAAACGGAGGGATTGTATAACGTCCCCATAAATGATTGTATAACGTCCTTTTAAAATCAGAGCACTCGAATTTTAGTGTAGCACTGTGATGGGCGATTTTATATTTTATTTATTTTATTTATTTATTAAAATTACATTATTTTTCCTACTACTACATTGGAATATGGATTTTAGGAAGACTATTTTTGTGGATGTATCAAAGCAAACTTCTCTCTAATCCAGTTTACATTAAGTTTACAGCAATTTTCTACATACATATATATATATATATATATATATATATATATATATATATATATATATATATATATATATATATATATATATATATACTTGTGGGGTATGTCCAAAACCAGCCACCTATTCCACATTCTTTCACTCGTGAATAATTAACGCCAAAAAGAGCAAAAGAAAACCTTTGGTATAAATTAGACATTAAACAGGTGTTCTTATATGGGGACGGAAGGCGGTAATGGATTATATATTTAGACCTTTAATTCCAGTGGAACATAGGGTCATAATGGATGGGTTAAGTATGTTAAATTGTGGCAGCATTCCTTACATACGTATATAAACTTCACATTTTTATTTCAAATCATTTACTGCTTCTCTATTAACATAGGATAAATAAAATTCATTTTTCTTGGTAATTTGGTGAACCTTAGATCGTGTTAACTCTTCCATGCCACTGCTCAGAAATTCAGTTTCAATTTCTGAAATTCAACTGAAAGTGCTACAACAGTCGTAAGCTGGCGCTTAGTGCCGCCAATTTGTACTGGCGCAATGACATTAATTTACGTGCATCGAGCTGCAATTGCTCACGGCTCTCGACAAACAGTGATTTTGACGCTCCCGAGGGCATGAGTTGTGTAGCACCGTTTCCCGTAGTCAAAGCCTCCATTTCTACGGATACAATAGCTTCTTCGACATCTTCAAAGTTAGTGCCGTATTTTAGCGCTGAACTGAGATTTATAAGGAAGGCAGCCGTTTCATTGGGATTTGTTAGGTGTTCACTGTTCATGTGCAGGCGTACGAAGCTATGATATTCCACAGATTGTAATGTAAACATGGTGCGGGTTCCTTGCTACATATTGTGGAGAACATTGGTATATTTTCATAAATAGCTGTTATGGTGCATTGGTTTTCTTCCTTTACTGCATGCAACTCAACGATTTTGGAATTTTGTTTTTCTCTCAGCCACCATGGTTTATAGTCCGGCATTAATTTCTAATTTCGCCAGTGGCCACTAATTTTTTAAATTTATCACGTTCAGCAGGTGTTAAATTTTCACAGACTTCGCCGGCATCATTGATATCAATATCTTTTAATCGTTCTGCAATATCCATTTCCTCATTTTCATCGTCATTCTGATCTTCGCCCTCGCATCTGTCCTCCTGATCATCTTCTTCAAATCCAGCAGCATCATCATCTGAGTCTAAAGAATATCGAAGTCTTCAGCTGGTATACCAGCGTCTGTTTCCCGAATTCGTCTGAGAATATCGTAGATTTTACGAACATCTTCCTTATTGCCCGTCCGGCCGGCTGTTGATGCCAATTCATCTTGTATACATTGCTTGTAAAAGGCTTCGGAACACTTAAAGTGGTCTTTGGATTTATGATTTATAACAATCGAGCGAACAGTAGGCAATGTTACAACGCGGGCAAGTGTACTTGAATGGCTCCTTATTACAATATTATGGCTGAATCGATTATTGATTATTTACTGTATTTGTACTTCAAAGAATTTACATGAAAGTAACATGTAACATGTTTTTTTCAAAAACCAAAAAATTTTTTGACACTATCAGACTATCCCATTGTTGCTGTCAAAATGTGTGTAGAAAGGCCGCTACTTACACACGAAGTAAGCGGCCACACGAAGGTAGCTGAAAATGCAGCCACTATCCCCTTTGGGTATTTAAGCTTTTGAAGATTGTTGTAATAGTATATATGTACAGTATAGACATACTGGTGTGGTTTAAAGAATTAATTTAATTTAAATTAATATTTTTTATGTTGATAGGTAGTGCTACCTACGTCCATGTGCCATGTGTTATGGGCCATTGCATTTAAAGTTATATTGGTTGAATCATGCATTTAAAGTTATATCCGTTAAGATGGATTGCATTTAAAGTTATATTGGTTGAATCATGCATTTAAAGTTATATCCGTTAGGATGGATTGCATTTAAAGTTATACTTGGACGACTTCATATGGATACGACGGCGTGGTAACTAACCGGTCAAACTGAATTTATGACTACTTTTTTATTTTATATATGAGCAAAAAATAACTATTTATATAACAGCCTTAACAATATTATAATAAATAATAATTATAAATAATATAATAATTAATATTATTTTAATTAATATTAAATATTATTATTTCTTTTTCCATGCTTTATATAAGGTTACTTTCTATATATGTTTGTGTGCCACAAAATTTGAAATCAATTTTTGAAAGCTTTTTTCTCAGCCAATTTTGCTCAAATTTTGCACACTTAATCATTTTCGATGACAATACAAGGAAATGGAATTTGACCAATTGGACAAAGGGGCGTGGTACCTCCCATACAAACCACAAATTAAAAATCTATTATTTCTGCTCCTGATAACGGTATTTAAACAAAATTTGGTACGTCGGTTTGGTGTGCATGTTGTAAGTGCTGCTGCAAATATGGGCGGGATTGTACAAAGGGGCGTGGTACCTCCCATACAAACCACAAATTAAAAATCTATTATTTCTGCTCCTGATAACGCAGTAATTTTTCCTTCTACAAAAGATAACTAAAAAAGAATTTCTAGGCCCAATAGAATTCTGCTTGCATAAAGCATGGATTTGAAAAAAATTTTTTTTTTTTTGATTTTTATTATTATTAATATAGATGCTTATGCTCATTATTTTCTCCATATTCACTCGCAGACGTACACAGTGTTGCCGTTTTGGGCTTGACTGTGTGACAGACCGGTTTGACGTCTTCGTGTTGTAGAAGATGGAAGATGAACGAGGCAACAACAGTGACGGTCTGAATATATCTAACAAGGATACGAACCGCAATATTCAGCAGCAAAGTTAGCAGAGTACTATAAAGAGTCTACTGAATTCCTCCCGTGGGATTCCCATGATACTTCAGGATCAAAGCCCACTCTCAATCTGGGCCTAGGGGGTAAGTGGCCTTGGCGTATTCAGCCCTTCTAGCAGTTATAGGTTATAGTTGGGAGGTACTAGAATGTGCGTGATGGAAAAAAATATTCGAAGAAATATGTAAAATTTTAAATTATTTTCTACTGAATTCCCGTGGGATTCCCGTACGAATTGAATTTCGAGGATACGAGAAATGAAAAAAGTGGCACAAAAAAGCAAAAAGTAGCACATTTAGTACCTCAATGAAAAAGTGCCACAAAAGTATCTCGGCTCGAAAAAAGTGGCAAAATTGCCACTTTAGTGGCACAACGGTAACACTGCTTCCAAACACTAGAACGATTTTAATTTTAATTCATTCAAGCAAGTGAGACGTGTGTTATTGTTGGTAATAACTTAAAATTATTATAACATATGATAATAACAAATATATGTGGAGATTATCTGGAAAATTCCACTAAACTTAAATGAAAATCGGGAAAAACAGAACGATAAGCAACTAGATAACTAGAATTTTACGCGACAAGTTAGTTGGTGGTGGTGTTGTTGTCATATTCGGAACAAAAAAAAAAACTTATGTGTATATAGAAAAAAGAAGATACACTAAATCAATCTGAAATCGGGAAGTAATTTAACAAAACAAAAGTTACATAAATAAAAGGAACAAAACCGGCACATTTTAAGACAGTTGGAAAAGAATTAGAAGGGACCAGAAGCAGAAATGACGGTGCCACAGCACGATAATATCTTCCTCTTCATTCCTAATTTAATCGGTGAGTAATTGAATAAATAACAACAACAGCAACAAAACAAATATCCCACAGACCATAAATGATTGATGCACAACAAAAAAAAAACATATGAAATAAGTCTTCAAATGTTTTCACACAGTCCTTGTGGAAATTGATACATAATTAAATTAGTTCATGTATGGTGGAGAATTGTACGCTGCTGTTTGTGGTGGTTGTTAGACGGGGGTGTTTTGCGTTTTCCCATTGTTTTTCTTTTTTTGCTGTACATAATTTTCTGAGCATTTGCGCCGAGCCGAGAAATTTCCTTGCCTGATTTAGTGGGAATACAATTTTGAAATGTCTGCTTTCTTTTCCAGGTTATGGTCGCATTTTGTTGGCTTTAATTGCATTTTGGTTTATGTCCACCAATTATGTGGTCGCCGGTTGGTGTTATGCAATAAGTGCTTTATTGGATGCCGTGGACGGGCATGCTGCCCGCGCTTTCAACCAGAGTAAGTATCGCAGTCAATTTCAACAACCCATAACCCCCTCCCCCCACCTACAAGGTACAATGAATGCGTCTCTATCAACCAATACGAGTGCAGTGCCGGTACCGGTATGCCTTATCATGGCTAGAATTTATTGATCTCTATGTATAGCGAGCGCACACAATTATTATTATTGCGTCGTTGGTGCTTTTACTGCTTTGATTTGTTTTTCTTTCTTTATATGTGGCCGCCGCCACCGCCGACAGGTTGTTGTTGTCAAGCTAATAATAATACTTTGAAACACTTATAGATTAAGCAGTCGATAGTGAAACCTATAAGGTATATCTTACAATTATGAAATTTATACAGCTGTATGTACTGCCTTTTGGAGAAAATTGCTTAATTGAATTAAGAGAGTAAGGTGATGTATGTGAATCGTCAAATTTGTCAGACTATATTTAGTTTTCGTATAAGTTATTGGCAATATCCTCACCAGAGAGGAGCATAATCTCATTCAATGATTTTTTCTTTATATTATGTTCAGGTTCATCTTTTCTTATGGAGCAGATTGGTCTATAGTGAGCAGATTTGTCTAATTAGCAATATTAACCGATTATGCACATAATCAAAAGATCCACAAGCAAAAGGAAAATTATTTCATTCGAAGACTTCTTTATATTATGTTCAGACTCAGTTCTTTAAGGGAAACATTTCTTCATGAATTGATTATCCTAATTTGCAGTGTCAGTACCCATTATTGGCATAATCAAAAGATTCACAAGCAAGGTGAACATTCGATGATTTTTCTTTATATTTTTTATGGTGATTATAAGAGACATAATACGCCTGTTCTTAAGTAGCTCCGTTACAGTTGACCAAGATTTTTTATTTATTTATTAATGGATGGATAATTTAAGCAAACTGGCATCTATATCTATCGATTAGTGCTAAATGTGGCTATAGTTGGAAAGAATTTCCGAACAGTTTATTAATTTTGATGAGGTATAACTTCTACTGGATGAAATCAGATAGCGGCGGCCTTTGTATTGCCAAAATGGTCAGCTTCTACAAAGACTTTTGTGTGTGTTATTAGAAAATGTACTGTTCAATAAGTATAAAATAGATTTATTTCGTTTCAATATAAATTTTCGAGTTTGATTGATATACAATTCCAATTTGAAAGTGGTTTCATTTGGGAATTTCGTTTTACATTTTCTGTAAAAGCAAAGTTTGGATTACATTCCATTTCCGAACGGAATTTGACTCTGTGACATGTAAGCTCTTTCCAAGTTTGAGAAAAAATGGCCTGTCTCTACATGTAAATCGATTTAGGAAGCGAAAAATAGTATAAAGATACATGAAAAAACTACCAAACGAAAATATGACAGTAATATTTTTTTGCATTCCTGGGGGTTTTCCAAGTTGACCACAAATAATCTATGATAATTACCTTCTTGGCCTTGTAGAATGTGTTTCATTTTTTCTAGCGCTTGTCTTCCTTGAAAGAAATGTTTTTATGATTAAACAAACTTTGTATTTTGTGAAAAATGTTCACAAGACTTACTATCTTCTAGAAAAGCCAAGGTTGTTTTAAAGCCAAGGCAAAGAATGTTTCGCAATAGTTTGCCAGAAAGTAAAACTAACTTAATTCCAATCAATTGTGACCGAAAAGAAGTGGATATAAACTTCCAATTTTATGGATATAAACATTTCATAATTGATTTGTTACAAATGCTAGGGTACATTTAACATACAGCCCATCTTATATGTAGCGGATGGTTGGATGCTATAAAGAAAAACTAATTTGTTGACTTGCTTGAGAAAAAAAAAAACAAAATGTGATGTCAATCTATAGTTCTGGTATTTCACCACCTCCCTCCCCCTGCAATTGACGTCATTTCTTCAAGCATATTTTGCGGTGCGTGTCTGTCTGTATGCTCGTGCTTTCTTAATTTTGCTGGTCTTCTTCTCGGTCTGTTTGTTTACCTATTTTATATGATTTCTTTGTTGATTTTATATTTTGTTTTTGTGGCAGTCGGGCAGGGCAGTCTTCACAATCAAACAAGTGCATTTTGTTGTCTGCAATATGCTGCTAGCTTTGTGCGTTGTTTGTATTTTCAATCTTTCTCCTATTTCTTTTGCATTTTATTACACTCTCCCTCTCTCTCTCTCTCTAGCTTTCTCTTCATCGAGAGAAGACAAATGCAAATTTAATTAAATACAAGAGTTCACTTCAGTTCAATGTCATCAATGTTTTTTTGTCTGTTTTTTTTTTTTTTTTTTGCGATGGTGACTGACTGGATGACAGGTTTTCGCTAAATCTTCTCTATGAAAGTGAGAAGTTTAATGGGAAATAAAACCAATTTTTTTTTTAATTTTTAGGGAAGAGATGTTTCGTTAGAATCGGACAATAATTGCGACCTGTTTCGTGATTACAAGAATAGATGGACAGACGGACATGGTTAAATCGATTCCAAAAAAGGATTCTATGTCGATCGGTATAATAAACGATGGGTCTATCTCGCCTCCTTTTGGGTGTTACAAACAAATGGACAAAGACATTATACCCTGTGGTGTAGGGTACAAAAAATGGGAAAATTGAAATGGTTGTTATTACTAAACTAATGCAGATAAAAAAGCATGCAATTTGAAGTATTTTTAACAGGTATTCTCCTCATTGAATTGTAACTTATACCGGTATCATAGGATGCGAATAAGTATTTAAAATAATTTTTGTAAAATTGTATCCTTTGAATCATTGTAGTGCTATAAAGGGGCACCAGGATGAGGAAATGAAAAACTAAATACGCGATTTAAGTCCACTTTGCTTATACTTTTAAACTTTGGTATAAGTGTAACGAATTTTTTTAAAATTTATAGTACATTAAAATCGGTCCAGTATTTCAGGAATTAATTTCCTAATTTCACCAAAGTAAAATTGGTATTTTTATTCTTGAAACTCATATGAGAAAAATAAAAAAATCCGCATTTTCTTTTTAATAAATAATATAAATAAATATCCAAATTTTACACAGCTATATCAATGTGTCTATAAAAACAAATTAAAAAAATAATTTTAAGTTAAAAATTTTGGACATAGCCAGTGTTAGACAAACTTATGGTTATCTAGGCTAAGTCCAAAAAAGTCAACACAATTCCAATAAAAGAAATCCAATCCAATTTTAATTAAAAGAAACTCAAATAATTGTAATTTGAGACTTCACATTTGCGAATTATAACCGAATTTGTTGGTTCTCTTTTGAATAATCATTGTTGCATATGTAGACTAAAATAAAATTTATTAATTCTGTAAAATACATGATTTTATAGGACTAACTCGTAATGTTCAGGGTTCAGAAAAAAATACATACAAAAACTTCCGATCCAAGTCAGTGATTTGAAAAATCATGCCATTTAGCATGGATTGGCTCATATATTTATTTATTGAAAACGAACGTTCTGCTAATACCAGAAAATGCAAAGAATTGCTGATTTTTAATTGTTAATGCATTTTTATACCCTATGCACAGGATAAATTTGTTTTTTTTTTTTATGGCATAGAGTGCAAACGACTTTGGCCTTTCCTCGCTTTGTTCTATGAACATTTTATTACGCGACAATTTAAGTGGTTAAATACATACATATGTTTGTACAAATTAACCTGTTTTAATGCCGAAAAGTAAAATAACATTTAAAATTATTCGCAATTATTCGCAGAGCGTGCAAAAGTGGATTACAATTAGGACTGGAACAAAAGTACGAGAGTAACCTACATTTTGCTAAGCTGATAGAACTCTCTCATGCCCAGTTTATTAATTTGGAGCGGGATTAGATTGGGAATCGTTTAGTTTTCATTTCAAATATGAAAAATTACAATTCAAACTGATAATTTTCATTTCAATTAAGAAAAGAAAATGAAATTCCATTGAAATTTAGATTTTCTATTTGAATTTCTGAAAATTCTATGTAAAATTGATAATATCACAATTGAAGTTAAGAATTTCCGTCTCATATTTAGAAAATTCCAATTAAAAGTTAGTATTTTCTTCTCTAATTGAGAAAATTCCAATTGAAATTAAGAATTTCTGAGCAAATTCAGAATTTTCATTTCAAATATCAAATCGTTTAGTTTTCATAGAAAAAAATGGCAAATTAAAAAATGCAATTAAAATAATAAATTAAAAAAGCCGTATATCAAAATAATCAAGATCACATTAAAACAAGATCGACAGCCCAACGACTGGAATAGGGCAATTTTCTTCTTATAAAAAGCAAATCAATATCGATGATCCGGATGCCAATAATTACTATTACTCATGACATCAGTAATTGGGAACAATTTCACAGGTTTTCATGTCCTAATTATTAATTTGAAGCGTGATTAGTTTGGAAATAGTTCGTTTTCATAGAAAAAATGGCAAATAAAAAATCAAAATAATAAATTAAAAAAGGCCGTATATCAAAGTAATAAAGATCAAATCAAATCAAGATAACAGCGCAACGCAACTGATAAAAAGCAAATCAATATCGATGATCGGATGCCTATAAATACTATTACTCATGTTACCTGGAATTAATGACAATATCATAGGTTTTCATAAATTTTGAAGAATCTATTTTAGACTACTATCAACGGAAAGTAAGGAATTGTTGTTGTTTTTATAATACGAAATACATATACATATTCGGTAACAACAAACAAACAAGATATTTATTCGTATTTTTAAAAATTCCGATTAAAGTAAACCTTCACTGAAAAACTCTTTAATTAAGTTGTTATAATCAGTTCTATACAACGAAAAATAATATGTTTAATACCAGCAACACAACTTTATGATGCAAGTGTCTATGTATTTTTGTATGCACACCGTTTCAATATATAACCCACTTTCGTTTATTATTTACTTTCTTTCTTTCTTTGCTTATCAGCCTGATTAAACTTAGTTGACAATACTTTATATATAAATATACATTTATTTATATCTAATCTTTTAAAATGTTGACGACGTCAACTTGGGTGCCTCATAACTCTTCTATCTACAATCTAACTATAGTTATAGCATAGCAAAATAATTTTTATATTGATAATATGATTAATTTGCTTTTGTAGAATGCAACCGCAACTAATAGCGCGGAGTAAAGGTTATCAAACAAATACAACAATGAATGGCTTGGCTATGTATTTTTTTTGTTCACATCGAACTTTGGTCTTTTGTATTGTCCGTGAGACCACACTTGTGTCGTGATTAGTGTAGATTAATAGCATTTAGAATATGTCTCAGACGGTAAATGAATTGACCTCGAATTGTTTAGGAATAAATAAAACAAAATATGCAACAGATGTTGTGTATCGGTCACATTACACTTGCATATGATGATACCATTATGGAACCCTTTTATTAGGCGATCATGAGGAGTTTCAACAAAGGCATTTGATCGTGAAGATCATTTGCATTTGATTTACAATCATAATACAACATTAAACGTTAGTTAGACAATAATTGTCTATGTATTAACCCTAATATATCTTCACGTTCCTTTTTCTTTCATTCCTTTGTAATTCTAATCCAAGTGGCCGATTATAATTGAACTTTGTAATTATGTGGATGGGAATGTCTTGTTATTATTATTGATTTCTCCGCTCAATTTAATCGACTGATATCCGAGGCACGGCGATCTGACTACATTTTTGTATAGAGTCAAAATAAAAAGAAAATTTCGTGGCCATGTTTTCTGTGTTTTATTTTACGCTCAATAATATAATGTGAAAATCTTTTGAAGCGAAAGAACACATTGCATGAACCACATTGTTGCCTCCTGGTGAGACCAGATAGAGAATTATCACCTCCTCTATGAATCACCTCTATTCATATTTGGTCTAATCATCACCAAACCAAAAAAACTCTAGGGCAAGTTACTTACCTGGGTTAAAGTTCTCTATTCAAAATTTTCCTTTTTAATTTTATTTTCCTAATTAAGACTACTGAATATGCTGAGACTTTAATTTAATTTACCGTTTTTTTTAATTTTTCTTATTCTTGACTTGGGAGCCACATTTTATTATTGAAAAAAATATATCTCTAAAAACTGCACGATATCCAATTGAAATCGGCAAAATTTTGCAATTGAAATTAACAGATTTAAATTAAAAGATTTTCTTTTTGAATTTCAGGAAATTCTATGTAAAATTGATAATATCCCTATTGTATTTAAGAATTACCGTCTCATATTTAGAAAATTCCAATTAAAAGTTAGTATTTTCTTTTCTAATTTAGAAAATTCCTATTGAAATTAAGAATTTCTGAGCAAATTCAGAATTTTCATTTCAAATAGCGAAAATTACAATTGAAACTGATAATTTTCATTTCAATTGAGAAAAGAAAATGAAATTCCATTTGAAATTTAGATTTTCTATTTGAATTTCAGAAAATTCAATGTAAAATTGATAAAATTCCAATTGAAATTAAGAATTTCCGTCTTAATTTAAAAAATTCAAATTAAAAGTTAGTATTTACTTTTCTAATTTAGAAAATTCCAATTGAAATTAATAATTTCTGGGCAAATTCAGAATTTTCATTTCAAATAGCAAAAATTACAATTCAAACTGATCATTATCATTTCAATTGAGAAATTTCGAATTCAAATTGAGAATTTTCGTTTCATAATGGGAAATTTGAATTGAAATTAAGAATTTCCGTTTCAAATAGCGAAAATTCAAATTGAAATTTAGAATTCCATTTAAAATTAAGAATTTCTATTCTACCAAATTCCAATTGAAATTCAAAATATTCATTTCCAAGTGAAATTGCGAAATTCCAACTGAAATTGGGAATTTCCATTTCAGATGGCGAAAATAACAATTGAAAATTCAGATTAAAATTCAGAATTTTCATTTCTTATTGAGAAAATTCCAATTGAATTTAAGAATTTCTATTTCACAATATGCAAATTCCAATTGAAATTGAGAATTTTCGTTTCATATTGAGAAAATTCGAATTGAAATTGTACAAATCTATTTAAAATAACGAAAATTTCAATAGAAATTAAGAAATTTATTTTTTTATTTAAGAAATTCCACTTGAAATTAAGAATTTCCGTCTCATATTGAGTAAATTCCAATTGGAATTAAAATTTTTCATTTCATATTGAGAAAATTCGAATAGAAATTGAGAATTTCTATATCACAATGAGCAAATTCCAAATGGAATTGAGAATTTTAGTTTCAATTGGGAAAATATCGATTGAAATTGGGAAATTTCTTTTCATAATTCCAACTGAAATTGCGAAATTACATTTCATACTGCGGAAATTCCAATTGAAATTGAGAAGATTCCAATTGGAATTAATTTATATTTCGCAATGAGCACATTCCAACTGAAATTGCGAAATTACATTTGATATTGAGAAAAAAATTCCATTTAAATGGTAATTCTCAATTATAAATGGATATTTCAAGCAATTTGGTGAAATGAACAGATAAATGGACAAAAAATATAAAAAATATTTTAGGCAAAAATGAAATTGAAAAATACTAAAAATTCGAAAATAAAATACAAATTCTTCTTAAAAAGCTTTCACGCTTCTCAATACCTGTAATATTTTTATATAGAAAATAATTTGTTTTTTACAATTTTGGTGTTTGAATGAAATTGTAATGAAAATTTGCTTAATCAGCATATGCTCTGAATGGCACGTTCTAAGTGCTCTACGGTTATTATTATTTGTTTTTATTTCATTATATTTTATCTAAAGGTGTAATACCTGACCATTTTGTGACAAACAAACATTCCAATTACAATAGCAAACGCAGTAAAGCATGAACCATAAATTATTTACAATTCCCAATTTCCATTATTTGGTGAGAAGATGAGGCACGGCACCTTTAGTCTTAATACGCGTTTTCTATTTAGCCAATGATGTCTTGTTTATTTGGAAGAAAACACACTTTGCTCCAATTAAATTCGAACAAATAAATCGCCCATTAAATACACAAACGTTTGCCTCGCTATAAATAACAAATACATTTTCTCAATTGATGATGTTTTCCATTTGCCGCCTTTTTTGTTTATTTGATTTATGGCGAATTGTTTATAAATAATTTGTTTTCTTTTTTTTTTTGATTTGCTCTATTTTTAGGCACTCGTTTCGGCGCCATGTTGGATCAGCTAACAGATCGCTGCGGCACCATGGGCTTAATGGTAACTCTCAGCTATTTCTATCCGGAATACATGTTCTGGTTCCAGTTGTCCATGGCCATTGATGTGGCCTGTCATTGGCTGTACATGCAAACGTAAGTTGTGTTGTTTTATCAATGGGGTTTAAATGTTAAATCTAATGTTTTGTGTCTTTTTTTGGACTTCCCCAGGAGCGTTGTTGTAGGCAAGACCTCACACAAAGCCACCGATCTCAGTGAGAATATTGTTATGCGTATTTATTATCAGAAAGATGTTTTGACATTCATGTGCTGCGTTAACGAAGCATTCTATATCAGTCTCTATGTGTTGCATTTTACCGCTGGACCATTGCGTAAGTTTGGCGGAATGTTACAAATTGGCGAACAGCTGTTTTTAATGATTGTGTCTTCCTTTGTCTTTCTTTGCAGTTTTGGGCTTTTCCTTATTCAAGATCACCGCCTTTGTCACAGCCCCCTTTGCTGTTTTGAAAGCTTTGATCAGTTGCATGCACGCCTATGTGGCCAGTGTCGATTTGGCCAATGTTGATAAGCGTGAGCGTTTGGAAAAACGTGCCAAAGAAGCTAGCAAGCGGTCGGAATAAACCCCGGCGCTGTTTACGGATTTCCTTATTAGTCTTTAAGAGTTCAAAGATGGATGGATTGAGGAGATGTGTGACTGCCTCAGCGCCTCCACCTACATACACAACTGCTGCATATGCATGCTTTTGTTGTACGCAACAACAACAACAGCAGCAACAACAACAACAAAGTAACAACTAAAGATTCCACTTTATTTATTTTGTAATTAATCAACAAAGAAACTCTGATTTTATATGTGGTTTTTTTCTCTATACATCTCTATACTAAACACGTTGTACATTTCACAGCTAATTTAACTCTTCTTTAACTAGTTTACTTTATTGTTTGTAGTTTTTAAGTTATTACTTACGATTAGATATTGTTTAATTATTTATTTAAATTAAATATTACTTAATTCTTAAGTAGCCAAACGAATTGTTTATTTAGTAACACTTAATTTTGTTTTTCTTTTCCAACAAAAAAATGATCTATTTTGAGTTTTTAAAACATATAGAATATGAACTATATAACATTTCAAAACACAACCATCGTCACTATTGAAAGATGAAGAAGAGAAGAATACAAAAAAGTATTGTGCAAAACTTTGTTTTATCTCTCCGAAATGAAGAACAAGAAATATTTTGAGAATATTTAACAAAAAATTGTAAGCATTTTATTTAAGCAAGAACAAAATGAACCGAAGAAAAATATATAAATGTATAAATGTCTACCATATTAAAAAAAACTTTGTGTTTATATATTGTCGGATTAGATTTTTCGTGGATTCACGTTTTTAAATGAGGTCTGACATTGAATCACGTGGTTTCGTATTTTTGGATCAATTTAAGTTTGTACGTACGAACCATCCTAATATATATTAACAGTCTAAATCGAGCTTAACTCGATTCCCGTCAGTGTCAAAATGCGATTACATTAATAGTGCGATATCAGGAATATTCGGTCATGTTCTGACAACCACAATTTCATTTTCCCATTTGTCTCTAATACAACTGTTTTCAGTTGTCTTTCTTATCTGACGAGCAATTGAAGAAGATTTTGGTTAAACAAAATCATTAAAAAAAATGGAAAATTTAGAAACTGGAAGTCGCAAAAAATGCGGTTTGAAAAAAATGCGGTTGTCATGGTTGTATTTTTAATTCCGTTCGAAAGAAATGTATTCAAACTCTTCAATTTTATTTTTTTACGTTTCGTATAGCACTAGGATATTGGGACGAGATCCCCACTATTGTAAAATAGATACAGAACTAAGCAGTGATAACAAAAACATAAATATTCATTTTTAAAATTGTCGCTAACAGTAATATCAATGTGTGTATGAAAACATATTTATCGCATATTCTTATCCCCGCTTAAATATCCTCTTAACAGCCCTATTGTAATTCCTTTCGAAATAAATGTATTCAAACTCTTCAATTTTACCATAACTGTCGAACAACTTCGGCAGGATTTACATTTCAAATAGCATTAGGATTTTGGGACCAGAGCACGTCTACTGTTGGACTCTATTGCGTGAAATAGATCCCAAACAATACAAACGACTCAGTTCAACTGATCGTCATTTCTAAATTAATTGTCATTAATAGACATTATTGTCAGTAATTGTAAAATAATATTTTATTCAACGGAGTTCATATTTCGATTCAGCGCTCCCAATAGTCTTGGAAGTAATCTTCTAGCTCTGACCCAAAACCTGTAAAACATTGATTGCATCCATCTTCGTTTTGGTAGCTTTTTATAAAAACGCATGCATTCTCATTACGCTGTCGCTCTCGATTAGGTGCTTCATCGCTTCACGAACTGCAAACACTGAACATACCCTTTGCTAGGCTCAATCAGCTGTTTTTTGTTTTTAATCAATTTTTACACAATAAATAAATAGGAGGGATCTTTGGAGATTCTTTCTTTATAGTAATTTTAATTTATTTTATCTAGATATATTAAAAACTAAACTTAAGCGATATGAAAGTAATGAAACATCTGAAAGATATTATGAAATATTCAATACAATACATGTGTGTGACCCATTGTTTTTTCGAATATGTTGGTGATTTTGTGGTGGTAAGTTTAGATCATAATAATAAATGTAGCGTTATTAAAGGTAAATAACATAAAATTTTAAAACAATCACTTATTTTATATACAAATATCATCAATTAATTTCGAGTATAGTGCTATATGTAGTTGTATAATAGGTATCCCTATTTATTTTCCACTCACGTAACAACTCAAAAACTAACCGTTAGATTTTTTTCTATATTTTCAGTGCAATGGTCCATCCATGGAACCCACACTATACTCCAACAACATACTGCTGACAGAGCGAATAACCACACGATTTTATAAACCCAATCGTGGTGATGTTATAGTGGCCATCTCTCCCACCAACCCAGATCAGTACATTTGTAAACGCATTGTTGGCCTTCCCGGTGATAAGGTCATAATGGATAAGTTGCCGGAAAACCAAGAGGATAAACAAGACGAATCTCTTAGCAAATCAACTGCCGCAAAATATACACCCACCTTCAGTGAAGAATACATACCAAGAGGCTTTGTATGGATTGAGGGCGACAATCAGACAAATAGTGCAGATTCACGTTATTATGGACCGATACCATTGGGTTTGATAAGAAGTAGAGCGATTTGTAGAATATGGCCTTTGAATGAAGTAAAGGTTTTATGAAAAAGAGCTAAAGCGTAAGCGAAAATTTTTAGAGAAAATTTGCGAAACCAACCATATGAAAACTTTTAGATATGTAAATAAATGAAAAACCATTGTGAAATAAATAGTACAAGAGAGAAAATCATATCATTTAAGATTATGGGACATGCAGACCAATGGTCGGCATCCATTGCCTTCAGCTCTGAATATATGAAGTTTTCTTTGCGAAACGATTTGAAAACTTTTAGATATGTAAATAAATTAAAACCATTTTGAAATCAATAGTACAGGAGAGAAAATCATATCATTTAAGATTATGGAGCATCCAGACCAATGGTTCGCATCCATTGCCTTCAGCTGTGAATATATCGAGTTTTCTTTCAAACATTTCAACGAAGCAAATTACAATTAGTAATAAGCGGTCCCGTTTATTTCATAGTTATGTTAGGTTCGGAGACCCATCGGATCCACCGTGTCCCTTCAGTTTGGCTTATACTGAGAAAGGATAGACCGAGGACAGAGTGAAGAAAACAAAAATTCTCATTCTAGAATTGATTAATTCAGAAGCACTGTTTACACGTTAATAGTTATTGTACAACTTGACAACGGATTAGGACAAAAACTTAGCAAATTTAGCATTTTTCGATGGAAAATACGTTTTATCTCTAACATAGTGCTTTAGATCTACTAAATGATACAATACTTTAACTACAAATCCTTCACAGAACTAGAATCGAATTCCAATCAGATTATGTGTGAAGAGCTCTAGACACGCGCGCACGATAAATGATGTTGATTAAGTTGTACTGTAAAAGGTCCAAGCTTGCCTGTATCAAGTCGACGCTAAAAGTAGAAAATCTTTAATTTTAAAAATAACTCTTGGTAATTTCCTGTTTTTTTATTGTTTATTCTTAATTTTCTGTTAACATATTTTCTCGTCGTTTTCATTTTGGTTGCATGCACTTGCGTTCTAATTTAGACGCGCTCTCAGTCAATTCGAAACCTTTCGTTACCCAACACTGACATCTGCACATTTTCATACATTCACTTGTGTCGCCGCAAACAATCAGTGAACAGTGAATTAGTGAATTGGTCATCAAACTCTGGAATATTCTTGAAAGAAAAGGTGTTAAATTTTATTGATTTCTTTTAAAATTTATAAAAGAAAAACTCTCGGTAAAGAACCATGGCTTCGATTAGTTTGTTGAATCCAAAAGCTGAATTTGCTCGGGCTGCTAATGCCTTGGCCATTAACATCTCGGCAGCCAAAGGTTTGCAAGATGTCATGCGTACCAATTTGGGACCTAAGGGAACAATGAAAATGTAAGTAAATGTGAAGTTTATTGGCTAAATAAGTGGTGTCTTTCAGAAATTTTGAGAATTTCCAGGGATTTACATGATTTTGCGGTGCTTTAGGGAGCATCTGTTTGACGGAAGATCACGGGGTGTCGGCATTTGTTGGCTTGTATGAAAGTGTGGTTAGGTTTTGCAGTATGAATGTGTCATCGATGCAGCAGACGGTAGACAGAAACAAATTAAAAAATAGTGCTGGAAAGTGCCTTGTTGTTGCCTGTTGTAATTTAAAGTTTATTTTGGCAGATGTTGAAGTTGAATGGAAATCTTCGTGGGAGGGGAATTAATAGTTGGAATAGGAGCATGCTGTTTAAGTGGAAATGAACAAAAGGTATATAATTCGTAAAGAATAGCCACCTGTGATAATTGATTTACACACCTGCGGTGTGTTCAAAATTAGCTATTAATTTTATCCCCTCGAATTGACTTTTCTGAAGTCACTGAGTTTTTCCAGTAACAGATGGTGTTGAGCAAATACATCATGTAAACCAAGGCATGATTTCAATCTTAGATCATCATTCTTCTGAGTTTCAATCATTTATGTCCATTTTTTCAGTCAGTGATCATCTCATAGTTAGATTTAAACCACTGCCAACACATGTAAAATCAATGTAAAAACATGTTTTTGAGATGATCTCTGACTGAAAAACTGGAAATTATAGTAAATAATATATATATGCGTGTATTTCTGAATTTTAACTTTAGTTTATTGTTACCAGCCATTAAAGGTATTTAGCCTATAATTTGTCGTGCATCTCTTGAATGATTATTATAAATACTACCCTTGTTTAAGTTTGATTAAACTAATTTGAATGAGGTCATACATTTTGGTCACTATTAGGAACAGTTAATCAATTTAACAAAATTGAACAGCTGTTAGTTAGAACATAGAAAACTAGCCCATAACCCGTACTTAAGACACATTTCAACTATACCAAGAATTTTCTGAACTCTCTAAATTACGGAATATTCAACTTATATTTATTTAACATATTAATCTTAAGTCAAAGAATTGTTTATGTGGTTAAATAAATTTGATAGAGATTCCATATACTGGACACTATTTTAAACCATTAAATAATATCGTATTTCAAATCTAATAATTATGGTATTCATAACTTCATAACACATTTGTATACAAGTGTAACCCTCATTTTAATTTATTTAATTTAATCAAAATTTAGAGCTATCAACTATCACCATAGATGGTGAAAATGGGGTTAATCATAATATATTCAACAATGTTTAGACGCAGACTATACCTATATTCTGAAATAGATATTTTGAGCATAGGCTAGACTCTAACTAACCATTTCTTCTGGCTTATTACAATTGAATTGTGTTTTTGATGAGAAAAGTCACTTGAATTCTCTCCCACTGAAAATAATAGTTTTTCCTGTCTTAGGCCTGTTTCTGTAACTTATTTTCGTTCCACAATTATTGCCTTATCTGCGTTTTATAGAATTCAAGTAATATTTGATTGTTTTTTTGATCGATCGCCGTAGACAAATGAAAATAAGTTACAGAAACATGCCCGTAGTTTGGGATAGTTGTTATATTTAATCAATTGTTATTTGTTTTTGGAATAATAAATATAAATAATGCCGTCTTCAGATTGCTTTTTCTATTGTTGAAATGTTAAATATTAAAATTTGCTGTCTTTTAAATTTGCTTACTACTTTTACATGGAAATGGGAGTATGGGAACATTTTTTGTCGAGTAAATATGATAAGAGAAGTAAGCAAATGAACAGAACTATTATATAATTTCAAGTTTTCTTGTGTTTATTGAGAATATAGGCATATTGAAATTATACGAATTGTATTTTTATTAGCTTATATATTTTTAGTTTAACTCATTTGTTTTTTAATATAATTTAATTCTATTATTAACCATGGCAACATAACTACGTTCCTTTCCTATTGTTCAACTAGTTACAGTTTCCATAACTTTTAAGGTATCATCTGAGCATTATTTACCAAACATTTTGAAAATGATTGTAATTGTAAGGATCCCCTTGTCCTTTAACTGCACAGCTTGGCTATGGATTATTTCCATTACTCAAAATAATTCATGAAATAGATTGTGCTAGAAAAAATGTTTAATTAACTCTGAATATGATATATTTCCTCCAATATCGATATTCGTACACTTAAACGACATTGAAACCACACATCCACGTTTTTTAGACAATTAGAAAGTAAAAGTTAATTGTAATACCACACTTTCTTTAAAATATTAGTGTATTATATTTCGGCCCTTCGAACTTAACGATTTTTTTCTTGTAATATTTATGCCAGGCATAATCATGACATTCGATATCAAGAAAGTCTTGTTTATTGTAAAAAGGGTATAATTTTCGACCGAAATTATTGAAAACCTAGTATTGTTCCAATATACGTTATATCAATATCCTTACTAGTTTTCACTCGAAATTAATACTTCTTAAGTAATAAATAACAATTGTTTTCGATCTCTAAATTCTCGATTTTGAATCCCGTGGTTATAGCCCCCAGTTATACTAATTATTAATGTCACCTTTCTGCGCAATTAGCCTATGAATTGTTGTATACCCTTGACAATTTGTTATAAAGCTTGCGCTATATCAAATTTCGGTTAATTTAATTTGAATTTTGACCACATTTTTGGTCTCTATTCGGAACCATTAGCCCACAAATAACTATTTAGAAGATTATTGAAAAAAAAATAGATTATAGATATAGATTAATGAAATATGAATATATGTATTTATAGCAAACACCAGTTCCATTGATCCGTATACCTTTCAGCGCAATTAGCCTACGAATTGTTGTACAACTCTAACAATTAGTTATAAAGCTTGCGCTAGATCAAATTTCGGTTAATTTAATTTGAATGTTGACCACATTTTTGGTCTCTATTCGGAACCATTAGCCTACAATTGTTCGAAAATGGTATAAATTATGGTAAATAATTAAAACGATTATTCTAGACAATAAGGATTAATAAAATATGATTATTTATTAGATCTTTATCAGCCTTATTAAACGATCATCTACATATATGATCGATCAGATAGATCTCTTTTGAGCGCAATTAGCCTACGAATTGTTGTACAACTCTAACAATTTGTTATAAAGCTTGCGCTAGATCAAATTTCGGTTAATTTAATTTGACTGTTGACCACGTTTTTGGTCTCTATTCGGAACCATTAGCCTACAATTGTTCGAAAATTTTATAAATTACGGATTAATTAATATAATTAATTAAATAATTAAGGATTAATAAAATATGAATATATTATGGATATCGCCTATACCAATATTTGGAATTTTTAATCAAACAGATCTCTTTCGAGCGCAATTAGCCTACGAATTGTTGTACAACTCTAACAATTAGTTATAAAGCTTGCGCTAGATCAAATTTCCGTTAATTTAATTTGAATGCGGCCAACTCTACTGGCCTCCATTCGGAACCATTAACATACAAAATATTTCAAAAACTCCTATTTTCGACCAAAAACCTTATGATTTCCCAATATTTATAAATTTTCCTCTTTTTTTTTGTTTCAGGTTGGTGTCCGGCGCCGGCGACATTAAAATTACCAAGGACGGTAATGTTCTTTTGCACGAAATGCAAATTCAACATCCCACTGCTTCGATGATTGCTCGCGCCAGTACCGCTCAAGATGATTCCACCGGTGATGGCACCACTTCCACTGTCCTGCTCATCGGTGAACTCCTCAAGCAAGCCGATATCTTCTTGGCTGAAGGTCTACATCCTCGCATTGTTACCGAGGGCTTTGAAAAGGCTCGCGAACAATCCCTCGCCGTTTTGGAACAAATGAAGGTACCCATCGAGGTGAACAAGAAGAATTTGACCGAGGTGGCCAGCACTAGTTTGAGGACCAAGGTCCATCCGGCTTTGGCTGATTTGTTGACCGATGTTTGTGTGGATGCCATTTTGGCCATTCGCAAAGATGAGAAACCCGTTGACTTGCACATGGTTGAAATTATGGAAATGCAACACAAGACCTCCACCGACACTTCCCTGATCAAGGGTTTGGTTATGGATCATGGCGCCAGACATCCCGACATGCCCAAGCGTTTGGAGAATGCCTACATTTTGACTTGCAACATCTCGATGGAATATGAAAAGTCCGAGGTTAACTCTGGTTTCTTCTACAAAACCGCTGAGGAGCGTGAAAAGTTTGTAAAGGCTGAACGTGAATTCATCGATCAGAGAGTACAGAAAATCATTGAATTGAAACGCAAGGTCTGCGATGGCACCGAAAAGTCATTTGTGGTCATCAATCAGAAGGGTATTGATCCCATGTCTTTGGATGCATTGGCCAAGGAAGGTATTATGGCTTTGCGTCGCGCTAAGCGTCGTAACATGGAACGTTTGGCTTTGGCCTGTGGCGGTACCGCCATGAACTCGGTCGATGATTTGGAAGAATCTCATTTGGGCTATGCCGGTGTGGTCTATGAGCATGTTTTGGGCGAAAACAAATACACATTTGTTGAGGAATGCAAAAATCCCCAATCCGTTACCATCTTGGTCAAGGGCCCCAACAAACACACCATTGTCCAAATCAAGGATGCCATTCGTGATGGTTTGAGAGCCATTAACAATGCCATCAATGATAAGTGTGTCATTCCCGGTGCCAGTGCATTTGAAGTGCGTGCCTTCAATCAGTTGATGAAGTACAAGGACACAGTTAAGGGCAAGGTACGTTTGGGCATTCAGGCTTTCGCTGAGGCTTTGTTGGTTATACCCAAGAATTTGGCCATCAACAGCGGCTATGATGCTCAAGACACTATGGTCAAGCTGACCGAGGAAGATCGTCTAAATCCCGATCCCGTGGGTTTGGATCTGTCCACCGGCGAACCCATGAAACCTGTAGATTTGGGCGTATACGATAATTACATTGTTAAGAAGCAAATTTTGAATTCCTGCTCGGTCATTGCCAGCAATCTCTTGCTGGTCGATGAGGTGATGCGTGCCGGCATGACCAGCCTGAAGGGTTAGTTGGTGTTGTGACAGACGCTGACAAACTTTTGAGATGAAATAAATTCTACCCGCTTATCTAACATTTATTTTTATCGTTTTTTTTGTGTTGTTTATTAATTTTCTTAACTCGTTTTCTATTACATTCTTTGCTAACCTCCCTCATCCATTTAAAACACGCAAAAGAAGGAAAGGAACTTATTGTTTAAAAAACACTCATACTTATATGACTCAATTCATGATTTCCATAATTTGTATTACAAATAAAAACAATTTGAAAAATTGAAGCATTTATAAAAATAATCATTCAACCTGTTGTGATTTGATAGGGAAGGGTCTGGAAGGCTAGAGCAAATTGAATACAATAAATTAAAATGGATGTAGGCATTTCAGATCTTTCAGATAGAATACAGAGGAGATAGACCGAATTGACAAGCATATGATATTCCAGGCTCAAAGATCTGACTATATTTTTATATAGAGGATCTACAAAAATAAGAAAAATTAAGACCATGTTATCGATATCTTGATGAAAAAAACGGAAAAAATAAAATAAATTATATATTAAAATTATAAATTAAAAAAAAATCTTACTTCATAATTTTTAGCCCATTTTAATGAAAAATTTTCATTTTTTTCTTTAAATCTTTTTTTATCGATAACTATGACAGTTATCGATTTTTTCTTCTAAAATTTAAATTCTTTCGTTGCTGTTGAACCCTAAAATTAAAATTCTGAGCAGAACTCGATACCGATAACTCACTCATCGAAATTATAAATTTAAAAATTGATTTTTTTACTTTATTATTTTTAGCAATTTTAATGAAAAGTTTTCGATTTTTTGCTTTAAATAAAAATACACAATTTTTTATCGATAACTATGGCAGTTATCGATTTTTTCTTTTAATTTTCAACTTGAACAAAAAAGAAAATATTTTACAAATTTTAACATCCGATAACTAGAAAATTAAAAAATATTGATAACATGCTCACAAATCTTTCGTTTTTATTGTATGGTTGTTGTGGATCCCTAAGATTACAATTTTGAGCAGAACTCGATACCGATATCGTACTTATCGAAATTATATTATATATTTTTTACTTTTTAATGACAAATTTGTTATCCCATTTTAATGAAAAAATTTCAATTTCAATACACATTTTTTATCGAATTTCCACAATCGATAACAATGGCAGTTATCGATTTTTTTCTAATCATCGTTTTGAGTATTGGAACAAAAAAACTTTTTTTCAAATGTTAAAGTCCGATAACTAGAAAATTAAACGAGATATCGATAACATGCCCACAAACTTTTCTTTTTATTTTATGGGCATCGGATATCATATCTTAAATTCTTTCGTTGTTGTTGAACCCTAAAATTAAAATATTGAGCGAACTGTCGATACCGATAACTTAAAAAAAATTCTTTGAACAGCATGAAATAATTATTTTTGTTAATGAATTCCTTTGTAATTTTTTATTTTGCTTTAAATAAAAATACACGTTCTTGATCGAATTTCCACAATCGATAACTATGGAAGTTATCGATTACTAAGTTATCGATAACTAAAAAGTTATCTTTTTTCGATTTTGAGTCTATTGGCACAAAAAAACTATCGTTTCAAACTTCAACGTCCGATAACTGAAAAATATATCACGATATCGATAACATGCCCACCAATTTTTATTTAGAGGGAATCGCATATCATTCTCTTCCCAAATATTGACCTTCGTCGCCCATTCTTTCTTTGTTGATGAATCTTAAAAATAAAATTCTGAGCAGAAATGTCGCCGTCGCTCACGATAGTAATAAATATTCCTCGTCATTGCCCACATAAAATCTATTTTCGTTGCCGTCGTCGCTCGCGATTAGGTCGAGCGGTAAAGTAAAAATTCAGAGTAGCCCTGTGTCATTTGTAAACAAAATAAACATGCGATCAGCTGTTATCTGCAGTTTAACCGTAAACTTTGTCGGAAATGGACAGTTATCCGAAAAATTTAGTTGACCAGTACTTGAAAGTGTCCAGTAAACTAAAGAAAATCGAAAAGGCCGTCTTCAAGTAAGTTACATGAGAATATTCATTCCAAAACTAGTCTTTCTTAAGTGGCAGCTTTCTTCCTTCCTCAGGCGATTCGGTCCCAATGTCGCCGAAGTTTTAGATGAATATAGCCGTTTAGCCATTCGATTCGAAGAGGCTGGCATCTACCAATATGCAGCGATGTGTCAGCTGGGTGTGGCCAAATGTGAAAATTACCTACAAAATGCCATGGCAGAATGTCAGGCTCTGCTAAAAGCAGCACGTATGTTCCTAAGGGCACACGACGAAATGGAATCGTTGTTGTTGAGATCAAATCGTCAGGAGTATCGAGAGACGGCCCTGCACTGTTTCACCCAGGCGGTGGAAAAATCGCCGGACGACAGCGTCATAAAGGCTGCGATTATACGTGAAATGTCACCGTTGCAGCCTCATTATGAGGGCACCAGTTCATTCAACTCGCCAGCCCATCGTATTTACGAATTGGAATTGGCCACTGACCAAAGTGTGATGAATCAGGATTTCTTAACAGCTCTACAACAGCTGGACGACATTGTCGATAATATTTATGAGCGCAAAAAGCAAAATCTCTACCATGAAGTTTTGGCCAGAGCAGAGATTTTCCGAGTTTTACTTTTGGTTTCGCTGACTTTGCCGCCAGCACGTCAGACCCCAGCCCACATTAAACTGATTGAGTTTTATACTCAGCTGGCTGAATTTCAGCAAGAGGAGGATATTTCTCCAAGTCGTGCCCAATCGCCCTGCAAGGGTGTTCTTCAGTTGTATGGCTCGTGGCGGCCAGGCTCATATCTAACTCAGTTCCAGAAATATGCTTTGGCCGAAATAACGCTGGCCTGGCATTTAAGTAAGCCGCGAGAGCTTAAAGTGGCTTTGCAAGAATTTCGTCACAATTTTAGCTCTCTCACGGACACGCAGAGATTTCTTATAAACAGTATTTTGGAGAAGGTGGACAAGAAGTGTTAAGGCACGGCAAATACTTCTTGTTGAAATATACGAAAACTAACCATTCCTATTTATTTTTATAGGGTTAATGAATTGATATCGCGAGTGAAATGTATATTTGTTAAACTCTATGTGAACTTTGTGTGGAATAACTTTTATAAACAAGTCAAGTTTTGTTCTCAATAATGTGATGCATCAAACAGCGAGCCTAGAAGCAAACTCAAGACATACTCGTGTTATTGAAGGTAAGTTGCAGTATTCAGTATATAATATTCTTGTTTGAATTCAGAGATAATTCAAAATCTATCGAATATATAATATTTCAGAGTGAGACGTATCTGAAATGTATTTCTCTCTGCACATAATGTGGAAGCAATATCCAAGGAAGAGTACGGAGGCTTTTCCAATTTTTATATTTTTTGTTAATGTAGCCAGTTTTTGAACAGGGATATTTTCCTGGCTCAAGACCTCTGAGTCAGTTTTTCTTAATTCCAAATTAGCAATTACAAAACCGTTACATTTTTGTTCCAAGTAAGATTTTATAATTCTTCAACCTATTGGGAAGCCTTATTGGATACGTATCCACACGTTTACTTATTTCTCGTGTTTGAAGAAAAATGTTGAGGCTGTGCTCATGCATTTTTTGTATTGCAGAATTACAATTCTACATACAATTAATGAAATATTGTTACAATCACATTTATCACGAATAAAAGGGGAGCTCTTTCACGTGGAATTTTCTATTCCCATGGAGGCATAAGATGATAATATGAATATATCCCTTGAATAGTTTTCACTTATTTGATTTGGAACAGAAATAAGGATATCAATTCAACGAAAAACGTCAGAAAAAAGCTAGGAAAAAGTGCCAAAAATCACTACTGCAATTTGAAGGGAACAATCCATTCTCGGGGATTCGCGATAAGGTTGAATATAGTCCAAATTCTATCTATTTTCCTTTCTAGCCTTTTTCAACTACGCTTGTGTATTTCCTTTCAATAATTTTCAACATTTTCTTGTTAGAAATTTTATTTTTTGTTATTTTCCATAAATTTATGTACATTTCCATTCATAAAAGTGGTTATTCTATAAAAAATCTATTAAAATATTAATATTTTTACTTTCAAAGAATTATTTAAATGGTCCATCGCCCATTTAAATTGTTCAAGCTCTTTAAAAGCTAACATGATTATTCCGCAGATCCCTTCCCTACTGATCTTCCTAGTGTTGATCCAAATGATTAAATTTCTTGCGCAATTTTTCACGTCTTTCCTTTTTCACATTACGCCAAGGCTTTGGCGAGGGCTCTGTTTCAACAAGACTACCATCATTGGCCAATCTAATGTGAGGGAAATTAGTGCGGCCCTTTACATGGGCAGCTGACGATTGGCCAGCGAAAAATTTATTATCCAATTCTTTCGATGATGTGTTGGTGTTGACCTTAAGATAAACAAAATTAATAAACTGAAATCGAGCAGTTTTTCTATCACTCACCCTCATGGCCCTCTGTTGTTGATCGGGCAACGTTTTCTCTTCTACTTCTTTGCGGGTACGTTCCGGAAATGTGTGGAACTCGGTCTGTTCAACACTGGGTGGAGCCACGCAATATAAAAGTTTGCCACTAACATAATCCTTACACACATAACGGGCCGATCTGGACTGATCCGGCTGACCATTTGAAGTCATAAAGCCACGGTTGTCTAAAAAACATTACAAAATCAGTATTTTGCATCGCTTAACACTTTTTGCCAAAAACTTACAGCCATATGCCAGTAAAAGTTCTTCCGAATGGGGATTGCGGTTGGGATCTTCACCCTCTATGGGTTTAGCTATAATTATGCCATATTTATCTTCCAATATATGCCGGGGAATGCGGGAACACAAAAGGTTTACGGCTGGTACATGGTCACGCATCTAAAACCGAACACATTTAAAAAAACCGTTCACAATTGAGAAATATTTGTTTGTCTTACTTGATCTATGGGCAAAATGCCATTCAAAATCATGTCGGCTTTGGTGAGTACGAAGCTAGGCATCACCAACCCGGGGCAATCACACAGCAACAAGTCTTGATCCAAAAACAAAGTCTGGAAATGTTTTGTTTTGCCGGGCGTCGCTGAGACGGAAACTTTTTTCTCTATCATCAAAGCATTGATGGTACTACTTTTGCCCACATTGGGATAGCCTACCAAACCGATAGTGGTCACATTGGCAGTATATTTGGGCCCTTGGTAGACATTTTTGAAAAGTTCAATTAGTTCTACGCGCGTAAGCAATTTTGAACTATTTTTGGCGAAGAGCTTTTCCTTCTTTTCTTCTTCGGGCGTGGGTAGCTTCTGCTCTATTTTCTCCAACTTGGCTTCCAATTTGTCCAAAGTGTTATTGATTTCGGAGGCAGCTTTTTGCAGTTCCTTGAGTGATATATCTGCCGGAGTTTCTTCCACTTCTTCCTCATCCTCTTCAGATTCAGTACCACTTTTGATATGCTCTCCATCTTCTTTTGCTTTTCTCTCTTTGATTTCTGTCTTTGCTGGTTTTTCCTCCTTATTTTTAGCCTCCTCCTTCAGCTCTTCCGTTGCCAAAGCGGCCGAAAAGAAAGCTGTCCTTATACCCTGTTCATCGAAGTATTCCGCCCAATATTGCCGCTGTTCTTCCGTTAATAAATCTGACTTATTCACCAAAATCATGTTCATCTTTTGGGGATTAACTTCCTTGACGTACTTTTCCAGATCATCGCTTCTAAACAAGAGAGGATTGCGTGCATCGACTATTTGTACCACCACATCTGATCTTTCGACCACACGCCACAATTGCCGCCAGAATTCCAAGTTCTTTTCGTATGGTGTCATGATAATGTCTTCGTCCTCCTGTAACAAAGCCAAATTACGTCTCCAGTCCAGAAAGTTATCACGTTCGGCTTGTTGCAATTCCTCGGCCGATGTCTCTGTCGTCCATTTAGGCCTTCGTGGAATTTTCAGTAACTCTTTGTTGTCCTTGTGCTTCTTCTCTATGTTCATTCTTTCGTTGCGCGATAGTAGACCAACGCCTTGTTTGGGATTGATAAAGGCAATGTTCAACTTCTCGGCCTGAAATTCTGTACCAGCCAGCTCGGCAGTTCTCAAGAACTCTTGAAAGGATGATTCTTCGGTGACAGAACTTAAGTTCAAACGTCCCCAATCATAGCCATCCTGTATTTCGGTAGTGTGCAACTAATATGGGATACAGAGAAAAGGAGGGTATAATTGGTCTCGTTCTACATTCGAAATTGTGTTTTCGCTCTTACCATGGAATCATTGTCGACTTTCCGTCTGGGCGTATGACCAAAACGATCTTTGATCAAAGTACGCCCCAAATTACTACCTCCTTTATTTTTCTTACTCATTTTTTAAGGATTTTAATTCAATTTTAGTTGATTTTCTTTGTTTTCCAAATCCAACACACGTGTGCCTGTATCAATCAAACAAAACACAGAAGCACAATTGTCATCGGAGCTGTCAAAACAAACTCAGCTGTCGGCTGTCAATAGTTGTGTTGTGGTGTTGCCTGATTCGTAAGAATGTCCATTCGTTGGGAAAATTATGCCCTGTTCGGACAGTGATTTTTTGATTTCATTTTTGAAATCTTTATTAGCGACGAAATCCTGAAAAATGGAGTTTGAATTTGCAGATCAATCAAGTTTATATACTTAAAAACATTGTCTCATCGCACTTGTTGCGACTGTCAAATTTCAAATAATGACGGTCTGTGTATGAACAAAAGGGGAGTTTACACTTATAGGTTTGACGTACAATTTAAAAGAAGAGAACAATTCTACACCATTTTCGATTGCAATTCAGAATTTATCAGTTGATATTCAGAAATTTCCTTTGATAATCAGAGCTTATCAATTGATATTCAGAAATTCCATTTGAAATTCAGAATTCATCAATTAATATTCAGATCTTATCACTTCATTATTCAGAAATTCTATTTAAAAAATCATTTGAAATTCAGATTACATCAAATGAAATTCAGAAGTTCCATTTAAAATTGTAGAAGATTTATTCACAAATTCCAATAAAAGTAATTTTTTAACATATCCGAACGTTACCGGATTTCTTTTTCAGAATGACAAAATGACTACAAAACAAGAATGTAGCTTATTACTCTCTTAGTTACCGAGTAATGTGGTGCCAGATTTTTATCTATGATTTAAATATTTAAATAAAACCAATGAATAAACATGTTACCACCTTACCAAGACTCTTAATTTTAAGCTAGTAAGCTATGTCAAGATCAGTTATCGATGTAACCGACTTTCCGCTTCAAATTAGAAAAGTACTTAATTTGATATCTCTTTGTAACACCCAAAAGGAAGCGAGATAGACCCATCCTTTATTATACCGATCGACATATGATCACTTTTTGAATCGATTTAGCCATATCCGTCTGTCTGTTTGTCCGTCCGTCCATCTATTCTTGTAATCACGATACAGGTCGCAATTATTGCCGGATTCTAACGAAACACAAACGTTTTTTACACGTCAAGGACGTACGCTATTTAATTTGAAAATCGGTTCAGACTTAGATATAGCCCCCATACAAATGTTTCTCCCGATTTCACTTTTTCTGCTCTGTAAGCCACATAATTTAAGCGATTTTGCACAACGCCTCATATCTAAGTTAGAAACATCTGTGGTTAACCAGGGTCAAATCGGTTCAGATTTAGATATAGCCATATATCTATATATATATATATATATATATATATATATATATATATATATATATATACATACAAATTTCGCTCCCTGTTTGACATTTTCTGGCCTAGAAACCGTAAATTTTAGCAGATTTTCTTCAAATTTGGCGTAACACCTTTATTTCAACTAGATACATTTCTGGTGAAAATGAGTCAAATCGGTTCAGATTTAGATATAGCTCCCATACAAATGTTGCTCCCGATTTTACTTTTTCTGCTCTAGAAGCCACATAATTTAAGCGATTTTGATCAAATTTTGCACAACGCCTCATATCTAAGTTAGAGACATATGGGCATCTCCCAAAAAAGGTCTACCAAAAAAAATGAAATCAGGACACACTAATAGCTTTTAACTTTATTTTTTCAGTATTTCGACAACTTTTTTTATTATGAAACATGAAGTTAACTTGTTCTCTTTTATTTTTATTAAAAATTGAAGTGTTACAACGAAAATTGCTAATTTTTTTTACTACGACTGGAAATTTTTGTCCTGTCCGTTTTGTGTCTGCTGCACCTAATTAAAAAAATTTAAGACATAATTCTCATATTTCATAAATCTACGAACAAAATATATCCTCTGACCTTCATTTACATGTGTATAAGGAAAAACGAAGTTCTCAAAAAATCGCTGAACTTTGTATATTTCTATAAGACCTTTTGTCGCGTCCGTTTGGACGTAAAATTGTTTATAATTTTGTACTAATTTGTACTAAACCCTGACGATATATTTTTAAAATGTAGCACTCTTTAAGCGCTTTAGAACACTAAAAAGGCTGATCGACTTTTTCAGTTTCTTTCTTGTTTTTTGCGTAGTTTAAGGAGTGCGAATGTCGCGTCCGGGCCACTGGGAGATGCCCATATGTGGTTAACCAGGGTCAAATCGGTTTAGATTTAGATATAGCCACCATACAAATTTCGCTCCGTATTTGACATTTTCCGACTTAAAAACCGTAAATTTTAACAGATTTTCTTCAATTTTGGCGTAACATCTTATATTTCAAATCGGTTCAGATTTACATATAGCACCCATACAAATTTTAACCGCTTTAGAAACCACATACCTTAACCGATTTTCTTCAAATTCGACGGGACAACTATTTAGAAACATCAATGGTAATAGAGGATGTGATCGGTTCAGATTTATATATTGCTCCCATAAAAAATGGTGTTCATGATTTTCACCGAATTGAAATGTAGTGGGTAGAAGGCGTAGGGTATCATATAGTCGGCCCCGACTGACTTTAGCCTTTCCTTTCTTGTTTTAAATAGAGAAAAGGGTAAAGTTCAGTTTTTGAGGCGCACCTCCAAAAAATGTCAAGCCACCTAATATGTCCTCAAAAACACGAAAATTATGTTTAAATAGGGGCATGGGTCCCTAGGGACCCGAAAAATGGACACGCCCACTTTAATACAAGTGTGTGTACTCCAATGAAGGGATATTTCCTTTGATCGCGCGATTTTTATATCCTCCCCCTAAGGATGGGGGTATATTCACTTTGTCATTCCGTTTGTAACACCTGAAAATATACATCGGAGACTCCATAAAGTATATATATTCTCGGTCGTGATAAAATTCTAAGACGTTCTAGCCGTGTCCGTCTGTTGAAAGTACGCTAGCTTCCGAAAAAAGCTAGGAGGTTCAAATTTTGTGTCTTATGGTTGCAGATTGGGTTGGGAATGAAAGCGGTCCAGAGGGAAACAGAAAAAGGACTGGAAATACCCCCTAATAATGAGACTATTTAAGCAATTTTTTTTTTAATTTCTGCTTCATATGCACTTAAAATTTGTTGCGTACATTCCACTTGCAGCGTTAAAGCACCAAAAAGTAAATACACGTTTTAGTGGACGAAATTGGACAAAAAGGAATAAAAATGGTACCAATGATACGACAATACCTATAGGGGATACAATTGGAAGAGAGGGATAAATCATGAAATTCGGTGCGTACATTCATCTGCCGAAACAGGTACAATAACGAAATTCGGTGTATACATTTCTTTGACTGCGTAGTCGCGAAAAATAAAAAGATAATTCGATATACGTACCTTCACGATCTAAATTGGTTTTAATAGTAGCTAGAATCATGATATTCAGTATTTTCACTCGTATGTAGACGCGGAAAAAAAGGTAGGATTTTTTCTAAATTCATACTTTTAAGGTCAAAATGGAACAAGGAGTGAAACTGGTGCCAATCAAAAGGCAGTATCTACAATCATGAAATTAGGTATTTTCCATTCTGTTACATATTGGATCTTCAATTTAGAACTTTTCCTATCAAAATGGTACAGACATTTAGGCTGTAGCTGAAATCAAGAAAAAATCGGGCTTGAGGGAAATTGTTTCTACCTAATAATAGTGCACATTTTTGAAGATTGCAAATTTGAAATTTTGTAAAGGGTGGTTTAATTTTAATGGCATCGGCCCTTATAATTATAATTAATAAAACACAAATTATTTAGGAAATATTTGTCATTTATTTTTATTATGATAATTTGAATCCCCACCTGGAGGATTTTTTAACGTGAGTTTTCAGTTTTTTTTATAGCAGATCTAACATCTACCGGAAATTTCCTTTCATTTGAGTACCCACACTTAAATTAAGATTCATATTTCCATTTTCCCGGCCTTTTAGACTTCATTTTCGTGTTTTCACTTTACCCCAAAACCTTTGTATCTGCTAACTGAAACAACATTTTACTTCAAAAGTCTTTACACAAGTAGAGTCAAATTGGAAGTAGAACAATAAATATTTATCTGTGAACAGCGCTTATAAAAAAGTTCTAAAATCCGGAATAGGTGGATTTGGGTGGTATATCCGCACTTAAATTAAATAAAAACAAAGTATTCGATTTGTATGTATGTAAATCACTAATAGGTGGACTTTGAAAATTTATATATTCTAAGAATAAAAATTTATGTTTAATGCACTTCCAAGTGTCTATTAATTCAGAAATAAATTGGACAAAAATGCAACATAAAAAAATTACACGGAAAAATATGCCTTTTAAAATAGTTTTCAGGAGCGTTTAACACACAGACGAAATATTTCGCAGATCATCATTAAACAATACAATCTTCATTTCTGGGGGTGATCGCTGCAATTTATTTTCGTGACCCATCCTACTGTGCGTGCATCTAAAAAAATCTAGTGACCATTCTGAAACTATCCAGTTCTTCACGTTGGTTACCTATTTTCGTCTCTTTTCCTTTATTTTTGAAATCAATATTCCTCATAAAGGTTTTTTTGCACCAACTTCACTCAATCTTCTCTGGAAGAAACTTATGAAGAAACTTGTCAAAAAAGAATACCGTAAATTTATGTTTAAGCCTTTTTAAGTTGGGAATAGGGTTTGGGGTTTCCCGGACTTTTTTCATTTCCCGGGAAAACGGGAATGCAAAATTTCACTCCCGGGAATCCCGGGAATTCCCGGGAAAAGGTAATTTATTTATAGGTATGTCCAATATGGTTTAAAATATCAACATTTTATAACTGGTGTGTTTTTTCAATACTGTCATATTACAAATTAAAAACGAATGTTATTGTCAAAATATTTTACAAATTATTTTTCATTTTACAAATATTTTACTCTACACCTTTTCAAGATTATATTCGGAACATACAAATTTATATTGAGAAATGTAAATTCATATTCATAATGGGTAATGTAAATTTATAATAGGAACATGTTAATTCATAATGAGAAATATAAATTCATAATGAGAATTGTTAATTTATATTGAGAACAATTAATTCATAATAGGAACATACCATTTCATAATGAAATATACAAGTTTGTAATCAGAAAATCCAAATTCATAATCAGAAAATACGTTTTCATATTCGGAAAATATGAATTCATAATGATAAAATATAAAATCATATTGAGAAAATGTAAATTTATAATGAGAACATTGATAAAGTATGTGTTTCTACGAAAATGTCCGTACAAACGTACATACATAGCTTCGATTATAAATTTTACAAATACCGATTATGAATTTATATTTTATAAATATATATTCCTGAATACAAATTTATATTTTCTCATTATCAATTTGGATTTTCTCTTTTTGTATTTATATGTCTCATTATCAATTTGTATGTTCTTATTATGATTTTATATTTCTCAATATGAATTTACATTTCACATTACGAATTTACAGTGCTGATTGTGAATTACAATGCTCCTATTATGAATTTACATTTCTCATCATAAACTTACATATTCTAATTATAAATTACATTTTCTCATTATAAACTTGAAAAGGTGTAGACTAATCGTCAGAATTGGTCATTTATATCGCAGGTAGAAGTGACTGTCCCCTACACTAGATTAAAAATTGAAAACGATTAAGGAAACAAATAACTCATATGACGTAGAATGTTATGACACATTTAATTTAGAATATTCATTCGTCTGGAGACAAAAATATTTTATAGAAACAGGGGGAATATTCTAAACTGTAAAAACAATAGAAACATAAAAATTAATATTAATTTAATAAATTCATAAAAAATAAAAATATTTAAATAGTCTAGTCATTAATTCTTACAAATGGCTATTGAAATACACCGTAGCATATATTTATATTCCTATTAGATTTCTCTTGAAAGTTGCCAGGCGAACAATTTTTTTGTATTCCTATTTTTAGACCATTTCTTTCAGGCTACATATGTAAAGTAAATTGTTCTTGACGAATATGTTCACCTCGATTCTTCTAGGAAAACAAGAAAATTTACATTATGTAAGCCATGGTATTGTCGGCATGATACTTTTATTTGTCAATAAAGATCCTGCAAATATCCTCACATAAAGTTTTTATTCCCCTAACTGGCTTTCGCATAAAATGGCTATTTAGCGAATTTAAAATGTTTCGTTTGTAGTAATATAATATAAACAAATACTCATTATTGTCAGTAATGTAAAAACATATATGAATTTGAAATACATCTAAAAATTCGAATTCCCGAACCGTCTAAATTTTTCCGGGAATTCCCGGGAAATTGAAAAAAAAAAAAATACGGGAAATATTAAAAAAAAATAATTTATTTATAGCTATTATATGCTAAAACTAAATTCGGGAATTCCCGGACCCCAAACCCTAGTTGGGAATAGTATAAAGAAATATTGCACGTAATATCGACGCCCTCTAATGTCCCGATAATGCTGTGGAAGGTACTCCAAGTTGGAAGACAACCATAACCTAATTATAAAACACCATTTTGTCTGAGTCCTTCATACGTTCTTCTGTTTTTAAGTTGCTTACCTCAACTAAGCTTACGGTTTCGAAACTTAAGTTCGACATAATTCGCCATTTTCTCCATAAAATTTGTAAAAAAATGTTTAATTATTTGAAAACTCTTGGTAAAATTCCTCTCGAAGAACGTTTTAAATAAAAACTCGTTTTTCTTTTGAATTTTATTTTAATATATTTTTTTCTTTATTACGGTCTTTTTTCGTTTTGTTTTTGTTTTTGTTTCTTTTTATGAATTGTGTATAATTTCATTTTCAATTTATTTTTTAAGTTATTGCCTACAAAATAAGAAAAAAATATGTGGCGTTGTTGTTGTTGTTGTTTATCCTCTTTTTCAATCCTTTTTTACGATATACCATATAATAATATGTTTTTGTTGTTGTTGTGGTTTTTAATGAGTATATAATAAGTAAATTGTATAAACATTATATATATACTATATATTATAAATATATACTTATACTTATGCATATATAGGGAGGAAAGTTTGAGAGAGACAGAGAGTTAGGGAGAGAGACACATACAACATTTATATCACTAGGATTACTAAAATAATCATATATTGGGCTTGAAACACAAGAGAAGGTCATGGAACTCAAGAAAATAAATGTTAGGTGGTTAATCTAGGAAAGAAAGTAAGAAACTTGTTATTAATCTAGTCATAATCCTTGGATCTAAACAGAACAGAAAAACTTATCTTAGAGATTTTGGTTAATAATCAATAAAAATACGGCTTATAAGAAATTATTGTTGAAAAATCATTTACAAAAGTTTCAAAAACTCAAATATTTAAGCCTTGTGTGTTTTGAATTTGTGTGTGTGGGGAGGGGGAGAGTGTCGAGTTTTATTTCTTTTTTTCATTTATTTTCTTTTAAGCGAAATCAGTTGTTTATTGTTTTAAATAAATAGGAATCTTTAAAGTGATTGTTTAACGAGTTTAACTTGCATTTCGGTTGTGTTTGTCTTTCGGCTTCAAAGCGGAAATATTGTTTTTTTGTTTGTTGTTGTTGTTGAATTCTGCGTGTTGTTTTTGAATTAGATTTATTTTATTTCATTTACTTTTTTGATTTCTACCTGATATATTTTGTTGTTTTGTCTAAATTCAGCATTTTAGTTTTAAATAATTTTTGTTTCTTTATTATTATTATTATTTTCTTGAATGTTTGTTGAAGTTTCCGTTTTTTTGGTTGTGTGTGTGTGGTTTACTTTGTAAATTTATCAAAAAATGTTTGTTTTGTTTTTTTTTTTCTTCTCTAAATGTATGCCTTAAAATTAATATTTATTGTTAGAAAATCGTTTCACTTTTGTTTGTGTTTAGTTGTTTTTTTTCTTTACTTTTCTTTCTTCTATAATGATATAATGACAATAATAATAATAATTTAGTTTTTAGATAATTTCGTTCTGTGCGTTGTTTTCTAATTGAATAATGATAGTTATTATCATATTGGATTTAAATTTAAATGAAAACAATGAAATTTAACAAAATAATAAAAATTAAAGTCAACTTTTGGGTAGACTAATCGTGAAAGGCGATTAGTAAAGGATTCATGGACATTATTCAGACCTCTTTAGACGACAACATAACAGGCCGAAACTTTTGAAATTATTGATCTCAGACATACAGTTCCTGCTTCAAAACAAAAATATATGTTGGAAATGAATTTAAAAGAAAACATACTTTTTTGGAATTCGTATGATCTGCTAAATTGGAAAAGGTTGCAGTTTTACGAAACCAACATCTTTTCATTTATTTCTTCAGGACTTGTAATTCTAAGCCCCGATATAAAATAAATTACAAAATGCATAAATAAAATCCTTTTCTAAACATTTTTTTGAACATTTTAAATTTCGTGATATTAAAAGAATTTTGTGGTTTAAAGAATGTTTTAAAAATTGAGAAAAAAATTTATTTGAGAATATAAGACAAATGAAACTTTTCAAAGAGGTAATAGTCGAAAACAAAAAGTTGAAGAAAAATGTTTTGGTTCATGTTTTGGTTTTTGAAAGTGAATTGCAACATTAAAGCTTCTTCAATTTATTTTAATTTTAATGTTTTTTATCAAAAATATTTTTCATACAATTTGGAAGTCTACTGAAATGTCTTCGCATAACTAAAATCGATCTCCAGTTTGTAAGATAAATCATTTAGTGTGAACGACCCTAAAGGGGAGAACTTTGCAATGCTGATTTTCACTACCCGTATGGGTGTTATATCGGTTCTATTGTAACCACATTTTGTGTCACTTTGTGTGGGAGGTACCAGAAGTGGCGTGGCAATATCGCCCATATTCCATACGAATGTAACCTCTATAAAATCATTGCCAAATATAAAATTTCACATTATTTCGATCATCCGTATAGAAGTTATAACAGCTTTAATTTTACGTAGTTTAGGGTGATTTGTGTGGGAGGTACTAGAAGGAGCGTGGCCCGCCCAACTTTGGAAAAAGTTTTGAAAGATATAATTTCATATTATATAATAAAATGCTATTTTGAAATTATGGAAACATTAGAGATCAGCTGATATTAGTGAATATCAAACCAAAATTGTCAAAAAATCAAAAACAAGTATTAAAAACAAAATAATTGTTCCTCTTTTCCCAAAAACAAAAAAATCACAATATGATTTTGATAAGTGCCATAATTTCTACATTTATCTACATTTTCTTCAAATAGGCATGATTCTCTTCGTTCTCTAGTTTCTCTAGTTTGTAAAGCGTTTCTCGCCATTTAAACAGAAATTCAAAAAATGATTATTTTAAAAAATATTTTACAAATAGTGTCTCAAAAAAAATAATTTTTTTCTCAAAAAAAAAATTTTTTCTCAAAAAAAATATTTTTTTTCATAAAAAAAATTAATAATTTTTTTTCACAAAAAAAATTAATAATTTTTTTCTCGAAACAAAAAAATAATTTTTTTCTCGAAACAAAAAAATAATTTTTTTCTCAAAAAAAATATTTTTTTCTCAATCTGCGTTAAAATGTTAACTATTAAGAAATAGAACCAAATATTTTTCTGATTTTATTTCTATTTTTTGTGTCAGATTTTTTTCGAAATTTTTTTCTCAATTTTTTTTTTTGTGAGATTGTTCCTTAATCACTGTTGCTATGCTAAAGTTAAATTTGCAACCTTTGTAGCCATCATAAATAGCTTTAATTTAACAAATAAGCTGGTGTAATTGAACCTATATTTCCAAAATGAGAGTATAAATCTTGAAGAATTCATCGGCGATATAATATTTTTTTAAATTATTTTTTTCTCAATATTTTCAAATATTTTTTTCTGATTTTCTTTCTATTTTTGCGTTTGAATGTTGGCTATTAAAAACTAGAACAAAATATTTTTCCGATTTTTTTTATAATTTTTTCATGTCAGCAATTTTTTTCTCAAAAATTTTTTTTCTCAAAAAAAAAAAATCTCTAAAAAAATTATTTGTTCTCAATCTGCGTTAAAATGTTAGCTATTAAGAAATAGAACCAAGTATTTTTTTCAGATTTTCTTTCTATTTTTTGTGTTAGATTTTTTTCGAAAAATCTTTTTTTCTCAATTTTTTTGTGAGACTGTTCCTTAACCATTGTTGCTATGTTAAAGCTAAATTTGCAACATTTGTAGCCATCGTAAATAGCTTTAATTTAACAAATAAGCTGGTGTAATTGGACCTATATTTCCAAAATGAGAGTATAAATCTTAAAGGAACTTTGAGCGAAAATAAAATTTTAGAAAAAATATTTAAAAAAATATCTATAATTTTTTAAATACCGTTTTCGAGTTTCGAAAGTCAAAATACATGTGAAAATTTTAACATAGCCCTTCGGGAAAAAATTCATGGATTTAAAAAAATATTTTGCGTCTACAAAGAATGTCACAACTTCTACATTCATCCATAGATATTTTATATATATTGGCAATGTTATCTGCGTTCGAATGTTAGCTATTAAAAAATATAACAAAATATTTTTTCTGATTTTTTTTCTAATTTTTTCATGTCAGCAAATTTTTTTTTTCTCGGAAAAAAATAATTTTTTCTCAAAAAAAATCTCTAAAAAAACAATTTTTTCTCAATCTGCCTCAATCTGCTTTTAAAAAATAGAACCAAATATTTTTTTCTGCTTTTATTTCTATTTTTTGTGTTACATTTTTTTTTCGAAAAAATTCTTTTTTTCGCTATTTTTTTGTGAGACTGTTCCTTAACCACTGTTATGCTATGCTAAAGTTAAATTTGCAACATTTGTAGCCATCTTGAAACTTATATGTTAAAGCTGGTGTAATTGGACGTATATTTCCAAAATGACTGTATAACTCTTAAAGAAACCTTGGGCGAAAATTTAATTTTAGAAAAAAAAATTAATTTTAGAAAAAAATTTTAAAAAATATCTATAATTTTTTAAATACCGTTTTCGAGTTTTGAAAGTCAAAATACATGTGAAAATTTTAACATAGCCCTTCGGGAAAAAATTCATGGATTTAAAAAAATATTTTGCGTCTACAAAGAATGTCATAACTTCTACATTCATCCATAGATATTTTATATATTTTGGCAATGTTATCTGCGTCCGAATGTTAGCTATTAAATAATATAACAAAATATTTTTTCTGATTTTGTTTCTAATTTAAAAAAATATCTTTTTTCTTAAAAAAAATATAAATTTTTTCTCAATTTTTTTATGATTTTTTCATGTCAGAAAGAATATTTTTTCTAAAAGAAATCAATTTTTCTCAATCTTCATTACAATAATAACTATTAAAAAGCAGAAGAAATATTTTTTCCTATTTTTTTATAATTTTTCCATGTCAGCAAAAAAAGAATTCTCAAAAAAATATTTTAAATTTTTTCTCGATTTTTTATGATTTTTTCATGCCAGAAAGAATATTTTTTTCTAAAAGAATTCAATTTTTCTCAATCTTCACTACAATGATAACTATTAAAAAATAGAACGAAATATTTTTTCCTATTTTGTATAATTTTTCCATGTCAGCAAAAAAAAATTCTCGAAAAAAATCTTTTTTCTCAATTTTTTGTACACTGTTCCTAAACCACTGTGAAAGTGAAACATAATTAGCTTTAATTTGACATATAAATATGAGAGTACAAATCTTAAAGAAACCTTCGGCGAAAATTTGAATTTTAGTTAAGAAAAATAAAAAAAATGTATCCATAATTTTTTAATATAGTTTTCGAGTTTAGAAAGTTAAAATACATGAGAAAATGTTATATATAGCCCTTCGGCAAAATTTTTGTTGCGCTGTTTACCCCCTGATTTTGATAAATTTTAATTCAAAAGTTTGCATTATTTTTGTATAAAAAACAATTTACCTCGAAAATAACTCAAAGCGAGAGCGTTTCACAAAATTAAGGGAGTACGTTTTACGATCAATAATGGCCTTATTTTTTTGTCCACTTCCTCTATTTTTTTAATCAGATTTTTTTATAAATTTCTGCCCCCTTTTGTTGTTGACTTTAAATTTTTGTGTTTGTTTTTTTCCAAATAATTCTGTGAATGTTCAACTGAAACCTTAACCATTGTTTTTCGTCTTCGTTTCTTCTGATTCTTCTTCTTCTAGCGTGTATTGTTCTATTATTATCGTTCCTTAGTTATCTAGGAAAATTTCTTAACATTTCTTTTCGCATTTATTTATTTGCCATTTCTTTTTATCGTTTCTATAATTACAATTACAAAAAAATACTAAAGCCTACTTTTTTGGTGCTTTGCCTTGGTTTTTGGTTTGAAGTAAGCTTTATCTTTTTGTTTTTTGTTTTTGGCTTTAATTCAAGTTTAATAAGCTTTAAGCTATATGTGTGGGTGTGTGAGTGTGTGTGGTTTTCTTATACTTTACAAATGAGCTTTTCTTATTACTCGGGCATTACAATTCTGGTTTATTGTAATCTATAGTGTTTTTTGGGGGGTGGTTTACAAGAAACTTAGGGTAACTTATAACAAGGAGAATACGAATATAAAACATAAATTGAATATTACAAAGTCCTGTGTTGGGTTTGATCGAAATTATTTTTTAAGACAGAAAGAAACAAAATGTAAAAACTACTTTTGAGCATTCTTAAAATAATGTGAGTATTTGTAATATGTAAGTGAACAGTTTTTTTTAATATACAAAAAAATAAACAAATATTTCAAAAATACATGTGTAAGTATGTACGAAAGAAAATAAAAAGTCTACAGTTAGGCTGCAGCATAAAAATTTAAACCCAAGCTTTCTTTTAGGCTTGAGTCCAGTCGAATATAAAACACAATAACTAAAAACAAATCCATTAGTTAGTTTTTCAAAAGAAAAAAAATTATCTTTTTCACAATAATATAATATTACAAACAAAATCATAGAATCGTATATTATTATAAAGTATACTTTTAGGGGGTTTCTTTTTTGGGGGGGAGTGGCTTTCTTACTTTTATTCGACAAATTTCGAGTTTAGTTTTCTTTTTCTGAATCACTTTTTATCACTTAAAATATCTATCTATGTACAGGGGGAGGGGGTTTGGGTGTTGTTTTTTTATAAAAAATTTTTATGTCGTTTTTGTTTTCCTAAAAAATGTGTGTGATGTATTTGTTTTTCATGCCTACTTTTAGGCATATCTTTTTTCAAAAAAGTCTCTTAAAGTTCTTAAAATACGGGCGTCTATTTACAATTCTTCCTTTTCTATTTGATCCTCTGGTGATCGGGTGTACTCTTCAAAATATCCGGCTGATGTGGATTGTGATGATGATGATGGTTCTGACTGTGCAGTGAATTCAGCGTTCCCTGCTGCGAGCCGGCCTGTGAACGTGTACCACCTACACCGCCACCGCCATGATCGGCGGCGCCGCCCGCACCGCTGTAGTGAGAGGAACTTAACGTGTGTGAATGGTTGGAATTCAGCGTGTGCGTGGCATGCGAATTCAGCGTATTGTGAGCCGTAGTGGTGGCATTGGTCGACATACCGGCCGTGGTATTGCCGCACAGGGTGCCGCCCACCGTGGTGGCTCCCGTACCGCCACCTGCTGGCCGTGATCTCAACGATCTGTGCGAGCCATTGCGCGTCAAGGAATTCATGTGCGGCGTACCGGGCACCGTATGACCCAAAGCATTCATATAGTCGGCTATGAGTAAAGTAATCTCCAGAATTTTCGGCTTTGACATGGCAAACAATAGTTTCTGTTCATGCGAACCGCAGGAGGCCAAGGTGTCCTCATTCGACACCACCAGCATAAAGTCATCCTGGCAACCGCCAAAAGTCATCACCGTCGTATAGGGATAGCGCGCCAGCGGTGCCATGGTCGAGAGTTCCAACACGTTGAGGGCATCCTCGGACACGGCCAACCAAGCCATGGCCTGTTCGGAGTGCCTGGGTTTAGCTTGGAAGAGGCTGGCACCGAAATATGGCCATTTACGACAGCAGGTCAAATAGATGCGTACACAATCCAAAGTGCTGCGCCCCTTTAGCAATATCCATTTCGTTATCAGCGACTCTTGAATATCCTTCAACTGTTCGGGATTCAGAGCGTCCCGATAACGATATGGATAGAATTTATCCAATGCCTTGATGCCCACATTTGTGGTGGCACTCTTGGACTTTTCATGCGAATAATCGCCCAGATCGATCTGGGCCATGAGTGAAGCCAATTCCAAAGCTAAATCACGCGACAGCGGGAAACGACCCTGGACAATTTGGCTATTGGTCTGATAGCACAGCAGCAAGCGTTCCTTGTCCGTTTCGAATTTGACCGTGTGCTTCCAGTACAAGCGATTCTTGTAGGTCAACTGGATGACACGGGTATTCTCAAATTTGCCCGAACCCTTTTCACGCAGGGCCGTCTCCCACTTGGAGATGACATCGCACAATTTGGCCAAGGGATCGAGATAGTGTTCGAGGTCCTTTTCGATGGGATCGTCGCTGAAGAGACAGAAACCATTGGATGAGTCACGGGTGCCGATTTCTTGGGCCAAAGTACTTTGGAATTCTTCGATGGTGGTGGAGCCATCGAATGAAACGACCTGGATGGGAGGAGAGGAAAAAAATGAATTATGAATAAATCAAAATTGAGGCAAATTGTTGGAGGCAAGATTGTTGAAATGTTAGGCGGTCTTATAGTCTTTTCAGACTGCAGGCGAAATCTAGCTGAAGTGACATAAGGTCGATTTGCAAGTGTTAAATTTGTATGGCATCTGACATTTGTAAATCGAGCTTATGTCGTTTCAGCTAGATTTCGGATCGATATTAAAATATCGATAACTCGCTTAGTGTTCTAGATAATAGCCTTGTCACACTGCATGCGAAATCTAGCTGAAATGACATGAGGTCGATTTACAAATGTCAGATGCCATACATATTTGACATTTGTAAATCGACCTCATGTCATTTCAGTTAGATTTCGCATGCAGTGTGAAAAGGCTATTATCTAGAGAACTAGGCGAGTTATCGATATTTTAATATCGATCGGAAATCTAGCTGCAATTACATAAGGCCGATTTACAAATGTCAAATTTGTATGGCATCTGACATTTGTAAATCGACCTTATGTCATTTCAGCTAGATTTCGCATGCAGTGTGAAAAGGTCGATTTTAAACTGTCAATTTTGTATGGAATCTAAAATTCTTAATCGACCTTATAGCCTTTCAGACTGCCTGCGAAATCTAGCTGAAATGACTTGAGGTCGATTTACAAATGTCAGATTTACACGCAGTGTGACAAGGCTATTATCTAGAACACTAAGCGAGTTATCGATATTTTAATATCGATAACACTAATCGATTCAACAATCTTAGCTATGCCAATGAATTATTTCTGTTTTGAAATTTAGAAAATAATCAAAAATAAATAATTTCTATTTTCCCATATCTCTTCTAGTTTGGGAGCTATCGCCTGTTCACTTACCTGATAAGTTGAATTCATCATATGCACCGGTATGGCATGGGGCAACGAATGATGATAGGGATTCTTCAGCAATATCGATAGCACCTCCATGCGTGAGGGCTTCGTTTCACGACCCCCATTCTTCAGAGTTCTCTCCAAGGCCCTCTCACAGTAGGCGGCATATTTGCCAGTTTCCGATTTCGAATCGGCATTACGCGACAAATGCAATTTCAAATACCACAATAAACGGCTGGACTTTGGTACAAACAAAGAGACGGCTAAGGCCAAAAGTTGCCAGCCCTGGACGAAGGAATAGGCGGGAGGATTGGATTTGCAGTCTATGATGGGAGGAGGTACAGGTGCCTAAAAGAAAGAGGAGAGAACAGAGTTGTCATTAACAAATCAATTTCGTTCAGTTCTATTGTCTAAGGGTTGGGGGGAGAAAGTAATTGAAAAGAGGACATGCTTTTATTATTTTGGTTAGCTGGGGTGGGGGGTTTTGTACTTAAAAACTAAATCAACTCCCTTTCAATACCTGCAAGGATGTTGGTGAACTGCCATTTGCTTGAGCATTACCACTTTGCTGAGTATCACAGGCAAATAGACTTTGCGTGGCACATAATAGTAGTTGCTGTAAATTTTCGTTTATTTTGGTTTTTGGTTTTGGATTTTTTCATTTCATTTCATTCAAAGGAGGTTTGTGGAACAATTTTCAATTCAGTTACGGATGTGGTCATTTCGATTTCGTTTGGAATAAAATAGATACAAAAATGTAAAAAGAATAGGCCAAAGAAATGAAAAAAGAATGGGAAAAAGTGCATTAAAATTTTGTTTTCATGGAAATTTTGAATAACAAATTTTTTACAGTGTACTTTTTTTTCATATATTCATGGTATACGCTATATGTGAACGATTAAAGGACAATATTTGGGCACAGTTTTTTGTTTTGCAAATGCAATTTATGCGAATAATATTCGAAACCAAAGAAAACTGAAAATGGTTATGGAAAAAAGCGCCAAAATGTTAATTAAAAAAAAAGAAATTAAAAATAAAGAGAAATAACTTGAAAAAAAACCACCATTAAAAAACCTCGAAAAAAACTTCAATCAAAGAACTTCGAAAAAATAAATAAAAAGAAAAATTCTTAAATGGTCTAGGAAAAAAACAAATATGAAGAAACTTGTTGTGTGAGTGAAGGGCAACACATATATATATAGACTATATAGTTTCCAGAGTTTAAACAGAGATTAAAAGATGTATTGATATGTATGTAGTATGTACATAACCAAAAGAGATTAACAAGATATGAATGGTTGTTTGTATGATATATAAAGCTATATATATAGAAAAATATATATGTATGTCTATGTCATAACATATTTTTGTTTAATATATATTTTTTAATAAGTATTTTTCTTGGGCGGGGAAGTGGTAGTTAAAAAAGTTTTTTGAAATTTACAGCAATTACATGTATGTACGTGTAAGTTTGTTTCATCGACTTGTTTGTTCGACTTTCATGTAAATAGTTTATAGTCAAAATGTATGTAATTTATTTTGCATATTTTTTAATTATATATATTTGAGTATATAAGTGATATTTTTGTGTATCTTTTGTTAGTTTGTGTTGATATGATTTGTGGTAAAGACAAGTTCATGACATCATTAGTAATCAAAAAAGAATTTCGTTGCGCAATTTTTATGTGTAGGCTTCTAAAAGGAGATCGTTAAAGAAATATACAAAACATACATATTTTTAAATTTAATATCTTTATTTTTGGAAAGCATGTGAAAAAATCTATCAAGTTCGGCCGACACAAATCATATATATTCTTTCCACTAAGGAGGTCGTTCCCTGGTATTGCCAGCAGACTACATTCAGAAAAATAGTTTAGTTCAACAATTTTACTCTCGTTTAGAAAAAAATCCTTAGAAGTGGACAAATTAATTAAGTCATATTAAATAGTTCATCTAAATAGTTCATATTATTCCCTACGGGAAAATGAACTGTCCCAGGACAAGTCCCAGAACTGGTTCCTGGTGGGTAAGGACCAGTCCTGGTTCTAACCCACCAGGTCCCCTTCTATGAAGAGGACCGGTCCCTTTTAACATAGTTTGTCATTGGAGGGGTTGAATGGGTGGTATGACTTGGACATGACATAGGATCGGTCTCAAAGGATTTGACCTGGAACTGGTCTCAGAGGACATGACTTGCACCATACCTCAAAAAACATGTCCTCGAATCGGTTTCAAAGGATATGACCTGGAATCGGTTTCAAAGGACATGACTTGGAACGCACCTCAATAGAATTTACAATTTAGTAATTGCCACCAATTTCCCGTAGGGAAGAAATAGCTAAATTCATACTTTTGTGGGAGAATATTTTCAAGGTTATAAGAAAGAAAATAATTATGATTTTTTTTGCAGAAAAAATCACTTAAGAAATGTTAACTAAAAATAGGGTCCACAAAACCGATACCCCGACGCACAGTGGCATCAAATCGATATTTATTGAATAAATTCTGTTACTTTTGAACGGAAAAGGAAATCTTGACAGCTTGAACTTATTTTTCTTAAATAAATTGCTCAGGTTTTTGCAATAAAAAATATATCAACAGCTTCTTAAATTGTTTAATGTAACCCTTATAGTGAAATTTGACGTAGAATATTTTTTCCATTCACACCACTCCCCTAAAAATCAGTTTTGTGGGACAGTTTAGCACCAATTTGAAAAAAAGTACGAAATTAAAACTAATTAACAAGTTTAGACTCATTGCTGACATTTAAGATGACTATTGAGTTTTGGTGTATTCAGAGACTCATAGTAGAATTTTATGGCAAATATTTTTGTGGAATACTTTGAGCGTTGTTTTAAGGCTGTTTTTGCCCATTTGCCCAAAAGGGACCAAAAATATCCTTATATTGAGGAGTTAGGTTATGTTAACCAAACACAAACATTTTTCTCCCTGTTTTTTAAGTAATATTGCTGAACACATTCTATACTTAAAATGTAATGATCACATGGTTTCCTTTGCCGATTCATCATAAGAATGTGAAAACGGGGGAAATATTCACCCCCTCTAAAAAGACGTATGGTGGTCTAAACTTTAAAAACGCTGCTACTCGTATATTCTTTTTTTACCCTCTCTATCAGAATCCGTTGTCAGAATCTTGTTACTTTTAAAAACAAACGAAAAATCTCAAATCGCTGATTGGGAAAGTTTAGTATATTTTGTAACCCCATATTTTCTTTTATTCCTTTTTCTATTATAATTTAAATAAAATATACTTGTTCGAAAAACAAATTCCAATGGAAATCATTCCGGTGGGAAAATTCGTATCTCTTAGTCTGTGAAAGAAGCAATAAAAAAAGACATGTTTTCTACATACTTCCAAAATTCCGTTATAATATCACAATTTTGAATGTGTTTTTTTTTTTCGAAAAAAGTTATACTTTTATAAAATTTTTAGTTTTACATGTAATGAAGCACAAAAAATGATTATTACCTGTTACGTATTACTGAAGCCCTTGCCCTTCCCTTTCCAAAACTTAGCTTATTTGTATGAAGTGTTTTTTCTGATACACAATTATAATAACAAAAGCCCTAATAGAGTTAATTTGTTAATCAAAATAAAAAATCATTTTTTCACAATATTGATGCTTATTTTAAAACAAATTTGCAAAAAAATATTATTATGACGACATTTTTGGAATTAGCCTCGATAGCCACAAATTCTATTTATTATCCAAACTAAGTCGAAACATTTTACTATACATTTATTTCTTCAAAAAAATTGATAAACACTCCTTTCTATCATTGTTGATGTGATCAATTATTTTCCATTGGGTGAAAAATTAGCATTTTATATGTGTTTTAGTTATATAAAGGGTGTTTTTTATTGAGGTATAGAAATTCGAATTGAAATAAAACACAAGAAAATCGTTTTAATGTCCATCAATTTGGCTTTATTGGAAGGCTAATTTTATGCCATTAATGTTTAAATATGATTTCGGGCATGTGGCCGCCGCGGCTGGCTCGAATATAGCCAGCATATGGGGCCGTATGTTGGCAATAACGCCACGAATGTTGGCTTCCAAGTCCCCTAACGTTTCTGGTTTGTTGGCGTAGACGAGCGACTTCACATATCCCCAAAGAAAATAATCCAATGGTGTCAAATCACACGATCTTGGTGGCCAATTGACAGGTCCATTCCGCGAAATTATGCGGTTAACCGAATTAATTGCTCTGATGGACGATTATGTCGACCATAAAATGGACGGAGCTTGCGGTGAACTTCGCGAACTGAACCATTACTTTCGAAATAAATTTGCACGATTTGCAAGCGTTGTTCTTTTGTCAACCTGTTCATGATGAAATGGCAAACCAAACTAAATATTAATCACTTGACAGCTGACAAAATGGCCGCCAGTTAAAAAAGTGATGCCAACTTAAAGTTCTATACCCCAATAAAAAACACCCTATATAATAAGAATGGCCACCTCCAGTGAAACACTAGCGGAACAAAAAATATTCTGTAGAAAATGTTCTTTATAATTTTATGCCCACTGTACTTTAACTATTGTACCGATTGGAAAACTTCAAATAAATCGATTACGTTTAGGACTCAGTTGTCTTGCAATTTGTACTTTACTTTACTTTACTAGGCTTGATCGGGTATTTCTGTCTCAAGATGTAGTCAAAATGTATATTTAATTAAGGGAAAACATTTTTCTGTAAGTCGATTCCACACTAAAACTATTTTTGTGTAGCTCTTCTTGTCTCATGTGTTCTTTTTTTCAATGTGTAAGACGGCACGACCGTGATTTAAAATTTAAATTTACCCAAACAAAATTTTAGAATAATAATAATATTTTCTTGGATAACCAAAAAGCTGACCCAAAGTGAATTTATGAAATAATAATAATAACATTATATACATAATAATAACATATAATGAAAATTAGTTACATGTATATTTTTGTTTCATTTTTTTTCTTTAGGTTTTTTGCGTCATTCTTCTATGGGCGACTTTTGGTAATCCGCAAAACAATCATCAATTGTAAAGTACGGAATGTCTGGATTGGTGGCCTGAAGCTTTTCCTATAATTTTATATGTTTTTTCAATAATCTATCATTCTATAACTCTAACTGGAGAAATTTCCCTTAATATTTTGAAGTTAATCAGAAAATTTTCCAAATTTGTTACATTTTGTATGCTAGGGTATTTGAAAAATTACTCAACTACAATTTAGAAAAATAACTCTGGCCATGAATCCATATCTTAAACCGACTTTCCTCGGGGCTATAACAAATTAAACAAAAATAAATAAAGTAAATTAAAACTTTTAAACAAAGTGAAAAATTGTTTAAAAAGGCAGAAAAAATCGTCCAATTTAAAATTAATTACTGGTAAATTTGTGTGGCATATTTTTGGGCGATTTTTCATTGTTATTTGGGGTCATTTTTATTTGTTGTTCTTTTTTGTATTATCAGAAAAGTCACTTGTAAAAATGTATGACAATGTCCGTTGTGGTGGTTTGAAGCTTTTCGAATACTTTTGTATATTTCTTCAATAATCTCTCCTTCTAGAACTCCACTTAGAGAAACTTCCTTTAATATTTTATTTTTTTTTTGAGGAATTTTTCCAAATTTTTAGTAGACATCAACTATAAAATCATGCAATTCTTAATACAATGTTATACTACATTTCAAATTTATAATACTTGTGTGTGCGTGTGTTTGTAAACATTTAAATGAAAAAAATGTGTAGAGTTCTCAAAATACCAAATACAGATCAAGGAGAAACAAAGAAAGCCGATGCTTAAAAGCCATATACATATAAGAATTGACTGATGCATATACTCGAAAGAAGTAAAGCTAAGCGACATAAAAGGGAAAAATCAACATTTACTGGAATTTTCCAAAAAGAAAAACTAAAGATATTTTACGAATTTCCACTTTTTAAAAGAATGCTAGAAGTGTTTATGATTATTTTTTGGAAAGAATTGTATGTTACTCAGAAATCTAGAAAAAAGAGCTTTGTGAATGTGAGAAGAAAAATTAGTTTTTTGAGAATGAATTGAATATTACTCAGAAATCTAGAAAAGGAAGAATATATTGAAAGTCTCCTCTAGACATGAGGTTTTTGAATGAGAGAAGAAACCATAGTTTAGGGTTAGAGTTTAATTAAGACGATGTTGTTATCTTTTTGTTTATTTTCTATTTCAGTTTTCGGATTTCTTCAATTTCAACTGACAATTTTCACATTCAAGGGATTCATAGGGCCTTGTCACAGAGTTAAATTCCGTTCGGAAGTGGACTGAAATCCGAATTTTGCTTCTACAGAAAATGTAAAACAAATTTCTATTCCGGAATGAAACCACTTTCAATTTCCAAAGTGATATTTATATCAATTAAACCCCAACAATTAATTTAAAATAAATAAAAGTGTATAGGAGTCATTCCATACCAAGCGGTATGGAACAATCGACAACTGCGATTGTTTTGAAAGTTTGTGTATTTATTCTTCTCATAAAAATATCGTATTTTTGGAAAAATAAGAAAATTATTTTTCACGGGTTATGGTCAATTTGACAGGGAAAGATAAGATTTTTTCAAAAAAGTGTGTTCGTTCAATCGCCTGTAACTGCTGAAATACTTGACCGGTTTTAATGTGATATACCTGCTTTTGAAGCAATCACAAGTACTTTTAAAATATTGAAGTGGTATGTTGTAGCTGGATTGTTTTTTAGAGTTTTATTTATTTTATTTTGATTTTCGAAATGATTACATTAATCCATTTTATTTTAAAGTAGTGTTCTAGGTCTCTTTTTAGGTGGCTGTGTGAGTTTGGAAGTGGTGAAATTATGATTTCTATTTTTACGATTTTTTCGGATCTTTTCGGATCTTTCGGATCAACCAGAATTTCTGTGAAAAATCGTCAGAATATACAAGGTATAAAAACAATGAAAAAAACTAAGAAATAATAACAAACCACTGAAAAATATCATTCTGGTGATTTTCACTTAAATTTTCGCCGATTTTGAATTGGGAATAGTGTAGATTGAAAGTTGCCTTGATAGCCTTAATATTTCTGTGATTCTGAATTAGAATTTGAATTAAAAATGTCTCCATTTCATGTGTAATTGTTTTCAATTTTAATTTCGAATTTATCTTTAAAACAAAAATGTCTCATTTTTTTCAAATCATTAAGAAATGTCATATGTGAAATTGTTTTCATTTTCTCATGGACTTTTTTAATATTTCCTTGATTATGAATATATATTTTTCTTATTTCTGTGATTCTGAATTTGAATTTCAGCCAATTCAGGGGTAATTGTTTTCAATTTTAATTGGAAAGAGGGTAGATTGAAAATCGCGCTGATATTCTTAATATTTCCCTGATTATGTGATTCTGAATTAGAATTTCAATTCTGCATTTCATGTATAATTGTTTTCAATTTTAAATGGAAAGTGTGAAGATCAAAAATTTAAAAATATTTTTTCTGATTCTGAATTAAAATTTCAACTAAAAATGCCTCTATTTTATGTGTAACTGATTCCAATTTTAATTAAAAATAACCGATTGATATCCACAATATTTTCATAATTTTTAATTTGTCTTTTAAAACAAAAATCACTTGAAAATAAAAACGTCTCCATTTTTTTTGGAAACATCTCATGTGAAATTGTATTCGGTTTTTATTGGGTTGGAAATCACCTCAGTTGGACTTTTTTAATATTTCCCTATTTTTTTCTTATTTCTATGATTCTGAAATTGAATTTTAAACAATTTTGACTTTTTCTTTAAAACAAAAATCACATGAAAACAAAAATGTCTCAATTTTTTCCAATTCATTTAGAAATGTCTCATGTGAAATTGTTTTCAGTTTTAATTGATTCGAAATCACCTTTCTTGGGTCTTCTTTAATATTTCCCTAATTTTGAATTTAATTTTTTTCTAATTTCTGTGATTCTGAAATTGATTTTTTGAATTTAGAAATGTCTCATATGAAATTGTTTTAAATTTCATGTTGATCGAAATCACCTCTCTTAGACTCCTTTAATATTTCCAGGATTTTAAATTTAATTTCTTTCTTATTTCTGTGATTCAGAATTTGAATTTCAACCATTCCATGTGTAATTGTTTTCAATTTGAATTGGAAATTCATAATCATAAATTAATTTTGAATTTATCTTTAAAACAAAAATGTCCCAATTTTTTCCAATTCATTTAGAAATGTCTCATATGAAATTGTTTCAAATTTCACGTGGATCGAAATCATCTCCGTTGGACTCCTTTAATATTTCCAGGATTTTAAATTTAATTTCTTTCTTATTTCTGTGATTCAGAATTTTAATTTCAACCATTCCATGTGTAATAGTTTTCAATTTAAATTAGGAATTCATAATCATAAATTAATTTTGAATTTATCTTTAAAACAAAAATGTCCCAATTTTTTCCAATTCATTTAGAAATGTCTCATATGAAATTGTTTTCAGTTTGAATTGGTTTTCCAACCAATCCAACCAAGCACCTCTCTTGGACTTATTGAATATTTCCAGGATTTTTATTTTTTTTATTTCTGTGATTCAGAATTTGAATTTCATCCATTCCATGTGTAATTGTTTTCAATTTGAATTGGGAATTCATAATCATAAATTAATTTTGAATTTATCCTTAAAACAAAAATGTCCCAATTTTTGCCAATTCATTTAGAAATGTCTCATATGAAATTGTTTTAAATTTCATGTGGATCGAACTTTTTTCACATTTCCTTGATTTTGAATTTAATTTCTTTCTTATTTCTGTGATTCTGAATTTGAATTTCAACCATTTCAAGTGTAATTGTTTTCAATTTGAATTGGGAATTCATAATCATAATTTAATTTTGAATTTATCTTTAAAACAAAAATGTCCCAATTTTTGCCAATTCACTTAGAAATGTCTCATATGAAATTGTTTCAAATTTCACGTGGGTCGAAATCATCTCCGTTGGACTTCTTTCACATTTCCTTGATTTTGAATTTAATTTCTTTCTCATTTCTTATTTCTGTGATTCTGAATTTGAATTTCAGCCATTTCATGTGTAATTGTTTTCAATTTGAATTGGGAATTCATATTGAAAATATTTGCTTAATTTTGAATTTGACTTTATTTATTTAGAAATGTCTCATGAGAAATTGTTTCGAATTTCAATTGGAACGAAATCACCTCTGTTGGTTCTCTTTCATATTTCCTTGATTTTTTTTCTTAAAACACCTCATTTCATTGAATTTTGCATCACCCTGATTTGTCTCTTAAGCTCAGGTTGAATGGATGGGTTGGTGTGGTGGTGCTAACTAGATTATGTGTCGGTTTACACTTCCGCCCTCTCTAGACGTCGTGTTGTTAGTAATAGTTAGTGAGTTTGAGTTTGGGGGGAAAGGTGTTGTTATGGGGTTGTTCTTTTTTTTCTAAAACAAAACTAAACTAGATTTTTTTCTGTTCAACTAAAACAACACAAAACAATCTAAAACAAACTAAACGGAAACGGAAACAAAGCCATTTGCAACTTAAAAAACTTACGCGCGTCTGCTTGCCCAGTTTCTTGTTTACCTGGACGCCAACACTAAGCTTTTGGCCCGTGTGCCGGGAGGTTTGTTTGATTAAAATGCAAATCATTTCCGAATGTAATTCGGGCATATCGAGGCAATGTTGCAAAGCATTTTGGGCCAAAACGACATGATAATCGATGCCAGGTTGATTAACCGCCACGGACATAAACAATTGTATGCTCTGCGGAGAGAAAGAGAAAATAATGTAAAGCCTATTTTTAAGGGCGAAAAAATAACAAAGCCTATTACCTTGAATAGCTTAATGGCTTCCGGATGCATGGTTTCGCTGTGCAGCGTACACAATGGAGCTGTTATGGCATCTTTGGTGTGTAACAAAATAGGATGACGCCAAATAACACAATCTGGAAAGAAAGAGATAATACAAATTTTCAGTAAATTCTTCTTATATAAAATTCCCCTCCTCCCTTCAACTTACTAGGATCTCCATCGGTTTCCATGAGTTTCTGCACCAGTTGTTCATACTGGGTGCCAGCACTGGGCCCTCCGCCCGACACCACTGTTAGATGATATAACCAATTGTCTCTTTCCGCTTTGCCGGGCAAAATCAAGTAGGTGGGGCCTTGATGGGCCGGATATATGGCCACCGTTAGATGGGCTTGACTGTGCGGATCCTCTCTCTCCTCCGAGTCCGAGTCGGACACATGCTCCACCTCCTCAACGCGTGCATCACGCATATTGATCTGGCCCAAAGGATTCTAAAATTGTAATAATGATTAGATTCGTTTCAATATTATTCTCTTTCGTGTATTACCGTCTCATTGGGCGTCTTAAAGTACAAAAACATTTTTCCCAGTAGCACACACCAGCATTTCTTGCCATGGCCATTTTTGACCTTAGTCACCCATCCCTGCAACGTGGGCTTTTGATCCTCCCTACTCAGCAGCAGTTTAGTGGCATTTCTCCTTTGGACATTTTGCAAAACCCTTATCCAATCATCCATGGTGGCATTCGAATCGGCCGTGAGGTAATAGACCTTCTTTCCGGTATCAATTTCAAAAGTCGAAGCTCCCTCGGCTTTGTTAATGCGACAGGCTTCGTCGAGCATTATTTGTCCCTGGGGCTTACGGTTGATATCGTGCTGACTCTTCCAATAGGTGAGCGAACCGTTTTTCAAGACGAACCAACGTTTGCGCCACGTTTTCAGCTTGCCACCCAATTTGGCCAAATGACCGGCCTAGGAAAGGAAGAAAGGAAAGAGATTGAAGATTGATGGGCATAGGAAAATTTAAATTAAACAACAAAGATTTTGCATTTTAAGGAGACAGCAAACAAGCTGCTGTTCCAGCAAACGAAGTCTGCAAACAATGTCTGGGTTTAAGCGTATAAAGTCTGTTGTTTTCGATAGCAACGAAATCTGTCGTTCCAACAAACGTAGTCTGCGGTTTCAGCAAACAAAGTCTGTAGTTGCTGTAAACAAAGTCTGATGTTTTAGCGAAAAAAGTCTACTGTTTTAGCAAAGACTGATGTTTCAGCAAATAAAGTTTGCTCTTTTCGAAAGCAATGAAATCTGCCGAAGGCTGCAGTTTCAACAAACGAAGTCTGCAGATTCAGCAAACAAATTCTGCTATTTCAGCAAAAAAAAAGTCTGCTGTTTTAGCAAAGACTGATGTTTCAGCAAATAAAGTTCGTTGTTTTCGAAGACAACGAAATCTGTCATTTCAACAAACGAAGTCTGCAGTTTCAGCAAACAAAGTCTGCGTTTTAGCAAACAAAGTCAGCAGTTTCAGCAAACAAAGTATGCAGTTTCAGCAAACAAAGTCGGCAGTAGCAGCAAACAAAGTTTGATGTTTTAGCGAATGAAGTCTGCTGTTTCAGCAAATAAAGTTTGCTATTTTCGAATACAACGAATTCTGCCGAAGTCTGCAGTTTCAGCAAACAAAAGTCTGCAGTTTCAGCAAACAAAGTCTGCAGTTTCAGCAAACAAAGTCTGCTGTTTCAGCAAACAAAGTCTGCTATTTCAGCAAACAAAGTCTGCTGTTTCAGCAAACAAAGTCTGCTATTTCAGCAAACAAAGTCTGCTGTTTCAGCAAACAAAAACTACCGTTCTAGGCAAAAAGTTGGTTCAGCAAAAAATGTTCTCTTTTTCAGAAAATAAAGTCGACAGTTTGAGGATAGGAAGTCTGCTATTTCAGCAAATAAAATCTGCTGTTTCAGCAAACAAAGTCTGCTATTTCAGCAAACAAAGTCAGCTGTTTCAGCAAATAAAGTTTGCTATTTTAGCAAACAAAGTCTGCTGTTTCAGCAAACTAAAACTACTGTTCTAGGCAAAAACTTGATTTAGCAAAAAATGTTCTCTGTTTCAGAAAATAAAGTCGACAGTTTGAGGATAGAAAGTCTGCTATTTTAGCAAATAAAATCTGCTATATCAGCAAACAAAGTCTGCTGTTTCAACAAAAAAGTCTGTTATATCAAGGAGCATAGTCGATGTTTCATGGAACGCATTTTTTTGTTGACTTTTTTGATTTTATTTAAAGTTTATGAACTATTTTTATTAATAAAATTTACTTCGATGCACAGTGGTTCAGAATCAAAATCCATCGGCCAAAATTCAGTAACTTTTGTTCTACTAAACATTTTTGAGTTCTGTAAAAAATTAAAATTAGACAAAGACCCAAGGATTATTTTGAGATATTGACATGGGACTATGGGGTAAATTTTAGAAAATAGCTCAACGTTGACTACTTTTCGTATTTTTCGATATGAAAGAAAAGTGAAATTTTGATTTATTTGTTTTTACGTAAAATATTATTATTTATTATTTTACGTAAAATTATGTTAAAAAATATAAAAACAAAAAAATAAAAATTTTACTCTTCCTTAAAATCGAAAAATACGGAAGCAGTCCACTTTGGACTAATTTCTAAAATATATACGATTGCCCGATTTTCAATGTCGATATCTCAAAATATTTCAATAATTTTGATTTTTTACAAAACTCAAAAATGTCTACTACAACAAAAGTTATTGAATTTTGTCCGATGGATTTTGATTCTGAAGCACTGTGCGACGTAGTTAGTAAGTAAAAATTAAAAAACGCATATATATTCCCCAGTATTTTGAAAATATTGATTTTATTTTTCTGCCTTTGACTCGATCTTTTCTTTTCTTGTTCTTGACATCTACCACTCACCTTTTCCAAGGACTCCAGTTTCTTACTCGGCGAATCCACATACGACTGACGCATCAACAGCGACGGCATGCTGGCGTCCATGGGGCATGTCGACTCAGAGACAGCGTCCGGGGGCAGGGCATAATCATCGGATAGGCCTGATTCAAAGGAAATATCTGAAATTACTGTGCCACGCAATTGATGAGGAGGGATACGTAGATGATGATTGTTGGCAGACGTCGATAATCTATGATATTGTGCTGGATTGGTTTGTGATGGTGATTTGCGCAGAAGAGCAGTGTTATGGGGATTCAAATGGGAATTATGATTTTGATTGACATGATTATGGGGCAGGGGCATAGTATGATGATGTTGGGTTTGGTGTGATTGTTGTTGTTGGTGGTGATGTTGGTTGTGGTGGTTACGCAGATGGGGCTTGGGACTTGGACTTTGGTGGCGGTGGTGTTGTTGTTGGTGATGGTGTTGTTGTTCATGACGATGATGGTGATGATCTGAATGTTCGTAATGTTGTTGATGATGATGATGAGAATTATGATTCACTATGTACAGTGCATTTGAAAGTTTTGAAAATGTTCCCATGTGTGGTTGACATGGTGAGTTGAGTTTTGAAAAGTTATAGAGGAGAGTGACGTGCATTGACAGGGGGAGGGGGGTGAAATGTGTTGTGTTTGGTGTTAGAATTTAAATAGTTTTGTTTTAGTATTTGAGTTTTTTTCTTTTGGTTATTCATCTATTGTTTTTATTTATCTTTAGAAGTTTGTTTGGCTGGGTAGAGGGTTAGAAAAATTCGGAATAGGGAACTATAAGAACTAGAAAAAAATTAACTAAATAAAACTATTATTTAAGAAAAATAATTCAAAATATACAAAATAAAAAAATTACTTAAAAATGAAAATATTCAATTGAAATTGTTTTTCTCTCTCAATTTTTAATAAGAAAATCTATACAGAAGTTCCACTGATGAGTTATCCTCACACAGTATACGAAATACTTTCGCATATGGACAAAATGAGCCGGATTATGATTATATTCATCTGAAACTATAGTCAATTGAAGATTGCAGTTCTTCAGGAACATTTTTCAAATAAATTTTTTTAATACTAATTCGCGCCCTACGATGCCGTTATAGGTGTCAATTTAAAGAGAAGAATGTCTGTTAAAAGTACTTAAAATTTCATCATTTTATCTGTATTAGTTTAGCATTTACAATCATTTCAAATTGTTGCCCCTTCAAAATGACTAAAAAGTTTCAAAGGATAACATTTTTGAAAAAGTTCTTTTCAATACTTATTCACACCCTACGATACCGATGTAAGTATGAAATTAAAGAGGAAAATACCTGTTAAAAATACATTAAATTGCATCCTTATATCGGTATTAGTTTGGCATTTACAACCATTTTATGTTGTTGCCTCTTAAAACGACTAAAATTTTTTAAAGCATAACATTTTTAAAAGAATTGTTTTAAATATTTATTCGAACGCCACGATATCGATATAAGTGTCAAATTAAAGAGGAGAATATCTATTAAAAATACTTCACATTACATCCATCTATCTGTATTAATTTAGCATTTACAAGCATTTCATGTTGTTGTCTCTTAAAACGACTAAAATTTTTCAAAGGATAACATTAAAAAAAATGTTTGAAATACCTCTTCACATATAACAATGTCGATACTAGTGTCAAATTAAAGAGGGAAATATCTGTTAAAATTACTTTAAATTGCATCATTCTGTCTGTATTATATTAGCATTTACAACCATTTCAAGTTGTTGCCCCTTAAAAGGACTACAAAGTTTCAAAGAATAACATTTTTCAAAAAAATTGTTTTAGATACCTCTTCACATCTTACGATGCCGATATAGGTGTCAAATTAAAGGGGAGTATATCTGTTAAAAATACTTTAAATTGCATCCTTTTATCTGTATTAGTTTAGCATTTACAACCATTTAAAATTTTCTCCTTTAGTTTAGTTAATTTATATATATTTTCCTTTTTAGTGGAGAAAGACTTGAAATCGTGGATAGTCTTAAACTAATACAAATAGAATCATAAAATTTAAAGTATTGTTAACAGATATTCTCTTCTTTAACTTGACACTTATATCGGTATCGTAGGGTGCGATAAAGTGACTAAGACATTTTTTTAATGTTATCCTTTGAAAATTTTTAGACCTTTATAAGAGGCAACAACATGAAATGGCTGTAAATGCTAAACTTATATAGATAGAAGGATGACATTTGAAGTATTTTTAACAGACATTTTCCTCTTTAATTTGTCATCTATATCGGTATCGTAGGGTGCGAATAAGTAATTCAAAAATTTTTTTGGAAAAATGTTATCCTTTGAAAATTTTTAGACCTTTATAAGAGACAACAACTTGAAATGGCTGTAAATGCTAAACTAATATAGATAGAAGGATGACATTTGAAGTATTTTTAACAGGCATTCTCCTCTTTAATTTGTCATCTATATCGGTATCGTAGGGTGCGAATAAGTAATTCAAACAATTTTTTGGAAAAATGTTATCCTTTGACATTTTTTAGACCTTTTTAAGTGGCAACAACATGAAATGGCTGTAAATGTTCAATTAATTTAGATAAAATGATGAAATTTGAAATATTTTTAACAGACATTTTCCTCTTTAATTTGACGTCTATATCGGCATCGTGGGCTGTGAATAAGTAATTAAAACAATTTTTTGGAAAAATGTTATCCTTTGAAAATTTTTAGACCTTTATAAGAGGCAACAACATGAAATGGCTGTAAATGCTCAATTAATTTAGATAAAAGGATGCAATTTGAAATATTTTTAACAGAAATTTTCCTCTTTAATTTGATATCTATATCGGTATCGTCGGATGTAAATAAGTAATTAAAATAATTTTTTTGAAAACAGGATGAGTAAGTTGAAAACTGAAAAATCCAAACAACTCCATTTTGACTATCGTTTCAGACGTATATTATCGTACAGTTCAAGTGTAATATGGACTGTAGTACGGGGAGTAATAGTCCTCGATTTAATTTAAAATTTTTGCAATTTTCGAATTTTTGCTTGTTTTCGGAAAAATCTTAATTTTCATTTCGAAATTTATAAATTTTTAATAGAAATGTTGACAAAATTTTCTATTTCAGGAGGATTTTTTTATATAGTTAATCTCAGAAGGATGTTTAGCTGTAGCCATAGAGAGGCATTATATTCATGAACAAACATGAAGCATACATTTGGGAGTTTTTTAAATAAACTTCAAATAAAGTATACTTTTAGGCGGAACATAAAAATGTTTCGTCTGAGAATTCTAGGCACAACTTTCAGGGTTTCCAAGTTTAATTGAAAATGAAGTATAGTTTTAGGTGAAACAAAAAGCTTTTCCAACTCAGTTTGTAGTGCAATTATTATGGGTGACTTCTTGCTAATTTTGTATATAACATCGCGCGACAGTACTTTTTTTTTGAACCTGAGAAATATCATATACACATAAAATTAGAGATTGTATTTAAAGACACCGTGTACTCAATTTTTCATTTGGTGATCTTTTTCCTTTTTACAGGACTTTCCAAACGATATAGATGTTTTAATAATTTATTTTCGTACTTTTATTAGTCGTACAAAGGTGTTATGGATATCAAATGAAAGGGAAGAATATCTTTTAAAAATCATTAAAATTTCATGCTTCTATCTGTATTAGTTTAGCATGGGCAGCTATTTCAATTTTCCCCCTATTTTATTTTCTTTATTAATAGTTCACTTTTATTAGAGAAAAAAATGGTTGGCAATGTTAAACTAATGCAGATAGTAGCATGAAATTAAAAGTTTTTTAATAGATATTTTTTCTTTCTTTTGATATCCATATCGTCTTCTTACGACTAGCGAAAGTACGACAATAAATTATTAAAACATTTATATTCTTTGGATAGTTTATTAATGTTTTACTTTTTTTGGAGTGAAAATTTCAAATGGTTGGCAATGCTAAACTAATACAGATAGAAGAATGAAATTAAAATTATTTTTAATAGATATTCTTTTCTTTGTTTTGATATCCATATCGTCTTCTTACGACTAGCGAAAGTACGGCAATAAATTATTAAAACATTTATATCCTTTGGATAGTTTATTAATGTTTTACTTTTTTGGAGTGAACATTTCAAATGGATGCTAATGCTAAACTAATACAGATAGAAGCATGAATTTTAAAGTATTTTTAATAGATTTTCTTTTCTTTCTTTTGATATCCATATCGTCTTCTTACGACTAGCGAAAGTACGACAATAAATTATTAAAACATTTATATCCTTTGGATAGTTTATTAATGTTTTACTTTTTTTGGAGTGAAAATTTCAAATGGTTGGCAATGCTAAACTAATACAGATAGAAGAATGACATTAAAATTATTTTTAATAGCTATTCTTTTCTTTCTTTTGATATCCATATCGTCTTCTTACGTCTAGCGAAAGTATGACAATAAATTATTAAAACATTAATATTCTTTGGATAGTTTATTAATGTTTTTGTTTTTTTAGAGTGAAAATTTCAAATGGTTGGTAATGCTAAACTAAAACAGATAGAAGCATGAATTTTAAAGTATTTTTAATAGATTTTCTTTTCTTTCGTTTGATACCCATATCATTTTTGTCTGGCTAATAAAAGTACGAAATTAAATTAATAAAACATTTATATCGTTTGCAAATTAATTAATTAATGAAAAACTGAGTATACAGTTTTTCTACATACGATCTCTTCTTCAATATGTATATGATCTTATTCAGATCCAATAAAAAATTGTCTCACGGTGTAATCATGGGCAATATTAACCCATTACCGCCCTCTGTGCCCATATGAGGACACCTATTTAATGCAAACAAGTAATCAACAGTTTTCTCTGGGCGTTAATGCGTTAAAACATATTTTTCGGATTTAAAAGGGGGGTTTAAAGTATATTTTTTAAAGCAGAGGAATTATTTGGGGTTAAAACGCTTGGATGCAGTTGCAAAATCACTAGAATGGACACAGAGAGGGATTAAAGGTCGAAGGTTATTCAATTTGAAAGGCATGAGTTTGGAAATCAAAATAAAAAATAAATTCTTCAAACATCAACTAAATCTAAGTAAAAAACTAAAGCATATTTACAGGCTTTAAAAATTAAAAAAAAAGAAACTCAAAGCATACATTAAGGGATTTCAACAAAAATCAAAATAAAATCAATTTGGTGAGGGAACACAAACATCGTTCAGGATTTCTTTGTATTTTGTAACAAATACTTTTACCATTTTATCCAGGATATACATACATATGTACAAAACAGGTACAAACGTATGGGACTACCAACAAATCATTAACTACGCAGGCAATTCAAGTAGGGCAAATAGTAGAAAGATTGTGGAGAGGGGGAGCGTAAAATATCAACATACCTCGGGCCTTGGTGTTCTTAGGACTCTCGGAACCGCTGCGCTTGGCCGGACTCAAGGAGGACGAGGTTTTACAACTCTTCGAAGGACTGGAAGCACTGCCGGAAGTTGAGGTCTCCGTATTGTCGGTACTCGACGAATTGTGTGAGTTGTGGGTAAGCATGACGGCATGATCTTCGCCATCGCTGGAATCATCCGAGGAGTCGCCGGTAAAAGGCATGGAACGTATTTGAGAAGCGCGCTGGAAGATGAGAAAAAAATAAATAAATACAAATTAATCAATACATACAGATAATATATTCAAAATCAATAAAATATAGAAACAGATTAAGGAAAGGAAAGATTTCCATTTTTCTTTTGGGTCCCCTCCCTCCATTAAAATAATAATAAACGGCATATGTTTTATTTGGGTGTTCAGCGCAAACACTCGGAGAATATTAAAAACAGTTTAAAAATCACGTCACTAGCTATGCTTTAAATAAATGTAGACTTTTTATGAGCTAAAAATATACACCATTCCATTGTGGGCCGTTTTAACTTTCTTATCGCTGTTAAGTGTAGTATATTTGTAGGCGGAAAAGAACCACCCCCTCCCACGCTTAAAAACAAGAAAGTCCTGACGTGTTGTAACGTTAAGTTTATTAACAGAACTGAAGCATACTTATGACCGCCCGCTCATCATCCAAGAGTGTAACGTAATAAAACTTACTTAGGCTGGCTGGTTGGCTGATTGGCTTTGCATACAAAGCACAATTTTATTCGTAGCCTACATTGAGGCTTTTCAAAGGCATAACAATAATCACACATAAACTTTTTGAAGGAAATTTAAATATTAAAAAAAAAACGGAGCAGCAGCAGAAGAAAAGAAAACTTAGTAGGTGGGGTTGCTAGGACAGAAAAACTTTTGTCCAACAATATTGTATTTGCTTAGACTAGCATACATTAAGGGTTGGGGGGCGAGGGCAGGTTCTTTGACCTGAAATATGCCCTCGGATAAAATTTACATACATATTTAGAAATACATCTGGAAGCTGACACAAAGGAGAAGTCCTATTTTTTTTTCTTCTTCTAAACAACACAAGACTGATGTAATAGTTATTGACAAAATTGAAGCATATTTTGAAGAGTTCATCAATTCAAAGGGAAATAAAGTAGGTGGTAGACGGAGCAAAGTTTTCCATCACAATCTGTATGAGGAAGTTGGATGGATGGCAATGATGACTGGATTGTTTTGAAGGGGCACGGAAACGGAACGGCATAGTAGAAGACACTGAAGGGTCGATTTCATTTATGGGACTGCTCATTGTTGAAAACTAAAGGCATTGTTGAAAAGAAAAGTATAACTTTAGGCGCATATTCACAGAACATAGTGTGGTTCCAGTTGTTCAGTTGTTTTAAATACAAAAATTCGCTACAATGGATACTTTTGAGAGTCAATAACCGTAAGAAAAGGTTTTGTTTATATGCCAGTCACATATGGTTCCCTTAAGAATTGAAATGTGAATAAACTATATAAACTAAGGGGCGAACACTTGACATTGTAGTTAATGCTAAACTAATAGTGATGGATTTATGAAATTTTAAGTGTATTTAAGAGATATTTTCCTCTTTAATTTCACTCTTAGGCGTTTATAGTAGGCTGCGAATAAGTATATAAAATATACTCCTTTGAAACAGATCTATCAGACTTTTCAGTCTCTGCCTGACATTAATGAATCTGAATGATTTTTTTTAGATTTTCTGAAGCTGATACTGAGTCTTAACTCCAATTGGCTTCAAGACTACACTCAGATCTAAAAATTTAGTTTTGTGGCATTAATAAAATCAATCCAAAAAATTATGGATATTTTTTTTTTGGATTTATTATTTTTTTTTTTGAAAAAAATATGGATAATTTTTTGAATTTTTTATTTATAAAATAAATAAATAATTAAAAAAAGATGGATATTTTTTATTTTTTTTCTGTCTGAGAAAAAAAAACAAATGATCTCGAACCTGAGTAAGTATTTATAAGAAACTATGAAAGGAAAAGATCAAATAAATACAAAAAATAAATCAAAACAAAAATTATGGATATATATTTTTTAATTTTTGAAAAATTCCAATTTTCGCCAAAGAAAATATAAGTCCGAGCACATCCGCTTATATGCTTAATTAAAAGCACAATCGAACCTGGATAAGTGGGAGCTCAATAGACTAGACGTCCATTCCCACTTATAGAAGTTTCCCCATAACCAAGTTTCCCATTTATCCAGGTAATTTGTCTGTTGTCCCACTTAAGGTTAAGATAACAAGAGATGCCTAAAGATGCAACTTGTACAGTCCTTTAATAGCGTGTCCGCATATTGGGACATTTTAAATTTGAGAAACTTTTATCCATGTCACCAAACTATCTTGCACTTGTGGGAAGTCGTTTTTTAATCTTTTCAATCTTTTTTGTACTCCAAATGAACCATCATATATAGATCCATTCTTTTGAAACATATGTGATAATGTGGATCTTGGAACGTCGACGGCTTTTTGAATTTTTTTTTTGACTCTTCGATATTGGGAATTCTTGAAGTATATTCACTGATATTCGTTGATATTCAATATTTTAAGTTGCACATACGGATATGTGCAGGTTCCACTTATCCAGGTTCGACTGTAATTATGCTGGTGAAAAATGTTGCGAATTTCAATTTCACATAGAGAGCACATAGTGTGCAAGAAATTAAGAATTTTTTTTTTTCAAAAAAATCTTTTATTGTTTGTAAAATAAACTAGAAAAAGTCCGAAAAAAGTCTTTGTTTTATTTTTAAACATTCTAACTATACTTTCTACGTTGTCCGTAGAAAGTATAGTCTACTTCCAGGAGTAAAATTGTCGGGGTTAAATGAAGTCTACTTTTAGGCGCCTCAATTTATATATTTTCTTAAATTTTGTCTGAAAGAAATGCTTTTTTTGCTAAAACTTTATAAATAGTTCCCAAACTGTTCTTTGGACTTAAAAATAGTGTAAGGAACACTTGAAGATAATTCGATAACGAATTTTCTGATATATCTATGAATAAAATCGGTTAATTTGTAATCGAGTTACATTAAGATCTGTGGAGCAACCTTTTAAAAATTCGAAAATTTTATTAAAAATTAAAAAAAAATATATATCCATAAAAATGTTTACCATTCTTCTGGTTGGGACATCATAATATATGAAAATAAGTAAAAAGGGATCTAAATTTGGGCCGGATCGAATCTTATATACCCTCCATAATGGAGAAAATTCCACAGTATTGCTGGCAGATTATAAGCTATCGACTTAATTTATTTTTTCAAAAGCATCTTCATTTGTAAATTCAAAATATGTTTCTTATCATCAGAAAGTTTAGAATTCAGAAAACTAAATTTAAAGTAAATGTTGTCCGATTCAAATTGTCTCGAAACGCATGAGTATAGTTTTCTTTCATGAGTCATTATTTTTGATAAAATGAAGTCTACTTTCAGGAGTAATTATTTTTGATAAAATAAAGTCTACTTTTAGGCGAATTAATTACAAAAGCTTCAAACTGTGAAACGCATGAGTATAGTTTTCTTTCAGGAGTAATTATTTTGATAAAATGAAGTCTACTTTTAGGAGTAATTATTTTTGATAAAATAAAGTCTACTTTTAGGTGCATTAATTACAAAAGCTTCAAATTGTCTCGAAACGCATGAGTATAGTTTTCTTTCAAGACTAATTATTTTTCATAAAATGAAGTCTATTTTCAGGAGTAATTATTTTGATAAAATGAAGTCTATTTCAGGTGTAATTATTTTTGATAAAATAAAGTCTACTTTTAGTCGAATTAATTACAAAAGCTTCAAATTGTCTCGAAACGCATGAGTATAGTTTTCTTTCAAGACTAATTATTTTTTGATAAAATGAAGTCTACTTTCAGGAGTAATTATTTTTTGATAAGATAAAGTCTACTTTTAGGCGAATTAATTACAAAAGCTTTCTTTTTTAATTAATTTTTAAGTTAATTTTTTAAAAATAATTTTTTTCTAAACTACTCTACTCACCCCTTTCACGGTCGCATACACGGGCACCGATATATCACAGAAGCCACCGCTGGCTGTTTGCTGTTGCCTCGTCGGCATTTGCGGTGTGCCAGGCGTGGCGCCATCATTCAACGAAGCGGGGGTATGCCGCCCATGATGTCCGGCATTGTTTAAGGTATTCGAGTGACTGTTACCACCACTTGTGGACTCCTGGATATCCGGCGGCGGTGGCTGGGCATGGCTATCGCGCATAACACCGCCACCATTTTCGGCAGCACCGGCCAAACCATCATTGGCCACCTGATAGATCTTGGCCTCCCACGAGGGAAAACGATGCAGCGGCGGTGTGGGTGGCCTAGGCACACCACCCATTTCACTGGTTGTGGTGGTGGTGCTGGTGCCACCACTGGCCATCAGCGCTGGATTATTCTTCATCCAGGCGGGCATTTTCTCACACGAGGGCGTATATATTTCCGCATAATCATGAGCCGTATCCGTGTCCGAGCTATCTGGACGACCATTTTTCACAGCTGCCGTTGCTGCCGAGGCTTGTTTCGATGATATGCTTGCTAGGGGGGCCAGTGTTAGGCCATCGACGGCCGCCACCAGATTGCGTTCCAACTCCGTGGGCTCCATGGAGAGATTACGGCGATGCTGGTGATGTGGATAGGAGGCGGTGAGGGGGCGATTGATGACAATCTCTTGGGTATCTAAACTTTCGCTGCGACGACGATTCTCTTTGGAGGCGGCAAACTCTGTGACATCTAAGCTGAGACTATTCCTAACGGGACCTATGACACTATGTCTATTCGATTGATTGGCTATATAGTTTTTCAATAATTCCAATTGTTGATTGCACTTTTGATTTTGCTCACGCAACAGTTCATTTTGTTCCTCGAGATCGCGCAATTTATTGTTGACCCACTCTTTGATTTTGGCCGCTTTCGCTTCGATTTGCCGGGCGTCCTGCAGTCGTAATTGACGTTGTTCCTCGACTTGAATTTCCAAAGAAGTGATGACTTTCTCGGCCTCGGGGTGTGCTGGAAGACTTGTGGATTGTTGTTGTTGACTGGCAGTTACTGGTGATGTGTTGGCTGGAGTTTGAGGTTGTTGTTGTTGCTGCTGGGCTTGCTGGGGGCCTGGCTGTTGATTGGCTGATTGATTGGTGTTGGCTGTGGTTGGTGGTTTCGGCCATTCACTCAACCTTTGTTCCATAGCCCGCACCTGGAGGGAGAAAATAGTGAAGAAGTGAAAAGGAAAATGTTAGTTGAGTAAATAAAAAAGGGAAATTTAAGGCCTTGAAAGGAATTTAAAATATTCTTAAACATTCTATCCCACAAGTCAAGGTATTATGTTAATGGCCTGTGAACTTCTTCTTCTTCTGGCAACTTTGCATTTGCGTTTCCGTTTCCTCTTTCACTTTTGATCCTTCTTCTAGCTCCACTCCAAAGTCATTATGCAGCCATCTTGCTTAGACTGTATAAGGAAAAAATTAAGTTCTTATGTGATTTCCACATTTCTTTTGTTTTTTACAGCTGCATACTTTTAGGGATAAAAGTAATTAAGCAATTCGCGTGTTACTCGGGAACACTGCGTGTTCATTTGTGCATTTATAAAATGCAATTTTCAACGCATAAGAAACTTTTCAGTGGAAACTTTTGCATCTGCTGGGAAACAAAGAACGAAATAAGATATGTCTTGGAGCACCCCCCCCCCCACTCCTCCAGAGGTGGGAGTGAGTTGCTGTCTTTGTCTTATCTTAAAATCATTCCCCCCTTCTTTATTACTAAATATCCAGTAATTATTATGTTATCCTTAGACATCCGGAAAGTTTGTTAAGTAAAATTGCGGCGAGATAACAAACGTTAATGGCTCTATGCCATCCTTTCATTTGCACAAAGCGTAGAGCACAGAAATTTCATTATTAATCCCCACACGTAATATGGCAACTCGGGTAGGTAGTACCACACTTAATGCTAGCTTTGAAATCATAAACAGCCATATAACGCCGTGGTATCGTGGAAAAGAAAATTAGAAAAACTCCTAAGATTTATTATTGGCCAAGTGCAGGCAGAAGGTTGTAACAAGATTATGCTATGCGTGCAATGGGTTGGGGTGGGGAGGGGTCTCCTCCTTAAGTTAGGCAGCATTGAATTAATTTACCCGAGGACTTAAAGTATGCAAAGAGTTTGGCTGTAATTGACTGTGAAAGAATAATGAAATGGGAAATTATAAAACAGAAATTTACACTTCAAATCCAAATGTTAAGAACAAAGGGATCTTTTAGTTAAAATTGATTTAAAAATCAATTAAACTTTTCCAGCCTTGAAGAAGGGAAATTTTCGTTAAAAAAAATGGCGCCCGAGCAGGGATCTGTTAATCATGGAAGATGGAATTATACTTAGAAACAATTCTTAATTCACAAGCCTTAATATACCGATTACTTTGACTTTGAAAGGCAGAATAACATTCATTTATATTTTCAGGTTTATGTTTGACATTTGCAAAATGGGACGCTATACGCTCGAACAAAATTGGGAAATATTAAAAACTTACTTCGAAAGTACAAACACAAACTGTAAGAAAAGAGATCGGCCTTCAGTTCAGCCTTCATGAAGCTCATTTTCATCTCGGTGGCTATGTCAATAAGCCAAATTGCCGCACATGGGGTTCAGAGAACTCACACGTGACTATTAAGAAGCCAATACCTCCACAACGAGTCACTGTTTGGTGTGGATTTTAGTCTGGCGGCATTATTGGGCCACGTACCTTCAGTTCAGACTTCATGAAGCTCATTTTCATCTCGGTGGCTATGTCAATAAGCAAAATTGCTACATTTGGGGTTCGGAGAACGCACTCGTGACTATTGAGAAGCATCCACAACGAGTCACAGTTTGGTGTGGATTTTGGGCTTTACTGTTGTGTAGATGTGATGAGGCACTGCCGAGACAGTTGTGGCTGTCATATGAATGATATTGTGTTCCATTATTAAATGACAAAGTTCAAACTTTCCAATAAAACCAGAAATTTGAAAAAAAAAATAATCTGTACTTTTTATAGCCGATTCTAATTTAAAGTTTTAAATGACCCACCCAGTTTGTCTTAAGAAAATATTGATCTCCTGAGAAGATCTCTCCTCTTGTAGTTTTTATCATTTTGAAGTCCAATAAAAATTCGCAAAACAAATAAAAATGGTAAAAAAGCATGTCGACCATTTTAATTAAAAAGATTCCCAATTTTGGAACACATATATTGGGAATTCTGGTATTTTTTGGAAAACATGAAAAATTCATCAAAACAGTTAAAAATCGTACAAAAGCATGACGACCATTTTAATTAAAAAATCCCCAATTTTGTAGGTACATATTTTCCCCACTTTGGGAATTCTGGTATTTTTGGAAAACATGAAAAATTCATCAAAACAGTTAAAAATGGTAAAAAACATGTCCACCATTTTAATTAAAAAATCCCCAATTTTTTTGGTACACATTTCCCCACTTTGGGAATTTTGGTATTTTTTTGGAAAACATGAAAAATTCATCAAAACAGTTAAAAATGGTAAAAAAGCATGACGACCATTTTAATTAAAAAAACCCAAATTTGGAACACATTTTCCCCACTTTGGGAATTCTGGTATTTTTTGGAAAATATGAAAAATTCATCAAAACATTTAAAAATGTTAAAAAAAGCATGACGACCATTTTAATTAAAAAATCCCCAATTTTGTTGGTACACATTTCCCCACTTTGGGAATTCGGGTATTTTTTTTGAAAGCATGGAAAATTCATCAAAATAGATAAAAGTGGTAAAAAAGAATGGTGACTATTTTAATTAAAACCCCTATTTGGGAACACATTCACAACATGAAAAATTCATCAAAACATTTAAAAATGGTAAAAAAGCATGACTACTATTTTAATTAAAAAAATCCCAATTTTGTTGGTACATATTTTCCCCACTTTCGGAATTCGGGCATTTTTTGGAAAACATGGAAAATTCATCAAAACAATTAAAAATGGTAAAAAAGCATGTCAACTATTTTAATAAAAAAAATCTCCAATTTTAGAACACATTTTCCCCACTTTGGGAATTCGGGTATTTTTTGGAAAACATGAAAAATTCATCAAAACAAATAAGAGTGGTAAAAAAAGCATGTCGACCATTTGAATAAAAAATCCCAATTTTGGTGCACATTTTTCCCACTTTGGGAATTCGGTTATATTTTTGAAAACATGGAAAATTCATCAAAACTGATAAAAATGGTAAAAACATGTCAACTATTTTAATAAAAAAATCACCAATTTAAGAACACATTTTCCCCACTTTGGGAATTCTGGTATTTTTTGGAAAACATGGAAAATTCATCAAAACAATTAAAAATGGTAAAAAAGCATGTCAACTATTTTAATAAAAAAATTCTCCAATTTTAGAACACATTTTCCCCACTTTGGGAATTCGGGTATTTTTTGGAAAACATGAAAAATTCATCAAAATAAATAAGAGTGGTAAAAAAAGCATGTCGACCATTTGAATAAAAAATCCCAATTTTGGTACACATTTTCCCCACTTTGGGAATTCGGTTATATTTTTGAAAACATGGAAAATTCATCAAAACTGATAAAAATGGTAAAAACATGTCAACTATTTTAATAAAAAAAATCACCAATTTAAGAACACATTTTCCCCACTTTGGGAATTCTGGTATTTTTTGGAAATCGTGAAAAAGTTATCAAAACAGTTAAAAATGGTAAAAAAGCATGGCGAACATTTTAATTAAAAAATCCCCAATTTTGGTACACATTTTCCCCACTTTCGGAATTCGGGCATTTTTTGGAAAACATGAAAAATTCATCAAAACAGTTAAAAATGGTAAAAAAGCATGACGACCATTTTAATTAAAAAAACCCAAATTTGGAACACATTTTCCCCACTTTGGGAATTCTGGTATTTTTTGGAAAATATGAAAAATTCATCAAAACATTTAAAAATGTTAAAAAAAGCATGACGACCATTTTAATTAAAAAATCCCCAATTTTGTTGGTACACATTTCCCCACTTTGGGAATTCGGGTATTTTTTTTGAAAGCATGGAAAATTCATCAAAATAGATAAAAGTGGTAAAAAAGAATGGTGACTATTTTAATTAAAACCCCTATTTGGGAACACATTCACAACATGAAAAATTCATCAAAACATTTAAAAATGGTAAAAAAGCATGACTACTATTTTAATTAAAAAAATCCCAATTTTGTTGGTACATATTTTCCCCACTTTCGGAATTCGGGCATTTTTTGGAAAACATGGAAAATTCATCAAAACAATTAAAAATGGTAAAAAAGCATGTCAACTATTTTAATAAAAAAAATCTCCAATTTTAGAACACATTTTCCCCACTTTGGGAATTCGGGTATTTTTTGGAAAACATGAAAAATTCATCAAAACAGTTAAAAATGGTAAAAAACATGTCCACCATTTTAATTAAAAAATCCCCAATTTTTTTGGTACACATTTCCCCACTTTGGGAATTTTGGTATTTTTTTGGAAAACATGAAAAATTCATCAAAACAGTTAAAAATGGTAAAAAAGCATGACGACCATTTTAATTAAAAAAACCCAAATTTGGAACACATTTTCCCCACTTTGGGAATTCTGGTATTTTTTGGAAAATATGAAAAATTCATCAAAACATTTAAAAATGTTAAAAAAAGCATGACGACCATTTTAATTAAAAATCCCCACATGGAAAATTCATCAAAACAGATAAAAGTGGTAAAAAAGCATGTCGACCATTTTATTAAAAATCCCCAATTTTGAAACACATTTTCCCCACTTTGGGAATTTTGGTATTTTTTGGAAAACATGAAAAATTCACAAAAACAGATAAAAATGGTGAAAAAAACATGTCGACCATTTTATTATAAAATCCCCAATTTTGGAACACATTTTCCCCACTTTGATAATTCTGGTATTTTTTGGAAAACATGAAAAATTCATCAAAACAGTTGAAAATGGTAAAAAAGCATGGCGAACATTTTAATTTAAAAATCTCCAATTTTGGAACACATTTTCCCCACTTTGGGAATTCGGGCGTTTTTTGGACACATGAAAATTCTTCAAAACAGATAAAAATGGCGAAAAAAAAATCGCCATCATTTTAATAAAAAATCTCAATTTTGGTACACATTTTTCCCACTTTACAATTTTTTTTGTGCAAAAATACAAGTTTTTCTTTTCATTTTTTTTATAATTAGTTTTTATAATTGAAACTATCAGCAGAATTGCAATGATTAACTGATGCCCCAGTGCATGTAATATTTGTAAATTTCAAGGAATCGGTCGGTCTCCCGATTAGATGTTCTAATAATTTATTTTCATGCTTTTTCGAGGCATACACAAACCATATGGATATCAAATGAAAGAGAAGAATAACTGTTAAAAATACCTCAAATTTCATGCTTCTATCTGTACCAGTTATCAGCATTATCAACCATTTAAATTTTCCCCTAAAAATTTAAAAATAAATATACTTCACTTTCTAAAGGGAAAATTTAAATATTTGTAAATGTTAAACTAGTGAAAATAGATGCACGAAAATTTAAGTATTTTTAACAGATATTCTGATCTTTCATTTGATACCCAGAGCCTTATTAGGTCGTTGCGTTATTTTTTATTCATTTATATAACTGAATAAATAAAACAAGCGTAAAATTTACAAAGTCTAACTTCATTTCTCACTTCCTCAAGATGCTCATTTTCTGGCAACCATAACAACCTAACCAATGATTTTTTCTTAGGCTTCATGTACAGAAAGATAAACTAGAAACCGGGGAGCCATTTCTATTATTCCGAATTTTTTCGACACTTTCTATATTTTAGTTTTTGGTAAAAACCACGGTTTCCTCTCATACCTCGTATTTTCAAAAAATATTTAATTTTTCACTTTTCTGCCCAGAGTAATTAATATCAAAGAGAGAATAATACGCACACCAATAGCCTGTGAGATATGCTATACTTTTGCAAGGCAAAGCCTAAAAGTATAACCCAAAGTTACCATATATGAACAAAACCTCAAAAATTTTGCTGTAATGGAAATCTTTGGCAAGCAGCAATATTTACTGAGGTCACGAATAAAGACATTTGGTTGTTGGTCTTTGAGTTATGCTGTGAAATTTTATCTACATCCTCATGGTTTACCCGATTTTATGCAACGTAATGATAAAACCGGGGGTAAACTTTAACAACAAAGCTTAAGTAAGTCTTTATGTTATGCCATATTTCATAATTAAAAAAAGACAACCAAAAATATGCTAAGAATTTCACAAATATATCAATTTCCCCTCGAAAGTATTTGTGGAATGGAAAGACGAGGAATATTAAAGGCAACCATTCACACTCTCATGAACTAACTGAATGACAGCCTTTGAGGTATGCTTTAGATATGTCAGCCCATTGGGAGTTTTCTATGTAATCCCATGAGAAAACCACAAAAATGTTGCTGTGTTGAAGAATCTATAGCAATAACAAATATTGATGTGTAAAGCAAAAGGAATTCGGGATACATTTCATACATTGATGATGACGTCGATGTTTTCTTCTTAATTATTTATTATGACCTTGAATATATATACGAAATAAATGGGTAGACTATAAATTAGTAATAGTTAATTTCATACATATTTAATTTTTCTTGCCCACACATATAAGGTATTGTTGCATGACTTCAAATCGAGGTATTGCCGGAAAAACACAAACCGCCTTTTAGGTATGCTATGCAAAAATGTGGCCTGAAATAAAGTATATGGCCTCAGAGTGAAAATATTTCTGCATAAAGTTGCTAAAATCGTGTTGCAATAAAACTAGTGAGGTAATTGGTAATGCGAAGTGCCCCTAAACATGCCATTTTTGAAATATAACCCCATCAGCCTTTTGGCTATGCTAGGGAAATATTTCTAGTTAAAACTGTGTAGTTTTTAGTGCCGAAAAAAATATTGGTGATTTATAGTTAAGCCCTTAAAGGATACATAAAACAACTTAGAGATGGTGACTATTTCAAAATGTTGACCGCTCAGCATATTTCTAGTTAAAATTGTGTAGTTTTTATGGCAGGGCAAATGTTGTTGATTGAATCCTTTAAAGGATGTTATGAAAACTTAAAGAAGCTGAATGTTTCAAAATGATTCCCATTAAAAATAATACCTAAAGTATACATTTTTTTAAATAAAACTCCTTAAATTCCAATTGAAATTTAAAGCAAATTTTTTAAATTTTTAAAACAATTTTTTTTAAATTTTTAAAACAATTTTTTTTTAAATTTTAAAACAAAATTTTTTAAATTTTTAAAACATTTTTTTAAATTTTATACTTGTTATAAGAACAAAAATTGTGAACAGATAAAATCAAAAAACTTCTCTTTAAGGTCAAAATGTAAAAAAAGGTCAAACTTATAAAAATCTATTTTTAACCTTTTTCCCCTATTCAGGCCCATAGGTAGTAAAGTGTTCTAAATTCAAGGAAGCATTGAATCCTTTAAAGGATGTATATGAAAACTTAAAGAAGCTGAATGTTTCAAAATGATTCCCATTAAAAATAATACCTAAAGTAAACATTTTTTTTAAATAAAACTCCTTAAATTCCAATTGAAATTTAAAACAAAATTTTTCAAATTTTTAAAACAAATTTTTTTAAATTTTTAAAACAAAATTTTTTAAATTTTTAAAACATAGTTTTTTAAATTTTTAAAACAAATTTTTTTAATTTTTTAAAACAAAATTTTTTAAATTTTGAAAACAAATTTTTTTTAAATTTTTAATGCAAAATTTTTTAAATTTTTGAAACAAAATTTTTTAAATTTTTAATACACAATTTTTTAAATTTTTAAAACAAAATTTTTTAAAACAAAATTTTTTTAAATTTTTAAAACAAAATTTTTTAAATTTTATACTTGTTATAAAGAACAAAAATTGTGAACAGATAAAATCATAAAACTTATCTTTAAGGTCGAAATGTAAAAAAGGTCAAACTTATAAAAATCGATTTTTAACCTTTTTCCCCTATTCAGGTCCATAGGTAGTAAAGTGTTCTAAATTCAAAGAAGCATTAAATCCTTTAAAGGATGTATATGAAAACTTAAAGAAGCTGAATGTTTCAAAATGATTCCCATTAAAAATAATACCTAAAGTATAAATTTTTTTAAATAAAACTCCTTAAACTCCAATTGAAATTTAAAACAAATTTTTTTAAATTTTTAAAACAAAATTTTTTAAATTTTTAAAACAAAGTTTTTCAAATTTTTAAAACAAATTGTTTTAAATTTTTAATACAAAATTTTTTAAATTTTAAAACAAAATTTTTTAAATTTTTAAAACAAATTTTTTTAAATTTTTAAAACATTTTTTTTTAATTTTATACTTGTGATAAAGAACAAAAATTGTGAACAGATAAAATCAAAAAACTTCTCTTTAAGGTCAAAATGTAAAAAGAGGTCAAACTTATAAAAATCGATTTTTAACCTTTTCCCCTATTCAGGTCCATAGGTAGTAAAGTGTAGTAGGTAGTAAATTCAAGGAAGCATTGAATCCTTTAAAGGATGTATATGAAAACTTAAAGAAGCTGAATGTTTCAAAATGATTCCCATTAAAAATAATACCTAAAGTATACATTTTTTTAAACAAAACTCCTTAAATTCCAATTGAAATTTAAAACAAATTTTTTAAATTTTTAAAACAAAATTTTTTAAATTTTTAAAACAATTTTTTTTAAATTTTTAAAACAAACTTTTTAAAATTTTTAAAACAAATTGTTTTAAATTTTTAATATAAAATTTTTTAAATTTTTAAAACAAATTTTTAAAACAAAATTTTTTAAAATTTTAAAACAAAATTTTTCTGCGACGCCTTAAAGTGTTGAAATCTTGATAACACAAATGTTATTGGCTACAATGACAGATTAGAAGTATTGAAATCACCCCTAACCGCCTATGTGATATGCAATAGAAATCTGCTTCTCAAAAGTATGCTTCAAACTTTGAATATTTGCTCAACACACCTCAACCGAAAAATGCAAAAGAAGCTGTTGGAAATTCTAAAGTTATCCTAGATTAATTGCTGGTGTCCGAAGAGGTGTTCTTAAAGATACAACAAAGCTGTTGTAAATTGTAAAGTATTCTTAGATTAATTTACTACGGCTTCAAGGCAACAGGTCTTGTATACGAAGAGCTAGTTTCTAAAATGTATGTTTCTCTTGCTCTGCATAAGAATGAATGAATAATAAATGTTAACATCGCATAACAATTGCTATGAATATATAGTAATAGGCGCATAAATTAATAAATTAGCAGTCGGAAGAACACTCTTCGACATGCAAGCACGAAGCATTGTACTATTGTATATTCGATAATTATAAATCTCTTATTTAAAAGCTTCATAATATTCATGTTATTCATTGTTAGGAATTACAAGAATTATTATATCTTCAACGCCTGTTAGGTATGCAATGGAAATTAAGCAGGGAAAAGTATGACTTAATATATTTTAATACGAGTAATTTTTGTCAAAGGGTTGGGACTAAATACGATACGATTATTTTAAAAGAATTATGGGGAAATTTTTGTTTATTTATTTATTTAGAAATTAAATAATAAAAAATTTAAAATTTAAAATTAAATAATAAAAAAATAATAAGATTCTAACAGCGAATTATCATAGAGTGGTTGAGCAAGAATATATATGTGTATTTGTATTTTGAAAATTTACTTATGGAGGTCATTTTGACTGGAGGTCTATATTTGCCACATTTTTCACGTTCTTTTGATGAATCGACATAGGAAACCTTGTGATCTTTACATTTTAGGTATGGAATGTGTTCAACAGTATTACATAAAACACAGCGAGGCACATTTTTTTGTAATATTTTAATTTTCCAGCTCCTCAATATAGGGGTCTTTTTGGTCACTTTTGTGCAAAAGGGTAAAATAAACCCCCAAAACATGGAAATCCTTGTGATCCTTACATTTAGCTATAGGATGTGTTCAGCAATATTACTTAAAACACTACCAAGAACATTTTTGTAGAATACTTCAACCCTCCAGCTCCTCAATATAGGGGTCTTTTTGGCCCCTTTTGTGCAAAAGGTTAAAATAAACCCTCAAAACATGGAAATCCTTGTGATCCTTACATTTAGCTATAGGATTTCTTCAGCAATACTAACTTAAAACACTACGAGAAACATTTTTGTGGAATACTTCAACCTTCCAGCTTCTCAATATTGGGGTCTTTTGGGTGCCTTTTGTGAAAAAGCACAAAAACACCCCATAAAACATAGCAATCCTTGTGATCCTTAAATTTTAAGTATAGGATGTGTTCAGCAATATTACTTTTTTACTTTGTGGAATATTTTAATCCTCTAGCTCCTCAATATAGGCGTCTTTTTGGTCCATTTTTACGGGTCGATATGTTCTAGAAAAATATTTGCCATACAATTCTCTTACAAGTCTATGAATACACCAAAACTCTAAACTCAACGTAAATGTCAGAAATGAGTCAAAACTAAAAATCCCTTTTTGGGGTTAATTTCAATATTGCCCCCTTTTGCACATTCTAAACTAAAAATCCCTTTTTGGGGTTAATTTCAATATTTCCCCATTTTGCTCAATCTTAAAATGAATCGCCATAGGAAACCTTGTGATCTTTACATTTTAAAAACAATATGTGTTCAGCAATATTACCTAAAACACTACGAGCGACATTTTTGTGGAATATTTTAACCCTCCAGTTCCTCAATATTGGGGTCTTTTTAGTCCCTTTTATGCAAAAGGGCAAAAAACAACCCTGAAACAGGGGTTTAAGGCGTTGTTCTACAAAAATGTTGCTCATGAAATTCTCTTACAAATCCGTGAATATAACAAAACTCGCATTTAAGTCGAGAGAAATAAGCCAAAACTTAAAATCCATTTTAGGGTTCATTTTGTACTTTTGTACCAAAAATGAGATATTAAAACGTTGAGGATATTTTTGGTGGAGGATATGAACTGATGCCTAAAGCCTAAAGCGAAAGAAACAATCAATGACATGTGCTCGATATAACTTGGTAATCACCTGAAAGAAACCTACTCTTTACATAGTGTAATGAGAAGCCTTATAATTTATTTTACTCATAAATTTCACCAGCATCAATGAGATGAAACTGAACGTTGAATAATATCTGAAGGAAAATCAAAACCATTTCCTTGAGCTACCAGAAGTACTAAGACCCTGCTCGAGCGCCATTCTTGAATAATGGAAATGTTCTTAGACTTTTCTTAATGTAGACGGATTAATTTTTAAAATACAAAAAATATATTGTCAAAAATATATGCCTTCTTATAAAAGCCGTCAGCATCAATGAGATGAAAGCGAATGCTGAATAAAGTCTGTTGGTCTTGTAGCTGATGGAAAACCAAAGCCCCTACTTGGACTCCAATTCGACATTCTTGAATGCCTTTCATATGTCACTTCTTCATAAATTTCGCCAGCATCAATGAGAATCAAGTGTTCGCTGAATAAAGTCAGTAGGCTACCAAGTAAGTCCCTGCTCGGACGCCAATTGAACATTCTTGAATTTGATTTTTTTTTGCAATTCTCTTCGCTTTTCTGTAGCTGTAGATTTGTTGGTCGGATTTAATTTTAAAATACAAAAGATATTGTCAAAAAAATAAAATAAAGTCAGTTGGAAAAACGAAACCAATCCCTTGAGCTACCAGAAGTACTATGTCCCTGCTCGGGCGCCAATTGAATATTCATGAATAATGGAAATTTTCTTAGACTTCAGGATATTTTCTTAGATTTTCCTTAATGTAGATTTGTTGGTCGGATTTAATTTAAAAATATGAGATTTGTTAAAAAAATATATATGACAAGTTCATGTGCGTTCATGTCCCTGATCGGGCGCCATTTGAACATTCTTGAATTTTGGAATTTTTTTAGACTTTTCCTTAATGTACATTCGTTGAACGGAATTTGTTTTAAAATACAAAATGTCGTCAAGAATATATTCAAAAATTTCGCCAGCATCAATGAGAAGAAACTGAACGTTGAATAAAGTCAGTTTGTATGGTTTTGTATTTCCTTCATCGACTACAAGTACTAAGTCGCTGCTCGGGCGCCATTTGAACTTTCTTGAATATTGAAATTTTCTTAAATTTTCATTCATTTAGATTTGTTGATCGGATTTAATTTTAAAATACGAAAGGTATGGCCTACTTTTGGGATATTGAATTCGATTCAATTTCATTGCATACTTTTGGTGGTTGAACGATTTATAGAGGTAAGCTTTTTTTGGCTTTGGCATAAGATAAACACTGATTGCACTGGGTTTGTGGAATAATTTACAATTGGCTACTGGAGGTTTGGAAGGATTTGGTTTATTAAAGGTGTAGTTTTTTCGTTTTTATTAATCAGAATCAGGGCACAGCTGAAATAAATTAAACCCGGAAAAGAAAATTTATGTTTTGCCTACATTTGGGCGCTTGTTTAAGGCGTGAGGAATCTTCCATATGTCATTTGCTCAAAATATTTCACCAGCATCAATGAGAAGAAATTGAAAGCTGACTAAAGTCAATTGGTCTTTTGTGTGGTTTTGCACTTCCTTCATCTACTACATGTACTGAGTCCCTGCTCGGGCGCTATTTGAACATTCCTGAATATTGGAATTTTCTTAGATTTTTCTTAATGTAGATTTGTTGGTCATATTTAATTTTAAAATATGAAATTTTTTGTTAAAAAATATATTTGACAAGTTAATGTGATAATGGAATTATTGGCGACCAATTTTATCCACATTGACGAATATTATTGAATAATTAGTTTGGTTGTCATTTATAATTCTTTTGAGGATAACTTCAATTGGATTTTCTGGCGCCCAACGTCGAAAAAATATATATAGTGCTACAAAGGAAATATATTTCTTTGATTGAATATTGGAATTTCCTTAATATAGATTTTTTGGTTGGATTTAATTTGAAACTGCAAAATATGTTGTTAAAAAATATATACGACAATTTGATTTGATAAATCTGATTATAGGCGACCAACGTGAAACTTTAATGACGACAAGAAAAAATATGTGACTATAATGAATATATATAATGGAATAATTAGTTAGATTGTCATTTATAATTCTTTTGAGGATAACTTCAATTTATTATTTATTTATGGATGTATTGGCGACCAACGTGAAACTTCAATGACGACAAGAAACATTAGGTAACTATAATGAATATATATGATTGAATGCATATGATTGAATAATTGGGGGTTGTCATTTATAATTCCTTTGAGTATAACTTCAAATGGAATTTCTGGCGCCCAACGTCAAAAATATACTTATATAGTGCTACAAAGGAAATATATTGTATAATTATTTTGAAAAATAATTTAAAATGGAATGAAAGTGAACGCTGAACAAAGTCAGTTGGTCTTTAGTTTGCATGGTTTTGGTTTTCCTTTCAGCTACCACAAGTTCTAGGTCCCTGCTCGGGCGCCATTTGAATATTCTTGAATATTGGAAATTTTCTTAGATTTACTGATTAAGATCTTAACAATATTCCTTCATATTTTTGCACATTGCAGTTGGTAATAATTATAAGTTGAAATATGAGAATTTATTAAATACAAAATGCCGCCTTAAGACACTACTTGACGCTCCCGTGAGAGCGGCTACGTAAACCAAAATAATTCATTAAAAGAAGAACCCCGCTAAAAGTATACTTCAATTTACACAAATGCCAACAAATAACCACACAAATGTTGGCGTTTGAAAATCCTTTAGCATTGCAATACAAAATATTTTTGAAAATCCTATCAGTTGCCAGGTTTATGTATGAAAACATTCCTCTGTGCGTCGCAAGTCCACAATTATTCAGAAGTTCAAACAAAAGATTTTTTTAAATTCAAAGGCACTATTCGACGCTCCCGTGAGAGCGACTACGCAAACCAAAGAATTCAATAAAAAAGAGGAAAAAAACTCCCTAAATGTATACTACAATTTACACAAATACCCGCAAATAACCACAGAAATGTTAGCGTTTGAAATTTAAATATTTGAAATATTTATCAAAATCCTATCGTTTGCCAGGTTTAGCCTGTAATGTTTGTGCAGCAGCCTATAAAATTTGAATTTATATTTCGTGCAGCTCTGTGACCACAACCAACGGCACTTATTTTAAGGTAGCCATAATGCAATGTTCCAACAAACTGTTGGTCATTTTAAGCGGTCTATGATCACGTATAAATTCGGGAAATTAAATCCAAAAATGTGTGATTCCTAAACAAACCCGAAAAATATAAAATAATATAACAAATATAAAAAGCCAAAAATATAAATTATTTAAATTCTTTAAAAAAATAAAATAAAATTCTTCTGTCTCTCTCTTTATTAAATTTCACTTGTAGTAACTGACCTCACAACTGCTCCTCTGATTTGTTTACAACTCTTGGCTGTTGTATTTGCTTTTGCCAGGCACTTTCATGCCATCCTGAGACTTTCGAGTAGCCTATAAAATTTGTTGCAATTTACTGCTTGATTTTTCATTTCTTCCCTTTGGCCCGAAAATCGGGTTACATTACTAAATCATGGCAGGATGGATGGTTGTAGTGTTGAAAATGTTTTCTTGTTTTGTTGCATTGTGCTTTGATTTTCCCAAAAAGTTATGGCCTACTTTTGGGGTATTGAATTCAATTCAATTTCATTGTATACTTTTGTGGTTGAACGATTTATAGAGGTAAGCATTTATTGGCTGTGGCATAAGGTAAAGGTAGGGATTGGAATAATTTACACTTGGCCAGGATTTGTTTTTTAAAGGTGTAGTTTTCTCCTTTTTTTGTTAATCAGAAAAGAGCACAGATGAAATAATTTAAAATCCGGAAAAGTTAATTTATGCTTTGCCTACATTTGGGCGCGAGTTCTTTCTTCGAAAATTGTGTAAAGCTTTCATGGCTGTCTGTTGAAAGTTTTTTATGACTTCACATAAAATAAATTTAAACCATGATTCAGGGATTCCAACATTTTTTGAAATATTTTAAAGCATACACTTAGGAGTTTAGTCATAAAATGCCGGCTGATGTTCTTCGCCACAGACAAATAAAATGCTTAGCGTCTCCGGGAATTTAAATCTTACACATCTTTTAATGGCAAACCAGGCAATTCCTGGCACACATTTGTGGTCTTATGCATAATTCTCTATATGGCTGGGGTGGAGCGTCTCCTTTGGCCATCATAAAAAAAAACATTTTAATATTTCCGATCACATACCTATTACAATTTGTATGATTTTACCATACCATAGCATAGCAGGCGGGAGAAAGATGAACAAAGAAAAGCTGAGCTCAGCTGTTCCTTAACAGCAAGTAATAAACATTAAATAGATTTTTGTGTCTTAGTTTGGCATGTATGTGCTATGCTGGAGGATATGGGTAGGGATAAGCATGCAAGGAGGACAGCATTTTTTACATGTTTAGAAAAGGCAGCGCAATAAGTTAAACCTTGAAGGCAGGAGTAGTAGCAGACTTCCGAAGGACCTCAACAGCTGTGAAATGAGTTTGAAGTAAGTAAGACATTGTATTAAAGTGGTACTTGCCGAAGATAGAAATGCTGATAGATCAAAAGAAATTACCAGATTACAGTAACTGATATTTAAGGACGAGCTATCGATACTTGGACAAATGAAGTTACAAATAAAATTCCTGGCAAATATCCTTAATCTCAGACTTAAATCTAAAATCCTCTTAACATACTCAATACCTCACTCCCTCGCTTCCTTAACATACCTTCCATGGGTTAATAGCAACAAATATGCTTTTGTGAAAAGCTTACGCATATGAATACGAGTAATACTGTCTGCAGGATGGGGTTGCAAGAGAAAAGGAGCAGAGTGAGAGAGATAGAATGGCAAGATAAAAGTAATCGCAACCACAACACCCACTTATAGAAAAAATATGAGCATATTCCACTCGAGTATCCTCGGATAAAGCTGGCTGGTAAATGTATTTGCCGAATGGCAGTAGGTATGGCGCCATGTTATCCTTGCCAAGCATTAATACTCTTATCTGCTCCTTTAACATTTTATGAATAGTTTACTACCTGTGAAAGATATTTGCAAATACCGATGGGGGAAGTTTTGCTTCATCGCCGTAATCCATAAATAACAATGAATTCCATTAACGTAATAAATTCCAGTAAATAATTAATAAAATGCGATGAAATGAAAATACCGGCGATATGGTCCCTTAAATCCTTAAGGATATGCGCTGTATGAAAATGTAAATGATAAAGGGAAGGAGTACCGTAACTTGTAGGACAACTTAATGTGAATAATCGTCGAGCACAATATTTCCAGTACAAAAAAATAATTAAATTAAACAAAAAGAATAAATATTTACTGAATAAAATATTATAATTATTAATAAAGAGATATTAAAACGTTGAGGATATTTTTGGTGGATTTGAATTGATGCCATAGCCTAATGGCTATGGCACAATAATCCCACAAACTTCCCGGGTGCAACCAAAGAAGGGGAGATTCTATCAATTAATGATGTGTGTTCGATATAACTTTAAAATCACTAAACCTACTGTTTATATAGTCTCATGAGAAGCTTCTCAATGTCTTTCAACAATTCCAGTCCAAAAACGTGAGATATTAAAACGTTGAGCTCATTTTTGTTGGCTAGAAACTGATGACAAATTCAAATAATCCCACAAACTTGCCGGCTGGAACCAATTAATGATATATGCTCAATATAACTTTATATCACTACGCCAGCATCATTGAGATGAAGCTGAATGCTGAATAATGTCTGTTGATTTTGTAGCTGAACGAAAGTCAAAACCTAAGTCCCTGCTCGGGCGCCAATTGAACATTTTTCATAATAGAATTTTCTTAGATGTAGGTTTGTTGGTCAAATTTAATTCTAATTCAATTTTAAAGTCCCTGCTCGGGCTCCAATTGAGCATTCTTGAATAATGGAAATTTTCACAGATTTTTCAATGTAGATTTGTTGATCGGAATTAATTTTAAAATACAAAATATATTGTCCAAAATATATGGCTTCCTCATGTCTTTCACTCATAAATTACGCCAGCATCAATGAGATGAAACTGAACGCTGAACAAAGTCTGATGGAAAACCGAAACCATTTCCTTGAGCTACCAGAAGTACTAAGTCCCTGCTCGGGCGCCAATTGAACATTCATGAATAATGGACACTTTCTTAGATTTCTGGATATTTTCTTAGATTTTCCTTAATGTAGATTTGTTGGTCGGATTTAATTTAAAAATATGAAATTTGTTAAAAAAAATATATATGACAAGTTCATGTGTGTTCATGTCCCTGATCGGGCGCCATTTGAACATTCTGGAATATTGGAATTTTCTTAGACTTTTCCTTAATGTAAATTCTTTGAATGAAAGAAACCTACGAAAGAGAAGCTTCACAATGTCTTTTACTCATAAATTATGCCAGCATCAATGAGATGAAATTGAACGCCGAATAAAGTCTAGGTCTTGTAGCTGAAGGAAAGCCAAAACATAAGCCCCTGCTCGGGCGCCAATTGGACATTTTTAATAATAAAATTTGGGTGTCATATTTAATTCTAATTAAATTTTAAAGTCCCTGCTCGGACTCCAATTGAGCATTCTTGAATAATGGAAATTTTCACAGATTTTTTAATGTAGATTTGTTGAACGGAATTAATTTTAAAATACAAAATATATGGCTTCCTTATGCCTTTCACTCATAAATTACGCCAGCATCAATGAGATGAAGCTGAACGCTGAATAATGTCTGTGGATCTTGTAGCTGAAGGAAAGCCAAAACCTAAGTCCCTGCTCGGGCGCCAATTGAACATTTTTATTAATAGTATTTTCTTAGATGTAGATTTGTTGGTCGAATTTAATTTTAAAGTCCATGCTCGGGCTCCAATTGAGCATTCTTGAATAATGGAAATTTTCACAGATTTTTTAATGTAGATTTGTTGAACGGAATTAATTTTAAAATAAAAAATATATTGTCCAAAATATATGGCTTCCTTCAGTCATAAATTACGCCAGCATCAATGAGATGAAATTGAACGCTGAATAAAGTCTGATGGAAAACCGAAAGCATTTCCTTGAGCTACCAGAAGTACTAAGTCCCTGCTCGGGCGCCAATTGAACCGTAATGAATAATGGAAATTTTCTTAGACTTCAGGATATTTTCTTAGATTTTGATTAATGTAGATTTGTTGGTCGGATTTAATTTAGAAATATGAAAATTGGTAAAAAAATATATATGACAAGTTCATGTCCCTGATGGGGCGCCATTTGAACATTCTTGAATATTGGAATTTTCTTAGACTTTTCCTTAATGTAAATTCATTGAACGGAATTAGTTTTAAAATACAAAATATGTCGTCAAAAATATATTCATAAATTTCGCCAGCATCAATGAGAAGAAACTGAACGTTGAATAAAGTCAGTTTGTATGGTTTTGCATTTCCTTCATCTACTACAAGTACTAAGTCGCTGTTCGGGCGCCATTTGAACTTTCTTGAATATTGAAATTTTCTTATATTTTCATTAATGTGGATTTGTTGATCGGATTTAATTTTAAAACACAAAATATGCTGTCAAAATATATATGATAAGTTAACGTGATAAATGGAATTATTGGCGACCAACGAGGGACTCCAATGACGACAAGATAAAGTATGTGAAAATTAAACAATGGAAATTGTTCAAAGAAATTTCAATTGAATAGTGGAAATTTTCTCTTGGATTTTTCTGAGCGTAGATTTGTTGGTAATTTAAAAATACAAAATATGTTTTCCAAAATATATGCCTTCCATATGTGAATTTTTCATAAATTTCACCAGAATCAATGAGATGAAACTGAACGCTGAATGAAGTCAGTTGGTTTTGGTTTTCCTTCATCTACTACGAGTAGTGAGTCTCTGCTCGGGCGCCATTTTAACATTCTGGAATATTGGAGCATGCTTAGATTTTTCTTAGTGTAGATTTGTTGATCGGATTTAATTTTAAAATACGAAAGGTATGGCCTACTTTTGGGATATTGAATTCGATTCAATTTCATTGCATACTTTTGTGATTGAACGATTTATAGAGGTAAGCTTTTTTTGGCTTTGGCATAAGATAAAGACTGATTGCACTGGGTTTGTGGAATAATTTACAATTGGCTACTGGAGGTTTTGAAGGATTTGGTTTATTAAAGGTGTAGTTTTTTTTCGTTTTTATTAATCAGAAAAGGACACAGCTGCGATAAATTAAAACCGTAAAAGAAAATTTATGTTTTGCCTACATTTGGGCGCTTGTTTAGGGCGTGAGGAATCTTCCTTCTTTCTTGTCAAAAAAATACGCCTTCCATATGTCATTTGTTCATAAATTTCACCAGCATCAATGAGATGGAACTGATCGTTGAATAAAGTCAGTTGGTCTTCAGTTTCTATGGTTTATGGTTTTGATTTTCCTTCAGCTACTACAAGTACTAAGTCCCTGCTCGAGCGTCATTTGAACATTATTACGAAAGTTATGTATGGCCTTCTTTTGGGATATTGAATTCGATTCAATTTCATTGCATACTTTTGGTGGTTGAACGATTTATAGAGGTTCCACAATGGAACGACGAAACAAATATATATAAAAGACAAAATAAATTAAATAGCAAAATTACACGCCAACTTGTACAACGAAATTAATAGGCTCAAAATGCATCCATGTTTTTTTTTTGAAAGATTGATCTTTGATAGGGCTCGATAAACAAAAAATACAAATTAGATATTTTTGAAAATTTTCATTTTCGCGGGATTTACAAATAAAATGATTTGTATTTTTGTTTTGTGATTTTCTCACCATCTATCCAACGTCTGATGGGTCTGACTTCTTGCATGCATATTAAGAATCAATGTCTCTTCTAATATATTTGTAGACAGTCGCGAAAAAAACTGAAAACTCTGCAATTCGCGCTACAATTGCACCTATTTAAAATTTCTCTAGCTGGGTTTCTGCATCAATTCTGTCACAAATATTCCCTATTTAGTCAACAAAAAAAAATTGGCATATTTTTGATCCTACAGGCAACTTTTATGATAATTCAATTTTTATAAAATGTGAATATTTTTCATACAAAAAATAAAACTGTTTTTTATAACAAAAAATTTAATAATTTTCACAAAAAAAATTCTTTTTAAAGGGTGATTTTTTAAGAGCTTGATAACTTTAAAAAAAAAAAAACGCATAAAATTTGCAAAATCTCATCGGTTCTTTATTTGAAACGTTAGATTGGTCCATGACATTTACTTTTTGAAGATAATTTCATTTAAATGTTGACCGCGGCTGCGTCTTAGGTGGTCCATCCGCTTAGTCCAATTTTGGCATTTCCACGTTTTTGAGTAACAGAGACCCAATTGGTGCGAACGGCGACGAATCGAAAATTGGTGGTCATCATTAACACTGGCCGATACAGCTGCGATATTTTCTTCAGTTCGCACTCTACGTAAGCGTGTTGGTGGTTTAATGTCCAACAATGTAAATTTGGTACGAAATTTAGTCACAATAGCCCGAATAGCCGCTTCAGTGGGTTGATTAAACTGACCATAAAATGGAAGCGCGCAATGAACTTTCTGAACAGAGCACGCATTTTGATAATAAAATTCAATAATTTGCAAGCGTTGTTCGTTTGTAAGACGATTCATGATGAAATGTCAAAGCATACTGAGCATCTTTCTCTTTGACACCATGTCTGAAATCCCACGTGATCTGTCAAATACTAATGCATGAAAATCCTAACCTCAAAAAAATCACTCTTTATTTTATTTTTTATAAAATAGATTTTATTTATAAAAAAGATTTTTTTTTATAAAAAATAAGAATATTTAAAAAATGTAATTATTTTTATAAAAAATATACTTTTTATAAAAATGTTTATATTTTTTACAAGAAAACCCATAATAATTTCTTTAAATAGAAATATCTATTAAAATATGTTTACGAAAACAAATAAATAAAAAATAAATCTTCTGCAGGAAATTCAATTATTTTGTAAAAACTTTTTTGTAAAATAACTTAATTAATTTTGTGAAAGCAGCCAAAAAACTAGATCCCAAAAATGATTTTAATTTTAATAGTTCGCGATATTTTAAAATTATTATTTTTTAGAAAAAAAAATAATTTTTTTTTCCCAATTTTTATAAAGTGTGAATATTTTTCATACAAAAAATAGAACTATTTTTTATAACAAAAAATTTAATAATTTTCACAAAAAAATAAAATGTCATTTTTTTCAGAAAATACAAATGTTTTGTGCGAAAAAATATAAATATTTTGTACAAAAATATGTAAATAATTTTTATAAAAATATATAAATAACTTTACAAAAATATATAAATATTTTTTACAAAAATATATAAATATTTTTTACAAAAATATATAAATATTTTTTACAAAAATATATAAATATTTGTTACAAAAATATATAAATATTTTATACAAAAATAAATAAATATTTTTTACATAAATAAATAAATATACAGGTTTTAACAAAAAAATATATTAAAAAATAAGAATATTTAAAAAAATATAATTATTTTTGATAAACAACAAGAATATTTTTGTAAAAAAATATTTATATTTTTTTACAAGAAAAACATAAATATTTTTTCCAATAAATATAAAAATCATTTTCAAAAATATAAATTGTTTACAAAAACATTATTTCGTAAAAACTTTTATGAAATAAGGATATTTTTACACAAAAAAAATATAAAATGTTCTTTACACATAAAAATATAAATATTTTTTACACAAAAAATTTACAAAAATAAATAAGTATACTTATTTTTAACAAAATAATATTTTTTGCAAAAAGTAAATATAAAAATATACTTATTTTTGACAAAAAAGACTTTTACAAAAAAAAATCTGCATGAAATTCAATTATTTTGTAAAGACTGATTTAAATCTGAGAAATTTAAAATATTTATTACAAAAAATAAAAAATGACCACACAGTGGAATACAAGCTGTGGCAAAGGACTAGAACTAGGACCTTGAAATTTCGCACACATCCCTTGTACTGTCAATTTAGATCAAAGACGAAATTTTGTTTAAATCCACCCACAACCAAGCACATAAAATGAAAAATCATCACATATTTCTTATTTTATTAAATACGTTAATACAACTCATTATCAGTGATTTCATTTGAGTTCACAATTAAATGAAAATTGCAAGTGCCACCGCCCAATGCCCTTATAAAAATGTGTATTTTTTACGACTTCGAAATCTCACATACAACTCCTTATATCTTTTAATCGATGGTAAGCAGTTCTCACAATTTAATAAATTATTAAAGCTTAATATAACAGCTCAACATTTGGCAAAAAATCTGGCGATAATCGCTTACGTTTTTTATTAATTAATAAATCATTACAAATATCCTGCCAAATCATTTCCATACATTTATCCATTTGATGGAATAATAGGTATTTTACAAAGCATACTTTTAGGGTTATAATAATAATAATAAACAAATAAATTTAATATATTAATAATATTAAATTTAAATCTTCTATAATTGGTCTGGTCAAATAAATACTTATATTTGAATGTACTCGAACTCTTTAACTGAGAAGTTCCCCCAAACGAATGAGAATCACAACGCACACTTATCGAACTTAATAATCAACAAATTTGCAATATTTGTTTTCTATGGCAAAATCTATTTTTACTGATTATTTTTTCCCTTTAATCCTAAACGATGACATTACACCTTTAATTATTTCTAAAGATAATACGTAAACCAAAATTAGAATATAATTTGCTATACCTCCTATGCAAGAATTATTAATGATTTTCCCCCATTAATAAATATATTATTCTGATATTTGAGATCTGTCCATGACACCACCACACACACATTCACAACAAAGAAAATATTTGTTAGAATTTTTCTCCATTATTTCTGACACACACATGTTATATACATTCATTCCTATTCATTGGCCATATAGAAATCAATTAAGTTACGACAGTTTCTGGTTATTTTTCTGAGATTTTCTCGCAACGAACGAAAATGAAATTGAAATTAGAACGTCATGGTGGGGTGGAGATGTGTTCGGAGGCCTTTATAATGTTAGACATGGACAAACTTCCCCCATACCCCCACTTTAGTCTGGACGAAAATAATTTCATTTGATACTACTGTATTCATGAGGTCTTTTATGGAGACTATTTTCTTGCAGCAACTCCATCGACCGCACGCACCCTCCCCCACTCCACCATCTGCAGAAGTCTTGGAAAAGGGGGGGGGGGAACAGCAGCTCATTGTGTACGCTGTGCTAAGCATCCGCAACAAATAAATTATTTTAAGTGTACACTTTATCTCTTATACAGAGATTCACATATACCATGTGCCCAGACAGTGGTTGGAAGGGTCATTTATTTGGGGAAATTTTATGATTTGTTAAATAATGGAAACAATCGAAATTTGAAATATTTGGAAGGAAATTATCATAGTGGACCTCTTATGGTTTAAGTGAATCGGATGCTAACTTTCTGTCTGCCATCTGTCTCGGAGGGTCAAAGAGTCAGGTATTTTTATAAATGATATTTTTTTATTTTTATTTTTATTTTTATTTTTATTTTTATTTTTATTTTTATTTTTATTTTTATTTTTATTTTTATTTTTATTTTTATTTTTATTTTTATTTTTATTTTTATTTTTATTTTTATTTTTATTTTTATTTTTATTTTTATTTTTATTTTTATTTTTATTTTTATTTTTATTTTTATTTTTATTTTTATTTTTATTTTTATTTTTATTTTTATTTTTATTTTTATTTTTATTTTTATTTTTATTTTTATTTTTATTTTTATTTTTATTTTTATTTTTATTTTTATTTTTATTTTTATTTTTATTTTTATTTTTATTTTTATTTTTATTTTTATTTTTATTTTTATTTTTATTTTTATTTTTATTTTTATTTTTATTTTTATTTTTATTTTTATTTTTATTTTTATTTTTATTTTTATTTTTATTTTTATTTTTATTTTTATTTTTATTTTTATTTTTATTTTTATTTTTATTTTTATTTTTATTTTTATTTTTATTTTTATTTTTATTTTTATTTTTATTTTTATTTTTATTTTTATTTTTATTTTTATTTTTATTTTTATTTTTATTTTTATTTTTATTTTTATTTTTATTTTTATTTTTATTTTTATTTTTATTTTTATTTTTATTTTTATTTTTATTTTTATTTTTATTTTTATTTTTATTTTTATTTTTATTTTTATTTTTATTTTTATTTTTATTTTTATTTTTATTTTTATTTTTATTTTTATTTTTATTTTTATTTTTATTTTTATTTTTATTTTTATTTTTATTTTTATTTTTATTTTTATTTTTATTTTTATTTTTATTTTTATTTTTATTTTTATTTTTATTTTTATTTTTATTTTTATTTTTATTTTTATTTTTATTTTTATTTTTATTTTTATTTTTATTTTTATTTTTATTTTTATTTTTATTTTTATTTTTATTTTTATTTTTATTTTTATTTTTATTTTTATTTTTATTTTTATTTTTATTTTTATTTTTATTTTTATTTTTATTTTTATTTTTATTTTTATTTTTATTTTTATTTTTATTTTTATTTTTATTTTTATTTTTATTTTTATTTTTATTTTTATTTTTATTTTTATTTTTATTTTTATTTTTATTTTTATTTTTATTTTTATTTTTATTTTTATTTTTATTTTTATTTTTATTTTTATTTTTATTTTTATTTTTATTTTTATTTTTATTTTTATTTTTATTTTTATTTTTATTTTTATTTTTATTTTTATTTTTATTTTTATTTTTATTTTTATTTTTATTTTTATTTTTATTTTTATTTTTATTTTTATTTTTATTTTTATTTTTATTTTTATTTTTATTTTTATTTTTATTTTTATTTTTATTTTTATTTTTATTTTTATTTTTTTTTTTTTATTTTTATTTTTATTTTTATTTTTATTTTTATTTTTATTTTTGTTTGTTTGCATTTCCCCAAAAATCAAATCCATTCAACCAATGTGTAGGTATAAGAGTTGTGGGACAGTTGTATGTGAGTGATTCCAAGAACATTTATTGCTGCCGAAATGAGTGGCATATCAGTTGTCAGTGTGTGTGCGTATGGGCTGCTGGTGGTTTGTATTCACACCACTCATACATTTAAAAGTTATTATTTTCCCCTCCCCCTCCTCCCACCAATATTAATGGCACGCGTTCTGTCATTTTTCCTATGTTGAACATAACAAAAGACTCAAGTGTTTTCGCTGGCACAATGTGCTTGCGTCTTTATATTTCTTTTGTAAGATATTTTTTATTTTCTTTTTGTTGTTTCATAAGCAGTCCATTACTCTTGCCTGTTTTCGAAAGGGGGAGGGGAGTAGAGTGGGTACAACTCCCTTCCAACTCAACTCATTCCAAAGTAATATGTTTTATGTGCCCCGAGAGTGGGGTTGAAAGTAGAAATTTTTGGTTTTCCTAAATGTTATGTAGAATGAAAAAAAAACAGTTCATATATTATTTAGCAATTGCTCTGTGGCCCCACTATTATTTATATAAAGCCAACAACGAACCTCCTCTAGTATATATTTTATACTTTTTCGTTTGCCCCCCCTAAAACAAATGCTAAACATTTCAGTAGATTTATTGTTGCAATGGCGTTAAAAATTGATTTCAATTTAAGTTAAAACTACAGCCAAGAACTTAGTTATTCATTGCATACTTTAAGGGGATGCCATCAATTTACAGCATACGTTTGAGGCAGCTGCACTGTAGTGGAGAGGAGCTACGTTATTTCAAATAAATCGAAGTAACACGGATAAGGATTGATTTGTGAATTACATTTAAAGCTCACTTTTAGTTTGATCGTGCAAAGCAGGTGCTGTGCTGACTGCTAATACGCTAAGAAATTAATTATTTTGAATAAATCCCTAGGGGTACATAAATCCTAGAAATGAATGTTCAACATTTCTAAAGATTTAGAGTTATTATGGCGTTAAAAATGGTTTACAATTTAAGTTAAAGCTAAAGCCAAGAAATCTGCAACAACTGAGCAACAAATCTATAGTTATTCATTGCATACTTTCCGGGGGATTTCATGAATGTATAGCATACGTTTAAGGCAGGTGCACTGTAGTGGAGGAATATTTCTTTATTTAAAGAAAACTAAAATGGATAAGGAATGATTTGTGCAATATAGTTGCACTGTTGAGGAGGGAAAATTCGTTAGAACAAAAAATAAAACTAAAATGGAAAGAGGTTGATTTGCAAGCATACTTGTAGATTAACCCTGATTGCTTCCTGAGAAATTTAATATACAACAAACAATAGGAAATCCCTAGGGATGCATACATATGATATAGAAGTGGCTATTAACTCCTAGGATGGATACTTAAGGGTGCACTGTAGATGAAAGTAAATTCCTAAATTCAAACAAATCAGACTAACAGAGATAAGGATTGATTTGCAAGCAAAATCTAAAGCATACTTTTATATTAACGCTGATAATATTAAATACGCCAGACACTGAAGCTATGACTCTCAACATAAATATAATTATTATTATTTAATATATAATAAATCGAAGATTTTTGCATTTATATAAATCATACTTAAGGGTGGAGTGGTATATTTGTATGGGTGCATTTTCACTGTAAATGTTCCTCATATCTGCTGAAATCCCTTGGGGTAAATATAGAAGTTAGAAGTCTAGTATGAGAGAGTGCCTCGATATATGAAAAATTTTTGGAAGTTTCTATATCAAAATATAGCAAAAAATCGAAAATTTCTAAAATATATATATAAATAACTATAAATTAAAAACAAACAAGAAGTTTTAAGGAGAAATAAAAAATAAAAATAAATAAAAAATATCAACTGCAAGATTGAAATAAATACAAATTGTTCGGAACTTTAGGAGAAAATGCCCGGAAACTAGTACTCTTACACTATGCAATAAAAAATGTATCGAAAGGCTATGCATATAATATTTTCTAATTTAGTTTGGCTCTCTAAAATCGAAAAATGCATTTAAAAAATTTTGGATAATTTTTTTTTTGTAAAAGTTCCTTTAAAATTTGTACTCTCATTTTGAAAATATATGCCCGATATGATCAACCATTATGGCTACAATTGAATTTCAAATTTCAATTTTACATAGACACAGTGGTTTGGAAAAATAGAGTCCAACTTTTTTTTCAAAAAAAAAAACTTTTTGGTGGCACTAAAAAATCATAATATTTTTTTCAATTGGCGCCCAACATATAGGGGAATTTAAAAGAATTACATTTTTATTTCCATTCCTCTGCAGTATGTTTATTGTGTCAATATTGGAATGTTTGTATTCGAGGGCTACGAACTTCAATTTCACATAGAAACAGTCTCAAAAAAAATAAGAAAAAAATATTTATTTTTTTTTTTTGAAAAAAAAAGATATTTTTTTCTAGCACGAAAAAAATCTTAAAAAATAGAAAAAAATCGGAAAAAATATTTTGTTTTATTTCAAATAGTTAACATTCTAACACAGAAAACAATGTCTACTTGTAAAAGATCATGTATAACTACAGTAGTTATGACTCTCTTTGTAGAAATCAAAGATTAAAAAAAATCATGTTTTTTATGTTTTTGTTAAATAACGCATAAACCCGTTTTACGAATTAGATACCACAATATTTGTTTTTATTTTATAATAGCTGGCCTCTTAACGAAGAATACGTACCCTAATTGAAGAAAATCTATGAATAAATGTGGAAGTTATGGCCGTCCTTAATGTATGAGTAAACTAACTTAAACTTGGTAAAAATACTTCTGTAATAAGGGTCATAACTTCTATATTTATTCACAGATTTTCTACAAAAAAAGTCTGATTTTATTCGCTAGGATTCCAGCAATTATAAAATAGAAATTAATTAAATTAAATATTCTGTTGTCAAGTTCTTAAAGCGCGAAAACCCGATATTTAACCAAAAATTAAAAAAGTGCGATTATTAAAAAAATTGTGTGCGTCTACGAAAAGTGTTATAACTTCTACATTTGTCTATAGATCTTTTACATATAGCCATTGTATTTTTCGCTCGATTGTAAACTTTTAAAAAATAATAATTTTCTTCCATTTTATTTTATATTTTTTATGAGATTTCTTGGCGCCAGCAATTTTTTTCTTCAAAAAAATATATTTTCTTAATTTTTAGGAGATTCTTCCTAAACCACAGTTTCTATATGAAAATGAAATTCGCAAAATAGGTTGTGGACTATAAAAAACGAAGAAAATAATTTTCTTGCATTTTATTTTCTATTTTTTATGGGTTTTTTCGTTTCAACAAAATTTTTTTTTTTGAAAAAAAAGTTTTTCTCAATTTTTAGGAGATTCTACCTACATCACTGTTTCTATGGGAGAGTGAAATTCGCAACATTTGTAGCCATCGCAATTAGCTTTGATCGAATATATAAGTGAGTATTATTTGACTAATATTTTTAAAATGAGAGTTAATAAATTAAAGGTACCTTTGCCGAAAACAGTAATTTCAATAAATATTTTTTTTAAATCCATCCAGAAAAAAATAAATTTTTAGGCTCGTGACCAAAATTTTTATTATTTTGCTTTTATTTTATTAATTTTATATATTTTATTTGTTTTATTTATTTTATTTTATTTATTATGTTTTATTTATTTTATTTATTATGTTTATTTTATTTATTTTATTTATTTTTGTTTTATTTATGTTATTTATTTTGTTTATTTAATTTATTTGATTTAATATTTTATTTATTTTATTTATTTTATTTATTTTATTTATTTTATTTATTTTATTTATTTTATTTATTTTATTTATTTTATTTATTTTATTTATTTTATTTTATTTATTTTATTTATTTTATTTATTTTATTTATTTTATTTATTTTATTTATTTTATTTATTTTATTTATTTTATTTATTTTATTTATTTTATTTATTTTATTTATTTTATTTATTTTATTTATTTTATTTATTTTATTTATTTTATTTATTTTATTTATTTTATTTATTTTATTTATTTTATTTATTTTATTTATTTTATTTATTTTATTTATTTTATTTATTTTATTTATTTTATTTATTTTATTTATTTTATTTATTTTATTTATTTTATTTATTTTTATTTATTTTATTTATTTTATTTATTTTAATTATTTTATTTATTTTATTTATTTTAATTATTTTATTTATTTTATTTATTTTATTTATTTTATTTATTTTATTTATTTTATTTATTTTATTTATTTTATTTATTTTATTTATTTTATTTATTTTATTTATTTTATTTATTTTATTTATTTTATTTATTTTATTTATTTTATTTATTTTATTTATTTTATTTATTTTATTTATTTTATTTATTTTATTTATTTTATTTATTTTATTTATTTTATTTATTTTATTTATTTTATTTATTTTATTTATTTTATTTATTTTATTTATTTTATTTATTTTATTTATTTTATTTTTTTTATTTATTTTATTTATTTTATTTATTTTATTTCTTTTAGTTATTTTATTTATTTTATTTATTTTATTTATTTTTTGGGCTTTAGAAGGAAGGAAATTAAAAATTGTTCGCAGTTTTAGTAGCCGCATATTAGTATTATAAGCGAAAACAGTTCACAATATGCAGCAAATGAGCAACAATGCTGGCCCCTAAGTGGTATGCTATGAATTTGTTTGGAAAATTTTTAATTACCCCCATTTTACACCAATTCCAGATAACCAACAAACTGATCAGAGCTACTAACTGTAGGATAACCAGACTTTGTGAAAATGGGTGTTATTCGGGCCCGACTTTAGCCTTTCCTTACTTGTTTTATTATTATTTTAGTTGTGCTTATATCCCCCTCCATCAGAATCCGTTGTCAGAATTGTGGTTTTTGTGTTCCACAGTATTATTTTCGATCAAATGACTTTTGTCAGCTCAAATGGCTTCCTCCAATTAATTTCATTTTTTTCTAAAACCTCCTGAAGATGATTTTTTTTTAAATAAATTTTACGACTTTTTGCCTGAAAATATAAAAATCTGGGAGTTTGTAACGAGTAACTTCTACACTGGAACTGGAAGTTCTTACTGCACTGTCCTCCAAAAAATCCAAATCCATTTAACAATTAATTCAAATGCCAAGCAACTATCATTCAAATGCCAACAAGGGTTGTTCCATTTGTCTTTTTCATTTCCATATGGCCATACTCCTTGAAGTATTCCACAAATAATCCCCTCAATTAAATGCAGACATTTTTGTTTCTTATCAACACATCAGAACCAAAAAAAAAGAAAATGAAAAATACTCACAGACATAATAAATTTGCAAATCCTAAATGGTATTGTCAATAACAAATGCAATAATTTAACATTCAACCAAGAAAAAAGAGTATCTCACATGCCAACAATTCGGGCACTTCTTGCACATATGCACTTGTTCACTCTTGTGAACTCCATAAACTTGGCTAGACACTTGGAACGGAACAACATAGTTGTGCCATCTCCTTGCCTTCGACTTTGGCTGCTTGGCAAGTATTATCTCCCGACCATATATATATATATATATATATAATTATATGCACAAATGTCTGCTATAATTCTTGCTCGGAGACAAACGGAAAACTTGTCGTTTTATGTGAGGTTTTTTTTCGTTTCATCGTCGTTTCCGTCGAAACTAAAGCTATTAGGTTTGGGAAATTTGAAAATACCATTAAAATCGTAAAGTTCTCAGTTTATTTGTTTTGAGATTTCCAAGCACAGCTAAAAAAAATTAATAGCATAAGCTCAAGGGGCAGGAGGAAGGAGGAGGAAAAAAGTCTCTCTCTATTTTTTTTTTACTTTGGGCAAAAGTTTATTTTACTTTTGTAGGTGTTTTTAATGTTTCTTTTTTGTTTTCTTTTCTATTATGTAGATTTTTAAGTACATTAATTTTAAGAGTTTCTTGAGCAGAAAAGTTTAACAACAATGTCAACAACAATGCGCAGCATATGTTGAGGCGCTTGACCATTGAACACCATGTATGTTTATATCATTTGAGTCAAATTGCTTTTTCTTAAGTTTTTAGTTTGATTTTTAAAAGGAACTTTAGGTTTGGAAATTCGAGAAAGTTTCTCTTTAATGGCCATATTAAAAGTGAAGCATATGCTTAAGGCGCAAAATATAAAAAAGTTGTCAAAAGGGGGCAACATATGTGCCAGTTAGAATGATATTGGTCTAAGTCACTATCCGTTATCCGTTCTGAGATATGCAATGGTTTATGTTATATTTTCAGTTCAAAAAATGTGGATCTGATCTTCGAAACACTAGCTGCACTATTTAAATTGATTATTTCCAATCACTATTCACAAATCACAGAACAGACTTTGCCCTCTATTATCCCCCGTGTACTCTTTGCTTTATTGAAAAAATCCCCCCTTTCATTCAGTTTTATTTTTGTGGGGATTTTTTCCCAGGCGACCACAAATTATGTCCACTGTCATTTCGTTACTACTTTAAAGTCATAAATTTTATTGATTCTGTTTTTTTTTATTATTTTTTCAAATTATATCTGCATGCCCGGGGTTTTGGGTTTCAGTTTTTTTTCTCGCTTCGAATGGCAAATCATTGAGAATCATAAATTGTGTTAATTTACGCACATTGTCCGAGGAAAAATTATGACACCGCACATCCATACATTTCACTACCAATTTTTACTGCCTTCCAGTCCAGTCCATTCCCTTCCACTCCATTCATAAATAAGTGGGTATGTGAACAAAACAAAAAAATAAAAAAAAAAACTTAATCATAAAATTTTCGTTCATTGTGATGAACGATAATGTTCGAAAAATGAGATTATGCGTTTGTTTCCGCCGTCTGCATTGGGGGATTTCCATGAAAAATTTACAACACACACACACATAGACACAATTTAAGTGCACGGAAAACTCATGCTGAGGCACGTTTTCGAAATGAACGTTTCCATTCACATGCATATTTTTGGGGAATAGAGTGGAATGGAGTGGTGTGAGGTGGGTTGGTTTGGTTGCGTTCACAAATCAAATATGATTTTTTTATAAGATTTTTATGATGTGATAAAAAGAGCGGATTTACATAAAGACTGATGGACGCATGGAAATCATATATTGAAAATGTGTAGCCGCATAAGTTAAGAGAAAGAACCCTTTTTTAGGCAAGGAAAATATTGGAATTTGAAAATCTTAGACAATTTATTTTAAATATAATTTTATTTATATATAAAACCATCCGACAGGTCATTTTACTCATGAACCGGATGGTATACATGTGAAACTATGGGCAAAACTGAGAAACTGGAGTAAATTGACATTTTTAGTTTTTCATTTCTCCATTCTGTTGCATAAATTTTCAATAAATATTTTAAATACTTATACACAACCTATGGCGCCGGTAAAGGTGTCAAATTAAAGAAGAGAATACCTGTTAAAAATACTTTAAATGTCAATCTTCTATCTGTATTAGTTTAGCATTGACAAGCATTTTAAGTTCCCCCCATAAAAAAAGTAAAATATGATTAAACTAAATAAACTAAGGATGCAAATTTGAAATGGTCCTTAATACTAAACTAATAGAGATAGAAGCATACAATTGGAAGTATTTTTAGCAGATATTGTCCGCTTTAATTTGATACTTATACCGGTATCAGAGAATGCGAATAAGTATTTAAAATATTTTTTGAAAAAAGTTATACTTTGAAATAAAAGTAAAATATGAATAAATTAAGGGAGCCAATTTTGAAATGATTGTTAATGCTAAACTAATGCGGACAGAAGCATGAAATTTAAAGTATTTGTAGCAGATATTGTCATCTTTAATTTGATACTTATACCGGTAGCAGAGGATGCCAATAAGTATTTAAAATATTTTTTGAAAAAAGGTATACTGTGAAATAAAAGTGAAATTTGAATAAACTAAGGGAGCCAATTTTGAAATGGTTGTTAATGCTAAAATAATTCGAATAGAAGCATGAAATTTAAAGTATTTTTAGCAGATATTGTTCTCTTTAATTTGATACTTATATCGGCATCAGATGATTTGTATACGTATTTAAAATATTTTGTGGGAAAAAGTTATACTTTGAAATAAAAGTGAAATTTGGATAAACTAAGGGAGCCAATTTTCAAATGGTTGTTAATGCTAAACTAATGCGTATAGAAGCATGAAATTGGAAGTATTTTTAGCAGATATTGTCCTCTACAATTTGATACTTATACCGGCATCAGAGGATGTGAAAAAGTATTTAAAATATTTTGTGGAAAAAAGTTATATTGTGAAATAAAAGTGAAATATGAATAAACTAAGGGAGCCAATTTTGAAATGGTTGTTAATGCTAAACTAATGCGGTTAGAAGCAAGGAATTTCAAGTATTTTTAACAAAAATTGTGCTCTTCAATTTGATACTTATATCGGCATCAGATGATGTGAATAAGTATTTAAAACAATTTTTTGGAAGAAGATATACTTTGAAATGAAAGTGAAATATGAATAAACTAAGGGAGCCTATTTTTAAATGATTGTTAATGCTAAACTAATGCGGATAGAAGCATGAAATTTAAAGTATTTTTAGCAGATATTGTCCGCTTCAATTTGATACTTATACCGGCATCAGAGAATGCGAATAAGTATTTAAAACAATTTAAAAAAAAAATGTAATCCTTTATAAAGTAAAATATTAATAAACTGAGGGTGCAAATTTGAAATTGTTGTTAATGCTAAACTAATAGAGATAGAAGCATGAAATTGGAAGTATTTTTAGCAGATATTTCCGCTTTAATTTGATACTTATACCGGCATCAGATGATTTGTATACGTATTTAAAATATTTTGTGGGAAAAAGTTATACTTTGAAATGAAAGTAAAATTTGAATAAACTAAGGGAGCCAATTTTGAAATGGTTGTTAATGCTAAACTAATGCGGATAGAAGCATGAAATTGGAAGTATTTTCAGCAGATATTGTCCTCTTTAATTTGATACTTATACCGGTAGCAGAGGATGCCAATAAGTATTTAAAATATTTTTTGAAAAAATGTAATCCTTTATAAAGTAAAATATGAATAAACAATGATGCAAATTTGAAATTGTTGTTAATGCTAAACTAATAGAGATAGAAGCATGAAATTGGAAGTATTTTTAGCAGATATTTCCGCTTTAATTTGATACTTTGTATACGTATTTAAAATATTTTGTGGGAAAAAGTTATACTTTGAAATAAAAGTAAAATATGAATAAACTAAGGGGGAGCAAATTTTGAAATGGTTGTTAATGCTAAACTAATTCGAATATAACCATAAAATTTAAAGTATTTTTAGCAGATATTGTCATCTTTAAGTTGATACTTATACCGGCATCAGATGATTTGTATAAGTATTTAAAATATTTTTTGAAAAAAGTTATACTTTGAAATAAAAGTAAAATATGAATAAACTAAGGGAGCCAATTTTGAAATGATTGATAATAAACGATGGCTCCAACTCATTTCCTTTTGGGTGTTACAAACAAATGCCCAAAGACATAATACCCTAGTGGAGGGTATAAAAATAATATATTGATCCTGAAAGTATACTTCTCACAAATCTCTTTAAAGTATACCACATCAACAAAGGTTGTCCTTATTCTTATGAGCCATAGACGTAAATTCAATATGACTGGGGTAAGACACAATTTTGTAGATATAAAATTAAAATAAATACCTACTGAGGCTTCTTGATGTATTATCGTGTGATGGCCTAAAAGTGTGCACCCTTCAATAAAGATTTCTGCGAATTATTTCTCTAAGCATCATAAGGCTCCCCAAACATTTAGATCATTAGGCAAATATTGCTTTATTACCACGAAACCCTTAATAAATTAATATATATTTGCTTTTTTTTATTAAGTAATTCCAAAAGTAGGCTATAAATCATAATACAGATAAGCTTAATTAAGCCAACTACGTTTCAGTAATGACAGAAAGGACTATCTTGGGCATTTTATAAAGAGAAGATGATGATGCGTAAACTTCAAGGGAAATTCAAATAAATAAACACTCAAAAGCAAACCCTGATAAGTAGGCTATGAAGAAATAATACAGAATAACATTTGGTAAAATTATTATTCATATTAATGTGTGGTATATAGTTATTGCATACTTTCCGGGAGACTTATTAACAGTCTACTTCAAGGATAGATAAATTTTTACTTAATTTAATTAATATTAATTTTACTTAATATTAATTTCATTATTATGATTAACCCTGAATGTAATATGCACTGGAATTGTTATAGAAATAAAAAATAATCGGCAAGTGAGTTGTGCTTCTCATTTGTTTGAGAGAATCATTTACTGAAAGAGGCCAGATATAATGTTGAACAGTCGCTGCGAAGCCACCTGAGGAAACCTTTCACAGGATGGAAATCATGATAGTGGTAGTCTGCAGCCAAGTAATAAATGTCATCATAACATTTGTAAATAAATTTGCATTCTATAAAATATAGAAGCAAAATGGTCCTGAGCCAGAATAATATCCCAGTTCAAATCAAATAAAGGGTGATTTTTTAAGAGCTTGATAACTTTTTTTTTTAAAAAAACGCATAAAATTTGCAAAATCTCATCGGTTCTTTATTTGAAACGTTAGATTGGTCCATGACATTTACTTTTTGAAGATAATTTCATTTAAATGTTGACCGCGGCTGCGTCTTAGGTGGTCCATTCGGAAAGTCCAATTTTGGGCAACTTTTTCGAGCATTTCGGCCGGAATAGCCCGAATTTCTTCGGAAATGTTGTCTTCCAAAGCTGGAATAGTTGCTGGCTTATTTCTGTAGACTTTAGACTTGACGTAGCCCCACAAAAAATAGTCTAAAGGCGTCAAATCGCATGATCTTGGTGGCCAACTTACCGGTCCATTTCTTGAGATGAATTGTTCTCCGAAGTTTTCCCTCAAAATGGCCATAGAATCGCGAGCTGTGTGGCATGTAGCGCCATCTTGTTGAAACCACATGTCAACCAAGTTCAGTTCTTCCATTTTTGGCAACAAAAAGTTTGTTAGCATCGAACGATAGCGATCGCCATTCACCGTAACGTTGCGTCCAACAGCATCTTTGAAAAAATACGGTCCAATGATTCCACCAGCGTACAAACCACACCAAACAGTGCATTTTTCGGGATGCATGGGCAGTTCTTGAACGGCTTCTGGTTGCTCTTCACTCCAAATGCGGCAATTTTGTTTATTTACGTAGCCATTCAACCAGAAATGAGCCTCATCGCTGAACAAAATTTGTCGATAAAAAATTTCGAACCGAACACTGATTTTGGTAATAAAATTCAATGATTTGCAAGCGTTGCTCGTTAGTAAGTCTATTCATGATGAAATGTCAAAGCATACTGAGCATCTTTCTCTTTGACACCATGTCTGAAATCCCACGTGATCTGTCAAATACTAATGCATGAAAATCCTAACCTCAAAAAAATCACTCTTTACAAATAAATTTTAAAATTTCGTGGAATAAATTTCTTAAGCCTACCTCAGGGATAGCTTAATTAATAAAATTGATTTAGTATTAATTTGAATTTTATGATTAACCCTGAATGTAGTATGCTTTGGAGCTATGTTTAAAATAAATTATAAAATTTCGTGAAAAATTTCTCAAAATTATCTTTACACACATAAACATAAAGTCTAGCAAATACCTCCCCATGCCACAAATATTCTTTGCTTTTTTCGGCTTAGTGAAAATTCTACTATAAATCATAAATATAAACGGCAGAGTTATGCCAGTTCAGCTTTCCATTAAAATATTCGAGTGGAAATATAGATACAGCTGTCACTTGCTTTATTCCCAAGCAGCCTTGGAAAATGATAACACCTCATCGCCCTAAAATATGTGATAGAAATTGTTGTACAAATAAATACAGAAATCTTGTGTACACATTTCACCATAGATTAATAAGCTTTATTGTTGTCGTGATATTTCTAAATGTCTAATAAATGTCCACAGAAAAAATTGTTCTCATATTTTTTCTGTGAACATTTATTATATGAACAATGACTAAGCTTAATGTCTACCCAAAGATACATATGATATAATTTTTAAATGGTTAGAAAGTGTTATAAAAAATAAATGTCAAATCAGTTCAAGTGCCACACAATGGTCATACTTTCAAATGCTAAAATTATAGACCATTCTATTCTCTAAGTAATTGTATTAAGTCCTTTTTTATGTAATGAATATTCATCCAATTTCTTAAGTGTTCCATAAACGTTCGTTGTTCTCCGAGCCAACTTCCGCCCGTGCGTATGCTACAATTATGCAGCATGTATTAAATGAAGTATAGAGCGAGTAACTAATTACTTAGTAACTTAAATAAGCACTGACATTGATCGATGATTGTTTATGTTTCACAATTGAACTGAAATGCCTTACAAACATATGCGTATGCTTTAATCCCGAAAGTATGCCACATGTTTGGACACCAAATGTATGTTGACAGGAGAGATTGTGGTATTAGGATTACAAACACTTTCCCCCATTACTTTCTATAATTCTTGAATAAATATTTACACGAATATTGTTGTTAATTGTGATATTTCCCTCGAAATTCTGCAATTTATGTAATAAACCTAAAAGTAGGCAATAGATGATTAATGATTAACAAATATATAGCAATGGAATGAAGTCATAGAAATGGCAAAGAAATGTGAATCACAAAGGGGAGTGTGTAATCTATGGAGATTTACTGTGTTTCGAGCATCTCATCACGAAAATTAATTAAACAACTTTTTATGGAGATATTTTTTTTAAATATTTTTTAAAAAACTTTGACTATAAAAAAATTTGATGGCCCTTTTATGGAGATATTTTTATATATTTTTAAAAATATATATAAACAATTTTCCGAATTTACAATTTCTGATGTATTTTTCTTTTCTAAATTCGAAAATGATATAAAAAAATTTATGGATAAAAAAATTATGTGTTCCGGGCATCTCATCACGAAAATTAATTAAATAATATTTATGGATATATTTTCTTATATATTTTTTAAAGTACTTTAACTATACTATGTAAAAAAATTCGAAAGGCCATATATACAAGTTCTGACGTATTTTTGTTTTCTAAATTCGAAAATGATATAAAAAATTATGGATTTTTTTTTATTTTCATTTTTTTTTAATATTTTTTAAAAAACTTTGACTATGGCCCTTTTATGGACATATTTTTTAAATACTTTGACTATACTATGTAACAAAAAATTTTTTCGAAAAGCCATAAATAAAATTTCTGACTTATTTTTTTCTAAATTCGAAAATGATATAAAAAATATGAATAAAAAATTTATGAGTTTCGGGCATCTCATCTAGTATTTATGGAGATATTTTTTATATATTTATTAAAGTACTTTAACTATACTATGTAACAACAATTTTTTCGAAGGGCCATATATACAAATTCTGACGTATTTTTGTTTTCTAAATTCGAAAATGATATAAAAAAATATGAATATTTTTTTTTTTATTTCAAATTTTTACTAAAATTTCAATTTTTGTCAATTCAATTAATTTTTTTCGAAAGACCATATATTACATTTTAACATGCACATCTGACTTATTTTTGTTTTCTAAATTCAAAAATTATATAAACTTTTTATGGATATTTTTTTAATTTAAAAAAATTTTAGTTTTTTCGTTTGTATTTTTTTGGTCTGTAATCAATATTTGATTTGAACTGGGATATTGTCCTGGCTCAAGACCAGGAAAAAATTCCAATTTGTTCGCGAACATTTGTTTTTTATTTTTGAAATAAACATTTAACATAGTTCCCAATAAAATGAGAAACACAATATTTTTGTTTTTCATTTTTTTTTTGTTTTTGAAAATTTTCTTTTTTTGTTTTTCAAAAATTTTCTTGCTGGCACGAAAAAAATTGTAAAAAAATATTTTGTTTTATATTTTAATAGTTAACACTATAACGAAGAAAACAGTATAATAAAATTAAATACTATGGATAAATGTAGAAGTTATGGCCCATTTTGTAGATGCAAAAGATTCTTTTAAAAATAATGACTTTCTAAATTTGCGGTTAAGTAGCGCAAAAAAACCCTTTGTAAAGTTTCGACTAAGGTACTTTTAATATTTGTTCTATCATTTTGGAAGGATAAATATATTATAGTCACCAAAAAAATTGAGAAAAAAAATTAAAAATAGTTAAAAAAAATTGCCAAAATTATTTCTTTAATGGTTAGCATTATAAGGAAGAAAACGGAGTCTACGTGAAAAAAAACTATGGATAAATGTGGAAGTTATGGCCCTTTTTGTGGATACCAAAGTTATATAAAAAAACATTGTTTTCTAAATTTGTGGTATTTATAGTGTAAAAGATCTTTTATAAATTAATACTGTTAATATTAGAATATTTAGTATTATTTTTTATAATTTTTACTAAAATTCAAATTTTCGACGAAGGTACCTTTTAATATTTGTACACTTATTTGGGAAATAAATATAATACAAACTCAAAAAAAAAATTGAGAAAAAAATCTTTTTCACGAAATGAATTATAAAAAATAGTTAAACAATTTGAAAAATATATTTTCTTTTATTTTTTAATAGCTAACATTATAACGAAAAAAACAGTGTCTACTCGTAAAAAAACTATAGATAAATCCAGAAGTTATAGACCTCTTTGTAGATGTAGAAGATTTTCACTATTTCTTGTCATTTATTTTGGTTCAAGACCATAGGTTGTGCCGAAGTCTTCAGCAGAACCCAAAATTAGCAAAGAAGGCAAAGTGAGACCTTTATTGTTGCAGCTGAAAGTTGACTGCACAGTTTCGATGGGCGCTACACCATCTCATCAGAACTTTCGCAACGAATGTATGTCTGTAAATTGTAAATTTGTAAATTTTCGCCAGGTATCTTTAATATTTTTACTCTCACTTTGGAAATAATCATATAATATTGTCTCCAAAAAAATGAGAAAAAAAATATTTTTTTCGAAAAAAAATCTTTTTTACGAAAAAAAATCTTTTTTACGAAAAAAAAAAATCATAAAAACTAGACAAAAAATTGGCAAAAATATTTTGTTTTATTTTTTATAGCTAACATTATAACGAAGAAAACGGAATCTTCGCGTAAAAAAACTATGTATAAATGTAGAAGTTATGGCCTAAGATTTTTTTAAATTTATGTTTAAATAGCGCAAAAATCCCTTTGTAATTTTTCGCCGAAGATACCTTTAATGTTTTTAATCTCTTTTTGGAAATAAACATAATATTTTCCAAAAAAATATTCTCTTCCAAATATTCTCTTCCAAAATATTTTTTCCAAAAAGTCTTTTTTGCTGACACGAAAAAAACTATAAAAAATAGGTATAAAATCGGCAAACATTATTTTGTTTTACATTTTAATAGCTTACAATATAACGAAGAAAAAAGTATCTAATTGTAAAAAAACTATGAATAAATGTAGAAGTTATGGCCCTCTTTGTAGATGCTAAAGATTCTTATTTAAATCATGATTTTCTAAACTAGCAAAAAATAGCACAAAAATCCCTTTGTAAGATATAAGTGTAAGATATAAGTGCGGATCTGGTTATATTTTATTATAGCTGGGATCTTAACGAGGAAAATAAGACCTATCTGAGTAAAATCTATAGATAAATGTAGAAGTTATGGCTCTTCAAAAATCAATTAAATCAATTTAAACAAAAACTCCGTATTTTTTTTTTGAAAATCCCCTAAGATCCATGAGGGTCATAACTGTTATATTTATTTATAGATTTACTTCTAATGTGCCTAATTTTCGTGCATAATATCCCAGCTGTTTTAAAATAGTAGTAGAGGTTTGATATAAGCTATAAGCTATAACAGCCTCGAAGTATGCTATAAATTGTTAAAGTTTATGATATTTAACTTTGTTTATGATATTTAACTTGAAATGATAATTACTGCTAAACTAATAGCGAGATGGACATATGTGATTTAAAATATTTTTAACAGAGATTCTCTTCTTTTTTTCCATACCCATATCGCAATTGTAGGACTTGCAAAAGTACGAAAAAAATTGTTAAAACTTCAATATTCATACATCAATTTGTGCTAAATTGCTATGCTCTTAAAAGTGCGCTACAAATTGTTAAAGTTTTTGTTTGTTTTATCATATTTAATTTTTTAAGGGAGCAAAACTTGAAATGATAGTTAACGCTAAACCAGTACGGAGATGGAAATATGAGATTTAAAGTATTTTTAACCAAGATTTTCCCCTTTCATTCGATACCCATCATGACATTATAAGATTTGCAGAAGTACGCAAAAAAATTCACCAAACTTCAATATTCAAATATTCATATTTATCCATAGATCTTTTACATGTTACACGTTGCTTTCTTCGTTCTAATGTTGGATATTAAAAAATAGAACAAAATAATTGTCAGATTTATTTTAAATATTCTTCATATTTTTTTTTTGAAAAAATTATTGCTAAATTGTTATGCCCTTAAAAGTAGGCTACAAATTGTTAAAGTTTATTTTGTTTTATCACATTTAGCTTTTAACTTGAAATGATAGTTAATGCTAAACTAATAGAGAGATGGAAATATAAGGTTTAAAGTATTTTTAACCATGATTTTCCCTTTTCGTTTGCTACCCATCATGACATTGTAAGATTTGCAGAAGTACGCAAATAAATTCATCAAACTTCAATATTCAAATATTCATATTTATCTATAGATTTTTTGCATGTTACACATAGCTTTCTTCGTTCTAATGTTAGGTGTTAAAAAATAGAACAAAATATTTGTCCGATTTTTTTAGATACTCTTCATATTTTCAGATCTTTTTGAAAAAAATATATATCAATTATTGCTAAACTGCTATACCCTTAAAAGTATGCTACAAATTGTTTTTTGTTTATTTTGTTTTATCACATTTAACTTTTAATTTGAAATGATAGTTAATGCTAAACTAATAGAGAGATGGAATGATGAGATTTAAAGTATTTTTAACCAAGACTTTCCCCTTTCATTTGATACCCTTCATGACATTGTATGATTTGCAGAAGTACGAAAATAAATTCATCAAACTTAAATATTCAAGTATTCATTTTTTTCCATAGATCTTTTACATGTATACATTGCTTTCTTCATTATAATGACATTAAAAAATAAAACACAATATTATGTTACGATTTTTTATATATTTTTCATAATTTTATGCGTACCGACAATTTCTTTTTTTTTAAATCAATTTTTGCTCATTTGTTTATATTTCCAAAATTAAAAAAATCCAAAAAAAATCATTATATTTATATTTCCAAAATGAGAATGCAAATATTAAAGGTGTCTTCCACGAAAATTATAATTTTAGTAAAAAATTAAAAATTCTCCTTTGGGTAGTTATAGATCAGAAAATTAATTGGCCTATATAAGCTTTGATTTGGAGGTTGTCAGTTCTAACCAAAACAAGAAAAAAAACACAAAGTTTGGTAAACAAATGCTGTGTTTCCTGCTGTTTTGGAATGTTGTTCACCTAATTATTTTTTATTTTGTTGGAGTTTTATCCCAAAACTATGCAACACAAATATGTCCCTAAAAGTAGGCCACATAATGCAATTGAGAGTAGTTAATTTATAGACATATTGCCCTTGAATATTCTATTTATAAATGAAATATTTTTATGGATATAAACTTTTGTCTAAACTTATTAAGAAGGAAGTTGCTTTTATTTATTTTAAAATATTGATTCAATTGTTCTTTAAAACATTTCTTATAATCTAATATCTTAAGTCACCTTGAAATTGGCACACTGTGGTGCACCTTTGATTGTTGTCATCGTATAATCTAAACTCAATCATAAAGTTATGAATTATTGTTGCGACAACTTTTTCAATGTTTCGGCCCACCCCAGGGGTTGTGCTATATATTACGCACCCCAAACAATTGCCTCAAATAATAAGAAGGTAAATATGAAGTAAATTTATTGTCCTGGTAACATCAATTCAATTTTCAAGACCATTAAAATAATAAGAACGCAAAAGACTTTGTTGTTGGCAAGAAGCTAACAAATGTTAGAGCCTAAAAGTAGGCACAAGGCCACAGCAAATATCTTAAAGAAATATTTCGTGAACATGATAAATATTTATAGGAAATAATTTACGCACCAAACGTTTATCAGCAAGTTATTAATGAGTTTAAAAGCTATTTTGCTATGGCATTTTGTTGGATGGGGGCATGAGCCTATGGCACGACGATTAATCAACTTGTTGGGAGATTGTCACATAAATTTCCTAAATGTCATTGGTACAGTCTAAAAGGGAAAGATCGACATCCAACGACATGACCTTCACAGAGAAAATGCGATAAAAGCATCCCTCCTCTCCCTACCCATACCATCAAATCGATTTACACAATAGTAGGCCGAACATAATGATTAATCAATTGAATGATTTCCGTTGCTGTCACATAAATTGCCTTAATGTTGTAATTAAATTTAGGAGAAATTGCAATAAATGTCCATTAAAAAGGAATTAACAAAAAGGAAGCCTAAATGTAGGCTATGCGAAAGAAGAGAAAATGTTGAATATTTATTTTCAACGAGAAAAAATAGTAATAAAATTCTTTAATAAATAAATCAATAAATCAAATTAGAAGGGAATTAAACAACAAAAAAACAGAATAATATATGCTTCACTTAAAATTGACAATTATTTAATTATTTACAAATTCGACTTAATCCCGAAAATATGCTACAAAAATAGGATAAGGCAATTAGACAACATGAAATATGTGGTTCACTTAAAATTTACAAATTCGGTTTAATTCCGAAAATATGCTACCAAAAAAGAGAATATTTCTAAATTGTTTAAATTCATTCGCCTTTATGGCGAAAGAGATAGATTTCTGTTGTTGTTCAGATCTCAGCATATGGTCATTCGGAAGAAATGAAAAATGGAAGGACGGACAAAGGTCCTTAAATTTTCTTTCAATGTTAATATTATAGCCTCAATGACTGTTGCTTAGTGATACTAAACAAAATGACACTCCATATCACCAAATGGTGTACATGTATGATAAATGATGCTACAGCCTAAAAGTATACCACAAATAGATCACAAATCACTGCTTTAATAAATCACAGTGTACGACACATTTGTGGGAGGGCGGTTGAGGAAGACAAAGGACAGCGTTTTAAAATGCCTGCAAGCGTACTGATAACTGTTTGCTTTCTTAACGAATGAACTTTGCAGTGAGTGAGATTGCCCTCAAATATGCCAGAGACTGAAGACTACTGCTGCACATATTGATAAAGGCAACAGGGTGGTATGAATCCTTAAACAATTTTATACTCGAATAAGTTCGTATAAATCGTTTAAAGCTGATAACTAGTCGTAGTAGATGTTTGGTATAAGCTGTTATGCGCCTCAAAGTATGCTATGAATAGTCAAAGTTTATGATATTTAACTCTGTATAGGACCAACACTTGAAATGGTTGTTAATGCTAAACTAATAGAAGGTTGAAAATATGACATTTAAAGTATTTTTAGTGGAGATTTTCCTCTTTCATTTGATATCAACATCATCATTTTATGAATTGTAGAAGTACGGAAATAAAATGTTTAAACTTCAATAATCAAAAATGCATGTATAAGTTTATAATGGGGGGACACTTGAAGTGATTGTTAATGCTAAACTCATAGAGGGTTGAAAATATGAGATTTAAAGTATTTTTAGCGGAGATTTTCCTCTTTCATTTGATATCAGCACCACCATTTTATGAATTGTAGAAGTACGGAAATAAAATGTTTAAACTTCAATAATCAAAAATGCATGTATAAGTTTATAATGGGGGGACACTTGAACTGATTGTTAATGCTAAACTCATAGAGGGTTGAAAATATGAGATTTAAAGTATTTTTAGTGGAGATCTTCCCCTTTCATTTGATACTCATATCACCGTTGTATGATTTGTAAAAGTACGAAAATAAATTGTTTAAATTTCAAAATTCAAATATTCATACATAAATTTATAATGAGGGACATTTGAACTGATTGTTAATGCTAAACTTATAGAGTGGTAGAAATCTGAAATTTAAAGTATTTTTAACCGTGGTTTTCAACTTTCATTTGATATCCATATCACCATTGTATGATTTGCAGAAGTACGAAAATAAATTGTTCTAACTTCAAAATTCAAATACTCATATAAAAGTTTATAATGCGGGGACACTTCAACTGACTGTTAATGCTGAACTAGTAGAGATATGGAAATATGAGATTTAAAGTATTTTTAGCGGACATTTTAACCTTTCATTTGATACTCATATCATCGTTGTATGGTTTGTAAAAATATGAAAATAAATTGTTTAAACTTCAAAATTCAAATATTCATACATAAATTTATAATGGGGGACACTTGAACACTGATTGTTAATGCTAAGCTTATAGAGTAGAAATATGAAATTTAAAGTATTTTTAACCGTGGATTTCAACTTTAATTTCTTATCCATATCACCATTGTATGATTTCGAGAAGTACAAAAATAAATTGTTCTAACTTCAAAATTCAAATACTCATATATATAAGTTTATAATGGGGTTACACTTCAACTGACTGTTAATGCTAAACTAGTAGAGGCATGGAAATAAGAGATTTAAAGTATTTTGAGCGGAGATTTTAACCTTTCATTTGATACTCATATCATCGTTGTATGATTTGCAGAAGTACGAAAATAAATTCTATATTCAAATATTTATATTTAACTTTTTAGGGCGGAACACTTGAAATGATTATTAGTGGTAAACTAATAAAGATAGAAGTAAGAAAATTAAGTTATTTTTAAAAGAGATTCTACTCTTTCATTTGATACCCATATCACTATTTTAGGACTTGCAAAAGTACGAAAATAATTTCTTTAAACTTTTTTTAAAATACAAATTCTTTAAAAAAGGAAACTAGGTAACCAAATGAAATAAGTTGATTTTTGTTCCACGGTGTAATATATTAAAATTAGTATTGAAATTAAGCACTGATTTGTTTTTCTAGTTTTATTTACTCCTAATTGTATGCTACAGTTTTAGTTGAAATGTTCATATTTAACTGTTTGAGGGATTAACACTTCAAATGGTTGTTAATGTTGAACTAATACAGAAATGGAAATATTATATTTAAAGTATTTTTAACAGTGATTCTCCTCTTTCCTTTGATATCCATATTGTCATTGTATGACTTGCAGAAGTACGAAAATAAATTGTTTAAACTTTTATATTTATTGAAAATTAAATTTTCTTTAAAAAGAAAACCAAATGTTCACGAAATTAAAAACTGAGTAGACAATTGTATTGCCTATTTCACTAGTGTACAGTTTCACTAGTGTACAGTTGTCTATATGACAAATATTTTTTTTGGGAAAGAACTTCTCATTTTTCGGAAAAAATATTTAAAAAAACATTTTGAAAGTTTTTTTGGAAAAAATATTTTTTTGAAAGTTTTTCGGAAGAAATATTTTTGAAAGTTTCTTTATTAGAAAAAATATTTTTTGATGGTTTCTTTATTAGGAACCTAAAAAATATTTTTCCCGAAAGATATCTATTTTTCCTGGTCTCTCTCTCTAGACTCCGTCTAGGAGAGACCAGCAGTGCCATTATACTGATGAAAACATGTTCAGAATAAATATTTTTTGAAGGTTTCTAATAAAGACGCGTTTAATTTTATAAAAAAATATTTTTTAGTTTTTTCGTTTGTATTTTCATTTCCACTTGAAAACCCCTTTGACAGGGTGGAAATCATAATAGAGGTAGTCTGCAGCCAAGTAATAAATGTCACCATGCCATTTTAAATAAATTTGCATTCTATTAAATATAGATGCAAAATGGTCTTGATCCAGGACAATATCCCAGTTCAAAACAAAAAAATATTTTTTAATCTATTTAAGAAAAATCTAATCTAATTTTATTAGTTGACATTGTGTAAAAAAATCTATTTAAAAAAGTTTTTTTTTAGAAAAAAAATATATATTTCTTGAGAAAAACTAATACTTTTGGAAACAACATTTGTTAGAAAAATATTTGTTTATAGGTAACCGATAAATATTCAAGATTACCTGAAGATTTAGTTTTGTAGTTAAATTTTTTTGTAAGCATACGCTTAAAGTTTTACGTGCGTGTCTAACCTATAAGTAGGCTATACAAATTATAAATTATTAATTGGGATACTTTCGAGCAACATGACATGTTCGAAAAAATTCTCAAAATATTTTTTTGGGAAGAAGCCTAATATCACGCTGTGAATATTCAAAATTTCCCAAACATTTCTTTTTCTAGTTTAATTATTTTGTAAGCGCATGTTAAAATTTGACGTGTGTGTCTAATATAAAAATAGACTATACATTTGAGTGCCATGACATGTTCGAAGCAGCTGTTCGGTTGGCAGGCAACAAATTAAATAATAATGTTGTAATTTTTAAATTGCTCCGCCACCCCAACTCAATATTATTAGCCCTCAAAAATAGGCACTACTCTTGAAAACTTTATATAACTTGCAAAGTTGATTCAAAGTCGAGAATTCTGTCAAAAAGTTGTGACTTTTGCGCGAACCAATACCATTCTGGCGCCTAAAAGTATGCTACAAACAACGATTGTCCTAAAAGTATGATGTGAAAGATCACAAAAACCTTATGCCACTCTAAAAGCTATAATAAAGTTTAGGCTTTATCGACGAAGTTAATACGTCAAATGTCCCCAGAATTGAGCCTTAAACCATTATCCTTTGGGCTACACACAAATCATACAAATGACCGATAACATTTTCAACTTTTTCGGACCTTTTTTCTCTCTCGCATTAGAGAAAATTGTTGTTGTCCATTAGCCTTTTCGTCATTTTCCTTTGCCATTTTCCATTAGATGGTATTGGGCAATTTAGAAGTTAACCAGCAATGTCGTCTACTAAAAATACACTGTTGTATACTTTTAGGAGGCCCAACAAAAACATGTTTTGGAAATTCATATAATAATGGCAGATGGGCAGGCATTTGCTCTGAACTTTCCAATATTTTTCTCCTCTGCTCCTCACCCCTCCACTCATTTTGCCACTTTGGACAATGTTCAATTTGTTATAAATTACTGGTTATTTGCTTTTAGAAATTCCTTTTCAACCATAAAATTTGTCATTTTGTAGCGTTCCATGTACACAACAGAGCATCACGAAAAGCAACGAGCGAGAGAGATCCCTTTGACATTTTTATTGTACCTTAAAGCCATCAGGAAAATTGGAAAAAATAAATACGTTTTCAGTATACTCGCCGTGGAAGTAGTAGTATTGGTCGTACTAAGCAGCAAACAAATGTTTGTGCCACTGATTCGCCAGTAGAGGACGTGTTTGCGTGGAAGTTCCAAATACCACCCAAGTGCCGGCAACATATTTATTTTATATCCTTTTTTTGGTATTTATTTCACAGCTGATAGTTGGGTGTAGGGTGGACATTGGCTTTTCTAAGTCATCTACAGAATTCAAGTCATTTTGAAAATTTGTGTGTGTGTGTGAGTTTGCTACTTAAGGCACCAATAATGTAAACCTTTTTTATTGTCGCTCCCAGGATTAGGGATAAATTATCAATCGTTCGTTCGTTCGTTTGCTATGGACCATAAAGTAATCAAGGAGGTGCTGCGTGGGTTGGGGTCACTATGATGATTGTTGAAAAATATATGTTGAGTTTGAATTATCGGAAAGTCATTCATTCTCCAATCACAAGGTCATAAGAAGGATAAATTGGAGGGCAATTGTTGTGTATGACCTGTAATGAGTTCTGAGAGAATGACTTAATCAGCTACTTAATAGTCTCACTAGAAGGGTTTAGTCATCTATGGGTTAGGCAAGTACAATCAGCTTTTCTTCCTCATCCTCATTTAATGGCTCTATTAAACTTTGAAGGGAGAGACAGCTGGATGTGGAGACAGACGGATGGACTAAGGGTCGAATGGACAGATGAACGGAGAAATATATGGACAGATGGTTAAAAAAAAATATTTTTTCTGAAAAAGATTTACCCCCATCATTTGATACCCATCATGATATTGTATTGCTTAAACAAAATAAAATAAAATTGTTAAAAGTTCTATATTTTTAATAAAATTTCTTTTTCAAAGGTATGAAGTTGACATTTGTGGCTCGATGTTATCGATAATTATTAAAAATTACGCAAAAATTAAGGGGGGAACATTTGAAATGCTCATTAATGATGAACCATCACAGGTGGCATCATCACATTTAAAGTATTTTTAACAGAGATTCTCTTCTTTCATTTGATGATCATATTGTCATTGTAGGACTTGCAAAAGTAGAAAAATAAATTATCTAATCTTCCATGTCCTTTCACAAATTTTAATTCCTGTAAAAAGGAAACAAGATCACGAAATGAAAAACTGAGTACACAGTTGTACCGCCACCTACGGTCTTTCGTTTTACTACACTATTTTCAGTTGAAGTTGAGAAATATAACTTGAAATTGAGAAAATACAAATTGAAATTCAGAAATGCAAATTGAAATTGCGAAATTACAAATAAATTGAAAATGAGAAAAGCAAATTGAAAATAAAAAACAAATTGAAATTCAAAAATGTAATTTGAAATTGAGAAAATACAAATTGAAATTCAGAATGTAAATTGATATTGAGAAATAAACAATTAAAAATGAGAAAATACAAATTAATTTCAAATTCATTTCTGAATTTTAATCAGCATTTTTTCGATTTCAAATTTCATTTCTCAATTTCAAATTGTATTTTTTCAATTTCAATTTACATTTCTGAATTTCAATTTCTTTTTTATTTTCAATTTGCTTTTCTCATTTTCAATTTATTTGTAATTTCGCAATTTCAATTTACATTTCTGAATTTCAATTTGTATTTTCTTAATTTCTATTTAAATTTTTGATCTTCAATTTCAATTTTAATTTTTAAATTTCAATTTGCATTTCTCAATTACAATTTGTGTTTTATCAATTTCAATTGAAAAGTGTGTAGTGTAAAGTTGACTATATGACTTGTATTATTTTGCCAAAAATCTAATATTTTTTGGACAAAAATAAATATTTTTCTGGAAAAAAAACCTAATATTTTTTGAAAAAGTATTTGTGTGGAAAAAATATTTTTAATTTTCTGAAAAAAAAAATATTTTTTCCAAAAAAAGTCAAAATTTTTAATTATTTTTTATCTTAAAAATATATTTTTGATCTGTTTGAGAAAAACTAAGTGAGTTGGTGTGAAAAAATCTAATATTGCTTGAAAAGATTTAAAAAATAGTTTTTATTTCTTTAAAAAAAATATTTTTAAATTTTTTATTTTTTTTAAGAGACTTTTTTGGGAAAAAGTATTTTTTAACTGTTTTTTATCTTAATTTTCTGAAAAAAAATATTTTTTCCAAAAAAGTCTAAATTTTTAATTATTTTTTAGTCTTAAAAATATATTTTTGATCTGTTTGAGAAAAACTAAGTCGACTTTGTGTGATAAAATCTAATATTGCTTGAAAAGATTTAAAAAAATCGTTTTTATTTCTTTTTCGAAAAAAAAAATATTTTTTATTTTTTTTTAAGAAAGACTGGAAAAAATATTTTTTAACTGTTTTTTATCTTAATTTTCTGAAAAAAAAAAAAAATTTTTTTTCCAAAAAAGTCTAAATTTTTAATTATTTTTTAGTCTTAAATATATATTTTTGATCTGTTTGAGAAAAACTAAGTCGACTTTGTGTGAAAAAATCTAATATTGCTTGAAAAGATTTAAAAAATCGTTTTTATTTCTTTTTCGAAAAAAAAAAATATTTTTTATTTTTTTTAAGAAAGACTGGAAAAAATATTTTTTAACTGTTTTTTATCTTAATTTTCTGAAAAAAAAAATATTTTTTCCAAAAAAGTCTAAATTTTTAATTAATGTTTAGTCTTAAAAATATATTTTTAATCTGTTTGAGAAAAACTAAGTCGAGTTTGTGTGAAAAAATCTTATATTGCTTGAAAAGATTTAAAAAATCGTTTTTATTTCTTTTTCGAAAAAAAAATATTTTTTTAATTTTTTTAACTTTTTTGGAAAAAAATATTTTTTAACTGTTTTTATCTTAATTTTCTAAAAAGAAATATTTTTTCCAAAAAAAGTCTAAATTTTTAATTATTTTTTAATCTTAAAAATATATTTTTGATCTGTTTGAGAAAAACTAAGTCGAGTTTGTGTGAAAAAAATCTAATATTGCTTGAAAAGATTCTATTTAAAAATCGTTTTTATTTCTTTTTCGAAAAAAAATATTTTTTATTTTTTTAAGACTTTTTTGGGAAAAAATTTTTTTTAACTGTTTTTTATCTTAAAAATCTATTTAGAATTTATTTCAGAAAAATTTTACTCTAACTCTATTTTTTGTGGAAATTATCATATCATATCTATTTAAAAGCTTTCTATATTTAAAAAAATGGAAATACCCTAATATTTTTTGGAAAACATATTTTTAATTTTCTGAAAAAAAAATATTTTTTTCAAAAAAGTCTAAATTTTTAATCTTAAAAATATATTTTTGATCTGTTTGAGAAAAACTAAGTCGAGTTTGTGGAAAAAATTTAATATTGCTTGAAAAGACTTAAAAAATCGTTTTTATTTCTTTTTTGAAAAAAAAAATATTTTTTTATTTTTTTTTTAAGAAAGACTTTTTTGGAAAAAATATTTTTTAACTGTTTTTTTATCTTAATTTTCTGAAAAAAATATTTTTTCCAAAAAAGTCTAAATTTTTAATTATTTTTTAATCTTAAAAATATATTTTTGATCTGTTTGAGAAAAACTAAGTCCAGTTTGTGTGAAAAAAATCTAATATTGCTTGAAAAGATTCTATTTAAAAATCGTTTTTATTTCTTTTTCGAAAAAAAATATTTTTTAATTTTTTTAAGAGACTTTTTTGGAAAAAATTTTTTACGGTTTTTTATCTTATTTAGAATTTATTTCAGAAAAATTTTACTTTAACTCTATTTTTTGTGGAAATTATCATATATTGTGTGAAAAAATTCTATTTAAAAAGCTTTCTATATTTAAAAAAAATGAAATACCCTAATATTTTTTGGACACCTTTTTTAAAGACACCTTTAATTAAAAAATATACATTTTTAAGTTTAAATATCCAACAGTACTTTATTGTATTTAAAGAAATTTCTACTTTAACTTTATTTTTTCTTGAAAATCTAATAAAAATTCTATTAAAAAAATTGAAAAAAAACCCAATATTTATATTTTTTGAAGAAAAAGATAATTTTTTCCAAAAAGACTAAATTTTTAATTATTTTTTAATCTTAAAAATATATTTTTGATCTGTTTGAGAAAAACTAAGTCCAGTTTGTGTGAAAAAAATCTAATATTGCTTGAAAAGATTCTATTTAAAAATCGTTTTTATTTCTTTTTCGAAAAAAATATTTTTTTAATTTTTTAAGACTTTTTTGGAAAATTTTTTTTAACTCGTTTTTATCTTAAAAATCTATTTAGAATTTATTTCAGAAAAATCTACTCTAACTCTAGTTTTTGTGAAAAAAAACTAATATTTTTTAAAAAAAAACTTTTCAAAGAAAATTTTTAATTGTAACTATTTTTAATCTTAAAAATCTAAGTAGATTAAAATATTTAAGGAAAAATCTAATAGAATTTTTATTCTATTTTTTGTGGAAAAATTCAAATATTTTTTTTTGTATAAAAAAATAAATATTTTTTTTTTATAAAAAAATAAATATTTTTTTTTAAATAAATATTTTTTTTTTAAATAAATATTTTTTTTGGGCAAAACCTAATTTTTTTTGTAAAAATATTTTTTGAAGTTTTGTAAAAAACTCACGTTTAAATTTTTTAAAAAAAGTTTTTTGTTCCCAAAAAAGTTCAAATTTGTAACTATTTTTTCTAATATTTTTTTTTTTTGGAAAAACCTAATATATTTTTTGAAAACTCGAATATTTTTGAAAATCATGATAAGCAATAAAAAGTAATAAATAAATAATAAGTAAAGCCAAGTAATAAAAAAGGCGGAGGGGCAGGCAGAGATCGTCTTAGAACTTCGCAAAATGGTAGACGTTAGACAAATACATAATGCATTTCGCTGTCTTCAATTTTCCTTTGTCAAAAAAGTAGAAAAGTCTCAAATAGTCTGACAGCTCTTTTGTGCTCAACTAATAATTCCACACATATGCTAATCTTTGAGATGTTTCCGCAAGATTTCTTGAGATAGTCGCCTACCTACAGCAGTTTAATCTTGACTTTTTTGCTATGCTAATTAATTCTTCAAAAGCCGTTAAATAGCTCGCTATTCTTGTCAAACCACTTAAAGGCACAGCAGCAGTGGCAGCAGCCTCTATTCAAACCATTTCCTGTAGGCGGATACAACAAAAGCAACAACTGTCTCTCTTTAACTTGCTGTCATCATTTAATTAGAGCTGTGAGAAGATTTTAAAGAATAATTTCATTAAATTCAGTGTGACTAACCAGAACACCGCCTCCACTGTCAGTGGATTAATTAAGCATGGCGCACAATACCACCCGGCAAACTGGCTTCAAGCTCCAGCTCCACCAACACATTCCAGAGGCCACACAACAAACAACAGCACATCTCCATGAATTTAAATGGCTTAAACTTCTGCAAAGGATTATGCTGCATTCGAACAGAGTGTAAAGCCATAATGGGGGGAGGGCAGGATTGAAATCCTTGCAGATGGAGTGAATATCTCTGCAACAAGCTCTGTATGTGGGGGGGAGGGTATTTGTATGCTCGACGGCAAAGCAAACAAAACAAAAATGACAACATATGAGTCCTCTTCACCACTAAAGTCAAGTATTTTGTGCTTGACTAAGATGTTGCCAGCTCCGCCAACAACCGCCACCACCAACTCCTCCCACTCCTACTCCCGGCAATGTCCTATTCATAACTTACATAAAAGGTATGGAAGCTCATCATCAGCCCTTAATGTTGCCCAGTCAACAAACAGCAGCAGCAGCAGCTGTCGTGTGTTCTATGCAAGGGCGCTATGCTTCATGAAATGTTTACAGAGAGGAAGAGAGATGGAGAGCGAGCGAGAAAAAACAGAAGTTAATTAAAGGGAAACAATTGGAGGCATTAAGAGCTTCACAACAGACGGACAGACTTTAGAAAACATTTCATTTGAATTATAGTACAAATTAATTGGAAACAAGATTTCCAAACAAAAGACTGCTGGAGGGTACAAGTTTTTCTGTTTTCAATAGCAACCAACTTTATTGAAATATTTGTTTCAGCATCAAAGGTATTCCCTGCGTCATTGATGGTCTAGTGGTTGAGTATCCTGCTTCAGGATATTTAACAGTTTAACAGGACAATGAAAATAGGGAAAAGTTGGCGAACAAAAAAAAACTGCTTCAACCACATGAGTGGTCGTTTATCAGCGAAACTTTTGCTAGCATTTAATATTGTGCCAGAGTAACTAAGTGATAAACTGTAAAGTTCTTACGCGAACAGAGATTTGCTTGATTGAAAAATTCAGCAAAATAGCTCACACGAAAGAGACTATGTAAACAGAGATCTTGTTGGCTTAATTCATTTAAAAAATAATTGATTGTATTAAAATATCAATTGAATTATGAAATATATTAACCCATTACCGCTCTCGGTCCCCATATGAGAACGCCTGTTTAAAGCCACATATTTGACCAACAGTTTTCATTCAGGCGTTAATGGGTTAATTGAAACTGTTTACAAACTCAAAATCAATTGAAGTATTTTATTTCTCAATTGAGGTCCCATGCTCCGCTAGGAGTTAAATGGAAATGATGATGATGATTTCTCAGTTGTTTTCTGTACTGTGGTGGATTTTGTTTGCCAGTTTTGTAAGAAGTGTTCAAAAAGTATTTTTTTGCAAAATGTTTGAATATAAATTTTAAACTATGTTTATTATTGGTGGGTAAAATAAAACACAGCAATTGAAAAATATATTTTTTGAAAAAATCTTTTTTTTTAATATTTTTAATAATAAGTATTTAAAAAAATATATTCTAAATATCATTTTATTTTTTGAAAAATTATATATTTAAAAAAAGCCCATTTTAAATATTTTTAAAAATGTATTTAAAAAATATATATATATTTTAAAGAAACATTTTTAATCTTTTTTATTGAGAAAAAAATTAAAAAATATAATATTTATTTGAAAAATTGTGTATGAAAAATGTTTGAATATAAGCGATACTTTGAAACTATGTTTTTTATTGGTGGGTAAAATAAAACACAGCAATTGCAAAAATCTATTTTTTTAATAATTTTAAAAATGTGCATTTAAAAAAATATTTTTTATATATCAATTTGTTGAAAAATTATATATTTTGAAAAAAAAAATAATCTATTTTAAATATTTTTAAAAATGTGCTTTTAAAAAAATATATTAAAAACAAGTAAGGAAAGGCTAAAGTCGGGCGGGGCCGACTTTATAATACCCTACATCACTCCCTGCGTATGTACCTCGCTTTGTTTACTAAACCCGGGTATTTCATGGGAGCAATTTTATGTAGTTCATATAAATTATACAGTTACCATAAATTCATCTTTAGTCATATTTAACGAATATGGTTAATAATAATCCAATTATCCGACACACAAACATGGATCTATATATTTCTCATTCACGGTAGGTATTCATAGTTGAGAAATATCATGATCTGCAAAATTTGATGAAGATCCGATGTAAGATGTAGTTCCTAGAGCTGTAATAGATCAGAATGGGGCCCCATTTGGGTTATACCAAAGTATGGATATATGGGCATCTCCCAAAAAAGTAAGGAAAGGCTAAAGACGGACGGACTTTCTATCTCATTACAATTCAATTCGGTAAAAAAATGAAATCGGAAAGGATTTTTGTACCCTCTAAATGTATGTGTCTGACGAAAAATGTAAAATCGGAAAGGACATCTGAATGGGGGTATATTGAAACCTGAAGCGATGTGACCCGCTTTTACCATGTATGTTTATTGGTGAAGTAAAGGGTGATTTTTTAAAAGCTATAGGAAAGTTTTTCAAAAACAAAACACATAAAATTCATAAAATATTTATTTGAATCGATAGTACGGTCCATATAATTTAATGTTTGAAGATTATTTCATGCAAATGTTGATCTTGACTGCGCCTCAAATGGTCCATCCGCTTAGTCCAATTTTGGCATTTCCACGTTTTTGAGTAACAGAGGCCCAATTGCTGCGAACGGCGACGAATCGATAATTGATGGTCACCATTAACACTGGCCGATACAGCTGCGATATTTTCTTCAGTTCGCACTCTACGTAAGCGTGTTGGTGGTTTAATGTCCAACAATGTAAATTTGGTGCGAAATTTAATCACAATAGCCCGAATAGCCGCTTCAGTGGGTCGATTAAACTGACCATAAAATGGAAGCGCGCGATGAACTTTCTTAACAGAGCACGCATTTTGATAATGAAATTCAATAATTTGCAAGCGTTGTTCGTTTGTAAGACGATTCATGGTTAAATTATAGAGCAAACTGAAGATATTTGACATTGAAACAAAACACGAAACGTGCGTCAGCTGTTTAAACCGGTGTTGCCAAAAAGATAATAGCTAAAAAATCACTATTTAAAATATGTAAAGTTTGTCCAAAATCGGTTAAACATTCGGGAGCAACATTTGTATGAGGGCTAGATATAGCCCCGATCTTACCCACTTTCACCATAGGTTTTTTAGTTGGATTATAAGATGTTGTGCCAATTTTAAAGAAAAAACGGGTACAATATGTGGATTTTAGAGCGGAAAAAAGTCAAATCGGGAGCGACATTTGTATGGGGGTTATATCTAACTCTGAACCGATTATACCCACTTTCAGCATAGGTGTTTCTAGTTCGATTATAAAATGTTGTGGCAATTTTAAAGAAAAATCGGGTACAATATGTGGTTTCTAAAGCGGAAAAAGTGAAATAGGGAGCGACATTTGTATGGTGGCTATATCTAAATCTGAACCGATCTTACCCAATTTCTGCATAGGTATTTCTAGTTTGGTTATAAGGTGTTAAGCCAAATTTGAAGAAAATCGGGTACTATATGTGCTTTATAGGACGGAAAAAGTCAAATCGGGAGCGACATTTGTATGGGGACTATATTTAAATCTGCTCCGATTTCCTCCAAATTTCTTTTTTTTTTTGGTTTGATTCATTGTGTTCTTTAATAATAAATTTAATTTGAACTGGGATATTATCTGATATTTTCTTGAAAAATCTCTGCGGAGCTTTCTGAAGAAGGCGGCCATCACGGGCCAGAAATCATGATAAATTTGAAAATTCTAGTATTTATGGGAAATATTAAAAGAGTATATTATTAAAAAATCTATTTCTTTAAAAAATTAAATATTTTTTGAAAAACGTAAAATATCGAATCAATTATTATTGAATATCTAATATTAAAAACTAATATTTTTCTAAAAAAAAACTAATATTTTGGTTTATAATCTAATTTTTGTGGTAAAAATCAAATATTTTTTGGAAAAAATCTATTTTTAAATATATTTAAAAAACTAGAATACATCTGTTAAATCTGTTTTTATAACAAATCTTTTTGTCTATTAAACAATTGACAAAATTATTGTTTTTTTTATCTAATATGTTTTGAAAATTGATTATTTTCAATCTTTTTCTTTTAGTTTATTTGCTTTAAAATATATTTTAAATTTAAAAAATCTACTATTCTCTTAATCATCCAAATAATGCGTGCTATTTGAGTGCTTTCTCTGAACATTCTTTTAGATTTGTTTTTAAAACAAATCTTTCATTTCTGAAGAAGTCTATTAAAATATATTTTTTTTAAAAATTATTGTTTTTTAATCTGTTATTTTTTGAAAAAGTCTAATTTTTATTTTTTTTTTTCAATGTTTTCCTTTAATCTATTTGCTTTATTTTTTTAATTTAAAATAATTTCTGATTCATCATTATTCTAATGATCCAAACATAACATATTAGATTTTTTCAAAAAACAATATTTTTTTTTCAAAAAAAAAAATACTTTAATAGACTTTTTTTTTTTGAAAAAAATTGTTTTTTAAAAAAATCTAATATGTTTTGAAAGAACCTAATTTTCATTGGTTATTGGTTTCAATCTTTTTCTTCTAGTCTACTTGCCTTAATATTTAGTTTAAATTTAAAAAATACTGATTCTTGATGTTGTAGATTAATCTCTTAATCATTCAAGTAATGCGTGTATTTCAGTGTTCCTTCTCTCTGACTTGGGAAAAAATGTCCGATGAGACTCCCCTGTCGCACACAGCCCTTTGTTTGGCTTGTCTTCGTACATATTTCATTAAAAAACTTTTCCAATAAAGAGCACATTTTAAAAGAATTAAACAAAGAAAGAGTTAACCATCCACACCACCCCACCCCAGCCCAGTAAAAGTTTCATTGATTAAACATGCAAATCCCGAATCAACAGCACGAAACACGAAACAAACAAAAATGCTCGAGCACATTTGTCATCATTGAGTTTCGTGTAGAAATCAAATAAATAATTAAGAGTTGAAAAATACAGAAGAAGAAGAAGAAGAGGAAAAAAACGTTCTCGTTATGCTTAATTGGAGTTGTTAAAAAATAAAGCACGTTTTAAAGATTATGGCGTTGGCATGGCGTGGCATGGATGGCGGCGGCGGTAGCCATGGGAAACCCTAAGAAAACTAGGGAAGGAACACAGCGCGCCTTGTAGTTTGGAAATTGAAAACTCATAAAAAAACTCCCAAACATTTATGTGTGTATGCATGGTGGTGGTGGTGTTGGGGAGAATCATGGACAAAGAGTCATGCTCTGCCTTAGAATTGGCATTGAACTTACTTCATGGCACAAAGTGGAGACGGGAAGAGCCGTATTAATTTTAATAACTTTTTGTTTTTAAAGCCGCTTATGCTTATTACGCTCTTGAATGTTACTTTCCGTTGATGCAGGCATTCGTTTACTCGTGAAACAGGGGAAACCAGAATAAATGAAAGAAGGGAATGGAGTAAAAACCGTGAAACCGGAAACTTTGCTTCATTTTTTCGTTAAATTGTTGTAGTCGAGGAGAGAGACAGCAGAGTTCCAAGGCGAAAGAGATGAAAGGCGTTGAGTTAACCTTTTATTTTTATTTTTATTATTTTTATTTTTATTTTTATTTTTATTTTTATTTTTATTTTTATTTTTATTTTTATTTTTATTTTTATTTTTATTTTTATTTTTATTTTTATTTTTATTTTTATTTTTATTTTTATTTTTATTTTTATTTTTATTTTTATTTTTATTTTTATTTTTATTTTTATTCTTATTTTTATTTTTATTTTTATTTTTATTTTTATTTTTATTTTTATTTTTATTTTTATTTTTATTTTTATTTTTATTTTTATTTTTATTTTTATTTTTATTTTTATTTTTATTTTTATTTTTATTTTTATTTTTATTTTTATTTTTATTTTTATTTTTATTTTTATTTTTATTTTTATTTTTATTTTTATTTTTATTTTTATTTTTATTTTTATTTTTATTTTTATTTTTATTTTTATTTTTATTTTTATTTTTATTTTTATTTTTATTTTTATTTTTATTTTTATTTTTATTTTTATTTTTATTTTTATTTTTATTTTTATTTTTATTTTTATTTTTATTTTTATTTTTATTTTTATTTTTATTTTTATTTTTATTTTTATTTTTATTTTTATTTTTATTTTTATTTTTATTTTTATTTTTATTTTTATTTTTATTTTTATTTTTATTTTTATTTTTATTTTTATTTTTATTTTTATTTGTATTTGTATTTGTATTTTTATTTTTATTTTTATTTTTATTTTTATTTTTATTTTTATTTTTATTTTTATTTTTATTTTTATTTTTATTTTTATTTTTAAAAAATCCGCTTGTCTGCATACTCCTCTAAATAAATTTGACAACAAATGACGCCGTTGCCACGCAACTGTATTCGACTTCGAACTCTTTCGCAAGCAAAGGTATTCTTGTGGGAAGTAAGTAAATGAATGCATTACTACTTACACTCGTACACACATATATATTTTGTTATAAAACAAAATCGTTACTGTGTTACTTTTCTGCTGGCATTCTAAAGTAAAGTGCCTTTTGGAGTCGCGTCATGTTTAATTTACACTTGAATGCACATTTTGTCATAACTTTTTTTAGCATTGCCTTTCACCCTCGTCATAAATGGAAATGGTTGCATATAGAAAGAGGTCTGTGGAAAATGTAGCGACTGTGTGCGATCAAGAATAACATGGCCTGTGGTTCATACTTGTCTGGGTGGCAGAAATTTCCTAACGGGCACGTTTACACCACTGTCGCCGTCGCCGCCACCGTCGCCTTATGCAAAACAATCTTATTTTATTTTCTAAAGTGTCAAATGAACGGCGTTCTCTCCTTTCCTTGACAGTATATCACAGGCGCTTAATGTTAAAACAATATGACATTGTTCGTTGGCAGAACAAAAAAAATATGAAACGGAAAATACAACAAACAAAACTGTTAAAGTGCCTTCGCATACTTAAATAAAAGTTGTTGCGAAAAAAGAAAGAAGTGGGAGAGAGAAATGCTTCAGCTAGACCAACCAAACTATAAACAATCCCATTTTGTATGAGGAGTGGGGGAGAAACTTTCGAGATCAATGAACTGTGACGGACAGCAAAGACGTGAAAATCATATTCAATATTGCTGCCAGAGGATGGAGGATGGTATGACGAGGCTTAGCATTGAAATATTATGATGATGAAAACTGGGTATCCAGTGGACTTTTATATTTTCCCATAGTTCCTAGGAGTAGCATAGGGCAGTAAAAGATACATTGCAAATTTTGTTTATTTCTCTTCACGTCATTATGAGTTATCATGTCATATAATGTAAATTTTTACAGCTTTTCTATCTGTCCTTTATTTAAAATTTCTAATATTTTTCTGAAAAAGGCTAGTAATTTATTAAAAAAGTATTTGTTGGATTTTTTTTTGAAAAAAACTAAAATATATAAATAAACTTTTCTACTAATTTTTTAATTCCATTATTTATTTTTTTTTTTGAAAAAGGAAATAATTTTTTTCATAACAAATCATTCTATTTTTAAAATATATTTAATTTGTTTTTAATATTTTTGATATAAAATCTTTATTAAAGAAAATCTAATATTTTTCTAAAATATGTAAAATAAACGTTTCTAATAATGACCATGCCCATTATTATTATTTTTTTTTTTGAAAAAGGAAATCAAATTTTTATAACAAATCATTCTCTTTTTAAAATATTTTTAATTTTTTAATATTTTTTGTAATAAAGTCTTGATTTAAAAAATCTAATATTTTTCTAAAATATTTAAAATAAACGTTTCTAATAATGACCACGCTTATTATTATTTTTTTATGAAAAAGGAAATCAATTTTTTATAAAAAATCATTCTCTTGTTAAAATATTTTTAATTTTTGTAATATTTTTTGAAATAAAGTCTTGATTTAAAAAATCTAATATTTTTCTAAAATATGCAAAATAAACGTTTCTAATAATGACCATGCCCATTATTATTTTTTTTTTGAAAAAGGAAATCAATTTTTTATAACAAATCATTCTCTTTTTAAAATATTTTTAATTTTTGTAATATTTTTTGAAATAAAGTCTTGATTTAAAAAATCTAATATTTTTCTAAAATATGCAAAATAAACGTTTCTAAAATCAAGAAAATCCATTTTTTATAACAAATCATTCTTTTTTAAATATATTTTTTTATTTTTTAAATATTTTTTTTTTTATTTTTTAAATATTTTTATTATTTTTTAATACTTTTCTTAAATCTGTATATAAAAAGTCTTTATTTAAAACCAAGAAAATCCATTTTTAAATATATATTTTTTTTATTTTTTAAATATATTTTTTGTATTATTTAACATTTTTTTAAATCTGTATATAAAAAGTCTTTATTTAAAAAAATAATATTTTTGCAAATATTTTTTGGATTTTTTGAAAATCGAATTGAAAACTAAAATATATAAAATAAACGTTTCCAATAATGGCCACGTTTATTAATATTTTGAAAAAGAAAAATTAGTTTATAACAAGTCTAGTCTTCTCTTTTTTATCTATTTAAAATATATTTTTTTAAATACTTTTTTTTGAAAATTAAAAAAAAACTTTTCGAAAAATATTTAATTGATTTTTTTATTTTGAGAAATCTATTTGCTTTAGTATTTAAAGAAAAACTAAAAAAATTACGATTCAAGTTGTTTCCATATTATTCTATTAATCACCCAGTTAATGTTTGTGGAAAGAATGTCTGATAAAATACCCTACCCTTTGATTTGCTTGTTTTCATACGTAGTTCATTAAAAAAACTTTCTAATAAAGACCCCTTCCCCATCTGCCCTCCAAGCGTCCGTTCTTGTTCTTGAACTACTGTAAAGTCTTCGCTCTATCAATGTCCCTATACTTTATTCCTTCCTTTTTTCTCCTGTCTTCTCTAGCTTTCTTTCATAGTTTATATTCCGATTGTATTCACCATCTTCTCCTTTCTTCCCATGTCTCTATTATATTTTGTCGCTCGCTCCGTCCTTCCATTCTCTTGCATATTCGTCCTTGTCTTCTGTACTTGTTTTTTCTAACTCCCTTTCTTTATAGCGGTCTTCTAGGAAATCTTCTTTTGCTCTACTATCTTGGTTTTATTCCTTCTTTCTCCGTCATTCCAAGTCTTTCAGTTCATTTGATCATATTATCAACATTTTTTCTTGAAAACAATGGAGATTACGTTCTATCAAGATAATCTCTCCTTACTATGCTTCCTTCGTTCATTCTCTATCAATTCATTTATAATGCTCAGACGTTCCTAAGTTTGTCGCCTAATCTTTATTCGCAGATAGTCTTTTCTTCCTTTCTACTGTCTTGGTTTTATTCCTTCTTTCTCCGTCGTTCCAAGTCTTTCTGTTCATTTGATCATATTATCAACATTTTTTCTTGAAAACAATAGAGATTATGTTCTATCAAGAGAATCTCTCCTTACTATGTTTCCTCCGTTTATTCTCTATAAATTCATTTATAATGCTAACACGTTCCTAAATTTGTCGTCTATTCTTTATTCTCAGATCGCCATTTCTTCCTTTCTAAGACAGTCTATCTCCGCTCTTGCAAGTTCTTCTAACCATTTGTTTTCTATATTTTCTTTGTATACCTTCCTTAGTATCTCGAGATTCCTTTCTTTAAGATCTTATATATGATTACGCCATTCTTCTTCTATCCTTCCATCTATAACTTCTTCTCACGTATTCCTTTTTTTATAATTCAGTGTGTTCTTCTTTCATTCTCTTTCCTTCATTTCAAGTCTTTCCGCCTTTCTATCAGTCTCCTGATCAACTTTTCTGCACCAATTCCATCGTACGAAAGTAGATGTTTACTTCTATCTTTAAACTCCTCCCTGTCTATTCTTTCTTTTCTGATTCACTCATCTCGTCTTTCTTATTCTAGTTATAGTCCACTTCCTACCCATTTTTGTATATACTCGGATTTCTGTACTCCCACTTTTGTAGGCTTTCTTTACATCTGTTACATTTGTCTTGTTTCCCTGTCTCTTCTTTCTTTTTGGATTCACTTTTTCGATCTCTTATCATAGTTGTAGTTCAATTATCCAATAACTAGTGTCTAATGTGATAGTTCGACCGTCCTATATCTTCTGATCTTTATCGGTTTTACATTTTTTTTTCATAAACTGCTCGCCGATCATAGTTATAGTCCGTCATCAGTCTGTACCCAGATAGTCTCATTAGCTTTAGGTTCAGAACTCGTCTGGCATCAAGTCTGATTTTTGTATTCATCTATCCTTTCTACTTAGTTTCCAGTAACTAATACTTCAGTCAGTCATATACATTCCAGGTATCCAGTTGCTCCTTCGGTTCATCTGATATTTTTTGGCGTTCTGTCCCTTCGACTGAGTTTCCAATACATATTTTTTCCTTCTTTTATATCTTCTTCCTCTATCAATATCCAAATCCTCCAATATTACGTTTCATCTTCATAAACTGTCATCACTGTAATATCTCTCACTCACACATCCGACTCCAAATATTGACACTTATCACTGCTGTTTCCTTTCCCCGACATCTACTTATATCGGCATCTTTGTAATAATAATATGTTGCAACAATGTTGCTGCATGCAATTTTCTAATATGTCAACGCGTGGCAAACATGGGCCAACAGAAACCACATTTAATGGAAAACTGAAGCGCGGAGCGCATATCATGACGAGACGACGTGGCGAGTATGGTAACATGAAGCTGAACAAGAAAATTGACATTGAAATGTGAAAGGTTTGAGTTGGTACGAGTGCGAACGGCAACCAGCAAACCAAAACGAGGAAGCAAAAGTACACAGCAGCAATAATACCAAATAATTGGAATTTGATATATTTGAAGAAGAGAAAAGTAGCAGAAGAAGAAGGCGACAGACACTATGTATTTTATCTCTCGTGGCAATAGTAATACTATGATTTGAATTTTATAATTCAAGAATTATATATATTTTTCAATTTAAAAAGCATTACACAATGGGGACAAATAAGAGATATATGGACATGGAATATTGTTTAAAAAATTATTAAAATTATTTTTTTATTATATTTTTTGTTAAATAAGAAACGTGCTCGAGGCCTTTGTTTTATAGGAATCCTGAAGATGTCTTTCGACGAAAGACGAAATATTGATTAGTATCGTTTAATAAACGTTTTTTATTTTACAAAAACTATAATAGTTTCAATAAAGGTCGAATAAAAAAAACAAATACCTACTGATATTATTTATTTTATATATAAATCACGACCCTTAATCTAAAAGTAAAGAACAATAGACGATATTTTAGAAATCAAATAGAGCTAATAAATCTGAACACAAATTCAAATCTAAGTCGGCCATTCATTGATTTGTCTGTGCTAAGTTACGTTTGACTCTGGCGCCCGAGCAGGATCCTGAGCTTTTAGATGCCTGCAGGGCAGAAGGCGTTTGTAGCGATTTGTTTCATGGGAAAATAAGTCGAAGACAGTCCGCTTTATAATTAACCTGCAGTTGATCAAACTCTGCGGTCCCCCTTTTATTCTAAAGGAACGTGGCTTCTGCGAGAGCATAATAGAAATTTTTGTCGAAATTTTGTCTCGACGAGGCCGATTTTTTTGTCTTTGAAGTCATTGAGCTCAAGCACCCCCTTCTGGTACTTACCCATCATTTCTCAGTTGCTACTACCCTAATGTACCACTCTAATAATCGAAAATTAAAGCTCGCATAAAATCATGAATCATGTTTGAGCTCAATGACTTCAAAGACAAAAAAATCGGACAAAAACATCGATGTATCACACTTTAAAATCCGTTTATAAATGCAGAAGTTATATAGAAAAATGTAAAAGCGCGACCCCTACGTTCGGCATAAAAAAATAAAAAAAATTTTTTTGAAACTACCTTTCAATAATACTTCATATTCGAAGGTGTACGGCGAACTTTTTTTTTTACTTGTAACCTGGTACGCTCTAGTGCACACGTGAAAAAAATGCTAACTTATGTTGAACTACAACTCATTTATGGGCGCTAAATCATATATGGCGACCGAGTAGGAGCCTAAACTGTCCAATGCTTGAAAATCTTTAGGTCGATAGTTCTGCGAAAGGTACATAAAAGCAAAAGGTTGATTTCCAATTAATTTATTGGTGATGAAATACTTGTGGCGCCCCAGCAGGAACCTAAACTTCTAGAAGATTGTAAATCTTCCTTACGACTGTGGCTAAAATATGTTTCAGAAGACCAGAATAGGCTAATTATGTATTTCAATTCACGAGCAGAGTTCGGGATCCTGGGGTGCCTATAAACTTGGATTGCCTTAGTTAATGGATCTATCTTAAAGGTTCTTGATCTCTTCGCCTGCCTGACTATAATTTCGTCCAGTTGGTCTACAACTCATTTATTGGCGACAAGGCGCCCGAGCAGGTTCATGTTCTCTCTTGAAGATTCATGATCTCTTCGTCTGCTTGACTATAATTTCGTCCAGTTGGTCGCCTTGTGGCGCCCGAGCAGGAACCTAAACTCCTAGAGGATGGCAAATCTTCCTAACGACTGTGGCTAAAATATGTCTCGAAGAGCCTAATTATGAATTTAAATTCACGAGCAGAGCTCTGGATCCTGGGGTGCCTATAAACTTGGATTGCCTTGGATAATGCATCTCCCTTGTAGGTTCTTGATCTCTTCGCCTGCCTGACTATAATTTAATCCAATTGGTCATCTATATTGATCTACAACAAATTTATTGGCAATGAGAGTCTTCTAGAGCCCGAGCAGGAACATAAACTTCCAGAAGATTGCCAATCTTCCTTACACTGCGACTAAAATATATCGCAGCCTAATTATGAATTTAAATTCAGGAGCAGAGCTCTGGCTCCTGGATTGCCTTGGATAATGGATCTCTCTTAAAAATTCTTGATCTCTTCGTCTGTCTGACTATAATTTCTTCCAGGTGGTCATCTATGTTGATCTACAACTTGTATTTAATTTATTGGTGATGAGAGACTTGTGGCGCCCGAGCAGGAACCTAAACACCTAGAAGACTGCAAATCTTCTTACGACTGCGGTTATATTATGTCCCAGCCTAATTATGAATTTAAATTCACGAACAGAGCTCGGGATCCTGGGGTGCCTATAAACTTCAATTGCCGTCTTAATGGATCTCCCTTGAAAATTCTTGATCTCGTCGTCTGCTGACTATAATTTCTTCCACATGGTCATCTATGTTGATCTACAACTCATTTTTTGGTGATGAGAGACTTCTGGCGCCCGAGCAGGAACCTAAACTCTTAGAAAATTGCAAATCTCCCTTAGGACTACGGCTAAAATATATCTCAGAATATTAGAACAGCATAATTAGGAATTTAAATTCAGGAACAGAGCTCTGGATCTGGGGTGTGTATAAACTCAGATTGCCTTGAATAATGGATATCTCTCTGGATATTGTAACTTTATGGATCTCTTTTGAAGGTTCTTGATCTCTTCTATAATTTAATCTATAATTTAATCTATAATTTAATCCAATTGGTCATCTATATTGATCTACAACTAATTTATTGGCAATGGGAGTCTTCTAGCGCCCGAGCAGGAACCTAAACTTCTAGAAGATTGAAAATCTTCCTAACGACTGCGGCTAAATTATGTCTAGAAGAGTCTGGGGTGCCTATAAACTTGGATTGTCTTGGATAATGGATCTCTCTTGTAGATTCTTGATCTCATCGTCTGTCTGACTATAATTTCGTCCGTTTGGTCATCTATCTGTATGTTGCACAGTGGGATAGCTTCTTGCACATTTGAGTGCTAAAAATATTAGGAGTACTCGTAGAGTGATGAAACTTGGCACCGAGCATTTTCTGAACGCAATTAGGGAAACTATGAAGAGTCATCAATGTCGGCCACGCCCATCACATACCGCCCATGTTATTTAAAATGAATTTGTCATACAAAATTTTTTGTTGTGGTCCGAATGTCTTGAAATTTTGCTCAGAGTTTACAATTAATAAAATAAAAGAGCACTGAAAATGTCATTCAAATCGGCCACGCCCATCATATACCGCCCATATAAATCAAAGCAAATTTTTCATACAAAAATTTGTATTGTGGCCCGATATTCTTGAAATTTTGCACAGAGTTTACAATTGATAAAATAAAAGAACACTGAAAATTTTATCAAAATCTGCCACGCCCATCATATTCCTCCCATATAACTTAAAATGAATTTTTCATACAAAATTGTTTATAGTCCGAAAGTCTTGAAATTTTGTACAGGGTTTAAATTTAATAAAATAAAAGAGCGCTGAAAATTTCATCATAATAGGCCACGCCCATCATAAACCGCCCATGTAACTTGAAGTTAATTTTTCATTTAAAATTGTTTATTTTCGTCCGAAAGTCTTGAAATTATGCACAGGGTATACATTTAACTAAATTAAAAAGTTCTAAAAATTTCATCAAAATCGGCCACGTCCATCATATACCGCCCAACTTGAAATGAATTTTTCATACAAAATTGTTTGTTCGGTCCTTTTTTGCCAACAAAATGCCACTGTGCGTTGTTCCGACTATCTTTCTCTCTTGTCCATTTATCTTTATTTCCGTTCGGCTTTTATCAGTTTGTTTTAGCTGGCGCCCGAGCATAGTTTTATACTTTATACCGTGGCTCTCAGTAACTTTACAATCTTAATGTTCGTTCTTTCTAAAATTCTCTCTCTGTTTCCGTTCTTTATGTCTTTTATAAGTTTGTTTATACATATCAAAAGCTTTATTTTCCAATTTTTTATGCACTTTTTCAATTCAATTCATATTTGTTTATTATTGTTATTTTCTTTCCTCTTAATTGATATGTAAATTTCAAATTTTTTTATTACTTAATTACCACAAAATAAAAGTGTAAATAAAATACATACATGTCGAGCAAATGTTTCCGCTGCAGGTGGTAAAATGTATTAAATCCATTGTTGTTGGTGCTGTTGTTGTCTGCTGCAGTAAATGGTTGGTTGGTTGCGCCCAACAAAAAATAATGTCTTAGGTAGGATTGTTTTTGTTTTTTTAATATTTATGCACAATTTTCCGGAGATTTTTGTAAGTTTGTATTTTATGAAAGCACTTGAAACAGTTGTAGTTTTTTCCTGTATTTTGTTTCAATATCTCTTTTGGAAATTACATGAGTTTCAAACTTGAAATAATCAATTTCAAGTTTATTATGTTTTTATTTATGAGTCCATCAGTTTGATATACCAGAATTCTGGTGCACAAGAAGGCTATAAAGAATTATTGTTTTTAAATAAAGAATTTATAATTTTAAAAATCTCCAACAGAGGTTACAAAAAATAAATAAATAAATAATTTATAATTTTAAAAATCTCCAACAGAGGTTACAAAAAAAATAAATAGGCATCAATGGGCAAAATGAGCTTGGCCTCCTCAGGACAAAAATTCCTATATCTATAAACAAAAAGGGGCCAAGGGCAAAAAAGGGTTCTCAATTTTTTGTCATATCACCCAAAGTTATATTAACTTTTAAAATCTCAAAGCTCCACTACTTCGAACTCTCAACTCTATGAGCGCAACTACGCCGCACAGTGGTATTTTGCTGGATAAAAAGGCATTTTTCGGCAATTAATTTTCAAAAATCGATTTTCAAGACTTTCGGACTAAAAAAAAATAATTTTTGTTTGAAAAATTCGCTTTGAGTTATAAGGGCGGTATGTGAAGGGCGTGGCCGATTTTAATGAAATTTTCAGAACTTTCTAATTTTGTTAATTGTAAACTTTGGGCAAAAATTCGGGACTAACGGACCATAACGAACAATTTTGTATGAAAAAACCTCTGTGGTCTATATGGGCGGTATATGATGGGCGTGGTCGATTTTGATGAAATTTTCAGAGCTCTTTAATTTTGTTAATTGTAAACTTTGGGCAAAATTTCAAGACAATCGGACCACAATAAAAATTTTTGTATGAAAAATTCGCCTTGAGTTATATGGGCGGTATGTGATGGGCGTGACCGATTTTGATGAAATTTTCAGAACTTTTTAATTTTGTTAATTGTAAACTTTGGGCAAAATTTCGGGACAATCGGACCATAGCGAACAATTTTGTATGAAAAAATCTCCTTGGTCTATATGGGCGGTATATGATGGGCGTGGCCGATTTTGATGATATTTTCTGAGCTCTTTAATTTTGTTAATTGTAAACTTTGGGCAAAATTTCAAGACATTCGCTCCGAAACAAAAAATTTTGTTTGAAAAATTCGCCCTGAGTTATGTGGGCGGTATATGATGGGCGTGTTCGATTTTAATGAAATTTTCAGAACTTTATAATTTTGTTAATTCTAAACTCTGTGCAAAATTTCGGGACAATCGCACTGCAATCACAATTTTTGTTTGAAAAATTCGCTTTCAGTTATATGGGCGGTTTGTAAGGGCGTGGCCGATTTTGATGATATTTTCAGATATTTTTTATTTTATTAATTGTAAACTCTATGCAAAATTTCAAGACATTCGGAGCGAAACAAACAATTTTGTATGAAAAATTCGCTTTGAATTATATGGGCGGCATATGAATGGCGTGTCCGATTTTAATGAAATTTTCAGAATTTTATAATTTTGTTAATTCTAAACTCTGTGCAAAATTTCGGGACAATCGGACCACAATCACAATGTTTGTTTCAAAAATTCGCTTTGAGTTATATGGCCGGTATGTGAGGGGCGTGGCCGATTTTGATGATATTTGAAGAGATTTTTTATTTTATTAATTGTAAACTCTATGCAAAATTTCAAGACATTCGGACCAAAACAAACTATTTTGTATGAAAAAGGCGCTTTATGTAACATGGGCGGTATATGATGGGCGTGGCCGATTTGGGTGAAATTTTCAGTGCTCTTTTATTTTATCAATTGTAAACTCTGTGCAAAATTTCAAGACATTCGGACCAAAACAAACTATTTTGTATGAAAAACTTATTCTAAGTTACATGGGCGGTATCTGAGGGGCGTGGCCGATTTTAATGAAATTTTCAGTGCTCTTTTATTTTATTAATTGTAAACTCTATGCAAAATTTCGAGACAATCGGAGTCAAAAAAATAATTTTTGGTTGAAAAATTCATTCTAAGTTACATGGGCGGTATGTAAGGGGCGTGGCCGATTTTAATGAAATTTTCAGAGCTCTTTTATTTTATTAATTGTAAACTCTATGCAAAATTTCGAGACAATCGGAGTCAAAAAAATAATTTTTGTTTGAAAAATTCATTCTAAGTTACATGGGCGGTATGTGATGGGCGTGGCCGATTTTAATGCAATTTTCGGAGATATTTTATTTTATCAATTGTAAACTCTGTGCAAAATTTCAAGGCTTTCGTAACAAAAAAACAGACAATTTTATATGAAAAAATCATATTAAGTCACATGGGCGGTATGTGAGGGGCGTGGCCGATTTGGGTGAAATTTTCAGTGCTCTTTTATTTTATCAATTGTAAACTCTGTGCAAATTTTCAAGACATTCGGACCAAAAGAAAAACTTTTGTATGAAAAATTCGCTTTGAGTTATATGGGCGGTATGTGATGGGCGTGGTCGATTTTGTTGAAACTTCATATGTTTCTTAATTTCGTTCACAAAATGCTGGGTGCCAAGTTTCATCGCTCTACGAGCACTGCTTATATTTTTTGCACTCAAATGTGAATAAAGCTAACCCACTGTGCGCCGTAAAGGCTGTCCCTGATCTCTCTGGTACTTCAGAACAAGTTAATTTTTAAGTTTCTTTGCAATTTTAGCTACAATTTACTGAGATTGAGAATTTGCCTTTTATTTTTCTTGAATTTTCCTAAAAGTTCCCAACTCACTTTTTTGCCAAAAATCATTTTGAAACTCAGGGTTTTTGTCCACCCAGACCACAACATTTCCTTTCTACACATTAAAACAACACCAGTGGTCGTGTAAAACCACCCCTGTTTAACAATTCCATCTGATAAGATTTGTCGCCGTTTGCAAACACCCCATTACACAGCTTATTCGAAAAACATGTACAGACACACACACACACGTGATTGTTGTAACCAAGTGCGAAAGTAGTTGTAGTCCTGGCTGTGGTCCACTGAGTGAGATTATGAGTTATTCCCAATTAGAAGAATAGCGAACAGCGTTTTCCCAAGTTCAATGGCTTGCTAGAGCTAGAGAGCAAAATGCTTCCCCGAATGCTATTGTTTTTAGGGGTTGGGGGTAGTTTTAGGCCTCAAACTCAATGATTCTTATACGGCTTTTACGAAACGGTTCATAACTTCAATATGACTAATGTTTTTTCCCAATTCAATGTGGTTGGTTGGATGGATGGCAGGGTAGGGTAGGGGGTTAGGGTAAATAAATAAATTCTGTTTCGAAAAATGTTTTTTTCTTCTATTTTTACTTCTGGGCTTCTGATTGTGACATTGTCTGCTTTTAGAACGTGTCCTTTGTGGTGGTTGTTTTTCGTTTTTGTTTTTTTTTCGTCCTGGATAAATCATGTGTTTAAAGCCTTTAGAACATAAGACAAAAAGGGTGAGTTTTTTTGGTTGATGTTGTTGTTTATTTTGTAAAGAGGTTGTTTGGAAAACATGAACGTGTTTGTGAGTTATTCAATTAAATTGAAATGTGTCAGAGAAAAATTTCGTAAGGTTGGTTATGGTTGTGTGAAGGCAAAAAAAGTTTTGCAAAATTCAGAAAACTTAGGGGAAATTTAAAAATAAAAGTGCAAAAAAAAGACAAATCAAATATATATTTGAGGGTAATATAATGAGGTCTTGTTACCCTATCCCACACTAAAATATGGAATAGAATATATCAGAGATCATCCTTCCTTTAGCAGTTCAAATTCATATTAGACATAAACGAAGGCCTAGTGGGTCTCTATAAAGCCTCAAACAACATTTAAAGTGATCTTTACCAATTTTTACCATATATGAATACTATTAAAAATTCTACAATCATATATCTATATGTTTTTATATAATCCTCATAAAAATCAGATTATCTCCAGCCAAGAAATGATGAAATGTCTTTGATATAGGATGAAAATTTATTAAATCTTTGATTTATAAGCTTGGTTATGGTTGTGAAGGGAAAAGGATTTGGATCTATTGCAAATTTAAAACTAAAAATGCAAAAAATAAGTTGAACCTGTATTTTGCTCTCCACTGTAATATAGAATAGAAGCTATCAAAGATCATCTTCCTTTGGGAGTTTAAACTCATATTACAGATGGTCTAGATGGCTATGTGGAAACCCACAATTCAAAATGATCTTGTTTAAATTTACTACTGAAGAGTCATCCCAAGCATAGATCTATGCTTTGATATAATTCTCATAAAAATAGGTTCATCAATTTTAAATATCTCCGGCCAGGAAATGATGAAAAGTCTTGGATTTAGAATGACAAGTTAATTAGTTTAATAGTACAAAAATTCCTCACAATACATCTATGCTTTGTTATAAACGGGTCGTACAAATCGGTTCATTGATTTCAAATGTCTTCTGCCAAGAAATGATGGATTTTGGAATGTAAGTTTAATAAATCCTTGGATTCAAAACCATTTGCAAGTTTTGATATAATCTTCATAAAAAAAGGTTCATGAATTTCAAATGTCTCCCGTTGGGAGATGATGAAGTGTCTTGGATTTAGGATGGAAATTTAATAAATTTAATAATACTAAAAGTCCTCCCTATACATCTATGCTTTGATATAATTGGTTAATTACATTTAAATGTCTTGAGAATATCATGTAGTCGGTCTCGTTCTACTTTAGCCATTAAAGTAAACGAAGGAAGACCCACTAAGTCTCTTCAAAGCCACAACATTCAAAAGGATTTTACAAAGGATGAATACTATTGAGGAGCCATACCAAGCATAGATCTATGATTTGATGTAATGCTCATACAAATCAGTTTATCGTTTTTAAATGTCTCCAGCCAAGAATTGACGAAAAGTCTTGGATTTAGGATGGAAATTTAATCAATTTTATAATACTGAAAGTCCTCCCTATACTTCCATGCTTTGCTATAATCGTTTCATTGATTTCAAATGTGTTCCGTCAATAAATGATGGATTTTGGAATGGCAATTTAATAAATCCGTCAGTTCAAAACCATTTGCAAGTGTTGATAGTGATTTGGGATATCATATAGTCGGTCTCATCCCTCTTTGGTCTTTAAATTAACCCACGTTATGAGTATATTACCCATAAAGGATAGTCAACACAACATTCAAAATGATTTTTTTTTAAATTTTACCAAGGATGAATACTATTGAGGGGTCCTCCCAAACATAAATCTATGCTTTGATACAATCCTCATAAAAATAGGTTCATCGACTTCAAATGTCTCCGGTTATGAAACAACGAAATGTCTTGGATGAAAATTTAATAACACTGAAAGTCCTGCCTATACATATATGCTTTGATATAATTTGTTCATACAAATCGGTTCATTGAATTCAAATGTTTTCTGTCAGAAAATGATGGGAATGAAAATTTAATACATCGTTGTATGCCATTGCAAGTTTTGCTAGTGATTTAGGATATCATATAGTCGACCTCGTCCCACTTCCGCCATCCGTAATTTAAGATGGAATGCTTAGATTGAGGCCAGGTAGAATATCACATTAGAGAAGTCTTTACACAACTAGATACCCTCATTATCACAATTGTCTTCATTAGCCATTCAATGACTAACATGATCCCTTAAGAACTGTTCAAGAATGCTGCGCTACACATTCTACCATTTGTTTATGAAAATCTTTAAGAGAATGCCTAGGAGTTAGTGACCCACAATATGCAGTGATTCAAATTCTGAATCTGCAAAATTCGAAAATTTGATTCGAACTGCGATATTTTCCTGACTAAAGACCTTTTTGCGTTCACATTTTATAAATTTTCAAATGGCAAATTTCTGTGATCTATTACATCAGCAATTTAAAATAATGATGCTTTTTTGATACAAAAAAGTTGGTTCTGCAAGTTGGCAGACTGAATCTGCAAACTACAAAAATGTAGCTCTTATGAATCGCTCCGCGTACATGATCTGCTTTAGAGACAAACATGTTACGATTTTATAAATATTGGATCAACAAATTTTAAAGATGTTTTTAGCATATTTTCTGTTAGTTTAGCGACACAACGCATGTTATGCAAATTGGATATAAAAACTGATTTAGTTTTAGATTCTGTGTCAATTGTATCTGCAAATTCGAAAACAGTTTTGGTTTATTCACTTTTAGTTCAGGGACGCAAAATATTCTTCCCTTCACTACAAATTTTATCTGTAAATTTTAAAAACTGTTTTTGTTTATTCGGCCAATACAAATTGGATTAGCAAATGTCAAAAATGCTTTTAGTTTATCTGAAAAAAATGCATCTGTGTGGATTTCGAGTTTGAAAATTGATAATTTTTTCATTGAAAATGCACAGAAATAAGCGCAATAAACCCTTAAGAGACACACAACATTTTCGATTCTATGCTAATTGGATCTGCAAATTTTAAAATTGCTTTGGTATATCCGTCTATAGTTTTGTGGCACAAAATGCATTTCAATTCCATACAATTAGGATCTGCAAATTTCGAAATCTATTTAAATCTGTTTATCTTAATAGCTTTTGATTATTGAAATAAGGCAAGGCAAAGCCAATTTCCAAGAATCCAAGAACACAATTTTGGGATCCGCAATATAAAAACGTACTAAATTTTCAACGTCGTAAGCTAAAGGAGACTCTCGAAAACTAACAACATTGGGGGAGGATGTTATTGCTCTAATATCAGAATTGTCGTTAGATTTTTGGATTTTCAATTGCAAATTTCTCGTTTTTACAATCAAATGTGAGACCTGAAGCCATTGGACTTTAAACTACTTTTCGGTTTAATACAATTAGGATCAGCAAATTCCCAAAAAGCTGTTTAGCTTATCTTAATCGTTTTAGGGTACGATTTATTTTTTGTTTATTGAGAGAAGACTGAGAAAATGCAATAGAATTTTTGAAAATTTTATTTCAACCATTAACGCCCAGAAAAAACTGTTGTTGAAATATCTCGGATAAAATAAGTGTCCTCATATGGGGACAGAGGGCGGTAATGGGCTAATTTCCATGAAAATACAAATAACTCTGTTCTGAGATCCATAAAAGTCCGCAATAAGAAAAATACTAAATTTCAAGCGCGTAAACAAAAGGAGGCTCTCGAAAATAGAATCAGAATTGCTGTGAGATTTTTCGGATAATTTTAATTTCATAATTTGGCTTTTAAACAATATATTTATATATTCTAGAAAATCGATGTCATACTAACAAATTCAACTGAGCGGAAAGAATGCCGAAAATTGCAACATTAGCAGAGATGTTGGCGGCAGAATTAAGAGATTATATCAAAAACTGCTGGAGATTTCAAAGATATAACTGTGATACATAGAATATTACCGGAGTTATTGACTATAGAATAGAGCCATTAGAGATAATCACCTCCATACGTCTCACAATATTACCGGCAGACTTGCCATTTTCAACCTGGTCTTCTGGTATCATTGCCAGAATCTCGAAAACTGCAACTGGAAAAACGAACAAATACATTTACGTCTACTCAATAGAATAATAGAACTTGTTTGTCTTTCAAATACTACATATCTAAGATTTCAATAGCGCATTTCTCCAAATTAGGACATCACCTGCATTTACGTATACCCAAAAATTATAAAACTTGTGTCTGAAGTCTTTCAAATACCATATATCTCAGATATCAATAGTGCATTTGTCCAAATTAGAACAACCCTCCTAAGGTTGAAATGCATCAGCGACGCATGATTTCTTTGAATCGAATCTGGACGTTATCACAGCATGATGGCGAATTAGAAGAAAGAGATAAAGTTCAACAAAAATATGCAACTCCAGAAATTTGCTCCGCACATTGTTGTTGTTTAATAAGTTCGAGGAAAGAAAGCTGTTTCGTTTTGAAATCCCATCAGCCCACATCAAATGGTAATGTGAAAAGATCTGAGATATATTAGATCACAGCACTCTTCAAAACGTATATATAACACGCATACATAATTTTACACACCTCTGATGAGTTATCCCCACACATGATAAGAAATACGTGTAATGGACACTTTGGCCATACCAAAACATACATTTCATTCTTAAGAAGAAAAAACTTGGTCGAAATATCTGATATTTCAATATATTATATTCTGAATCACCTACAAATCTATCAAATCGATCACTACACAAAAACTAAGAACGACAGGTGCTTAGTTGAAGCCTATCAGGCATCAGGAACTCTGTGAATATTACAATTTTTATGTGGAAATTTTCTCTAGGAAATAAGTTTGGACATTACTAGGAACTCATGTCGAGAAACTCACTAGTTGATGTTTGGTAGAAACTAAAAATTTTCAATCTAAATTTTCTCCACAATATTTCGGTAAGAATTTATCTGGGATATTATCTGGGATCAAGACCATTTTGGTTTCCATACCGCTAAGTGGCTTGATATGGTTTGTCCCGTCCCGGACACTGCCTTATATCACGATTTCGTATCTGTGGCGACCTTCATCGCTGCTTTTCGCAGCAAAAATTCTGAGGCAGCAACTTAAATCTTTTTAGGTGTTTTTGAATCTATAACATTCTTCAAAATCTTGAAATCTTCTAAGCTATTTGTTTCTATACTTCTATAGAAAATAAATTTGATCATATGATTTTATGATAACACGTTCGCCTACAGCCTATATTGTGATTTCAAAACCTGTGGCGGCCCTCATCATCAGTGCAGTGTATATTTAGGGACAACAGCCGAACAGAAAACCCTTCAAACGGATGAGAATTACTGCTTAATTTTTGAATATCAATCAAAAATAACTACACCAAGCAACATTAAGCCCCATAATGCAATTATTTTTTAAAATTTGTCAACATTTTGACCGAGGTTTGCCAAGCATTATTTTTATTTGAATTATTTCTAATAATTGTATATTGAATCCAATTAGAATTTTCGATGGAGATTAGAAATATTATAAAAATCTTATTGGGTTTGTTTTGAGAGTAGCATTAATTTAGGATTTTGAAGCCATTTATTAGGCATAAAATGAAAATTTTGTATTGGCAAGAACTTAAAACTTTTATTAATAAAAATTTCATATTATTGAAATTTCAAAAAATATTTCATACATTTTTCTTTATTTTAACTCTTTGATGTTTGGTTGGACAAAACGGCACGGCACATATTTCTTTGTTTTGATTGTATTTATTTTGTCAATAGTTTTGCACACTATTTGTTTACACTTTTTTCGGAAATCTTCAAATTCCAAAAAACACGAAATACTTCAATATTTTTCAATATTTCTTGGTTAAAATCTTTGTTTATTTGTTTTCAAATTTTTAGGTTTTTCAATATTTTTTTTTTGTTTCAAAATATTAAAATTTTGTAATTATAATTGTTATTCTTTTTGAAAATTTTCTTCGATTTTCTGAAATCTTCAAATTCTTTTTGTAAGTATTTGGGTATTGTCACTTATTTATTTATTTATTTTGGAAACATTTCTTCGATTTTCTGTAATCTTGAAATTCTTTTTGTAAGTATTTAGTTATTGTTATATTTTTCTTTTTTTTTTTGAAAATCTATTCGATTTTAAAAATTCTCAGTATTTTTTCTTTCTTTTTTCACTTGATTTCTTTTTTGGTATTTTTATATCTTCCACACTTCTCAACTACTTCATTTTTGATATTTTTAGAATTAGAATTTTAGAATATTCTCAGTTTGTGGAAAACATCAGAGAATTTTTCATGTTTCCCATGCACACAATGTATCCGGTATTTAAGAGGAACCCGTTATGCACCATCCGAACGTTTATTTAATACTAAAACTCTATAATTTCCCATTTAAGATACAAACAGCATTAAACTGAAATTTCAAACACACACCGTGTGTGCCGCATCACACAAGCACAAGCAGAAGCACACACACGCACGCACACAAAACTTTACAACTTCCCCCGTTATAATGAAACAGAACGACAACAACGGCAACGGCCAGAAGAAGAAGTACGAGGAAACCCTGCACATGTACGCACGCCTCATGTACTTTGAGTTGGTTGGTTGGTTGTGTGTTGTTTACACTTCTCTCTCACCGTGTTGTGTGCGGCACATTGAGTTGCGTTTGTCACGACTCCCTCGCGTTGTATCACTCTGTGCTCTGTGTGAGCAAAGGTGTCATTGTATTGTGTGCAGTTGTTCCGTTGTTCGTTGCCTGATGGTGGTGGTTTAATGGGAACATCGAACATAATGTGGGTTTTCGGTGGAGAGCCAGCCACATCGAACGAGTACTGTGTGTGTGTTGAGTTCCCCCAAATGAAAGGGATATTTTTTGTTTTTTTTATTTCTTCCTCTTCTATGGGATAGAGAAGGGATTTTCTTTCTTGTTGGGATTTGAGTGGATTTTTGTTGTGTAGAGAGCATTAGAGTCAACGGGAAGATAGAGAGAGATAAATGTACTGAATGAGCAAAGAGAACATACGCACAATAGAGTAGAGTTTTTGTCAACTAAGAATTCACAACAATTGTGTGTGAAATGGGGAAATATTTCGAATAGTTGTGGAAATGAAGAGAACATCTGGGGGAACCACTTTTCTTTGTGTTGTGGAAAGTATGAACATTCACCGTAGGGCTGTTTTTCTTAATAGAAAGTTATTTTTTTACTTAAAATCAAAAATTAACGTTGTCGCCAACTACAATATAAATATTGGAGTCAAAACAAATTTTCAAAAAAAAAATATTTTGTCTTTACTTTGTGGACTTAGCCTCGATAACCATAAATTTGACTTACACTGGTTAATTATACAGGCTAAATTCAAAATGTTTAACTTAAAATAATTTTTTCACAATTTGTGTTCATTCACACTTTGATATTGTTGTTGGCCGCAATTTTAAAAAAATGTATTTTTATTTTATTTTGAGTGAAATTTTAACATTTTATTTAGATTTTTGTTATTGCAGCTTAGTTAACCAGTCTTAAAGCAAGACAGCCCTAGTATCAGTTCGTCAAGGTTAAACCGGTAAATATGCAAGAAATTGTGGACATATAATAAGGACATTACCGGAGATTTGGAAAATCGCCAAACGTTCTATGATATATCACAAAGTAGTCCCAACAAACCATGTGTTTATAAGATTTTTCTGAAGATTTTTCACTAAAAGTTTGTTACATTTTGCAAAAAAAAGAAATCGAAAAAATTCATAAAAAAAGAAGCCATCATTTCACCACTTCCACTCACTCACGCTAAAAAAGACATCTAAGGACACTACTTTAAAGTTTTGAAAAAATTACTTAATTTTTATCATTTCGAAAAAATAAAATAAATTAAATTTGTAAAAACTTTTTTTTTAGTTTTTTCGTTTGTATTTTTTTAACTTTTTTTTAAAACTCTAAAAAAATATCGCGGCTATACCATTCTACTTCAATATTTTACAAGTAATTGAAATTTTAGTATTTTCGTTTGTATTTATTTTTTTTTGGTCTGTAATCAATATTTGATTTGAACTGGGATATTTTCCTGGCTCAAGACCATTTTGCATCTATATTTAATAGAATGCAAATTTTTCTATTAAATAAAGGTGCAAAATGGTCTTGAGCCAGGACAATATCCCTCTTCAAATCGAAAATATTGATTACAGACCAAAGAAATACAAACGAAAAAACTGAAACAAGTGGTAGTTGGCACGGCAGAAGTATTGCTGGGTATAACTATACCTGCATATACACATACTTACATATGCAACTCAATGAGATGCTTGTAAGATGGCATGTGTACTTTATTACTTGGTGAGATTTTTAAAACGCAAATTCGGCAAGTGAGTTGTGCTTCTCGTTCGTTTGTGAGAATCATATCCTTATAGAGACCGGGTTTGATGTTGAAAAGTCGCTGCGAAGCCACTTGAAAAGACTTTCGACATGGTCGAAATCATGATCGTGGTAGTCTGCAGCCAAGTAATAAATGTCACCATGCCATTTGTAAATAAATTTGCATTCTATTAAATATAGATGCAAAGTGGTCTTGAGCCAAGACAATATCCCAGTTCAAATCAAGTAATTGAAATTGCCTCCAAAACAAAGTATATTTAATTAAAATCGGTTAAGTATTTCAGGAGTTACATGCGATTGAATGAACGAACACACCTTTTGAAAAAAAAATATTTTTTCACTGTTAAATTGGTCATAACTCGGAAAAAAATTCTTTTTTTTCAAAAATACGTTTACAAAATTTCTATGAGAAGAATACATACATAAACATTCAAACAATGGCAGGGATCGAGGTCAAAAATCGTACCGCTTGAAATGGTATGACTCATAAGCCTTTATTCAGCGGCGGATAATAAAAATAATACAGGGTTTTCCAACAAGAGGTGCTATTTTGGTATTCAAAGAAAATTGCAATTTTTGAGATAAATGATCGGATGTTTATTTCATAATAAAGGGGAAGGTATGCTGTTAATAATGAAAAACAACATCAGCTTAATGGCCACCACGACCACGCTTACAGGACCATATTCTTTTCATGAAATTTTCCATAACCAAATCGCAAAGTGGCTGCTCTATGTCCTCGATAGCTTCACGAATTCTATCTTTGAGGTCTTGAATCGACGCTGGGCTGTTGGCGTAGACCTTATCTTTCACGTGGCCCCAAAGGAAGAAGTCGCAAGGTGTTAAATCACAAGATCTCGGTGGCCAATTGTGATCACCTCTTCGAGAGATAACACGACCCGGAAACTTTTCCCGTAAAAGAGCAATGGTTTCGTTGCTTGTGTGGCACGTAGCGCCGTCTTGTTGAAAGTAAACGTTGTCCAGATCAATGCCATCCAAGTCCGACCATAAAAAGCATTGATCATCTCTCGATAGCGCAAGTCATTCATCGTAGCTGTTGATCCAACCTCATTTGCGAAAAAGTAAAGTCCAATGACCCCGCCGGACCATAAACCTCACCAAACAGTCACACGATGAGGATGAAGAGGCTTCTCAACAATAACTCTTGGGTTTTCCGAGCCCCAGATGCGACAATTTTGCTTGTTGACGAAGCCATCGAGGTGGAAATGGGCCGCATCAGTCAAGATGATTTTTCGATGGAATTCCGGATCATTTTCATTCATGAATTTTATTAATTTCAATGCGTTGTTGAAGCGTGTATCGTTCCATTTTTAATAATGGCGTAGTTTCTACTTGTCAAAGTAAAAGCTTCAAAAGTGACAGCTACCGAAATACCGGGTGATTCAAAATAACCGCCGGACCATAAACCTCACCAAACAGTCACACGATGAGGATGGAGAGGCTTCTCAACAATAACTCTTGGGTTTGCCGAGCCCCAGATGCGACAATTTTGCTTGTTGACGAAGCCACCGAGATGGAAATGGGGCTCATCAGTCAAGATGATTTTTCGATGGAATTCCGGATCATTTTCATTCATGAATTTTATTAATTTTTAATAATGGCGTACTTTCTACTTGTCAAATGTCAAAGAATAAAAGCTTCAAATGTGACAGCTACGTCTCTTTTTGGAGAAAGTGTCCTCCCCCTTGGTATCTGTCCTACATATTTTTTCTAAATTGTGGAATTTGTCCTCCATTAGTTACAACGAGAGACGAGACATTTTTAAACACATTAAATGCCCTTCTCTTTGCGTAGAAAATATCAGATATGATAAACAAATTTCAGATAAGGCTTCCTGAGCTTTACCGACTATCCGGAAGATATAAGTCATTGACTTAGTTCTAATTGACCACTTAATTCGTCGCCACAAAGGCCAATAGTCAACTATTTTGAAAGTTTAAAACTGTTGAATATTATATATACATTTATTTAATCGTTTCAAAATTTTTCATTCGAAATGGATTTTTTTTAAAAAGAGTTGTTACCTGCTAAGAAATTTTCCAAAAACATCGTCATTAGTTACTAACCTGCAATAATAGAGTGGAAAGAAGAATTTATTAGTTTTATGAATATGAAAGTATGGGGAAATTCAAGTATGTATAACTATTTAAATATATCATTATAGTAAGACCGCGGTTTCAGAACAATATGACCTTAAATAATTTGGAGAATAAATCTCTTTTTTTTCAACATAGTCCCATTATTAGCTCTATACATTTATTTCAGTAATATCTAGTTTCAATAGTAGTCTTTATAGTAGAACCGTTAAGCTAATGTATCTTGTTTAAGTTTCGAAAGAGAAAGTAATTCAAGGGGACCTAATGACCATCCATATTAGAGCCTCCGTCATCCATTCGCCATGACTCTTATAAATTTCACAACTGAGATCCCGTTCAAATGTATTTTTTACAGTCATAAAAGTAAAGATAATCACAGGCAGCTGGAAGAGTAGAGGATAATAATAATCCCTATATATGAGTGGCTAATTATTATTGATGGATAACAAGATGAATAATTTGATTTGCCTGGGCAGGTCAAATTTAGTTATATCCAGTTCAGGCAATCTTATAAATAATATTCAGTTCAGGAAAAATGTAGTAAAATGTAGCCGTATTAAGACTGACAGACAATAGAATTTGGGCAGGACAATATGGATGTACTGATATGCTAGATCTTTGAAAATATGTTAGATAGAGAAGGGAATCTCGCGTATTTCCACTATATTAACTAAAAGGAATCACTCTACATACGATGGACTTGGAAGGACTGAATTTTCTCTGATGGATGAACACTCAGACTAGGAGAGGAACAGAACAACTCAGATTGACATTGTGTTTGGTATATACTCCACAGAAAATCTAAAGCCGACAAATGAATACTCTCATCTGTTATGAAGACATATTAACTGAAATTTGGATATGAAGTCCTCATCATTGGAATTTTTCTTCCACATACAACTGATGCTTAATTTTTAAAGTAATATTGATTTAATAAATCTTGATTTTTTATTGAACATTGTGAAAAGAGATGGAAATGGATGGAAGAGGAGATTCCTTCAATCAATGAGGAATTATCGGATACAAAATTGTATACTCACTGAATAGGACCTATAGTTAAGAATCGGCTTTGAATGACTAATGCAGAAGAACAGAAGTTCGTTCTACTGGCCTTTTTTCGCGCTACACTAAGGACATAGACAGAACAATTAAAAGCCAAACGAATAATCTCATCTGTTTTGAAGAAATATTAACCGAAATTTGGATATGAAGTCCTCAACATTGGAATTTTTCTTCTGATGCTCAATTTTTAAAGTAATATTGATTTAATAAATCTTGATTTTTTATTGAAATTTGTGAAAAGAGATGGAAATGGATGGAAGAGGAGATTCCCTCAATCAATGAGGAATTATCAGATACAAAATTGTATACTCACTGAATGGGAGCTGCTTATTACAGAAGAAGAGAAGTTCTTTTTTCTGGCCTTTTTTCGCACTACACTAAGGACATAGATAGAACAATTAAAAGACAAATGAATAATCTCATCTGTTTTGAAGAAATATTAACTGACATCTTGATATGAAGTCCTCATCATTGGAATTTTTCTTCCACATATAAGTCAATATTTTTAAAGAAATGTTGATTTAATAAATCTTTCGTGAAAGGAGAGGAATTATCGGACACATAATTGAATGGGACCTATAGTTAAGAATCGGCGTTGAATGACTAATGCTATTTATTAGGGATGTGTAACTAGACCTTTTCGCACCACACCAAGGACATAGTAGACAGAACAATTAAAAGACAAACGAATAAGATAATCTGTTTTAAAGAAATCTAAAACTGATGAACGTAGTCCTTAGTCAACCACATATAACTGATCTTCAAATTAAAAAGAAATATTAAAAACAAATAACTTGATTTTATATTGAAATATTTACTGAAATTTGGATATGAAGTACTTATCATGGGAATTTTTCTTCCACATATGAGCGATCCTTCATTTTTAAACAAATATTGATTTTAAAAAAGCTTGATTTTGAAGAAATCTAACCAATCTAACCAACTGATGAACGAAGTTATTAGTCTACCATATAAATGGTCTTCCAATTAAAAAAAATATGTTTATTTTAAATCGAAATATTAACTTCCTTCTTTTTGGAAGAAATATTAATTTAAAATAAATCTTGATTTTAAAGAAATCTAAACACGAACTGGTGGAAGAAGTCCTTAGTCAACCACATATAACTGATCTTCAAATTAAAAAAAAATAACTTGATTTTATATTGAAATATTAACTGCAATTTGGATATGAAATACGTATCATGGGAATTTTTCTTCCACATATGAGCGATCCTTTATTTTCAAACAAATATTGATTTAAAAAAAGCTTGATTTTGAAGAAATCTTACCACGAACTGATGAACGAAGTTATTAGTCTGCCGTATATAATTGATCTTCCAATTAAAAAAAATATTTTTATTTTAAATCGAAATATTAAGTGATCCTTCTTTTTGAAAGAAATATTCATTAAAAATAAATCTTGATTTTAAATCGAAATATTAACTGGAATTTGGATATGCAACCCTTATCAATGGAAATTTTCTTCCACATATAAGTGATCCTTCATTTTTGAAGAAATATTGATTTAAAATAAATCTTTGATGAAATGATTTGAAAGAAATCTAACCATGAACTGAAGGAAGAAGCCCATAGTCTATCACATATAACTGATCTTCAAATTAAACAAATATTTAAAAAAATCTTGATTTTAAATCGAAATATTAACTGAAAATTGAATATGTATTGGAAATTTTCTTCCACATATAAGTGATCCTTCATTTTTGAAGAAATATTGATTTAAAATAAATCTTGATTTGAAACTGAAGGAAGAAGTCCTTAGTTTTCCTCATATAAGATTTTTAATGCTAATTTGCCTTTTTGCTAATTCTGGGTTCTGCTGAAGACTTCAGCACAACCTTTGGTCTTGAACCAAAATAAATAACAACACATACAACATTACCGACCAACAGTACATACAAACAACAACAATACACACGAGGTACAGTGAAGACGGGACATACCGTACAACAACAACATTTGCATTGTTGCGAGCGATGCGAGCACATGCATAACATTGAATTGGCAAAGTGAAATTTTTAGTGTGTCGACTTAGTTCGGTTGAATATTTTGTTTATCAGAGCTTCTCATTTGTCATATGTGACCGCTGGTACTAATATGAACCCTGATTTAAGTCGAAGACATACATTCGTTGCGAAAGTTCTGACGAGATGGGGTAGCGCCCATCGAAACTGCGCAGTCAACTTTTAGCTGCAACAATGAAGGTCTCGCTTTGCCTTTTTGCTAATTTTGGGTTCTGCTGAAGACTTCAGCACAACCTTTGGTCTTAAACCAAAATAAAATAAATTTGAGAAAATATTCAGTAGTTTTTTTTTTAGCATTTTCAAAAAAAAAAAGTTATTTGGCGGACCCTATATTTTCAAATTTCTGGTTTACTGGCTCGGCAGTACCTCATCCGATCAACCCAATTTTTCAGTACAGCCCAAAATTCACACCAAACAGTCACTCTTTGTGGATGCATTGGCTTCTCAATAGTCACGTGTGGGTTCTCCGAACCCCATATGCGGCAATTATGCTTATTGCCATAGCCACCGAGATGAAAATGAGCTTCATGAATTCTGAACTGAAGGCCGATCGCTTTTCGAAAATTTTCTCACTACTTTGGAAGTAAGTTTTTAATATTTCCCAATTCTTTTTTTTCGTCGCATTTTGCAAATGTCAAACATAAAACTGAAAATAAAAATAGATCTGAATGTTATTCTACATTTCAAACAAAATTACCAAAAGTAATCGCTAGTTCAAATTTTAACCCTTTATCGGACAAGAAAATATTTTGAATCAAAACGTTTATTTTTTAATAGCTACTGTTAAAATAAGAAACATACTTAAAAAAATTAAGGTTTTTGAGTCTCAAAGGCTTTATATGATGTACAGTTCGTGTCAGATATGATACAATAATCAATTTACCTAAATTTAACACTAATAGAGAAATCGTGTCAATATTTGGATTTGTAACATTGCTGTCACATGGCCCGATAAATGGTTTAATGACCCAACTATAATTGAAAAATTCTCAGTTAATTTTTATTAGAAAGCAGTAAAGATATTTTTCTAACTTCAATCAATGATTCATTTAAATTGGCTTTACAAAAAAGGCTCCTTGAAGTTTATACTTGAGCGCTTTTTGTAAAGGCCTTGGCCAGACTAAAGGCTTGCGCACACCAAACCTTACTATTGAAGATGCTGCCTTCTTCTTCAACATAAGATTTGGTAACTGATAATACACGCAACAAAAACGCACCGTCGACAATAAATAGCTTTGGTGTGCTCCAGCCTTGAAAACTTTCTTGAAATATTTTCACTACCCTAAAACCATAAAGCATTTCCGTTTGTTAAAAAAACAAGTAATAACACTTATTCATCAATATTATAAGGATTGCACTTATTTGCAATGCTAAGACTTTTTCTTTTTCCTCCAAAAATCTACTACTTTTCTTGTTAACATTGACAAACAACGACCCTTAAATGCAAACTATTAATCTTTCCTAGCCCACACACACACGTATACACCTAGTCATGTGTAGAGAATCCTGCTACTTTCCAAGATCTGCACCAGTTGTCACTTTTGTGTCTGCTTCATTTTCGTTTTTAAACTTCATTCCTTATTTTATTGTCAATTTTTTATTATTGGTCTGTATTGAAGCCAGACGCCTAGACTGGATGGCAGCCAATTGTCTGAATGGGTTTATGTAGTGGCATCTTCGCGGCTTCAGCGGTAGCTACAGCGCTACAGCGTCATCATCATCATCATCACCACCATCATCCATATTCTTCTCGTTCTCCTTTTGGCACATCCACATTATCATCATCATTGTCGTCATTATTTCTTTTTTGTTGTTTATTATGACATGGCGTCCGTCTCACATGCGAATATGTAATCATTACTCATGCATAGTCTTCATACGTTTTTGTTTAAAATGGCAAAAGCACTAGAATTACTCAAGTAATTATTTAGTCATGATTTGTTGCTGGTTTAAAAGTTTGAATGAAAAAAATCTGAAAGATCTTTTTAAAATCAAAATTTTTGAAATCAATATTTCCTTAAAAAAATGAAGGATCTGTTACGTGCTAGACTAAGGAAATCGATCATCAGTTCATGGTTAGATTTCTTTAAAATCAAGATTTTTTAAATCAAAATTTCCTTAAAAAATGAAGGATCACTTATAAAGGGTCCGCCATCTAACGTTTTTTTTTTCAACTATTCAACCGTTGGACTATTATTTGTGGGGTGCCCGAGGTAGCCATTTGAATGAAATTATTTTCCATTATTAACCGGAAGGATTGTACTTTCAAATAAAAAAAGAAATTTGAGAAAATATTCAGTCGTTTTTTATAGCATTTTCAAAAAAAAAAGTTATTTGGTGGACCCTATATATGAGCCATTTTAAATTTGATCTACCGATTACTTTGACTTTGAAAGGTAGAATAACATTAATTTTTATTTTCAGGTTTATGTTTGGCATTTGCAAAATGGGACACACTAACGCTCGAACAAAATTTGGAAATATTAAAAACTTACTTCCAAACTTCCTTCAGTTCAGCCTTCATGCAGCTCATTTTCATCTCGTTGGCTATGTCAATAAGCAAAATTGCCGCATACAGGGTTCAGAGAATCCACACGTGACTATTGAGAAACCAATGCATCCACAACGAGTCATAGTTTGGTGTGTGGATTGTGGGCTGTACTGAAAAATTGGTTTGATCGGATGATCGGTACTGCCGAGCCAGTCGTGGTGGTCACATGAATGAGGATATGTTCCATTTTGAAATGACAAAGTTCAACCTTTCCAATAACACCAGAAATTGGAAAAAAATAATCACTACTTCTTTTATGGCCGATTCTAATTTAAAATTTTTAATAAGTACTCTCAATAGGTACTCTATTCAATCTCCCGATATCGTTGAACTTTATTAAAATATTTTTTTTTTTTAGTTTTTCCGTTTGCATTTTTTTTTGTCTGTAATCAATATTTGATTTGAACTGGGATATTGTCCTGGCTCAAGACCATTTTGCATCTATATTTAATAGAATGCAAATTTATTAACAAATGGCATGGTGACATTTATTACTTGGCTGCAGACTACCACGATCATGATTTCGACCATGTCAAAAGTCTTTTCAAGTGGCTTCGCAGCGACTTTTCAACATCAAACCCGGCCTCTATAAGGAGATGCTTCTCACAAACGAACGAGAAGCACAACTCACTTGTCGAATTTGCAAGCTGCATATACACATACCTGCATATACACATACTTACATATGCAACTCAATGAGATGCTTGTAAGATGGCATGTGTGCTTTATTACTTGGTGCGATTTTTTAAACGCAAATTCGGCAAGTGAGTTGTGCTTCTCGTTCGTTTGTTGATGATGAAAAGTCGCTGCGAAGCCACTTGAAAAGACTTTTGACATGGTCGAAATCATGATCGTGGTAGTCTGCAGCCAAGAAATAAATGTCACCATGCCATTTGTAAATAAATTTGCGTTCTATTAAATATAGAAGCAAAATGGTCTTGAGCCAGGACAATATCCCAGTTCAAATCAAATAAAAAATATTTTTTTAAATGAAATTTAGCTCCTAATTAACCCTAATAAGAAAAAATAAAATTTAATTTTCTCAAAAAAAAAATGACAACTGCTGAAAAAGTGTCTACTTTTCAGCACTTCAAAAAAAATTTGGCATTTTCTGCTCAGTTTTTAGGAGAATGTTCCTAAACCACTATATGAAATTTAATTTTTTAATTTTTTTTTGACAAGTGCTGAAAAAGTGCCTACTTTTCAGCATTACAAAAAAATTTGGCATAATCTGCTCAGTTTTTAGGAGAATGTTCCTAAACCACTGTTTTTAGGTGAAAATGAAATTTAATTAAAAAAATGACAAATGCTGAAAAAGTGTCTACTTCTCAGCACTACAAAAAATTTGGCATTGTTTCCTGTTTTTTTAGGAGAATGATCATAAACCACTATTTCTAGGTGATAGTGAAATTTAATTTTCAAAAAATTAGAAGTGCTGAAAAAGTGCCTACTTTTCTGCACTACAAAAAATTGGCATTGTTTCCCGAGTTTTTAGGAAAATGTTTCTAAACCACTGTTTCTATGTGAAAGTGAAATTTAATTTTCAAAAAAATGACAAGCGCTGAAAAAGTGCCTACTTCTCAGCACTACAAAAAATTTGCCATTGTTTGCTCAGTTAAGAGAATGTTCCTAAACCACATTTTCTATGTGAAAGCGAAATTCAATTTTGCAAAAGTGACAAGTGCTGAAAAAGTGCCTACTTTTCAGCACTACAAAGAAATTTGACATTGTTTGCTCAGTTTTTATTTCTAAGTGAAATTCGCAAAATTTGTAGCCATCATGTAAGCGGATGTTATCGGGCATATATAACAAAAATTAAAATACAATTGGTAAAAATACCTTTCAGGAATATTTTAATTTTAGTAAAAATTAAAAAAATATCCATAAAAAAATTGTTGCCATTGTTTAACTATTTTTTTGTTGCAGTGTCATTTTGACTTAGACCTCCTCTCCTCCCAAAAAAAAAAAACAGAAAGGATGTGCAAAAATGTACCCAACAAAATCTACAAATCATTCATTGTAAATGGTGAATAAACAAAATGATATATATGGGGGCATACCACGATAAATCGGTCAGTTTATAAAATATATTTTTGATTTTTTTTCAATATTTTTCCTGAAAAGTACTTAAAGGCAAATATTTTGCAAAAAGAATATCCAATTCGTAGCATTATTGAAGAAGTTATGAGCAGCGATTTTTTTTGATTTAATGATTTTTTAAAAAAAGTTGTGTCCTTTTAACGAGTGATCAGAAAAACTATTATTAAAAAATTTGAAATGTGATTTTTTGATATTCGGCCTATATTTTTAATTTATTATTTAAATATTGAAAAATTCAATATTGGCCTCGAACTTGAATTTTTCAATATTTAAATAATAAATTATTAAAAAAAATATTAAGATATGCTTTTGAATGGCTACAAAAAACTATAAAAAAATGGATGAAATTTAAAATTATGGTTTTTTAACTTTCTCACTTGTCGTGGAGTGCCCCATATGTATCAGTATACGTGTATATATGCATATGTGTATGAATTTCATATATATGTTTGTATTTGCTAGAACTGTTTCTGATGTTGTTGTTGTTGTTGCCTTAAGACATTTTATTTATGTTAGTTAGACAGTTAAAGTAAATAATATAAATTAAATATTAAGACGCTTTATAAATGTTGTTGCATGTAGAGTATATAAATATGTATACATGTGTACATTAGAGCGTACCAGGTTACAAGTAAAAAAAAAAGTTCGCCGTACACCTTCGAATATGAAGTATTATTGAAAGGTAGTTTCAAAATTTTTTTTTTATTTTTTTTATGCCGAACGTAGGGGTCGCGCTTTTACATTTTTCTATATAACTTCTGCATTTATAAACGGATTTTAAAGTGTGATACATCGATGTTTTTGTCTCGACGAGGCCGATTTTTTGTCTTTGAAGTCATTGAGCTCAAGCTTGATTCATGATTTTATGCGAGCTTTAATTTTCTGATATTAGAGTGGTACATTAGGGTAGTAGCAACTGAGATATGATGGGTAAGTACCAGAAGGGGGTGCTTGAGCTCAATGACTTCAAAGACAAAAAAATCGGCCTCGTCGAGACAAAAACATCGATGTATCACACTTTAAAATCCGTTTATAAATGCAGAAGTTATATAGAAAAATGTAAAAGCGCGACCCCTACGTTCGGCATAAAAAATTAAAAATTTTTTTTTGAAACTACCTTTCAATAATACTTCATATTCGAAGGTGTACGGCGAACTTTTTTTTTTTTGAGGTACTCCCTAGTGTACATATACATATCTATATGTGGTATGGTATAAACAAATACAAATACCCGCTCATGTATATAAATTCACACGCACTTCCGCCTCAACTACTGGGTATTATTTAGAAAATGACGAGGATGGTTGCAGAAGTTTTTCAAACTAAAAAAATGAGGAAAAAATAAAAATCTGCATAAAATTAAAAAATCAAAGAATATTGAGGACTAAACAATTTTAGAATAAGTTTCGGATCACAGATTGAAGATATAGGGTGGGCCATATAACATTTTAAATTAGAATCGTCTATAAAAAAGAGCTGAAAAAAACATATATACTTTGTTGAAAAAAAAAACATGTTCTGTAAAAAGTGATAGAATGTTTTGAAGATAAGAGATCCTATTATAAGATAAAGCAAAATATTCTCTTACTCATTTTTAAATCATTTTTCGCGCTAAAATATTTTTCCATTTTTTCTTTCTTTTTATCAGATTTTTTCGTGACAGTCAAAAAATATTTTTTTTTTCGAAAAATTCTATTCCATTCTTAGGAGACTGTTCCTAAACCACTGTTTCTATGTGAAAGTGAAATTCGCAACATTCGTGACCATCATAATTACCTTCAATTTGACATATAAACTGATATAATCGGGCTTATAAAGAGTGATTTTTTTGAGGTTAGGATTTTCATGCATTAGTATTTGACAGATCACGTGGGATTTCAGACATGGTGTCAAAGAGAAAGATGCTCAGTATGCTTTGACATTTCATCATGAATAGACTTACTAACGAGCAACGCTTGCAAATCATTGAATTTTATTATCAAAATGCGTGCTCTGTTAAGAAAGTTCAGAAAGAAAGAAATTGTGTTCAGCGACGAAGCTCATTTTTGGCTCAATGGGTACGTAAATAGGCAGAATTGTCGATTTTGGAGTGAATATCAGCCAGAAGCATTGCAAGAGCTACCAATGCATCCAGAAAAAGTCACAGTTTGGTGCGGTTTATGGGCTGGTGGCATCATTGGACCGTACTTCTTCAAAGATGATGCGAATCGTAACGTAACTGTGAATGGTGAGCGCTACCGTGAGATGATATCCAACTTTTTTTTGCCCAAAATGGAAGAACTGAACTTGGTTGACATGTGGTTTCAACAAGATGGCGTTACATGCCACACAGCTCGCGATTCTATGGCCATTTTGAGGGAAAACTTCGGAGAACAATTCATCTCAAGAAATGGACCGGTAAGTTGGCCACCAAGATCATGCGATTTGACGCCTTTAGACTATTTTTTGTGGGGCTACGTCAAGTCTAAAGTCTACAGAAATAAGCCAGCAACTATTCCAGCTTTGGAAGACAACATTTCCGAAGAAATTCGGGCTATTCCGGCCGAAATGCTCGAAAAAGTTGCCCAAAATTGGACTTTCCGAATGGACCACCTAAGACACAGCCGCGGTCAACATTTAAATGAAATTATCTTCAAAAAGTAAATGTCATGGACCAATCTAACGTTTCAAATAAAGAACCGATGAGATTTTGCAAATTTTATGCGTTTTTTTTTAAAAAAAAGTTATCAAGCTCTTAAAAAATTACCCTTTATTTCCAAAATGAAAGTACAAATATTGAAGATACCTTCGACGAAAATAGGAATTGTAATAAAAATTAAAAAAAATATCCATATGCATATTAATTTTAGGACTCAGTATGCCTCCAAGCAAAACAATGTTATCAAAAAAAAAATCTGGTTTGATTTTATGGCTCAAAAATATTTGTTGGTTCTCGGCCACAAAATTTGTATTTATTTTTGTTTTATTGCTGACAATTTCCCTCGCATCCCTCGTTTGCACCAGTGCAACTTCCTGCGAGAGCGTGTGTGTTCTTCAGCTGTGTGTCCGAGGGTAGGGGGTGGCGGTGCCTGTGTCAAACCAAACATGACAAATGATAATGCCATTTCAGCAACAGTGTACTTTTTTCGAGCTTCTTTTGAAAAATTATATTCCTTTGGATAGCTAGCGTGCGTCTCTGTATGAGCGTGCATCCAACCGTCTGCCCTCATGTGGAAAACAAAACAAAGTTTTTGGTCCTTTTTGGTGCAAAGTTTAAGGTTTTCTTGTCCAACTTGTTTTGGGGTTGGCAACTCAACAACAGAAAAGAAAGAAACAAAAGAAATTTCTACCGAAAATGTATTATTTATCCTTTGTAATATTAGAATGTGTGTGAAGGAGGCCATGTTGGAGATGAGCAAGTTTTTGTTGTCGGCATGATTCATAAGTCAATTCCAGGGTGCTGACGCCTAAAAGTATGCAAGACGGAAGCAAGCTGGAAGTAATCAATTAAAGTACATCATGAATCACATGAATTACTTGCAGAAAAGTTTCTTTTTGATGCATTCCTCACATTAACTAAAGTTTTGCGAAACGGAAAGAGAAATTAAATGGATTTGGTGGTATCAATTTGTTCGCGAGCCCGAAAGGTATGCAACGGATTTTGACAATAACACATTTATATAAAAAAAACTCCTGAATGTAGGCAAGCCACACTTGGGAACGTTTTTTTAAAGAAATGGTCGTGTAGTCAAGAACTCAAATATTGAAGTTTCCAACAATTCAAGTATTCAGATACTCAGCAAAAAATAATTGTTTGTCTAGGGATAAATTTTGCTAATTCCATTTCTGCAGCATTTTATTGAAAAAATTTCCGAGGAAAATAAATTTACTGGATTTGATGGTAATTGATGTGGTGCCCAAGAGTATGCTGTGCTTTTGACAAAACCTTAATTGTAGGCAACATATTTATGCAAAAACCGCCTCAATATAGGTAACATTTGGGAGAAAGTATTTTAAAGGAAAAACATTTTAGGACTCAAATATAAAAAAAGGAAAGTTATTCAAGTATTCAAATATCACTATGCAACAAAAAATTTGCCGAAGGGCTATGTATAAGATTTTCTGATTTATTTTGGCTTTCTAAACTCTAAAAATATATTAAAAGAAATTTATGGATAATTATTTTATTTGCGATTTTTTAAACGCAAATTCGGCAAGTGAGTTGTGCTTCTCGTTCGTTTGTGAGAATCATCTCCTTATAGAGGCCGGGTTTGATGTTGAAAAGTCGCTGCGAAGCCACTTGAAAAGACTTTTGACATGGTCGAAATTATGATCGTGGTAGTCTGCAGCCAAGTAATAAATGTCACCATGCCATTTGTAAATAAATTTGCATTCTATTAAATATGGAAGCAAAATCGTCTTGAGCCAGGACTATATCCCAGGTCAAATCAAATTATTTTAAATTTTTAATAAAAATTCGAATTTTCCCCGAAGGTACGTACCTTTAAGATTTGTACTCTCATTTTGAAATTTATTTTTTTTTTATATTTTTTTCTGATATATTTTGGCTATATAAACCATAAAACGACATTAAAAAAATTATGGATATTTTTTTGCTAAAATTCCAATTTTCTTTGTAAGTACCTTTAAGAGTTGTATTTTCATTTTGGAATTTATGCAAGAAAAATTTTGTCGAAGGCCTATGTATAACATTTTCTGACATATTTTGGCTTTCTAAACTCTAAAACGATATTAAAAAAATTTTATGGATATTTTTGTTTTTATTTTTTTTACTAAAATTCCAATTTTCTTTGAAAGTACCTCATTTTGGAATTTATGCTACAAACATTTTGGGCCTATGTATAACATTTTCTGACATATTTTGGATACCTAACTCTAAAACGATACAAAAAGAATTATATATAATTTTATTTTAAATTATTTACTAAAATTCCAATTTTTGTCGAAGGTACCTTTAAGATTTGTACTCTCATTTTGGAAATTTACATCAGTTAAAGGTAATTATGAGGGCTGCAAATGTGGAGATTTCCGCTTTCACTTAAAACAGAGGTTTATTAACAGTCTTTAAATCTAATCTTTTAATTTTATTCTTTTTTTTGCTGTCACGAAAAATCATCCTAAAAAATAGAAAAAAATTGGTAAAAAATATTTTGTTTTATTTTTTAATAGCTAACATTCTTACGTAGAAAACAATGTCTACAGGCCAAAGATCTATGCATAAATGTGGAATTTATGACAGTCTTTAAAGAAGCATAAGAACTTTTTAAATATTTTTTATTTATTTTTCACAAATAGTGCGACAAAACACCTTTAAAAATTAGGTAAAATAATATTTATTATTTTTTTTTTTGTAATATCTGACATCTTAACGACGAAAAAGAGGCCTAGTTGGAGAAAATCTGTGGCTTTAATAACTAACATTTTTACGCAGAAAACAATGTCTACAGGCCAAAGATCTATTCATAAATGTGGAATTTATGACAGTCTTTATAGAAGCATAAGAACTTTTTAAACATTTTTTTTTATTTTTTTTTTTCATTAATAGTGCGACAAAATACTTTTACAAATTAGGTAAAATAATATTTGTTATTATTTTTTTTTTGTAATACCTGACATCTAAACGAAGAAAACAAGGCGTAGTTGGAGAAAATCTGTGGATAAATGTTGAAGTTATGGACCTTTTTGTCAATCAGCCAATTTGAGAATAACTTTCGGATCACAGATTGAGGATATATAACAATTCCTAGCATGCTATACATTCTTCTCACCAACAAAATGGATTTCAGTGCATGAAAACTATGTGAAGCATGTCAAGCCTTGCAGAAGAAAATCTATAGTTATATGTAGAAGTTATGGTTCCTCTAGTAGAAGTACATGTCGTCTTCATGTATGACTAAATCAATTCAAAACTAAAACCATCTAACTTCTTCATGTATTCATTTATTTACTTAAAATAGGCCTTGTTTTTCTCGTTAAGAGTCCACCTATTATAAAATACTGTATATAAGTTAAAATGTTAGCTTTTAAAAATAAAACAAAATAATTTTTCTCTTTTTTTCTGATTTTTTGCGCCAGAAAAAAGATCGTATATCTTGTATATATTATTATATATAATGAAAAATTATCATTTATACATTTTTTTGTTTTCTTCGTTAGAATGTTAGCTTTTAAAAAAGCAAAACAATATAATTTTTCTATTTTTTTATTTTTGTTTGTGACAGCAAAAAAATTAATAAAATAATGAAAAAATTATCATTTTGACTATTAAAAAATAAAACAAAATAATTTTTCCATTTTTTTCCAGATATTTTTTTGGGCCAGAAAAAAAGATTTTTTTTGAAAAAAATCTTATACCTTATGTTAATAAAATAATGAACAAATTATCATTTTTATAATTTTCCATTGAAAATCTGTCTTATATTGCAAAAAAAAAAAATAAATAAATAAAAAAAATTTTTAGAAAATAGAACCCAAAAAAATAAAATTTTTAAAAATGGATTAATATAATCATTTCGTAAGAAAAAAAGATTTTTTTGAAAAGAAATCTTATACCTTGTGTTAATAAAATAATGAAGAAATTATCATTTTGACAATTTGACATTGAAAATCTGTCTGATTTTGCAAAAAAAAAAAAAAAAAAAAACAAAATAAAATTTTTTTTTTAGAAAATAGAACCCATCACTTCACCACTTCCAAACTCACACAGTCAAGTCACTAAAAATACATCTAAGGACACTACTTTAAAATTAAAAAAATTTAAAGTAATCATTTCGTAAATAAAAAGAAAAAAAAATAACCCGACCATACCGTAACAGATTACTGTTTTAGATTTAATTGAAATAACCTTCAAAACAAGCAGATTAAAATCGGTCAAGTGTTTCAGGGGATTATAGGGGATTGAATGAACACACATTTTAGGAAAAGTCTTATTTTTTCTCTATTATATTGGTCATAACTCGTGACCCCCAAAACTACGTATACAATATGTCAAAAATCGTACTTCGCAACCTGGAATGACTCATACATTAAAGAATTCAAACACTGATATTTTCAAATGTTCAGCAAAGAAACGACAGCCCTTTAACGACAAATTTCCCAGAAAAATAAATTGATTTAATCGTATTAAACTATTTTAAATAAAACAAAATTACAAGAACTTTTCAACAAGGGATAGTTTTTCATATGTCCATTACTGCAGTCTTTTAGCGACTACTTCGAAAAAATATAAAAAAAGATCCTAGAGAATAGAAATTAAATGATTGATATATCATATCATATCAATTTATAGAGCCCGAAGGTATGAAATGCTTTTTCCAATACATTTATCGTAGGCAACATAAACTGTTTTAACGAAATTAAAATTTAGGTAGTGGAGATATATTCAAGAATTCAAGTATAGATGATTTTCAACCAGCGATAGTTTTTCATATGCTCATTTGAAGCCTTTCAGTGATTAATTCTCGAGAAAATTTATCGTATTAATTTGTAGAGCCCCAAGGTATGCAATGCTTTTGACAATACTTCAATGTTAGGCAATATAACCTAACGAAAATAAAATTATTCGAAGTGGAGATATATTCAAGAATTCAAATGTGGAAGTTTTCAACAAGGGATACTTTTTTCCTATGGTCATTTTGAAGTGACTTTCAGTGATTAATTATCGAGAAAATAGATGCCAGAAAATTGAAATTAAATGGTTTTGATCGTATCAATTTGTAGAGCCCCAAGGTATGCAACGCTTACCTTACAATACCTTAATTTTAGGCAATATAAATTATTTTAAATATAATAAAATTACAAGAAGTGGCGATATATCCATGAATTCAAATGTGGAATTTTCAACAAGGGATAGTTTTTCCTTCATTCCCATTTCTGCTGCCTTTTAGTGACAGAGTTTCTAGAAAGTACTTCCCTCAAAATTGAAATTAAATGCTTTTGATCATATCAGTTTGTGGAACCTCAATATATGCAATGCTTTTGACAATACCTTAATTTTAGGCAACATAAACTATTTGAAATAAAATAAAATTATAGAAAGTGTACATATATGGCTCTATGCTAAATACTGGAACGACGGGAATAAATATCTATAGAGGATATATATTCATGAATTCAAATATAGGAGTTTTCAAAATGGGATAGTTTTTTCTAAGCTCATTTCTGCAGCCTTTCACCCGATTAATTGCCGAGAAAATATATGCAACAAAATATAAATTAAATCGAATTACTTATTAGTATTAATTTTTAGAGCCCGAAGATTTTGACGATACCTTAATGGTGAGCAACATAAATTATTTAACGAAAATAAAATTATAGGAAGTGGACATATAAAATAAAATTATGGGAAGTGGAGATATATTCAAGAATTAAAACATAGAACTTTTTCAACCAGCAATAGTTTTTCTATGCTCATTTTGAAGCCTTTCAGTAACTAATTCTCGAGAAAATAGATGCCAGAAAATTTAAATTAAATGGGTTTGTTCGTATCAATTTGTAGAGCCCCAAGGGATGCAATGCTTATTACAATACCTTAATGGTAAGCAACATAAATTATTGCACGAAAATAAAATTATAGGAAGTGTACATATATTCAAGAATTTAAATATATATGATTATATTATAGGAAACTATGCTTATTTCTGCAGCTTTTTAGTGACAAATTTCCTAGAAAATAATTCCCTAAAAATTGAAATTAAATTCTTTTGATCATATCAATTTGTAGAGCCCCAAGGTAGGCAATGCTTTCGGCAATACCTTAATGTTAGGCAAGAAAAAATAATTTTAAAGGAAATAAAATTACAAGAAGTGGATATATATTCAAGAATTCAAATATATATAAGATTTTCAAAAAGTATAGTTTTTCTCCCTCAAAATGTAAATTAAATGCTTTTGATCATATCAATTTGTAGAGCCGCAAGATAGGCAATGCTTTCGGCAATGCCTTAATGTTAGGCAACATAAATTATTTTAGGGAAAATAAAATTATAGGAAGTAGAGAATATTCAAGAATTCAAATATAGAAGTTTTCAACAAGGGATAGTTTTTCTTATTGCTTCTTATACTGAAGCCTTTTAGCGACTAAATCCCGAAAAATAGATCCTAGAAAATTGAAATTAAATGGTTTTTATCTTATCATTTTATAAAGCCCCAAGGTATGCAATGCTTTTGACAATACCTTAATGTTAGGCAACATAAACTATTTTAACGAAAATAAAATTACAAGAAGTGGAGAAGTTTATCTTATCATTTTATAAAGCCTCAAGGTATGCAATGCTTTTGACAATACCTTAATTTTAGGCAACATAAACTATTTTAAATAAAATAAAATTACATAAAGTGGGGATATATTCAAGAATTCGAATATAGATGATTTTCAACAAAGAATTATATTAAATATTAAAATAATAATGTTTTCATCAATTCAGATATTCAATTATTCTGCAGAAATTTCAGGCTAAATTTCCTTATTTCTCTTTTTGGGAATTGTGGGTTGGAAACACAATTCCCCTAAAAATCGACTCCTTAATGAAGGTCTTTTCTAATTTGTTTTTATTTTTTCTTCTTCGTTACATTTTAAATTTATGTTTATCTTCAACTCTGTGGAACGAACAATAACATTATTTTCTCTCTTTTTCTGTGTCTGTCTCTCTGTCTCTGCAAAAAACAGCCGGCCAGATCTTTTCTGTTTAAATTATGAGGCGCCCGTATCTGTCGCGACGCTGCACAACGTAATCGCATGTAAACTTAGTCCGTTCGTTCGCTGTCCGTCCGTCCGTCCACGAGTTTTTGATGTTTATGTCTCAATATTCTCATCAGACACATTTGTATCGCAAATGACGGATGCACGCTTCATTAATATTTGTTGAAATAATTTAATGAGGCTATTTTTTCCAATTTCAATTCAAATTCTGGTGTGTGTTTGTTTTTCTTACAAAGTTTTAGAAAAACACACGCAGAAAAACGCAATAATGATGACGACGATGATAATGACTTATGTGAGATGAAGACTAATGAGGGGAAGGGGGGACGGGAAGTTGGCCTCAAGAAAGTTTACAATTGGAGGATGGACAATTTGGAAAATTCAACTAATATAAAATACAAGATGAGGATTTTTATGTGGGGATGAGTAAATAATTATTTGAACGAAGTCTTTTATTAGGTTTACCTTCCCCTGAAAGTAGTATAGTAAACAGTGGGTCCATTTTTTTTTGGATTCGGATTTTTGTGTTTTTTTTTCTCAAAATTTCTAAAAGGTTTAGTTATTTCACTAGTGTAAGAGAACTAATTGTTGAGTTACTGCCAAACATGTAGATTTTATAAATGTAGACATAAATGCAATCCAAGGCTGTATAATAAGCCCATGTTCGTCATTCTGTCAGCTCAAAGTTATGTGTCAAGAGCAGACACCTCGGATTAAAAATCTAAAGATTTAAAAAAATTTAAAACGAAGTCTTTCATTAGGCTTACCTTCCCCCTGAAAGTTGTATAGTAAACAGTGGGACCAATTTTCAAATTTTGGATTTCGAAAAAATTCAAAACGAAGTATTTTATTAGGCTTACCTTCCCCCTGAAAGTTGTATAGTAAACAGTGGGACCAATTTTCAAATTTTGGATTCGGATTTTTGTGGTTTTTTTTTCTCAAAATTTCTAAAAGGTTTAGTTATTTCACTAGTGTAAGAGAACTAATTGTTGAGTTACTGCCAAACATGTAGATTTTATAAATCTAGACATAAATGTCAATCCAACGCTGTATAATAAGCCCATGTAGGTCATTTCATCAGCTCAAAGTTGTGTGTCAAGAGCAGACACCTCGCATTAAAATTCTAAAGATTTAAAAAAATTTAAAACGAAGTCTTTCATTAGGCTTACCTTCCCCCTGAAAGTTGTGTAGTAAACAGTGGAACCAATTTTCAAATTTTAGATTTTGAAAAAATACAAAACGAAGTCTTTTATTAGGCTTACCTTCCCTCTGAAAGTTGTATAGTAAACAGTGGGACCAATTTTCAAATTTTGGATTCGGATTTTTGGACATTTTCCCCATTTTTTCGAAAAGGTTTACCTTCTCCTGAGCATGTGTATATGCAACAAATGTGTCATTCTCACTTTAGTGAGACAGTGGGACATTTTTTTCAATTTTTTTTAAAAAAAAAAATTTTTTTCAATTTTTTTTTGAAAAAAAAAATTTTTTTCAATTTTTTTTTCTAAAAATTCTGAAGTCAAGCCACTGTGTCTGGGCACATTTCTCCCGCCTATTCAACAAATGTGAACAATAATTTTTATTAATTGAAAAATATCAACAACCAACAACCCAACAATGACAACAATAATAATATTTCATTAGAAATATCATCTATTTGTCGATTTAATAAATGAGAGAAAAAAATTGAAAAAAAAAATGGAAAACAATTTACAATAAATGATTTCATATTTTTTTCTGATATATTTTTTTCCATAAACACGATGGTTGTCTTTTGTACAACTTGCCTCAAACGAGTCGCATAATCAATCATTGAAATGCATTCAGAGCTACACAGATCTACAGATCCACAGATAGGAAAGCAAAACGTTGTTAACGAATTTGAATCAGTGCAATATTCATTAGGACGGGTAACAAAAAGTTGTTGATGATGATGGCGGTGGCGGTGCTGGTGGTGTTGCTGTTGATGTTGGCAGGCATAAATAACAATAATCATTCAACACTTGATGTGAAGTGCAGTTGTTGTTGTTGTAGATGTTATTTTTGTTTAGATTGATTGTTAATTAAAAAACTTGCCCCAAAACGACCATAAAGTGGGGCACATCCATCCCAGAGCCATCCAATGTGCCATGAATGCGAGTATTGTATGTGTGTAGGTAGGTTGCTTGGTTGATTCGCTGTCATCCGCCAATGAACGACAGGGTTTCCATCTGTGCGTTGGAGTGATGCAATTTCTTAATAGGCTCTAATGTAAATGACCAGCAGGAGATTTTCGTAGAGGAAAAAGTGTCACATTTGTTAGGGAAGGGGGAGGGCAATTTCAGAAAAGTGTTGTTGTATTTTTGTATTCTCTATTATTGTATTTTCTATTTGATGATTTAGTGAAGAAAGAAAAAAGGGGTTTAGTCGTACTTTAATCGGCTTCGAAATAATAAACTTTCTCTGAATTTAATACTCATCAAGGGCAAGAAAATGAGTATAAAGTCATCATCTTCATTATTATTATTATTAATGATACTTAGTAAAAAGTTCCAGTTTGTTAATGATAGCAGAGTGTCCCACAATATTTCTCTGGGGCTTTAGAATATCGTTGGAAAATTTCGCATTTATTGTGGAAAACTTGTGAAAAAACTTATATTTTTAGAATGTGAAAAATTATAAATATTTTCAATAAAAAAAGTTGAAGTTTGTTAATGATAGCAGAGTGTCCCACAATATTTCTCGGGGGCTTTAGAATATCGTTAGAAAATTTCCCATTTATTGTGGAAAACTTGCTAAAAAACTAAAAATATTTGAACAAAGTGAAAAATTATAAATGTTTTTAATGAAAATGTTGAAGTTTGGCAATGATAGCAGAGTGTCCCACAATATTTCTCGTGGACTTAAGAATTGTGATGGAAAATTTCTGATTTATTGCCCGAAAACTTGAGGTTATATTTTGACAAAGTGAACAATTTTTTAAAAATATTTTTTTTAGTCTCTCTTTATTTTTGCTAATAGTGTTACTAATATTTTAAAACAGAGTATAGTTATAAGCATTACAAATAAGTAGACATAATTACCTTTTCAATGATATATAACACTCATATCCAATGTGTTTAGACAACTTCATATAATCATTGCAAATCGGGTATGCACTTCAATCTATGCAACTGAATTTTAACTATTTTTTAGTATTTTCACTAGTGTTAGAGAACTAATTGTTGAATTACTGCCAAACATGTAGATATTATGTAACTAGACATAAAAACCAATCCAACGCTGTATAATAAGTACGCTGTATAAGATGTACGGCATTCCTTCAGCTCGAAGGGATGTATCAAGAGCAGACACCTCGGATTAAAATTCTAAAGTTTTGATAAAATTCAAAACATTTTCTTCCATGAATCGGAATGATTTTATTTTATTTAGATATTGTAATCTAGGTATTATAAATCTAGACAGAAATACCTATCCAAAGCTATATAACAAGTCCATGTATGGCGTTCCATCACCTCAAATTGATATATCAAGATCAGAAACCTCTTATGGGAATTCTTAAGTTTCAATGAAATCCAACACAATTTCTTCAATGAATCCGAAAGATTTTTTACTTAGATATTGCAATCTGGATATTAAAAATCTAGACAGAAATACCTATCCAACGCTATACAATAAGGCCATCTGCGATATTTCAACAGCTCAAATTGAGGTATCAAGATCAGACACCTCGTTTTAAAATTCATAAGTTTAAATGATATCAAACACAATTTCTCCGATGAATCGAAATGATTATATTTTATTTGGGTATTGTAATCTAGATATTATAAATATGGACATAAATACCTATCCAACGCTGTATAATAAGTCTATTTAGGGCATTGCCTTTGCACAAAACGGTGTACCAAGATCAGAAACCTCGTATGGAAATTCTTAAGTTTAAATAAAATCCAAGACAATTTCTTCAAAGAATTCTAAAGATTTTTTACTTGGACATTGTTATATAGATATAATAAATCTAGCCATAAGTACCAATCCAACGCTGTATAATAAGCCTTTTTGCGGCATTTCAGCAGCTCAAAGTGATTTATCAAGATCAGACACCTCGGTTGGAAATTCTTAAGTTTCGATGAAATCCAAAATATATTTTATCCACGAATCTGAATGTTTTTATCTTATCGGTAAAGACATATAAACTCTAAAAACATCTATAAAACACCACTTTTTCGAAAAAACCTGGTTTATAAAACCGGATTTTTTTCAAGAATTCAACACGTTCATGGATATGTACATATATTGATTCTTAGGGTTCCATGGAGGAACAAAGAGCCGCGTTTTTCAATATTTAAAACCGGTTTTGAAAATAGTTTTTTTTTAATATAAAATTTAAAAACAAAGATTTTCAATATTTTAAAACGTTTCTTAGGGAACCGGTTTTCTTGAGTGAACCAGTTTTCTTAAGGTAAAGGAAGGAACCGGTTTTCTTGAGTGAATCGGGTTTCTTGATCGAACCAGTTTTCTTGTGGTAAAGGGAAGGCGGGGAACCTATAAAGTCTAAAAACATTTCTAAAACATCACTTTTTCCAAAAAACCGGATTTTTTCTTTCAAGAATTCAACACGTTCAAAATTGGCGTCCCTAAACACGAATTGATTCTTAGGGTTTTATGGTGAAACCGAGGTTCACTAATATGCCACGTGCCATATTTTTGAGATAACCGGTTCTAAAAACAGATTTTTTCAATATTTAAAACCGAGTTTCTTGAGAGAACCGGTTTAAAACAGAGATTTTCAATATTTTAAACAGTTTTTTAAGGGAACCGCATTTTGAGGGAACCGGTAAAGGGAAGGAGGTAACCATTAAACTCCAAAAACATTTCTAATTCGTCAATTTTTCGAAAAATGGGGTTCAAAAACCGGATTTTTTAAGGAATTGAAAACATTTAATCTTTGCATCGCTGAACATGAATATGCTGATTTTCAATATTTTAAACGGGGTTTCTTGAGAGAACCGGTACAAAAATTTACAATATTTTTAACCGGGTTTCTTGAGAGAACCGGTTTTTAAAACCTTTTTTATGAAAATTTCAAATCATGCTAAGGGTAAAAATATATGAACGGTTTTTAAAAATCGGTGAACACAACTATGTTCTATGAAAATATAAAAAAAGGGTTCAACAAAATCTATCGCCTCATATTTTTGGAAAAATCGGTAATTAAATCCGGTTTTGTGAATATTTATAACCGGGTTTCACAGGGGAACCGGTTTGGAACATTTATTTATATGAAGTAGATGAACTCAACTATGTTCTTTGGAAATATAAAAAATCGGGTTTAAAAATCTTTTTTAAGTCGGATTTTCTTAACATTTCAACCGGTTTATTTATTTATTATATTGACATCGCTGAATACGTCTTTCAACAAAACCGGTCGCATCACATTTTTGAGAAAATCGTGAATTAAACCCGGTTTTCCAAATTTCATAGGGGAACCGGTTTTATAATCGATTTAAAGCACTTATTAACATGAAATATGTGAACACAACTATGTCATATGGTTTCTTTTCTCAACATTTCAAACCGGTTTATGCATTTATTAGCTCGCATCAAATTTTGGAAAAATCGGGAATAAAACCCATTTTTTGAATATTTAAAACCGGGTTTCTCAAGAGAACCGGTTCTAAAAACCGGGTTTTTGAAAATTTAATTTTATCATATTTTGCAATGTGACATTTTACTTTGAGATTTGAAAAGTTTTTAAGTATCATATTTCATTGTTTTTTTTTGCAATGTTACGTTTTACTTTGAAATTTTGTTTCGAGTCACATTTTCAAGAAAACCCGCTTCGAAATCTCGCGTTTTATAATAATATTTCTAATTTATTAACATTAAACATATTCAGTCAATAACACGTAAAGAATACGAATGTAACACGGAAATCATTCGAGTTGCATTATTGAGAAAACCGGGTTACAAATTCTCAATGTTTATAAAAACCGATTTGTTTTTAAATTTAACTACAGATATAGGCATTCATCAATATGACAACGGAGAATACGACTTCCAAGAAAATCTATTTTGAGAAAGTTGAGATGCGGTTTTTGAATATTTTAAACCGGTTTTCTCTAGAGAACCGGTTTTAAAACACGGATTTTCAGAGGAGATTATCAAAAACGAATTAGTTTTTTCATGGTGAGTGAGAAACCAATTTCCACAAAAAACTATAGTCTTACATTTTTGAGAAAATCTAGAAACCCGGTTTTTTAATTTATAACCATAAAAATCTACAGTATTATATTTTTGAGAATATATTCTATATTTTGAATATTTTCTAGCGGTTTCTCTAGAGAACCGGTTTTAAAACCCGAGTTTCATTGCATTTTTATGCATTTATCAATATGACAACGCTGAATACGAATTCCATGAAAATCTATAGTCATATTTTTGAGAAAATTGAGAATTACACACGGTTTTTTGAATATTTTAAACCGGGATTATCTAAAGAACCGGTTTTAAGACCTGGTTTTCAGAGGAGATTACCAAAAACTTCAACAAAAATCTAAAGTGTTACATTTTTGAGAATATATTAGATATTTTGAATATTTTAAACCGGTTTTCTCTAGAGAACCGGTTTTAAAACCCGGGTTTCATTGTATTTTTATGCATTTATCAATATGAGAATGCTGAATACGACTTCCATGAAAATCTATAGTCATATTTTTCAGCAAATTGAGAATTAGACACGGTTTTTGAATATTTTAAACCGGGATTCTCAAAAGAACCGGTTTTAAGGCCTGGTTTTCAGGGGATATTACCAAAAACGTCAACAAAAAACTAAAGTGTTACATTTTTGAGAATATATTAAATATTTTGAATATTTTAAACCGGTTTCCTCTAGAGAACCGGTTTTAAAACCCGGTTTTCATTGCATTTTTATGCATTTATCAATATGCAGCGCTGAATACGACTTCCATGAAAATGTATATAGAAAATTGAGAATTTCACACGGATTTTTGAATATTTTAAACCGGCTTTCTCCAGAGAACTGGGTTTAAAACACGGGTTTCGGAGGAGATTATCAAAAACGAATTAGTTTCTTCGTGGTGAATGAGAAACCTCCTACCACTAAAATCTAAAGTGTTACTTTTTTGAGAAAATCGATGATTAAACCCGGGTTTTTTGGATATTGAAAACCGGTTTTCTCTAGAGAACCGGTTTTAAAACACAGTTTTGGTATATTTTCAAACCAGTTTCTCAAAATCGTATTAGTTTCTTTTTTCGTGGAGAATGGGAAGACGGACTTTCCCTGGCCAATTTTTATTTTTTCACAATTTTTCGACTATTTTTAAAAATTTTCAATAAATTCGATCCACACGATTCGATTCGATTGAAATATTGTTTTTTTTGCTCCTAAATTAAATTCCATCATTCCAAATCGTTCACCCTCGCCGGTTGGCATGAAACTGTTAATTAAGATTTTCGAAACGTGTCGATGAGAATGCTTCACTAGAAATTGAACAAATATTAAAAGGTAAATTAATTTTTAGCAGAAAAAGAAAACGGAAAACAATTAATTGCTTAGGCATTTGAAATGCAGCACATGCGTAGCACATATCTTTGCCATAGTTCCCCACAATTTTAATTAAATCTAAGCCTTTTTTACAGACACAGCCTTACAGTCTTAATGGAAATCCCTTCGATGTCGTTGGCCCATAAAAATAAGGCACCAGCGAAGATGCGATGACTCTTTTATGATGAGCAGCATGAGCACAGGGCACTTCATAAAATGCAATTTTGAAATTTCAACGACCATAATGGCTCTTCAGACCATTCCCTGTTTCCTTCCACTGGCTTATTATTGCTCCATTTCTATTTTAGTAAAATGCTGCTCCAACAGTTTCCAAAGAAATTCGAAAACAAAAAAACGAACGAACGAACGGAATATCATTAAAAGACAAAAACCAAAACTAAAACAGAAATGCAAAGTGCATCATCGTCACTGAAGAACTGAACTGAAGTGAAAACAGAAAATCTATTTTCGTCTTCATAAAATGACATCGCAAATGAATTATGGCCGCATCAGATGAATAAAAAACTCATCGCACCATGGTGGCAGTGGCAGAGGCAGAGGTGACAATGCACTTTCCTTCAGGCTGCCGTCACGGAGCACATCATAGAACTGCAAGTGGAGAGAAGAAAGGCAGCATAACTTAATTTTCCTAGTGGCCAGAAGAAAATCTGCCGCCGGAGCAGTCTGGTATGTGTAATTCTCGTAAAGTGGATGAACTTTTTATTGGTGATAAATAGGATGGCATGGCATGGAAGTGCGTGCGGCATCTTCTTTAATATGTTGATAATGATGAAGAGAACATGGCTTTTACTGAATGGAATTTTGTCATAATTTTCCATTCAGACAAATTTATGAAGTTTAGTTTTTTTCGATGGAGAGTTTATAATGGAAATAAATGGTGTTGTGGATATTTATTGCAAAATTATATGGAGACAAATCGAAAGCCAAAAAGTAGACTTTGCTATAGTTATGAAAGGCAGCCTGAGGATAGGCAATTTGAAAGAATGTTTGAAAGGTTATAATAAATATTTTTAATTTTTGATTTGAACTGGGATATTGTCCTGGCTCAAGACCATTTTGCTTCTATATTTAATAATTAATTTTATTTTTTAATTTTATAAAAAAGCTTTTCCAAAAAATTGTAAGAAGAGAATTCGTATAAAATAAATCAATTAGAAGCTTGAGAGCCAAAAAGTAGGCCTTGCATTAGTAAAGATAGTCATTTTGAATGAAATTTTGAAAAGTTATAAAAAATATTCGCCATTGTGTAAAAAATTGTTTCCAAAAAATGTAAGAAGCTTGAAAGAAGTTATAAGTTAGTTAGAAGCTTGAAAGCCAAAAAGTAGGCTTTTCAATAATAGTTAAAATCTGCCTCAAAATAGGCAATTTGAATGAAAGTTTGAAAGGTCCCACATTATTGTAGGAAATAAATGCCAAAAAGTAGACTTTGTTATAGTTATGAAAGACAGCCTAAAAGATAGGCAATTTGAATGAAAAATAGGAAAATTTAAATAAGAAGTGATAAAATGAAACAAGTAGAAGCTTGAATGCCAAATAAATAGAATTTGTAATAGTTATGAAAGATAGCCTAAAGTTGGGCCATTTTAATGTTTTTTTAAATAAATGTGAAAGAAATCAATACATTTAAATGCGAAAACTTATCATAGAATAGATATTAATTAGTAACATGAAAACCCATGACCTTGTAATAATTGTAAAAGACAGCCTAAAGATAGACAATTTGAATGCAATTTTAAATGGCCGCAATGCATTTCTCGGAAAGCACTTTCCCAAAATTATTATTCATATAAACATAGAAAAGAACAGACGAACGAATATTTTGATTTAAATAAATCAAATTTTTATAAAAAAAAAAATTATTAAAAAAAAATAAATCTAAAATAAGGATATCGATCTACTTAGAAGACTTCTTTAATTTATATGAAACGAAAATATTATTGATCACAGAATTAGACATTTCAATAGAAAGATAGCCTAAATATGAGCATATTTTTTATTAGCACTATACAATTTTCTTCGGAAATAACCCTATTCATTCATGACCGATCGGACTTTATGTCTAAAGATCTAAACCGAAAACCTTTTTAATATATAAATTGATAAATAAATAAATGAAAATCGATAAATAAGTCAATAAATCGACAAATATGTAAAAATATATGTAAGCGAGAAATAAATAAAAAAATCTATAAAAATAAACAAGTCGATAAATAAATAAATCGATAAATAAATAAATCGATAGATAAATAAATAAATATGTAATAAATTTTAGTTTTTTCATTTGTTTTATTTTGGTCTGTAATCTATATTTGATTTGAACTGGGATATTCTCCTGGCCCAAGACCGTTTTGCATCTATATTTTATAGAATGCAAATTTGTATACAAATAGCGTAATGACATCTATTACTTGGCTGCTCATTGCCACTATCATGATTTCCACCGTGTGAAAAGTTTCCTCAGTTGGCAACGCAACGACTTTAAGTAAATGTTTCCCACAAACGAATGAGAAGCTCAACTCACTTGACGAATATCCGTTTAAAAAAATCGCACCAAGTAATAAAGCACACATGCCACTTTACCAGCATCTCATTGAGTTGTATATGTAAGTATACATATACTGCAGGTATATAATAAATAAAATGACAAATAAGTAAATAAATCGATACAAAAATATTTAATAAATAAATCGATAGTTTAATAAATAAATTTACAAACAAATAAAAAATAAACAAGATGATAAATAAATAAATAGACAATCAAATAAATAAAACAAATAAATAAATAAATATATAATAAATAAAGCGACAAACAAATAAAAAATAAACAAGTCGATAATTAAATAAATCTAAAAACAAATAAATAAATCGGTAAATAAATATATAATAAATTAATCGATGAATTAATAAATAAATCTATAAATTCATAAACAAAAAAATAGAAAATAAACAAGTCGATAAATAAATCGACAAAAAATAAATATATAAAATATAAATCAATAAATAAAGAAATAAATACATGAGTAAATAAAAATAAACTAGTCGATAAATAAATAAATCGACTAACAAATAAATATGTAACAAATAAAATAAATAAATCGATAAATAAATAAGTAATAAATAAATCGATAAATTAATAAATAAATCCATAAACAAACAAAAAAATATCGATAAGTAAATATATAAAAAATTAATAAATAAATCCGTAAACAAACAAGTAAATAGAACGATAAATAAATATATAATAAATAAATCGAAAGAAAATAAATAAATCGATACATTACTAAATAAACCAATAAATAAAAGAAATAAATCGTTAACGAAATAAATAAATCGATAAATATTAAATCGGTGAATAAATCGATAGATAAATAAATCTAAATAAATAAGAAAAATCTATTGTTGTTACTTTTCTCCGCATTTCCTATTTAATTTATTTATGTTATTAAATATTAATAATGTTATTAAATATTATACCCTTGAACAATCGGTTTATTTTTATTATTTTTTGCTAGTTTACCACTGACCACTTGTTGGTCTTCTAGTTTGAAATAGATTTTGAATAGAATAAATGAATAGAATAGAATAAATTAAATGAATAAAGAGAATTAATAATGTTAAATTTTACTAGTTCAGAGGTTATACACAATCAAAAAATCGACCGTTTTCCCCTGATCACAATTGTGTGTTTATTTATTCAAATGAGCTTATGGAAAAAACAATGTTTATATGTAAAAAATCTATGAATAAATATAGAAGATATTCTTTGTAGCCACACATTTAAAAAAAAGTCATGAAATAGTGCGTAAAGTCCCATTACAAATTATACAAAATAATATATATGGTTTTAGTTTGTAGTTTAGTTTTTAGTTTGCCTTACAAAAATCATGATTTTTTTAATTCTTTTGCGTCTACAAGTAGTACCATAACATCTACATTTAGCCTTAGATTTTTTACATATAAACATTTTTTTGTTCATTAGAATGTTAGCTAATAAAAAATGAAACAAAATACTTTTTTTTGCGATTTTTTTCTATTGTTTTTTATGAATTTTTCGTGCCATCAAAAATAGATTTTTTTTTTCAAAAAAAATATATTTTTCAAAATTTTGAAGACTGTTCCTAAACCACTATTCCTATGTGAATGTTTAATTCGTAATATTTGTAGCCATGATGAGTACTTTTATGTGTTGTCGGGCTTATATATCAAAAAAGAGAATGCAAATAATTAAGGTACCCTCGCTGAAAATTGGAATTTTAGTAAAAAAAAAATAAAAATAATTTACCATTAATTTTTTTATATTTAATATTTTCATTTTTATACATGACTCTTCGACAAAATTTTTATTGCATAGTGTGCCTGTAGTCTTTCATGTCTAGACCAATGAGTCGATTAAATTAAATACGAATAAACTAATTTAGCATTGTCGAAAAATATTTACCACTTCACTAGTCACATTTCGTGAGTCACAAAAATGGCTTTCATTGTTGCGTTATTTTCACAACAGAAAATATTTCCCGAATATGGTCCCAACCGAACTGTTTCTGTGTCTAGTGATAACTTTCTTGAAAATTGTCTGTGATAATTTTCCTAAAACGTTTTCTGTGATAGTTTTTCTATATAATAATATTTTATAAATACAATTATCATCGCTCTAACCGAATTATTTGAGTGACTAGTGATATTTTTTTTTTCAAAAATTGTCTGTGATAATTTTCATAAAGAAAATTTTTAAATTTTTCTTTACAATATTTACTGTTTCCTATAGAGAACTTGTACAATTTACTATTTTGCTGAAGGAAGCATAGACAAAATTTTTATAGCTAGTGTAATTTTTCTCTGTAGTCAAGTCTAGAACAGTGAGTCGATTGAAGAGCGTATTCCTTTTTCAATCGAACTACTAATACAAATAAACTAATTTAGCATTGTCGAAAGATATTTACGATTTCAATAGGAGGTGTTCCCAACCGAACTATTTCTGTGTCTAGTGATAACTTTCTTGAAAATTGTCTGTGATAATTTTCCCAAAAAGTTTTCTGTGATAGTTTTTCTATAGTAAATATTTTCTAAATACAATTATCATCGCTCTAACCGAATTATTTGTGTGACTAGTGATCATTTTTCTAAAAATTGTCTGTGATAATTTTCATAAAGAAAATTTTTTAATTTTTTATTACAATATTTACTGTTTCCAATAGAGAACTTGTACAATTTATTATTTTGCTGAAGGAAGCATAGACAACATTTTTATAGCATAGTGTAATTTTCCTCTGTAGTCATGTCTAACTAACTTTTGACAAAGCCAATCAAATATTTTTAATGTATCGTCTCAACAATGTTTTTTACGCGAATAAACTTCAAGCGATTATGATAGTTTCTTGCTTTATTCCACTGTGCAAATATTACTTTCAATGCTAATAGTGTGCTAACTGGGTGAAATCCGGACTAGACTGTATTTTTTTAGATTTTTTTCAATATTTCTCTAGCACAGTGGAGGAGGGTACAATGGTAAAATATTCTTAACAATTCTAGGGAAAATTTATTTATATAAAAAAATTTCGTTTATTCTCTCGCACAGTGGAGGAAATCTATTTGGGGATGCCTTTCAGAGGTAAAGTTTTTTTCTAATTTTAGTGAAAATTTATTTTCATAAAAAAAAGAATTTCTAGATTTTTTTTTTTTAAATTTCGCTTGCGTTTTTAGCTAAGATTTATTTTCTAAATTTTATTTAAGTAAAATTTAAATTTATCATAAATTTATTTTTATTTAATTTTTATATAGTAAGTTTTTCAGTTTTTAGGATATATTTTCTAGATTTCGCTCACTTTCCTCCACTGTAAAGATTCGTAAAAGTTCTAGTGAAATTTTCTATTCTTTAAAAATAACAAAACTCTATTTTTTCGTTACAGATTTCGCCTTTCCTCTTCCCTTTGGCAAATAAATTCGCACTTTTCGTTTTCTTCTTTGTGCTTTTGCCACGTTTTTTACTTCGTTGCCTTCGCTGGTATTTCCATGACAAATTATTGTCGGTTCACCAGCACCACCGCGGTGGTGTCATTCAACTTTAACACACAAAAATACAATTATTGATCGATTGGTTGCACATTGGTTTTTTCACACTCATGCATTACGATGACAAAGAAAGATTAAGAAGAGGAGGAGGAGGAGAGTAGACAAGAAAGCGAAAGGCCTCGTTACACTTTAAACAATACAATACGATCCTGGAGGATAAGACGCCTAACAATAGGCTTTAATTTTTGGTTTTTGCAAAATTTCACTTTAGGTTTCAAAAAAATATATATATATTGCGGAGGCCTATTTTTACTTTAAACAATACAATCCTGATAAGGATAAGCCTAACAATAGGCTTTAATTTTAGGTTTTTTGCAAAATTTCACTTTAGCCTTTTTAAATAAAGTATTGCGAAGGAACCCACCTTTTTCCTATAGTTATCCATTCATATAGTTTTGTGTGGGTTGCTTCTTTGGGAGGGTAGATAGATGGCTGGAAGGCTGCTGCGAACACAAATAATTCTTTGGTTTTTTTTTTTTTGTTTTGTGGTGGCGAAAATTCAAAACAAAAATTGTTTTAAGTATCACCATGAAATTCTTTTACACACACTCACACGCGCGCTTTCTTACATACACGACGACGACGACGACAACGAGGACGACCACCGACCGTAAACACATACACAACTACAGATGCATTTTTCGGATAGTTACACTCTAAGGGATCTGGAAAATCGAGGCTTTTGTTTGTCAAGGTTCACATTTTTCCTTTGCATTTTTCATGGTGTTTTTCCCGTTACCCATAACTTTTATGAAATCCTCAAAGATTTGCACACTTCCTGGCCGAGCACACACATTTTGTCAGATGCTTTTATTTCAAAGGGGGGTTTGAGGAATTGCGTTATTTTTTTCTGCTGCGAAATAGTAAAAAATTTCAATTTACGAGTTATACACTTTTACACTTTACATTTTTTTGTGTTGTTTCATTGACGTCTGTACATGTTTTTTTTCGCGTAAATGGTGTCAAGAAGAATTTCTATTCATTAGTTTTTCGACCAAAATCCACAGAAATTTCCAACTGGCAATGCCCTCACGAGGAGGCATGCGCTGTAACTCTCAGGCATGTGAAACCAGAAGAAGAAGACCACAAACAGCAACCCAAAACAAATATAAAAAAAAATAAAAATTCCAAAATCCTTTAAATTCATGTCATTTCAAACAAATTCATTCATAGATTATTTAAATCTTTTAATACTCCTCAACAATTTTTTTGCTTTTTATGTCATTTGTCAAATTCATCGTTGAACTGTCAAAAACAGCTGTCACTTCACTCATTGCTTTGCTTTCCCACAATTTTTGCAGCACTTACACTTGTTCTCCGTAGGGGGGAGGGGGGTTGGGAGAAATATGTTCGCTCTCTCGCTCACTCTCCTGCTCTCATTTTCACTTGTTTTCCATTTAGTATATATATCCACATACAGTGTTGAATGTAATGTCAAATTTATTTCTTTTCGCTCACCCCCCGCTCGCCAGCCGTAGTAAATTGAACAAAATGTCAGAAGGAAAGTAGAAAAAACTTTTCCTTTATGTCTTAATACCCATAACACAGCTTGGTTGAGCCCTACAACAGGCAAAGACGACCGGCACAGTGTTACTATAGTTCTAGGAACATTTTTGGGAAAACCAAAATCCATATTCTGATAGCCTTCTCTTAGGACAGTGGTGATGGAAATCCTTCAGGAAAATATTCATAAAATAATAAATGGCAGAGAGAGAATGAGCAGAGGTCGCACGAAAAAAAAAAAATAAAAATTCACAGAATTTGCCGAGATCGTCGATTAAATTTATTATGAAAAAGATCAACAATTTCTGTTTGAGAGTGTGCAGAGATCGTCGCATAAATCTCGTGAGAAAAAATAAAAATTCCCTTCAGAGAATTTGCCGATATCGTCGTATAAATTTCTTGCGAAAAATATCAACAATTTCCTTTAGAGAATTTCTAGAGATAGTCGCATAAATCTCGTGCGAAAAACATAAAAATTCTCTTCAGACAATTTGCCGAGATCGTCGGATAAATTTCTTGCGAAAAAATATCAACAATTTCCTTTGGAGAATTTCTGGAGATAGTCGCATAAATCTCGTGCGAAAAAACATAAAAATTCTCTTCAGATAATTTGCCAAGATCATCGGTTAAATTTATTATGAAAAAGATCAACAATTTCCTTTAGAGAATTTCTAGAGATAGTTGATTAAATCTAGTACGAAAAACATAAGAATTCTCTTCAGACAATTTGCCGAGATCGTCGGATAAATATCTTATGAAAAAGATCAACAATTTTATTTTAAGAATGTGCCGAAATCTTCGCATAAATCTCGTATAAAAGTTTAGAGAAATCGTCGCATCTCGTACGAAAAAAAAACATAAAAAGTCCCTTCAGACAATTTGCCGAGTTCGTCGGATAAATCTCTTATGACAAATATATCAACAATTTCCTTTAGAGAATTTCTAGAGATAGTCGGTTAAATCTCGTAGGAAAACAATAAAAAATCCCTTCAGAGTATCTGCAGATTCGGCTGATAAAGGTTTAGAGAATTTTCCGAATAATCTTTTAAATCTCTGAAGGAATTTCCGACATTCTGGCTAATGTTCTAAGAATTTACGGAATTCAGAAATGTCGGAAAAAAATTGTTCACTGGCTGGCCTAAGTCAGGTCACAAAAATTACTTAGATTCTTGTGTTGATTTCATATTATCTCATATGATTTCCAAGAAATTTTATAAAATATCCAAAATTTCCCGGCTCCTCTAATGACCTTTTAATGTGTAAAATATGATGTAGTTCCCATTAATTTTGGCAGTGGTCGAAATCTACCGATCTCCCCAAACATTCCTGATATAATTTAAACCACTTTCGTTAATTAGCACATACATAATTGAGGAAAATTTGCGCATTGAATATATTATTATATATTATTATCTGATAATATTTCAAAAAAGAACGATGATCCCCGTTTTTCTAATCTAATCAAAAAATATCTCATTCGTTAATCATAACATCATTCCAACCGAATTATTTCTGTGTCTAGTGATAATTTCCCTAAAAATGGTCTGTGATAAATTTTCTAAAAAATTCTGTCATAATTTTCCTAAAAGTTTCTGTGCTATTTTTTAACAGAAAATATTTCCTAAATATGGTCCTAACCGAATTATTTCTGTGATAATTTTCCTTAAACTTGTCTGTGATAGTTTTTCTACAGAAAATATTCCATAAACTTGCTCCAAACCGAACTGTTTCTGTGTCTAGTGATAATTCTCCTGAACTTTGTCTGTATAATTTTCATAACGAAAATTTACAATATTTTCTTAGAATATTTCCTTTCTTCAGTAGAAAATTTCAAATTTATTATTTTACTAAAACAGATATTGTAAATATATATGTATTGTTTTATTTCAACTACACATCTACTGTCGAGCAACACGTTTTTTAAATAAAAAATGCAAAGTATGTCTTAAAAACGTTCCTAACAAATTCTGTGATAATTTACCTAAAAATTGTCTGTTATAATTTGCATAACGAAAATTATACGATTTTTTTGCTTGTCAAATTCAATATTTTATTAAAGGAAATGTCTGAATTGTGGAAATGTCTGCAGAATGTGGAGTATTTGTAATATAAGAAAAATGTGTCACAAGTTATCCTTGAGGAAAGTGTGTCATAATTTTTCCTTATGGAAAATGTTTCTTAAAGGAAACATGCCATGATAAGTTCTGAAAGAAAAAATTTCACAATTCAAATTCCAAAGGAAATATGTCAGAAAGCAAATATATTAAAATATTTTAGAAAAATAACAATATTTTTTAAAAATAAGTCACAATATTTCTTAAAGAACAAATTTTTGCCATATTTGCCAATTTGTCACAAAATTTCTAAAAAATCCTAAAGAAAATATGTCGCAATATTTTTCTAAATAAAAAAATTGCGCAATATTTTCTTTAAAAATTTGTCACAATATTTTCTTAAAGAAAAATTTGTCACAATATTTCTTAAAGAACAAATGTTTGCCATATTTGCCAATTTGTCACAAAGTTTCTAAAAAATCCTAAAGAAAATATGTCGCAATATTTTTCTAAATAAAAAAATTGCGCAATATTTTCTTTAAAAATTTGTCACAATATTTTCTTAAAGAAAAATTTGTCACAATATTTCTTAAAGAACAAATTTTTGCCATATTTTTTTATAGGAAAATTTGTCACAGTAAAAAATTGCAATATTATCCTATTGCAAATTTGTCACAAAATTTTTTGAAAGAAAATTCCTAAGGGAAATATGTCACAATATAAAAGTTTGTCGCTACATTTTCTTACAAAACAATTTGTCACAATATATATTTTTATAAATTCATCACAATATGTTCTTAAAGAAAAATTGTATATAGAAACATACAATATTTTCCTGTGGAAAATATGATACAATATTTTCTTGTAATATATGCCAATATTCGTGAAATAGAATTTTTTTTATAATATTTTCTTAAAGAAAAATTCTTTAGGAAATATGTCACAAAGAAATTTAGTGAAAACATGTCACAATATTTTCGTGGCGAAAATAAATATGTCACAATATTTTAGTAAAGGAAATTTGTCACAATTTCTTTTAGAAGCCATGTCACAATACTTGCTAAAACAAAATTCGTACAGATAATAGTCACAAATTTTAAAAATTTTAAATACAAATGTGTCACATTTTTTTAAAGAAATTATGATAATGTTTCGAAACAAAAGTTTTTCCCAATATTTTTTTTTTTTCAAAAAATACACAATATTTTTTTAAATAAAAATTGTCGCAATATTTGTTGTAAAGAGTGATTTTTTTGAGGTTAGGATTTTCATGCATTAGTATTTGACAGATCACGTGGGATTTCAGACATGGTGTCAAAGAGAAAGATGCTCAGTATGCTTTGACATTTCATCATGAATCGTCTTACAAACGAACAACGCTTGCAAATTATTGAATTTTATTATCAAAATGCGTGCTCTGTTAAGAAAGTTCATTGCGCGCTTCCATTTTATGGTCAGTTTAATCGACCCACTGAAGCGGCTATTCGGGCTATTGTGACTAAATTTCGCACCAAATTTACATTGTTGGACATTAAACCACCAACACGCTTACGTAGAGTGCGAACTGAAGAAAATATCGCAGCTGTATCGGCCAGTGTTAATGATGACCACCAATTTTCGATTCGTCGCCGTTCGCACCAATTGGGTCTCTGTTACTCAAAAACGTGGAAATGCCAAAATTGGACTAAGCGGATGGACCACCTAAGACGCAGCCGCGGTCAACATTTAAATGAAATTATCTTCAAAAAGTAAATGTCATGGACCAATCTAACGTTTCAAATAAAGAACCGATGAGATTTTGCAAATTTTATGCGTTTTTTTTTTAAAAAAGTTATCAAGCTCTTAAAAAATCACCCTTTAATATTTTCTTACAGAACAATATGTCATAATATATTTTTTTAAATCCATCATAATATTTGTCACAATATTTTCTTAAAGAAAACTTTATGACAATATTTTCTTAAGGAAAAATTTGTCACAATATTTTCTTAATGAAAACTTTGTTACAATATTTTCTTGGTGAAAATTTGTTACAATATTTTCTTGGTGAAAATTTGTTACAATATTTTCTTGGTGAAAATTTGTCATAATATTTTCTTGATGAAAATTTGTCACAATATTTTCTTTAAAAAATATATAGAAAATTAGTCACTATATTTTTTCAAAGAAAAATATGGCACAATATTTTCTTGGTGAAAAATTGTCACAATATTTTCTTAATGAAAAATTGTCACAATATATTCTTGGTGAACATTTGTTACAATATCTTAGTAATGAAAATTTGTCACAATATTTTCTTGGTGAAAATTTGTCACAATATTTTCTTGGTGAAAATTTGTCACAATATGTTCTTGGTGAAAATTTGTCACAATATTTTTTTAAAGAAAAATAAGGCACAATATTTTCTTGGTGGAAATTTGTCACAATATTTTCTTGGTGAAAATTTGTCACAATATTTTCTTCAAAAAATATTTAGAAAATTAGTCACAATATTTTTTAAAAGAAAAATATGGCACAATATTTTCTCGGTGAAAAATTGTCACAATATTTTCTTAATGAAAAATTGTCACAATATTTTCATGGTGAACATTTGTTACAATATCTTCTTAATGAAAATTTGTCACAATATGTTCTTGGTGAAATTTTGTCACAATATTTTCATGGTGAAAATTTGTCACAAATTTTCTTCAAAAAATATATAGAAAATATGGCACAATATTTTCTTGGTGAAAGAAATTTGAGAAAATATTCAGTATTTTTTTAAAGCATTTTCAAAAAAAAAGTTATTTGGCGAACCCTATATATAGCAGATTTCTCAAAATATTTCTTAAAATAAGCTTTTGTCTATTCTGACTAAAATAAATGAATCCGCAATATTTGCCAAAAGAAAGCGTGGTCTGTCTCTGAAGTTATTTTTTTTATTTTTTATGTAAGTCTCTTTTTCAAAACAAAATAATACCGGCTAATGGAAGTTGTCAAAATGTCCCTTAAACATAAGACTGTCATTATCTACTATCTACACTAAAAGAAAAGTTTCTATTTTGGGACAATATTCCTAAAGAGATTGTAAATCTTTTGGTCGACGTTACCGCTAAGCGGACTTTAACGTTATTTTCTTTTTTGTCTTTAATAGCCTGTAGCTCATTCTTTGTGGTCTGCCATTGCCGTTGGTTTCTAGTGATTTGATGGCGGCTGGCTTAAGCGAAACTATTTATTAAATTCTTTATGACACCTTTTATGACATGCGCCATACATAATGGCAGGAAGCCCACAACTGTCAGATATTTACATACAACAATAAAAGAAAAGCACAACGTTGTGTGCGTGTGGATTGTGGATGGTGGATGTTGTTGTTGGTTTAATCCTTTAAGATTTTTATAGATTTCATTAGGTTTTCTCTTTTTTTTTCTTTCGTTGATTGGTAAAAAATATTTATTTTTTTGTGTGTGTTAAATGTTGCTTATTTTTTTGGTTAAGATTTATTTGAAATCGGCAGTAGGAACTTGTTAAATTCGTTGTAGTTTACTAAGGATATTTCCTTGATATATATGATATATTTTTTGTTGGTTGTTTGGATGTTCACTTGTGTTCACTTTCTTCCTTTTTGGGGGTTTCGTTGTTTTGTGTATTTTTTTTGAGATATTTTCTAAGATATTTTTCTATATATATATATTTTTCACTATCTCTCTCTTTCGTCTTATCGATTTTGTTTAATTTTAATTTTATTTACAAAAAGCTACGCTTTAAATATTCGAACTTCTTTCAAAAACACGTCGCGTCGCTTCTTCGTTCGTTGCCATTTGTGGGTATTTTTCCATTCCTTCCTTTCATTTCCTTAAGTCCTGTAATTTCTGGATTGTCGCTGTTCTCGTTCTCGTTGTTGTTGTTATTAAGTTTTTTTCTATATCCTTTGGTTTGTCTTGCTTTCTTCATTCGTTCTTCTTCTGCTGCTGCTCGTATCCCTAATTTGTTGTGTTGGGATTTCAAGTTAACTTCCCTGTTTATAGTAAAACGATAAAATCCACCCCGTTTTTATTATTTCATTCCTTCGTCCTTCCAGGACAATTCATCTGTTGTTGTTTTGCCCCTCTCCCCCCTGAATACAAACAAAAAAGAACACAACTTTCGCATTCCCTTTTGTGGCTTTATTTCGTACTCTAGTAATGAATGAAAATACTCAAAATCACTACAGGGACAAGCACACGCACACGCACACACACAACCACGATTCTTGTTGAATCCTCTTGTTTGGTGTTGCCACATCTTACGACAATGAGTCAAAGAGTAGCGGAGAGAACATCGGGTAAATATGCAAAAAGAGCGAAGAGTTCAGTTTTACTCGAGAGATTGTGAAGATGAGGGATATTTTCTCTTTGACTGCCATTAGGGTTACCAGGTCGTCCCGAGGAAAATGTGCGAATTTTTATGAACCACTTGTGGATACTTGTTTGCTAGCTCTTGTGTATAATGATGCACAGTAGTACCCTTCGGAACTAAAATGTGATAAAAACACGAGGCAACAAAAAAAGGAAAAAGTTGAAAAGGCTGGAATTGCAACAATTTTTTTCGCCTGTCTAAAGATGAAAATGATTGAACTGGGATATTGTCCTGGCTCAAGACCATTTTGCATCTATATTTAATAGAATGCAAATTTATTTACAAATGCCATGGTGACATTTATTTTTATATATTTTTTCTTGTTTCTAAAGGTGCTTCGGCAACTTTTTATGTTTAGCCAAGAGTTGCCGATATATCCAATTTTATCCAAAATTTAAAATTTGAAATATGTCAGAAAAAGATATCTTCCTTGGAGACCAGCTGCTCAGTATTTATACAAAACTGCTTTTTTTCTTATTTCAAAAACTTCTTTAACAATTTAATTCATATGTCGAGCTAAGAATTGTCGAAATATCCTCTTTTTCTCATAATTAAAATTTTAAAATTCGAAAACATAAGTCTTTGGAGACCAACTTTTCAGTCTTTAGATGAAATTGAAATGTTTTCGTATTTCTCAAGGATCTTTAACAAATCTCTTCATATGGTCGAGTAACCTCTTTTTTGTCCAAAATTAAAATTTTAAAATTCGAAAAAAATAAGTCCTTGGAGACCAATTTTTCAGTCCTCTTTTTTCCACAATTAAAATTTTAAAATTCGAAAAAAAATTAAACCGTCCTTGAAGACCAACTTTTCAGTCTTTAGATGAAACTGAAATTATTTCGTATTTCTAAAGTATCTTTAACAACTCTCTTCATATGGGCGAGAAAGAGGATATTCTTGTCCACAAATTAAAATTGCCTTGGAGAAAAATTAAAATCGTCCTTGGCGACCAGCTTTACCGTCTTTAGTTGCATCTGACATTTTTTCGTTTTTTTAAAAGCTTTCTGCAGACTTGAAACCTAATAATTGCCGACATTTCCCTATCTTGTCCCAAAATTAATATTTTGAAAAATGCCTTCAAAATAGAAATTTTCCTTGGAGAATAGCCTTTCAATCGTTAGGAGATGCAGACGAAAAAAAATCACTCCGGTATAACAAATTTCAGCATAGGAAATATCTTAATTTGAATTTCGTGATTAAAGCTTTGAAATACTTGGAAAATTTGTCGCCGATTTTCTCTTTGTTATTTAGAGGGTGTAAATGCAGGTTTAAAAATTATTCAGAGGAATTGCAGAGATTTTGTTGATTGTTAAGTGTGTTCGCCTCTATTCCCCGCTAGAGAGCACTCCATCCATGTAGATGATTATTTTCGCTTTCAGAAAACGAAATTCATGGTTATACTCAATCTATTTTTATGGTCACTCTGATTCAAAATTGAAAAAATGCTAGAAAAATAGAAATGTTACTTGACCAGCCTTTCAATCTTTAGAAGAAACAGACGTATAAAAACAATCACTCCGGTCTAACAAATTTCAGCACAGATATTTCATCATTTAAATTTTGTGATTAAAGTTTCGAAATAAATTGGAAGACATTTTTTCAACATTTTTACTTATATGGTTTAAATTCAGTTTTAAAAATTATTCAGAGGAATTGCAGAGATTTTGTTGATTGTTGAGTGTGTTCGCCTCTATCTTCCGCTAGTGGGCACTCCATCTATGGAGATGATCATTTTCGCTTTGAGGAAACGAAATTTACGGTTCTTTTTATGGTCACTCTGATTCAAAATTAAAAATTGAAAAAATGCTAGAAAAAGTGAAATTTTCCAGCTGCCACAATTTAAACTGAAAAATCAAAATTACTGAATAAACTCCTGTCTAACAATTTTCATCATAGGCAATTTCTTAATTTAAATTTTGTGATTTAAGGTTCGAAAGACATTGTTAAATTGTCGTCGATTTTTTTTTCACTTTGTCGCTTAGTGGTATAAATGCTGGGTTAAAAATTATTTACAGGAATTGCAGATAATGCCTTGTTGAGTGTCTTCGCCTCTTCCTCCTCCTTCGCCTTAGGGTCACTCTGATTTAGAATTAAAATTTTAAAAATGCCTTAGTGACCAACCGCCACAATTTAGAGGATGCTGATGTATCAGAAAAATCACTGAATAAACTCCTGTCTAATAATTTTCACCATAGGCAATATCTTAATTTAAAATTTGCGATTAAAGTCTCGAAATACATTGAAAAATGTTCGCCCATGTTGTGTAAATGGAGGAGTAAAAACTATTCAGAGAAATTGCATTGATTGTACAATTGTAGGTTTTTGGTTGTCTTCGCCTCTACCTTCCGCTAGAGGGCAATCCATGTGTGGAGAAGATCATTCCCGATTTCAGAAAACGAAAAACATTAAGCTTCTCTAACAAATAGTATTCGCCTATTTTTATGGTCATCTGATCAAGTTTGACAATGTTGGGGGGTAGATATGTTAATTGGGTGATTTCGCCTCTATCGACTGCTAGATGGCGCAAAATCAATGGAGAAAAATTGCATCTTTTTTTCAGTAAAATGACAAAGTTTATCTAGCTTCCAATTGGTTTGTAAGACAATCGTAAGAAGACAAAGCTAAGACTTCTTTTTGCCGAATTCTGAGATTTATTATATTATTGTCCCCGAACGCTTAATTTATAATAATTATTGGGAGATTTATAATCATATTTTTTAATTTTAAAATATATTTTTTTCGACGGTAGTTTCAATATTTTGTCACTATCTCGATCTAGGACCTATATATTTTATTTATAACAGACAAACTCGATTTAGATAAATCGCACTGATGTTCAATTGGGTTGCAAGATGTTAGTGAGAAGAAGGTAAGACTTTCTTCTGACAGTCCCCGAACGCCAAATTTATTTTAATTATTGGGAGATTTATAAACATATGTTTTTTAATTTTTAATTAATTATTCGAAAGTAGTTTGATTTTACCCTATCTCGATGTAGGAGCAATCAATTTGTATCACGATAAAGAAACATTAGATTTTTTTGTAATCGAATTTCCTTTTATATTTGTGGCTCTGATTAAATACTCAAGCTCAAGATCGAAGTTTTGTAATTTTTTTCTTTATTATTCTATTCTATTATTTATTATAATTTATGGAAGATTTATAATCATATTTTTTTCCGAAGGTAGTTTGAATATTTCGATCTTATCTCGTTGGAGGAGCAATCAATTTCTATCACAATAAAGAATTTATGACAGCAATAGTTTTGTAATCGTTCTTTCTTTTATATTTCTGGTTCTGATTAAATTCTCAAAAATCCTTGTGATAAGGTTTTCGGGAATATATTATTTTTCTTTTCAAATTTGCAATCTTTTTTTTCAGATCGCACATGACTCATATCAAACTACTTTGTTATTTTTATTGAGTATCGTTTGGCAAGTCATCATGGAAAGACATCGTCTCCAAATTGTTCAGCTGTATTACGTCAAACAGAGTTCTGTGAGAAAGAAGACCGTGGCGAATCGATTCGTCGTCGTTCTCAGCTGTTTGACTTGTCGTATTCGAGAACTTTGCGTATTTTACGTAAGAATATTGGCCTTAAAGCGTACACAATACAACTTGTGTAAGAATTGAAACCAGGCGACATTGCGTGTTATATTCAGTGAATGAACTCTCTAGTCGCTATACTCGAACGAGTCCCCAAAATTGGACCTTTCAAATGGACCACCTCAGACGTGATCGTGACTAACATTTACAAGATTGATATCATTGATACAAAAATTGAATTATTTCTTTTCAATGGCATTAATACATAATAATATGGAATTACATCTCTAATAATCAAGTGAGGCTATCCAAAGCTAAAGAAGTGCATCTATTGTATTCGCTTCTACCCTCAGCTAGAGGGCGGTATTTATAAAACTAAATTCAATCCAACAGGTTTGCCGCTAGCATATTTTTGATCAATGCAAGCTATTGAATATGTTCGCATATATTACAGATCTGTTAAGGGCAGCAATATCTAATGACTGTCTTCGCGTCTACTATCCACCAAATGGTGTAAAATCTATGTAGTCACGTGTTCATAAGTTAAATACTACGTAAAAAATTGTTTCCAAGACCTAAAAATTATTTTTTGTGTGCATTGAGGTATACTGATTCATAAAATCAACACCATTTTTTATGGATATTTTTTTGAAATATTTTTTATTAAAATTTTTTTATTAATTATTTTTTATTAATATTTGTACTTTCATTTTGGAAGTAAAAGTCTGAAAACACCTGATTGTTTTTTAAATAAAGGCACTTATGATGTCGTCAAATATTTCACTTAGAAAACATGCTTTAGGAACAGTATCCAAAGAATTGAGAAAAAATTGATTTTTTCGTAAAGAAAACCATAAACAATAAATAAAATAAAATTGAAAAAAAAAAAAATATATATATATATTTTGTTAATTTTTTATATTTTATATTTTAATATTTTTTCTTACGAAGAATACAATGCCAATATGTAAAAGATAAATGTAGAAGTTATGACACTCTTTATAGACGCGAAGGAATTTTTTTTAATTTTTTGGTTAAATAGTGGTTTCTATGCCTGTAATGTCTGACATCAATATGCTGCATTTTATGAAAACCGGAACTGAAATGGATATTCAAATTCTGCTAAGGTTTTGTTTTAAACATGAACGTATTCGTTGGAGCTATTTTTTTAAATCAATCAGCTGAATATTTTAAAAATAAATTATACAATTAAAAATGTCATCTTTCTATCCCAGGGAAGTCAACATTTATAATATTTAATATGCAAATATGTTCCTTTAACCATTCTTCAATTTGTTTTTTTTCGAGATCCTTTCACCAAATACCCCATGTTTTTCCTTAGCAAACTTCTTCTTCTTAGTATGTTTTCTGTTAAATGAGGCAAAATAATTTCCATTTCTTTTTCCTTTCACTTTTGGTTTGCTTTATTTTTACTTTTTTTTGGCAATCGCAAAATACTTTCCTTCGAAATTTCAATTATTATTCGCTGTTTTCGGGTTTGGGTTCTGTGTGAATTGGTTTGTAAGACTTCTTAAAGTTTTGTTTGGTTTTTAATTTCGTGTCATCCCTTTGGTTTAGAGGCGGAGGGATTTTTGGTAATGAGTTCCTTTCGTCGTTGTTTTTTTTTTTCTGGGGGGACATATTTGAACAATAACTTCACAATGTAGTGAAAAAGGTATGCGCGAACAAAGGACCATTGAAAACAGAAAGTAATTATTTTAGAACGAATTGGTTTTTTGTGGTTGTTGTTGAGAACAAAAAAAAAAACAAAATTGGCAAAGAAGCAATTATTTGGAAGTCTAACGATTACATTTTTTGGGTTTAAATTAAAATGCGTAAGCAGAGAAGTTGATGACTGGATGATACTCTGTTATTTTGGAGGAAATCTAAGCGAGATTGAGGGCTATAGGTGAGGGTTGAGGCCGATAGTTAACAGAAATTTATACGGATCACTATTTTTTTTGTATTTCTCAAGGTCTACATTTTTTTAGAGGAAATCTAAGTAAGATTAAGAGCTATAGGTGAGGGTTGAGGCCTGTAGCAATGAGCAATGTATGGGGACCTATCACTTCATTTTCAGTTTTTCTATTTTCTGTATTTCTAAAGGTCTATAATTCTTTTTAGATTATATAGTTTTGCATCCGCAATTAGGGATAAGAAGTTATCCTGGCTTCTGGAATTTAAAAGTACATATTCCCTGTTTGGATTGGTTATAAGGACCAGAATGCTCCTGCATTTTGAACACTCGGAGACCCAGTTGGATCCATTGTGCAAATCCTTTCTTCCTGAAAAGTATAAGGTTAGAGTAGAGTGATAGGGAGTGATGAAATTTGGGAGGGAGTAAGTGGTGGTTGGAGATAGATAAGGGAGAGATGGAGAGTGAATTAAGTACGGGGAGAAAGGTGGAATGGCGGTGTATTAGATGCACTTTCTTTTATGTGTGACGATTAGGTAAGAAAATTAAGTCGAGAGCCACCCGGTATACTGTTGATGGTATGCCTTTATGACTCTCTTTCTTCATTAGCGACTGTCCCTAGTCGCTTGCCAATCAAAAATTAACCGGGAAAACAAAAGAGAGCAAAACTTTATGGAGTTTCTCTCTTTGAGACAGTCTTTGTGGTTTACGTTTCTTCGCCACTATCGTCCGCTTGAAGACGCTGTAGTTATATTAATTTTATTTTTTAATATTTGACAATGGAAATATCTTAGTGTTGAAATTTATGTGACGGTTGAGGCCTTCAATTAAGAGAAATTTATGTGTGGATCTGCCACTTCACTTTTTCTATTTTCTGTATTTCTAAAGGTCTATTATTCTTTTTAAATTATGTATTCATGTAGCTTTGCTTCCGAATTTGGGAAGAAGAAATAATTCCTGCTTCTGGAATTTTAAACGTACATATTCTGTAGTCGTTTGTCAATCAAAAATTAACCGGGACAACAAAGCAGAGTAAAAATTATGGGCTTTTTCTCTTAATTGGCTGTCTTTGTGGTTTAAGTTTCTTTGCCTCTAACGTCCGCTTGAGGCCGCTGTATTTATATTCGAATTGATTTCATATTTGACAATGAAAATGTCTTAGTGTGGAAATTTAAGTGAGGGTTAAGGCCTTCAGTTAAGATACATTTATGTGGATCTATCACTTAGTTGTGGACCTTTGTCCTTATTTGTAGTTTTTCTGAATTAAGTTCTTCGCCACTATCGTCTGCTTAAGTGCACTGTATTTATATTAATGGTGAGCTGTAGGCATACACCATACCTATTTGCTTTGATTTGATTTTTGATAATGAACCAAATCAATCATTGACGAACTTATCGAATTGAGTTCTGCGGCAGAGGAGAAGACAGATGAGAAGAAAGCCTCATTTGTATGTAGTCTAAAAGAACTCTTCCAAGATGTATCACTTCACTGTCACTTTTTCTATTTTCTGTCTTTCTAAAGGTCTATAATCCCTTTTAGATTATGTGTTCATGTAGCTTTGCTTCCGCAATTAGGGAGAATAAATAATCCCGGCTTCTGGAATTTTAAACGTACATATTCCGTAGTCGCTTGTCTATCTAAAATTAAGCGCAAAAGTGGGTAAAAAAGGCAGCGCAAAAAGTTATAGACTTTTGCTCTTAATTGACAGTGTTTGTGGTTCAAGATTCTTCGCCTCTATCGTCCGCTTGAGGTCGCTGTATTTATATTAATTTTATTTTCTGATATTTGATAAGGAAAATCAGAGCAAAACATTATGGAGTTTATCCCTTAATTGCCAGATAGTTCTTTTGGAAAAGTCTTTGCATTGTAAGTGTCTTCGCCTCTATTGTCCGCTTGAGGCCACTGTATTTATATTAATTTTATTTTTTGATATTTGATAAAGAAAAGCAGAGCAAACAATTATGAAGTTTAACCCTTAATTGGAAGATAGCTCTTTAAATAAAGTATTTGCGCTGTAAGTTTCTTCGCCTCTAACGTCCGCTTGAGGCCGCTGTATTTATATTAATTTTATTTTTTGATATTTGATAAAGAAAAGCAGAGCAAACAATTATGAAGTTTAACCCTTAATTGGAAGATAGCTCTTTAAAGAAAGTATTTGCGCTGTAAGTTGCTTCGCCACTAACGTCCGCTTGAGGTCGCTGTATTTATATTAATTTTATTTTTTGATATTTGATAAGAAAAACCGCAGCAAAAATTATGGATTTTATATCTTAATTGGTAGATAGTTCTTTTGGGGCAGCCTTTGTGAATTATGTTTCTTTGGCACTATCATCCGCTTGGGGGCGCTGTATTTATTTTATTTTTTGATATTTGATAGGGAAAAACAGAGCAAAAAATTATGGAGTTTATCCCTTAATTGACAAATAGTTCTTTTGGAAAAAGACTTTGCGCTATAACGTCCGCTTGAGGGCGCTGTATTTATATTAATTTTATTTTTTGATATTTGATAAGGAAAATCAGTGCAACAAATTATGGAGTTTACCCTTAATTGGTAGTTAGCTCTTTTGGCTGTAAGTTTCTTCGCTACTATCGTCCGTTTGAAGGCGCCGTATTTATATTATTATTATTTTATGATATTTGATAGGGAAAAGCAGAGCAAAAAATTATGGAGTTTAACCCTTAATTGGCAGATAGATCTTTTGGGTTAGTATTTGCGCGGTAAGTTTATTCGCCACTATTGTCCGCTTGAGGGCGCTGTATTTATGTTTGATCTGATTTGATATCTGTTAATGAAAATGGCATAGTGTTGAAATTTACCACAACCAAGGTCGAGAATTATTATGTCTCCTCAGCTAGCGACATGTTTTTATGATTTTTTATAAAAGATTATTAAATGAAACGACTCCATGGATAAATTCAAAAGTCATTTAAAAGATCGTTCTTTCTTTAAAGTTTGTCCCTTAATTGGCAGCCTTGGTGAATTAAGTTTATTCGCCACTATCTTCCGCTTGAGGGCGCTGTATTTATATTAATGTTTTAATGTATATTTTTAAAAGAATGCTAAATGAAATGACTCCATGGATACATTCAGAAGGCATTTAAAAGATCTTTCTTTAAAGTTTGGCCCTCAATTGGCTGTCCTTGTAAATTAAGTTTCTGCGCCACTATCGTCCGCTTGAGTGCGCTGCATTTATATTAATTTTGAGGGCGCTGTATTTATGTTTGATCTGATTTGATATCTGTTAATGAAAATGTCTTAGTGTTGAAATTTACCACAACAAAGGTCGAGAATTATTACGTCTTCTCAGCTAGCGACATGGTTTTATGTATTTTTATAAAAGAATAATATATGCAACGACTCCATGGATACATTCAAAAGTCATTTAAAAGATCTTTCTTTCTTTAAAGTTTGTCCCTTAATTGGCAGCCTTGGTGAATTAAGTTTATTCGCCACTATCTTCCGCTTGAGGGCGCTGTATTTATATTAATGTTTTAATGTATATTTTTAAAAGAATGCTAAATGAAATGACTCCATGGATACATTCAGAAGGCATTTAAAAGATCTTTCTTTAAAGTTTGTCCCTCAATTGGCTGTCTTTGTAAATTAAGTTTCTTCGCCACTATCCTCCGCTTGAGGGTGCTGTATTTATATTAATGGTGAACTGCTAGCATAATCCACACCTATTTGATTTGATCTGATTTGATATTTAATAATGAAAATGTCTTAGTGTTGAAATTTACCACAACCAAGGTCGAATAATTACGTCTCCTCAGCTAGCGACATATTTTTATTTATTTTTATAAAAGAATATTGAACGAAATGACTCCATGAATAAAATCAAAAGTTATTTAAAAGATCTTTCTTTCTTTAAGGTTTGTCCCTGAATTGGCTGTCTTTGTAAATTAAGTTTCTTTGCCACTATCGTCCGCTTGAGGGCGCTGCATTTATATAAATGTTTTTATGTATTTTTTTAAATAATACTAAATGAAAGGACTCCATGTATAAAGATCTTTAAAGTTTCGCAAAGACTAAAAAGACATCCCATCCCTTGCACAATGTCTAGCCAGGTAAATTACGCCTTCAAAGTGAAAGTTGGTAACGGGAGTTGCTACATAATCACCGGCTGGATGCACTAATGCAAAGCACGTCATTATCATCGTCATCATCATCGTTATCATTATCACCACCAAACAACCTTAGCTCCCATCAGTCATATCAGCAGCATTCATTGTATGCTCTCCCTCGGCGAAAACATACTCCAACATTATGACACTTTGTTGCCACAGTCATTAACACCCTTTCCTTGTTTTGTCCTTTGTCCCAAAGGTCCTTACACACACATGTGCTAACGTTGGCTGAAAATGAAAACATTTACTCTTGTCTCTTGGTATGTTTGTTTGTTGTTATTTATTGTGAAGCATTGGTAGCCAGGATAACAAGAAGTCAATAGACAGAATGGGGGAGAACTCTGCAGAGGCTGATGAGAAGGAGAAGGATGCGAGGACTGTGCAGAAGGATGTGTCTGTGGATTGTCATTGGACGCCACATTTACTGTTGTTTGTTAAAACAACCCTTTTGGTTAGTGCATTTCGTTCGTTGAAATCATTTCCTTTTTGTTGCAGATGCTTTTTAGCCGTCTGTTGTGTTTGTTTGTTGAAACCTATAATGGTTTAAGCTTATTTGTTTGTTTGCATATTTGTTTGTTCGTTCGTTATATAAAGCCAAACCGGAAATAAGCATTAAACAAAAATTGTCTCATATCCTTGTTTCATATCGCCACATCAGCATCATCATCAGAAGAAGAAGTGTGGGTGGGTGGTTTCTCTAAACTCATTTGAAATAAATACAGAATGCCAGGGGGTCGTTGTAAATTTATAGCCTATTATGACTAGCATAGGAGGAGCTTTGTATGACATATGAGTTAAGTGCATTTCTGTGTTCTCTAAGCATTGATTTCAATTGTATGGTGAACAGGTTTCTCCAGAGAAGTTTGAGTGGATTTCTCGAAAGTGTCCCACACTGAGATCGTTCTCTATGAATATCTATGAATCCCACCGAGTGATCTCTGTGTGCACAGATATGAAATTTTCCATTGGATTCAGCAAGTGCTCAGTCCTGCAGTCGAGACATCCAAACTTTAGATACAACGTTTTGCATGAATACCTTCGAGAGATCTCTGTCTGTATAGAGATGAAGATTTCAGTAGCCTAGACTTCCAAACTTCTCTGGCAGCTTTGTAATCAATCTTTCTATAGGGTCGGCCATTTAAAGTATTCAATTTGAACTACCGATTACTTTGACTTTGAAAGATAGAATAACATTCTTTTTTTAGGTCTATGTTTGACATTTGCAAAATGGGACGCTATACGGTCGAACAAAATTGGAAAATGTTAAAAACTTACTTGCAAAGTAGTGAGTCATTAACGCAAACTGAAAGAAATTTACGTGGAAATTTTTCGAAAAGAGATGGGACTTCAGTTCAGTTCATCGGCCTTCATGAAGATCATTTTCATCTCGATGGCTATATCAATAAACAAAATTGTCGCATATGGGGTTCAGAGAACCCACACGTGACTTTTGAGAAGCCAATGCATCCACAACGAGTCACAGTTTGTGGTGTGGGTTGTACTGAAAACTTGGGTCATATGAATGATATTGTGTTCCATTTTGAAATGACAAAGTTTAACCTTTCCAATAAAACCAGAAATTTTAAAAAATTATCAGTACTTTTTATAGCCGCTTCTAATTTAAAGCTGTGAATAGCCCGCCCTATATATGTTTATCATAATTGTGGCATCATATTGATGAAGGATTTGGGCAAGATCTACCTTATTGAACTTCATGTTGTCTCTACAAATTGGGTTCTTTGTTAATCGAGTTTATTCGCAACTATCCTCTGATAGATGGCGTTGTTTCTAATTAAATGGATGTCTTCTCCATTTAACCAATCTTGTGGAATCGTATTTTTAATGAGTTCTGAGTCAACTTTTGAGCTACTTTCCTCATCTTTTCCTAACATAATCTGTTAGGCCCTTACATTGATGATTGACCTTATATTGATGATGGATTTGGGCAAGATCTTCGCACAAATGTTTGAGAGAAATATTTGAAGAATTGAGATTAGAAAGGGTGGCTATTCGACAGATAAATAATTGAAACTCATTTTGTATTTAAAAATTATGATAAGTTTTAACTGAGTTTATTCGCCACTATCATCCGATAGAGGGCTTTGTTTCTATTTGAATGGATATCTTTGACATTTAACCAACCATGGAATAGGTCGGATTTTGAGCTACTTTACCTTCGGCAAACATAATATGTTCGACCTTGTGGCCTTATATTTATGAGGCAAGATTACATAAATGTTTGTGTGTAATATTTGGGGAATAGGAAATGATTGATATTTAGCGATCTAAACAACAGTTAAACCATTGAACTTGTATTTAAAAATTATTATCTTAGTTTATTCACCACTATCCTCCGATAGATGGCGATGTTTCTATTTGAATGTATATCTTCTTCATTTAATCAACCTTGTGAAATCGAAATTTAAAAGAGTTCTGAGGAACAGTGACGATAAATGTCAAAAGATTCGTGGCATAGGTCTGTTGTGCTTTTGAGCTACTTTCCCTAGCTTCGCCTGACAAAATCTGTTACAGACCTATTATCCTCATCTTAGGAAAAATGTCTGAGTGAAACATTTGAAGAATTGGATAGGATTAGCATTTAGCGATCTAAACGATAGATAAATTATTGAACTTCGCGTTGTCTTTATAAATTGTGGTCTGTTTTAGTTAAGTAAATTCGCCACTATCCTCCGATAGAGGGCGTTGTCTCTATTTGATTGGATATTTCCCCAGATAATCAATTTTGTGGGGAGATATCCCCACAAAGTGTTACGAAATGAACATTTGCATTCATACTCGTGCACACGATTTGGATTTGGATTAACGAAAATATCTTCACACAATGTCCTTATCTTGACCTAAAAGAATTACAGGTCTATCAGCCTTGTGGCCTCACAGGGATGATGTTGGATTAGATTTGGGCAAGATCTTTGCATACATTTTTGAATGACATATTTGGAGACTAGAGGGAGCTGAGGTGATAATCCTTAAGTCTGAATTGTACTAGACTTCGTTCCGGCATGTATCCGATTATCGCGGGAACCTTTGTTCATCATCGTTCTCATATTGTCCGGCTGCATCTTCTTCAAGGTTGATGTTGGAGACTGGTGGAATGGTTTGATGTTTTGCGATCTATTGACAGATAGCTTATTGAAATTCACTTTGTCTATATAAATTGTGTTCTCTGCCAATTGAGTTTATTCGCCACTATCATCCGGTAGAGGGCAGAGTAACTAGCTCAATGGCGATATACTCTCTGAAACCAACTTATTCAACTGGATGACTGGATTTTCGTGAAAGTTTTCTGGAATGTATGGAAATATCCATATTCATGATGTCGATGGTTTGGATTAACGAAGAGGTCGCCCACAAAAACTCCAAGAGTCTGTGATGCGATTTGAATCTAGTCGCGGTTCATAAAGAGATAGCGCACAACCAATGAGCATAGATTGGATGAGGTTATTGTAGAACCCAGAAAGTTAGTAACCGACTCATTTAGACCAGAAGAGTTCTATTGTGATAGAAAGGGCTTTAAGGTCCCTCCTCGGAAGCAATCTAAGCACCTCAGGAAACATTTTAACTTGCCGACGACCATACAAGCTAAGTCGTCCGAGGCTTCGAAGAAAACTGAAGTCAATGACATAAATGTCCCCCAAAAACTTCAATACTTCATGGTGTATGGATCTAGTTGCGGTTCAGGAAGGGGTATCGCACAACCATTAAGCATAGATTGGATTGGGTTATTGTGACAGTCAGTAAGTAAGGATCCGTCTCACTTAGACCAGAAGATATCCATTGTGAACGGGCTTTAAGTTCCCTCAACTGACACAACCTAAGTGACTCAGGAAATATTTTAACTTGCCGACGTCTATACAAGCCAAGTCAGCTGAGGCTTCGAAGAAAGTTGAAGTCAGTGTCATAAATGTCCCCCAAAAACTTCAATACTTCATGGTGTATGGATCTAGTTGCGGTTCAGGAAGAGGTATCCCACAACCATTGAGCATAGATTGGATTGGGTTATTGTAAGGATCCGTCTCACTTAGACCAGAAGAGATCCATAGTGAACGGGTTTAAATGTTCCCTCAACTGACACAACCTAAGTAACTCAGGAAACATTTTAACTGCCCGACGACTATACAAGCCAAATCGTCCGAGTCTTCGAAGAAAGTTGAACCCAGGGTCATAAATGTCCCGCAAATACTTCAATAGTCCATGGTGCGATAGTTGATATTCTGGATCTAGTCGCATAGATTAAATTAGGTTCTTGTGGCAGTCAGAAAGAAAGTACCCTACTAACTTCGACCATAAAATGTTCATTGTGGCAGGAAGTCTTTAAGGTCCTTGAGAGGAACAAATCGTGAGCGGCCTTTAAGATGTCTCATTGGAACCAACCTAAGCGACTCACGAAACATTTTACCTCGCCAACGTAAGGTCATCCAATGCTTCGAAGAAACTTTTACCCAACATATCTTGCCGACGACTATACAATCCAAGTCATCTACGGCTGCGAAGAAAGTTCCCAGTGTCATAAAAGTGCCGCAAAAAAAAAACTTCAATAGTCCATGGTGCGATAGTGGATATTCTGGTTCAAGTCGCGGTTCAGGAAGATGTGGGCACAACTGTTGAGGATTTGCTAGGATAGATTGTTGTGGCTGTCAGAAAGTAGATGAGAAGAGGTTCAGAGGCTTTAAGGTCTGTCAGCAGAACCAACCCAAGCGATCCACGAAGTCTATACAATCCAAGTTGGCCATTCGATTAAAGCTCAACCCAGTGCTATCAAACGTCTTCTAGCCCTTGTCGGAGAGAGACAGAGATTCTCCCAATTTCCTTCTCGCCCTCACAACTCCTACAAAAATAGTTTGATTTGATGGCTAGCCTCAGGGCATGCTGGATATAATGTGGGATCCTTGCATACATGTTCATGGGTTGAGTGATAAGTCTTCCTACAACGCGACCAACTAGATCTATTGTATATCCTCCTGCTTCTCTATTTGCCATATGAGACTTATAATATCCCTACGGGAAATTGGTGGTAATTGCTATAAACGTACCTATCCTGGGATAGGTCGATATGGATATATCACAGAACTGGTCTCTAATAGTGAATAAATTGTAAATTCTTTTGAGGAACCGATTCAAGGTTATTCCCTTTGAGACCGATCCTAGGTCATGTCCAAGACATACCACAGGGTGGTCAATTCACCCCCTCCAATGACAAACAATGGTAAAAGGGACCAGTCCCCTTCAAACACTTGGGACCAGGACCGGTCCTTACCCACCAGGGACTAGTTCTGGGACTTGTCCCGGGACAGTTCATTTTCCCGTAGGGATATAATTGGATAGGATCTCTATTACAGTTGCCTGCAGGTTTTTCAGGAATTCCTTTCCTCTACCTGTAGGCATAGATCTTCCCGACAAATATCAAACATCCGAGTAGACTAGTTCAATATAATTCTTGACCGGCTATAGCAGTCCTTCACGTGCCATTTGCCAAATGTCTACATACCAACAAAATTGGGATTATGTTCCATACAACGAAGAGGATGAGTTCCCGTTGTTAACCTGGCAAACGTGCAACGCGCCAAATGAATGTGAAAGGAAAGTGAATTTGAACTGACTGGCTCATGATGGCTGGGACGGCTGGTGTTATGGAAACGTGTGTTGGCATAATGTTCGGGGATTTTCAAAACAACTACATCACCGTCATCCCAGAATAAAAAAAAACAACAACAACAGCAGGAAAAGGAACACAAGATTTTAAAACTTCCGAAGGCAGGCAGAGAACCAAACAACACAACACATCGACAATGTCGATGCTAAAACTCGCATTTGTTTGCACAAACACAATAACACACGCACACACGCACCCTTACAAGGATATCATATCCTTATCCTGCATTTGTGGAGAACAAACACAAATCCAGGCCGGGGGAGTAGGAGGATGGCATGACATGAATTTGTATCTTACGTTTATTAACACGTCCCCGGGGTATGTTTTGAGCAAACAACAACACAACAGGCGCGCACACACGCACAACAACAAATTATGCAAAATGTCGAGAGAAGGAAGGGCATGAGAGTGTGTATGTACGGCATACATCTAAACAGCTCTCAAAAGTATTGCATACTATTAGGAGTTGTTTTGTGAGAGATTTCGTTGAAGTGGTTCGGGGGGAGATAAGGGGTGGATTTAGAGCTTTTGTGAAGAGTCTTCTTGATGTTGTTGTCGGTGATGGTGATGACTTGGTGTGGTGTGGTGTGTATGACCAAATGGTCCCCCTTTAATCCAGACAATGTTGAGGTATGTTCCACGGACATGATTTAATCGTAAAAATCGTAATGCAGCACACGGTCTTCTATATGTCCATTAGAGCGTACCAGGTTACAAGTAAAAAAAAAAAAGTTCGCCGTACACCTTCGAATATGAAGTATTATTGAAAGGTAGTTTCAAAAAATTTTTTTTTATTTTTTTATGCCGAACGTAGGGGTCGCGCTTTTACATTTTTCTATATAACTTCTGCATTTATAAACGGATTTTAAAGTGTGACACATCGATGTTTTTGTCCGATTTTTTTGTCTTTGAAGTCATTGAGCTCAAACATGATTCATGATTTTATGCGAGCTTTAATTTTCGATTATTAGAGTGGTACATTAGGGTAGTAGCAACTGAGAAATGATGGGTAAGTACCAGAAGGGGGTGCTTGAGCTCAATGACTTCAAAGACAAAAAAATCGGCCTCGTCGAGACAAAAACATCGATGTATCACACTTTAAAATCCGTTTATAAATACAAGTTATATAGAAAAATGTAAAAGCGCGACCCCTACGTTCGGCATAAAAAAATAAAAATTTTTTTTTTGAAACTACCTTTCAATAATACTTCATATTCGAAGGTGTACGGCGAACTTTTTTTTTGAGGTACGCCCTAATGTCCATCCGTCCTTCTTTCCTTCCCTCAATCTCTATGTGTGACTCATTGTGTGTGTGTGCCCCGGGAGGTCGGTGTCATACGACCACCGTAACAAATTCAATTTCAGCCTGATTTAAAAGTATTTAAAATATGTTCAAACCTTTGTACCTTTTTATCTTTCACCACCCCTCCCCCCCTAAGGCTCATGCAGCAGAGTGGCTTCGCAGGGAGATTGAAAAGAAAAAAACGACGACGACGGCCGTGTTTGGGTGACGACGATATGATGAGCTATGGGGCTATTGTCTACTTCTCTTATTTACATTTATGGCATTCAAGGATTATTTGGGGAGAAAATGTTGCCCAAAAAAATGGGAAAAAAAGGAATTTATATTAAATTTACTTAGATTTACTGGATATTAGAAACTTCTAGAGGGGAGATAGCTGTCAATATTATGAAACATGACTAAATGACTTTGAGACTTTATTATCTGGGGATGCCTGACTTTGATCTTTAATTTTATTTATTCGAAAAAATTTTAGTAACATTTTCAAATAAAGCATATAAGGGACAGAGACTGCGTCCACATTGTCAATATCATAATGAAGTGGTAAGAGATTCAATAAAATTGTAAGTGATTATCAATCAACACCTTTTCTTCACTTTAAAAAGTTTAAGATACATAAATTAATTAATAATAAATTAATAATAAATAAATAAATTTTTATAAAGTTTTATAATGGATTTTTTACATTGCATGAAGTCTTTACAAATATCTGATCATGAAAAATAAATTAAATTGAAAATATTATATTAAATGGAGTTATTATATTAAATTGAAAATATTATATTAAATGGAGTTATTATATTAAATTCAAAAATATGTTCCATCAAAAATTTCCTATATGGGCAAATCTACGGTATAGTACGATTCCATGTCACTCAGGCTTCTAACCGCTTTAAGAGCAATATATAATATTTCTGAGAGTGTCATAATTTTCAAAACGACGAGTTTAACCCCGCCAACATCCTAAAGTTTTAAAATTATGCTGTTAATGTAGTCTACTGAGCTAAGGTCTACCCTAATTTACCCTATTTTTGCTTGTAACTTTCGGGAGTTGTTCAACTCTTTTGGCTATAACTTTTTCAGCATAAGAGAAAATCATTCTGATATTTTTGTGGATGATAGTAATGATGTTGCGGAATCTTCTATATGTTGAAAAGGGCGTGTGCCATCACTGAGGAATAAATGGTAGCTCTTCAAAATCTGTCACTCTGTTTTTGCATAAAACGAAAATTGATACAATTTTCTTTTTTGCGCTTTCAGCGTGAACGTAATTGCATTTTTTAATATTGGATTATAAACGACAGAGATACTAACAAAAGGCGACCGGACGATTTGGTGTGTCTTCAGCGACAAGGAGATTATGACAGTACGAACATCATCAGGTCGATGCGTGCAGATCATGAAATTTCATATTTTTTGAAGAGCACATCCGCAGTTTGAAAAATAACTGGTGGCAACCCTGTGTGATCGGTGAATATGGGTACTACTAATAATGTGTGTAAGTGCTAAATAGATCGAATTATTATTTTGGTACCGAGAGCCATTTTAGGTTAAATTTTGTTGATTTTCATAGGGTTTTCAGGCTTAACTTGTAATAGAAGCAAAAGGGACAATCCGATTATAACTTCTTCAGCACTTGAAAAAAATGATGCACGCGAGCACATTATTTATATTTAATGTATTTTTAACAAGTTGACGCTAAAATAAAACGTGTGCCTCTAATTTGAAATTTTTAATTTTTCAAAATTGAAATCGGACTATTTTGTAGATTTTCCCATATGAAAATATTACACCAGGAAATTTTTAAGAAGAGATGATTCTGAACATTAAAATAAAAATATTTGAAATGATTAATTTTCTAGGGCAAAAGTTATATCAAATTAAATTTTTAAAAACATCCTTAAACATTTTTTAAAGCGGTCTCTGAATTTGTACTTCGAAAAATGTATAAAACCTACATTATATAAAAATTTACCGCCGAGTTTTGATTTATAGGCCATTTAAAATTTTAAATATGAACTACCAACTACTTTGACTTTGAAAGATAGAATTTTAGCCAATTTTTTTCTTTCAAACAAGAAAGCGGTCTCTGAATTTGTAAAAAAAAATATATAAAACCTACTTTATATAAAAAAATTACCGCCGAGTTTTGATTTATAGGCCATTTAAAATTTTAAATATGAACTACCAACTACTTTGACTTTGAAAGGTAGAATTTTAGCCAATTTTTTTCTCTTTCAAACAGGAATGCGGTCTCTGAATTTCTTCAAAAAATATATAAAACCTACTTTAATAAAAAATCGCCGCAGAGTTATGATTTATGGGCCATTTAAGTTTTTAAATATGAACTACCGACTACTTTCACTTTGAAAGATAGAATAACTTCAGTTCTATTTTTATTTTATGTTTGACATTTGCCAAATGGGACGCTAAACGCTCGAACAAAATTGGGAAATATTAGAAACTTACTTCCAAAGTAGTGAGTCTTTAAAGCAAACTTTAAGAAATTTACGTGGAAAGTGAGAAAAAAAGAGATCGGCCTTCAGTGAAGCTCATTTTCATCTCGGTGGCTGTGTCAATAAGCAAAATTGCCGCATATGGGGTTCAGAGAGCCCACACGTGACTATTGAGAAGCCAATGCATCCACAATGAGACACTGTTTGGTGTGTATTTTGGGCTGCACTGCAAAAATGGTTAATGAGGTACTACCGAGCCAGTCGTGGTAGTCATTTCAATGCTATTAAGTTCCGTTATTAAATGACAAAGTTCAACCTATTCCAGAAATTTGAAAAAAATAATCAGTACTTTTTTATAGCCGATTCTCAATTTAAAGTTTTAAATGCAGAGGTATTTGTTAGCAGAGTTTTTTCGCCACTATCGTCCGTTGGAGGGCGTTGTATCTACATACAAGAAAGGTGTTCTGTTCTCCTTAACTATTCTTATGCAACCAAATGTCAAAATTAAATACCACATTATCTTTAGTTCCATGTTCTATAATCTCCCCATAATTTTCTATGAAAAAATTTAGATAGTTAAAGCTTATATAATACACTCAGATCAAATTTTTAACTTCATTTCATTCAATTTTTTATTTCAGAAAGAAAAACTTAATTTTGATTCCTCTAAAATATCAGACCTACTTTATATAAAAACCATGAAAAGCTTGCCTCAGAGTTATGATTTGGTCATATACTGCCAGATAGCTGGCAGAGGTTTTCGTTAACAGAGCTTTTTCGCCGCTATCATCCGCTGGAGGGCATTGTATCTACATATGTTTAAGGTGTTCTGCTTTTCTTAACTAATCTTGTGCAACAAAAGATCAAAATCAAGTTCCCTGTTCATTTTAAATCTATAATCCCTCAATAATATAGATATTTAAAGCTTATATAATACACTCAGATCATATTTTTACCTGAGACAATTTTTTTATTTCAAAAAGAAAAGCGGTATCTGAATTTAAACTCCTGTAAAAATCAGACCTACTTTATATAAAAACAAGAAAATCTTGCCTTTGAGTTATGATTTGGCCATATACTGCCAGATAGCTGGCAGAGGTAGTCGTTAGTAGAATTCCTTCGCCACTATCATCCGCTGGAGGGCGTTGTATCTACATATTTGGAAGGTGTTATTGCTCTTCTTAACTAATCTTATGCAAGTAAAGATCAAAATCAAATCAATCATTCTCATTATGTTCCATTTAAATCTATAATCTCGCGATGATTTTTTATGCAAATTTTACCCGTGACATTTTTTATTTCACAAAGAAAAGTGATCTCTGAATTTAGATTCCTATAAAATATCAGACCACGAAAGGCTTGCCCCCGAGTTATGATTTAGCCGTATACTGCCAGATAGCTGTCAGAAGTATTCGATAATAGAGATTCTTCGCCACTATCATCCGCTGGTGGGGGTGGTATCTTTTTGAAGGGCGTTCTGCTCTTTTCAACTAATTTTGTGCATCAAAATCAAAAAAAGTTCCGCACATTCTATACACTATATTCTCATTATATTTTTTTTTTCGAAATATATTAGATATTCTATGATTATATATTTACTTAGATTAAATTTATAAAAGCTACATCTGCCCTTTTTTATTACAAAATCGGATAAAGAAAAGCAGTCTCTGAATTTAGACTCATCAATATCTGAATCAGACCTACTTTATATAAAAGCAATAAAAATATTGCCTTTGATATACATATATCATTTGCTCCTTACAAATTGAGGTATTTGCTAATATAGTTTCTTCGCTACTATCATCCGCTGGAGGGCTTTGTATCTTTTCGAAAGGTTTACTGCCCTTCTTAGTTAATCTTATGCATCCAACGATCAAAATCTATATTCTCATTAGCTATGTTCGCGTTAAATCCATTTATATTCTCAGGATATTTTTCTATGAGAAAAGAAAAAGAAATATATCAAACCAATTTATATAAATGAAAAAATAACCTCAGACCTATTCATCTGTAAGAAATTTGTCCCAGACCATATTTTCAGTAAGAAACCTATACTGCTGGCCATATTTTCTATAAGAAAAAAATCTCCAGCAAAATTTCCCTTATAAGTTGCCTCTATTAACATTCATTAGATCAACATCTCAAATAAAATTTGCTTAGATCAGCTTCCCAGTAACAAATTCTGTCTCCAGTCACATTTTCTATAAGGAAAAATTGCCTCAGAGTCTATTTTCCAGGAGAAACATTAATTTGTCGGTATGAAAAGCAATTTTTCTACAGGAATATTGACCAACTTATATTATTATTAAGAAATTTTTTTATTTGAACTGGGATATTCTCCTTGATCGATACCATTTTGCATCTATATATTATAGAATTCAAATTTATTTACAAATATCATGTTGGTGGCTTTTATAACATGGCTGCACACTACCACTATCATGATTTCTGGCCCGCGAAAGCCGTCAGGGGGCTTCGCAGCGACTTTTCAACAATATACCCGGCCTCATTAAGTAAATGATTCTCACAAACGAATGAGAAGCACAACTCACTTTCGGAATATGCCATAAAAAAGCACACCAAGTAATAGAACACACATGCCAACTTGCAAGCATCTCATATTTTAAAAAATCTAAAATTAGAATCAAAAATAAATAAAAAATCTAGAAGTCAGATCAACTTATCTATTATATAAGTGATTCACTCGGCCACTTAAACCAATAAGTAAAATAAATTTTAACATTTTTAAAATTTAAAAAATTTAAAAATTTCTCAGATCAACTTCTCAATAACAAGAGCTTTCTATGGCCATCTTTTGAAATGTATACTCAGCTCACATATTATATGAGTATAGTAGTCTTACGTCATATCATCCGTAAGAAACCTTTCCTCTGAAAAAAATCTTTATTTTTTTAAAATAAATATAATAGTCAGATCAACTGTATATAAAAAATCTGGAAGTCATATCTATTTTTCCATCTAGACTTAGACTAACTTTTTATTTATTTATATATTATCTAAAAATAGTGTCAAACTTTCTATAAGAAAAGTATCAATATATGCTCCGAAATGTGAACATATATTCATCATTTCTCTAAGGATAGTACCACTAGACCAAGTTTTCGATAAAAATTCTAGTCTCTGACCTTTTTCTTTAGACATACTTGCCGCCAAATCAACTTTTCTATGATAAAATCTAGAAGTCTGACCAACTTTCTTTTCGATTAGTAGCCTCAGACTACTAGCCACTTTATCTCATCATGTCCTAGATAATATTTTAATAATATGATCTGGGACACTTTCAATTTTCAATTGTATTATCAGACAAATTACAAAAGAAAAACTGGTCACAGGCAATATTTTCAATATGTAATACTGACTCCGAACCAAGCTTTCCTTATGAAACATTGTCTCAGACTAGCTGCTCTATTAGTACGGTCCTATGTCCCTCCTATGAACTCCGGGAAAATATGAATATATAATTGCTCTAACTACCACAAATCATTTCTGCGAATAACACATTTTCTGTAGAAGACTTTGCCTCTTCAGTTGATATGTTTTTACTTAAAATGGATTTTTTGAATTTTGAATACAATTGACATTTTTGAATTTATATTTTTTTATAATTTTATATTTTAAATGCAAAATGTTGAATTTAAATGAATTTTTTTCTTATTTCAATTCACATTTCACATCACATTTTTTTGCGTGGATCTTTTAGACCTTAACCACAAATTGCACTACCCCATTCCCATAAAGCAAGCCTTACTACTCACTCTCTCTTTATATATTCTAATGGCGTGCTGAGCTGCGGGTAAGTTACAAATTTTGTAATTTATTCGCATGTCGCATAATGTCAGTGACCAGACGACTATCCCGCAGCTTGCTTTATGGCTCAGCCGGAAAAAAATGACAAACAAATTCCTCCTTTAGTCCTTCGCAAAAAAAGTTTCTCTTTCGCAGGAAATCTTGTTTAAATTACGCTTTAAATATTTATATTTTGTAAGCGTTCATTGTTTGCCACAGCAAACACCCAAAAAAAAAAAACGTGAAACATTTTATGTTATCGCCACGTGTTTGTCCTTGATTTTTATTACTTTTTCCCCCCTCCCTCTCGCCCAACGATTAAAATTAACCCTGTACACAGGATTATGCGGAATTGCGCATCTTAGCGCTTTACTGGCCCGGCGTAATGTCATCATCATAAATACTCGCTCGTAAACGAAGATTTCTGTTACGAAAATAAATATCAAAAAAGAAATCTATATTGAAAATTAACTACGTATGTATGTACAGTACGAGTATGGTATTTTGAATAACGTGTTAACAACTTATGCACATGGCGGCTAAACCTAAAAGGTTGCCCAGCGAAATTTGTGGTGTTAGTTTTGAATTTGAAGAGCAGAGTTTTCGAAAGGAAAGTATTAATTAATAGAAATATGTTCAATGTATTTAATATTTTAATTATTTATAACATTGAGGAACACAAAAGGGATTTTGATAGAAAGAATAAAAAACGGAAACAAAAAAGAAGGGTGTCAATATTTCCCCCTTTTGTACATTCTTATGATGAATCGGCATAGGAAACCTTGTGATCCTTACATTTTGAGCATAGGATGTGTTCAGCAATATTACTTAAGACACTACAAGGAAAATTTTTGTGGAACATTTTAACCCTCTAGCTTCTCAATATAGGGGTCCTTTTGGTTCCTTTTGTGCAAAAAAGGTAAAAAACACCCCCAAAACATTGGAAACCTGGTGACCCTTACATTTTAGGTATACCATGTGTTCAGTGATATTACTGAAAACACTACGATGAACATTTTTGTAAAATATTTTAACCCTCTAACTCCTCACTATAGGGGCCTTTTTGGCCCCTTTTTTGCAAAGGGGTAAAAAACTCCCCTAAACCTTAGGAAACCTTGTGATCCTTACATTTTAGGTATACGATATGTTCAACAATATTTCTTCAAACACTACGAGTAACATTTTTGTGGAACATTTTAACCCTCTAACTCCTCACTATAGGGGTGTTTTTGGTCCCTTTTGTAAAAAAGGGTAAAAAACACTCCTAAAACATAGGAAACCTTGTGATCTTTACATTTGAGGTATAGAATGTGTAAGGCAATATTTCTTGAAACACAATGAGGAACATTTTTGTGGAATATTTTAACCCTCTAACTCCTCACTATAGGGGCCTTTTGTCCCCTTTTTTGCAAAGGGGTAAAAAACTCCCCTAAACCTTAGGAAACCTTATGATCCTTACATTTTAGGTATACCATTTGTTCAGCGATATTACTGAAAACACTACGAGGAACATTTTTGTAGAACATTTTAACCCTCTAGCTCCTCAATGTAGGGATTTTTTGGTCCCTATTGTGCAAAGGGGTAAAAAACACCCCTAAATCAGGGGTTTAGCCGGTCAAAATGTTCTACAAAAATATAGGCCATAATATTCTACTTAAAGTCTCTGAATACATCAAAACTCGTGACTTAGCTTAAATGCCAGAAATAAGTCAAAACTTGAAATTCATTTTAGGGTTAATTTCAATATTTCCCCCTTCAGCACATTCTTATAATGAATTGGCATAGGAAACCTTGGGATCATTACATTTTAGGTATACCATGTGTTTAACAATATAACTTAAAACACTACGAAGAACATTCTTTTAGAACATTTTAACCCTCTAGCTCCTCGATATAGGGCTCTTTTTGGTCCCATTTGTACAAACGTGTAAAAAACACTCCTAAAACTGTGGAATCCTTGTGATGCTTAAACTTTAGGTATGCCATGTATTCAGTAATATTACTTAAGACATTACGAGCTAAATTTTTGTATAATATTTTAACCCTCTAACTCCTCACTATAGGGGTCTTTTTGGTCCCTTTTGTACACTCGTTGTTCCAAGGGGTAAAAAAACACCCCTAAAACAGTTATTTAAACTGTCAACATGTTCTACAAAAAATTCTACTCAAAGTCTCTGAATACACCAAATCTTCAAAATGAACTTAAATGCCAGAAATAAGTCAAACCTTCGTCATACAATTTAGGGTTAATTTTGTACTTTTTCCGAATTCGAACGAAAATGTCCCACATAACTGCACTTTAGGGGCGAGGTGTGAGTGGAGAACAAATTTCACTATAGGTCGCCGAACAAAATATAGGTGTAGTTATAATATATATAACTAAAAATATCAATACCAATTTGGGTATTTAATTAATATTAATATCCCAAGAGCATTTAAATGCATTGACATGGATATATTAGCTACTGACTGGTGTTAATGTTTCTACTGGAACCTGGTGTTAATGTTTCTTGTTTTCATTTTTCTCCACAGTGTAATTTATTTCGTTGAATATTCAAAACATAATTTAATTTCTAGTCTATATTAAATTTAATTCCAAATTATTATTTCTTAAATTAATACAAAGGAAATTATTCATCGGAGGTTATTTATATCGATAAATAGTAATCAGAGTCCAGATTGAAATATCTGAAAGCATAGTCCGGGGGCTTAGATTCTTAAAGAAAATTTATGTGAGTCTGAGAAAATTTCTCCAAGTCTTCAAATGTTTTCCCAGAGTATTGTGTCGTTCCTTATACGATTTTATATCGATGGTTTCATTTATTTATTTATTGATTGACTTTCGCCAAATCTTTATATGTTTTCCTCATTGGGAGATCAAAAGAATCCTTTTCGGATTTTAGAAGTGGATTCCATGCGATATCCAGTATTTTTTTCCCTAGTTAAATCTTCTCCCAGAGTTGATTAGAAATCTAGAAACGAACCCCATATCAGTTTCATTCGATAGGCTGGTGTATGCCTCCACTAGATAATCAAAGGCAAGACAAATACACATATTAATATTTTTTCGCGTTTCTTTTTATAATCCAAAAATTGTGCTGGGTTATTTGATACTCATTCCTTTTCTATTTATTTTTTCCAGTTAACTCTTCTCCCAGGGTTGATTAGAAATCTAGAAACGAGTCTTAGATTAGTTCCATTGTTTTGGCTGGTGTATGTCTCTACTAGATAAGAAGTCAAGATAAATACAACTATTTTTTTCGCGTTTCTTTTTTATAATCCAAATTGTTTGCTGGGTTGTTTGATACTCATTCCTTTTCTATTTATATTTTTTCAGTTAAATCTTCTCCCAGGGTTGATTAGAAATCTAGAAACGAGCTCTAGATTAGGTTCATTCGCTAGGCTGGTGTATGTCTCCACTAGATAATCAAAGTCAAGACAAATACTACTATTATTAATTTCATTTTCATTCGCGTTCCTTTTTATAATCCAAAAATTTTGCTGGGTTATTCGATACTCATTCCTTTTCTATTTATTTTTCCAGTTAAATCTTCTCCCAGGGTTGATTAGAAATCTTGAAACGAGGCTTAGATTAGTTCCATTGTTTTGGCTGGTGTATGTCTCTACTAGATAATCGAAGTCAAGACAAATACAACTATTTCATTCGCGTTTCTTTTTTATAATCCAAACATTTTGCTGGGTTATTTTGCTGCTCATTCCTTTTCTATTTATTTTTTCCAGTTAAATCTTCTCCCATGGTTGATAAGAAATCTTGAAACGAGTCCTAGATTAGTTCCATTGTTTTGGCTGGTGAATGTCTCCAGTAGATAATCAAAGTCAAGACAAATACAATTATTATTCATTTCATTTTCATTCACTTTCCTTTTTTTAATCCAAAAATGATGCTGGGCTATTTGATACTCATTCCTATCTATTTATTTTTTCCAGTTAAATCTTCTCCCAGGGTTGATTAGAAATATTTAAACGAGTTCCATCGTTTTGGCTGGTGTATGTCTCTACTAGATAATCAAAGTCAAGACAAATATTCGCGTTCCTTTTTTATAATCCAAAAATGTTGCTGGGTTATTTGCTGCTCATTCCTTTTCTATCAATATCTGTGCAGTTAACTACCGGATGTTAATATCTCCCCCCCCCCCCTTCACCTAATGTTCATTATGCCTTTTCCTTTGTTGATATTTAATGGCATGTCTATGTATAGCTTTTATCCGTGACCCCCTTCCACTCTTCTTTAGATATATTTTCATTTTTTCATCTTCAAATCATATTTTTGCGTTTCAATTTTAAGGGTTTCATATCCTCTACTTACCTTATCTTCAGCTTCTTCGGCTCTCTCCTCGGCTTCTATCACTCGTTGTTCCAACTCCAGCAGCTGTATCGCGCGCATGTGTGTGTGTGTGCGTGTGTGTTAGAGGAAGAGAAAGAAGAAAAGAAAAGCTCTATGACTGATTTTCATGTGGTTAGGCTAGGAGGTGGTTGTCATGGAAGTCATGTGGAAAGTTCAGATAAAATTGTTAATAATTGAATAAAATATTTCTTGTGGTTTTTTTCGTTCTGGTGGCCCAAGAATAATGGCAGTTTGCACAGATGAGGAGCGCAGAGGGAAGTAGGGTGGTTAATCGAGCAATGATTGAAATGAAAGTTAATGGCAGGGGAAACTGGGGCGTAGAAATGGGTAGGGAAGGCAATGTTCTACAAGAGGTCTCTGGAAAAAGAGAATGTCCTACAAGTTTTCCGTTTAGTTTTTATTGGAACCTGGTCGTTTTTATATACATTTTGTTCTTGTCTATTAAGAACAAAAATAAAAAATATTTATTAAAAAAAAAAAATAATTTAAAAAAATAATTTTGATTCATAAAATCAGCCTAAATTTTCTTTATGGATATGTTTTTCTAAAATTCCAATTTTTACCGAAGCTTTTGAAAAAAAAATAAAAATTAATTTTGATTCATAAAATAATCCTAAAAATTTTAAATGGGTATTTTTAAAAAATAAAAATTAATTTTGATTCATAAAATCAGCCTAAAATTTTTAAATGGGTATTTTTTTTTACTAAAATTCCAATTTTTACCGAAGCTTTTGAAAAAAAAATTGAAAAGAAAAATAAAAATTAATTTTGAGTCATAAAATCAACCTAAAATTTCTTTATGGATATTTTTTACTAAAAGTCAAATTTTTACCGAAGCTTTTGAAAAAAAAATAAAATAGAAAAAAAATAAAAAATTAATTTTGATTCATAAAATCAGCCTAAAATTTCTAATTAACAAAAATAATAATAATTTTGATTCATAAAATCAGCCTATAATTTCGTTATGGATATTTCTATATGGATATTGTTTACTAAAATTCCAATTTTTACCGAAGCTTTTGAAAAATAAAAATAAAAATTAATTTTGATTCATAAAATCAACCTAAAATTTCTTTATGGATATTTTTTACTAAAATTCAAAATTTTACCGAAGCTTTTGAAAAAAAAAATAAAATAGAAAAAAAAAAATAAAAAATTAATTTTGATTCATAAAATCAGCCTAAAATTTTTATATGGATATTTTTTTTTTCTAAAATTCCAATTTTTACCGAAGCTTTTGAAAAAAATAAATTAAAAAAAAAATTAAAAATTAATTTTGATTCGTAAAATCATCCTAAAATTTTTAAATGGATATTTTTTACTAAAATTCCAATTTTTATCGAAGCTTTTGAAAAAAAAATAAAATCGAAAAAAAAAAATAAAAAATAATTTTGAGTCATAAAATCAACCTAAAATTTCTTTATGGATATTTTTTTCGAAAATTCCAATTTTTACCGAAGCTTTTGAAAAAAAAAATAAAATTTTCTATATGGATATTCTTTACTAGAATTCGAATTTTTGCCGAAGCTTTAAAAAAAATAAATATTAATTTTGATTCATAAAATCAGCTTAAAATTTCTTTATAGATATTTTTTTACAAAATTTACCGAAGTTACCTTTAATGTACCCTCATTTATAGGCATTCTGTTAGGACATTTGTTTTGGTCTACTACGATTGGAAATAAAAAATATGTTCGCTTTATTTATTAAAAAAATAAATTAAAATAAATAATTTTGATTCATAAAATCAGCCTAAAATTCCAATTTTTACCGAAGCTTTTGAAAAAAAAAAATAAATTGAAAAAAAAAATATAAATTAATTTTGAGTCATAAAATCAACCTAAAATTTCTTTATGGATATTTTTCACTAATATACAAATTTTTACCGAAGCTTTTGAAAAAAAATAAAAAAAAAATAAAAATTAATTTTGATTCATAAAATCAGCTTAAAATTTCTATATGGATATTGTTTACTAAAATTCCAATTTTTACCGAAGCTTTTGAAAAAAAATAAAAATTACCGAAGTTGCCTTTAATGTACCCTCATTTATAGGCATTCTGTTAGGACATTTGTTTTGGTCTACTACGAATGGAAATAAAAAATATGTTCGCTTTATTTATTAAAAAAAAATAAATTAAAATAAATAATTTTGATTCATAAAATCAGCCTAAAATTCAAATTTTTACCAAAGCTTTTGAAAAAAAATAAAATTGAAGAAAATAAAAATTAATTTTGATTCATAAAATAAGCCTAAAATATTGATATTGTTTACTAAAATTCCAATTTTTACAGAGGCTTTTGAAAAAAAAATAAAATTAAAAAAAAAATAAAAATAAATTTTGATTCATAAAATCAGCCTAAAATTTTTAAATGGATATTTTTTACTAAAATTCCAATTTTTACCGAAGCTTTTGAAAAAAATAAAATAGAAAAAAAAAATAAAAATTAATTTTGATTCATAAAATCAGTCTAAAATTTCTTTATGGATATTTTTTACTAAAATTCCAATTTTAACAGAAGCTTTTGAAAAAAAATAAAATTAAAAAAAAAATAATAAAAATTAATTTTGATTCATAAATAAAATCAGCTTAAAAATTTCTATATAAAAATTTACCGAAGTTACCTTTAATGTACCCTCATTAATATACATTCTGTTAGGACATTTGTTTTGGTCTACTAAGAATGAGTAAAAAATATTATCGATTTTATTTGAGGCAGGAATATCACTATTTGTATATTTATCCATATATTTGCTTCAAAAAAATATTTTCCCAATTAAGGGTCAACTATGAAGTTGACTATGGAAGTAAAAGAGTTCTATTATTTTCTTGTAATTGTCCTGATTTTTGAGTTATAATTTTTTCAATAAAAGATTTTTGCTCTCTCAAGATATAGGCGAAATAGTAAAATTTGTGAAAATTGAAAAACAAAAATAAAAATCAATTTTCGATGCAACAAACAAGTAGACATTCTTAAAATCAGCCTAAAATTTGTTATGGATATTTTTTATTTTTTTTCTAAAATTCGTTTTATATTTGTACCCTCATTTTCAAAATATAAGTCCGAGCACACCCGCTTATGTTCTAAATCAAAGTAAATTATGGTGGCTACAAATACTGAGAATTTCATTTTCACAGTGGAACAGTGGCCTAGGAAAAGATTAAAAAAAATAATAATAAAATATTAAAAAATAATAAAAAATTGGAAAAAATATTTTTTCTATTTTTTAATAGCTGACGTTCTATTTTTTCCAATTTCGTTTCCTAAAATACCAATTTAATTTTTATCTTTAATATTTGTACTCTTATTTTCAAAATATAAGTGCGATTATGTGTTAAATCAATGGTAATTATGGTGGCTACAAATGCTGCAAATTTCACTTTCACAGTGGTCTAGGATGAGTCTCAAAAAAATTAAGAATGTAATTATTTCTTTAAAAAAATCTTTTTTACTGACTCGAAAAAAAAATCATAAATAATAGAAAAAAATCGAAAAAAATTATTTTGTTCTAGTTTTTAATAGCTGCCATCCAATGCAGAAAACAATGGCAAAATGTAAAAGGTCTACGGATAAATGCAAAAGTTATGACACTCTATGAAGACGCAAAAGATTTTTTAAATTATGTTTTTTTTTTCAATTTTGTTATAAATATCACGAAATACCCTCTACAAATTAGATAGGAACATATTTTGTTATTATTATTTTGTAATAGCTTATCTTATCTTAAGGCAGAAAACAAGGCCTAGTTGAAGAAATTCTACGTATCATGACTTCTGGGTGAAACCACGAAAAATTACCCTTTTGTGGACCAAATTTGAAAAGCAACTTATAATTTAAACCCATAAATATTCCTAATGTTCATACTGCTCATAGTACATATTTTTGATTATATTTACCAAAAATAATGACAACAATAGATCTGATAATTTCTTTTTTCAGATATAGACTGGTGTCGTAGCAGAATTTCCATCAAAATGTCACGCCCGTTACAGTTTAAGTATCTTATATTTCCTATATATAGAGTGGACCATTTCAAATTTCAGATTAGAATCGGCTATAAAAAAGTGCTGAATATTTTTTTTAAATTATTGATTTTATTGGAAACGTTGAACTTTGTCATTTAATAAAGGAACACAATATCATTCATATGACTACCACGAATGGCTCGGCAGTACCGATCATACGATCAGCCCAATTTTTCAGTACAGCTCAAAATCCACACCAAAAACTAAGTCGTTGTGGATGCATTGGCTTCTCTGAACCCCATATGCGTCAAATATTGCTTTTGACATAGCCACTGAGATGAAAATGAGCTTCATGAAGGCCGATTTCTTCTCGAAACTGAGAATCTCGGGGTATGTAATTATGTAAATTTTATAGACATTTTTTTTGTGCTCTTCCTTAAAAACAAAATAGTAAAACATTTTTCTCGAGAATTTTTTAACTGTTATACTACATTCGGAGTTCTTGTACCAAAGGGAGTATAATAGTTAATAGGCATTTTTTTCAACTATTATACACCATTCGGAGTTCTTGGACCATAGCAGGAGTTAACAGTGCAATAGTATAACAGCTTCAGGGTATATATTTTAATTGTTATATATAGATTGTATTACAGTATGAAAGTTTGGGATATTTGTGTATGTGCAAAGGATTTTTCTAGCAACGGCAGCAACCGACAAATGTGGCTTCGACTAGTCTCCGCATGGTGGCGCACAGAGTGTTGTGCAGAGATGTCAAAGGCCTTCTATAAGTGGCAAGTTGAATTTTCGCGAGATGTCAAAGGCCTTCTATAAGTGGTAAGTTGAATTTTGAGGAACATTTGGCCACCGCAACTTCATTCTCTTATACCCAGTTTTTGGGTTTATGATAAATATCTTATAGTTACATTTAAATCACTGGCAAAATATAACAATTCAATGAAAATAAATACCTCATTTAACTAGATGAGGCATTTAAATACCGACCCAAAAACTAGACATTAGTAGTTTCTAAATTTAGTAAAATAATTAATCTTAGTCTGAAATTGAGCTATTTTGCATCGGAAGATGTAGTAAAAAATAGAAAAAATAAAGTAAATTCACTCTAAGGTTGTCTGCATACTAGGGGTTGGATTTTTTGATTTCCATACGCTAGAACACTTAATTTTGTGAGCCTAAAAAGGGTCAAAAGTGGGATAAATGGGTAAAAATACACAAAAAGCCTCAAAACTGCCTCGGGTCGCCACCAGAGGGGTTAACTTTAAGAGCGACCCCAATTAATTTCCTCTCCCCAACATTATGCCCAAACATACCTACAAAAAAAAAAAAATTTTTTATATATAATTTTTTTTTTACAATTTATTTCCGTTGTTTGTATGTATAGTTGGTCTGTTATGTTGTATGTGTTGTCATTTATTTTGGTTCAAGACCAAAGGTTGTGCTGAAGTCTTCAGCAGAACCCAAAATTAGCAGAAAGGCAAAGTGAGACCTTTATTGTTGCAGCTAAAAGTTGACTGCGCAGTTTCGATGGGCGCTACCCCATCTCGTCAGAACTTTCGCAACGAATGTATGTCTTTGACTTAAATCAGGGTTCATATTAGTACCAGCGATCACATATGACAAATGAGAAGCGCTGATAAACAAAATATTCCACTTTGCCAATTCATGTGCTCGCATAGCTCGCAACAATGCAAAGGTTGTTGTTGTACGGTATGTCCCGTCTTCACTGTACCTCGTGTGTATTGTTGTTGTTTGTATCCATCGCTAAAACTGCCCCAATGAGGCCCCTAGTGGATTCAAATGTATGGCCCACCACCAATGGTCATCAAATGAAGCGGAATAAAGAATAACACTGGGAGACAAAATTAAACTTTTTACAAAATAACAAGATTTTGACAACAAATTCAGATTGAGGGGATAGAAGAAAGAATATACGTGTATCGGTGTTTTGAAAGTTTACGTGTGGGGGTCATTTTAGTAGTGAAATTTGACGAAGAATATTTTTTTCATTCACACCACCTCCCTAAAGTGCAGTTTTGTGGGACATTTTAGCTCGAATTCGGAAAAAGTATTAAATTAACCATAAAGTGAATTTTAAGATTTGACTTATTTCTGGCATTTAAGTTGATTTTTAAGTTTTGGTGTATTCAGAGACTTCGAGCAGAATTTTATGGCAAATATTTTTGTAAAACTTGTTGAGCGGATAAACCCCTGTTTTAGGGATGTTTTTTACTCTTTAGCTTAAAATATCGAGATTAGCACAAAAATTAATTTTAATTTTTAACTTGTTTCTGGCATTTAAGTTGAGTTTTAAGTTTTGGTGCATTCGGGGAATTTTATGGCAAATATATTTGTAGAACACGCTGAGCGGTTAAACCCCTGTTTTAGGGGTGTTTTTTACCCTTTTTCATAAAAAGGACCAAAAAGACCTCTATATTGAGCAGCTAGAGGGTTAAAATATTCCACAAAAATATTTCTCGTGCTGTTTTAAGTAATGTTGGTGAACATATGTAATGATCACTAGGTTTCCTATGCCGATTCATCGACAAAAGGGGAAAATAGTGAAAGTAACCCAAAAATGGATTTTAAGATTTGACTTAATTTTGACATTTAGGTTGAGTTTAAAGTTTTGGTGGATTCAGAGAGTTCCAGTAGAATTTTTCGGCAAATATTTTTGTAGAATATGTTGAGCGGTTAAACCCCTGTTTTAGGGGTGATTTTTACCCTTTTTCATAAAAGGGACTAAAAAGACCACTACAATGAGGAGCTAGAGGGTTAAAATATTCCACAAAAATATTCCCCATGGTATTCTAAGTAATATTGTTGAACACGTCCAATACTTAAAATGTAAGGATCACTAGGTTTCCTATGCCGATTCATCATAAGAAAAGGGTGCACAAAGGGGGTAAATATTAAATTAACCCAATGAAAATGAATTTTAAGTTTTAACTTATTACAGATTTAAGTTTTGGAGTATTCAGAGACTTTGAGTAGAATTTTACGGCAAATATTTTTGTAGAACATTTTGACCCGTTAAGCCCCCTTTTTAAGGGTGTTTTTGCCCTTTTTCACAAAAAGGACCAGAAAGACCCGTACATTGAGGAGCTAGTGGGTTAAAATGTTCCACAAAAATGTTCCTCGCAGTGTTGTCAGTAACAATGTTGAACTCATCCTATACTTAAAATGTAAGTATTAGAAGATTTTTTATGTTTTAGGGGTGCTTCTTACCCTTTTTCACAAAAGATACCAAAAAGACCGCTACATTGAGAAGGTAGAGGGTTAAATATTTCACAAAAATGTTCCTCGTAGTGTTCTAAGTAATATTGTTGAACACATCAAATACTTAAAATGCAAGGATCACAAGGTTTCCTATGTTTTAGGGGTGTCTTTTACCCTTTTTCACAAAAGAGACCAAAAGGTCACCTATATTGAGGAGCTAGAGGCTTAAAATGTTCCACAAAATTGTTCCTCGTAGTGTTTTAAGTAATATTGCTGAACACATTTTGTACTTAAAATGTAAGGACAACAAGGTTTCCTATGTTTTAGGGGTACTTTTTACCCTTTCCAAAAAAGGGACCAAAAATACCCCTACAATGACGAGTTAGGGGGTTAAAATGTTCCACAAAAAAGTTCCTCGTAGTGTTCTAAGTAATATTGCTGAACACATTTTGTACTTAAAATGTAAGGACAACAAGGTTTCCTATGTTTTAGGGGTGTCTTTTACCCTTTTTTACAAAAGGGACAAAATGACTTCTACTTTGAGGAGTTAGAGGGTTAAACTGTTCCACAAAAATGTTCCTCGTAGTGTTTTAAGTAATATTCTTGAACACATCAAATACTTAAAATGCAAGGATCACAAGGTGTCCTATGTTTTAGGGGTGATTTTTACCCTTTTTCATAAAAAGCACCCAAAAGACCCCTACATTGAGAAGGTAGAGGGTGAAAATGTTTCACAAAAATGTTCCTCGATGTGTTTCAAATAATATTGTTGAACACAAGGTATTCCTAAAGTGTAAGGATCACAAGGCTTCCTAAGTCGATTCATCATAGAATGTTCAAAAATAAAACTAAACTTTCAAAACGCCGATACACGCATATTCCAATTTTTACCCCCTCTTGCAGGAACCGTTGTCAGAACTTTGTTTTTTTTTTGTGTTCCACAGTGTAACGGAAAAATATTAAAAATTTTTCTTTTGAAATTTGTTCAATAGACCCGAAGAAGATGTCCTAAACTATTTGACATTGATAGATTAATAGTGATAGCTTTAATCTATCAATGAATGTTCCACTGCGGGCTGGTAGGGGGGCTAAAAATAGCCAAGTATAAACATATTGCCATTCCCACAATATATCGTGTGAGACCATCCCCTAATATATAGCTGACATATGACAGAAACCAATTAAGTTGCCTAAAAGTAGGCAACATTTTGATTTTACATTTAAAAGCTAAAAGTGATAGATTAGTTTGCGTCCTTCTCTGAGGAAGTTCCATAAACATTTTGTCATTCCCCCGATACGTCGAGTGAGACCACCCCTTAATATATATACATATATCTGACAAAAACCATTCAAATTACCTAAAAGTATGCAACATTTTTGTTTTGTATTTAAAAGCTAAAACTTATAGAATAATTTGCGTCCTTCTCTGAGAAAGTTCCATAAACATTTTGTCATTCCCCCCATACGTCGAGTGAGACTATCCCCTAATATATATCTGATATCTGATAGGAACCAATCAAGTTACCTAATAGTAGGCAACATTTAGGATTTTCATCGGAAAATAATAAATTAGTTCACGCTTTTCTCTGAGAATGTTCCATAAACATTTAGTCTTTTCCACAATACATCGTGTGAGACAATCCCCTTATATATCTGACATCTGATAGAAACCAATCAAGTTACCTAAAAGTAGGCAACATTTTCATGAAGACTTTATAATCCTGAAAATGTGCTTCGAAATTGTTATTTCTATTTTTCTTTTCAAGTGAATATTTACAAGTCTCTCTTCGAGGTTATTTCATTTCATTTGAAATGTTTGGAAACTTTTGCCAGTAACCCCATAAAAAAGTCAATTATCAATGAACTTCTGGCGAACAAAATTTCCTACAATTTGAATTTTTTGCCTTCCTTGCAGAAAATTGTAAATTGAAACGTCGAAGTAGTTACTTCTGAGAATGGCTGAATTTCAATTGCAAAACATGCGAAATGGGATTTGCCAGAAATGTGTTCCACTTCATTTGAATACAGAGAGAGGGAAACTTTTCACAATTTGAGTGAAAAAATAACATGATTTTTAAGCGAGGGGAAAAAGTATTTGTTTTAGCGAGGGTGTTACGACGAATTCAATTGATGACTTCGAGGATGACTTTTACAAATTGCCTATAGCCATTTGCATAGATTTTCTAGGTAGATTTTATTGTTCAATTTCCTAGGGTGGATTTCATTTATTTCCGTTATATGAGAAGGGCAAGTATAGATTTTCGCAATTTTCATTTAGATTTTTTTTCAATTCCAGGTATGATTGTGTTATATTCAATAATCAGTCATGGTTTTATTTTTGTTTTATGATAAATTACTTTAACCTTTAACACGAAAGCCTGCTTCTTGGAAAGTTTGGGGAACACAAAATTATAATAATGGCATACTTTTAGGTGCCAAACATCAAACTCTTACAAAGAAGGCAATACAGCTACTTCTGTCTCTTTCGCTCTCTCTTTTTCACACTCTGTGTGTAACCACCACCTCATGGTGAAAAACATTGAAGTGTAAGCAACTCACGCAAATATTAAATATCTTTTGGGGCCAAGTGTTAGCGAGCCAAGTGGTTGCGTGCGCCTAAAAGTAGTCTCTTCTGGCTGGTTGGCTGGCTGGCTGGCAAACATTCACATGCTTAGCGGAAATTTGTTTTAATTTAAATTTCGTGTTCAACGTTTTCTTTATGGATAAAAAGCATGTTTAACACACTTTTATTTAAGCCTCTTAAATAAGTCTCGGCAGGTTTTGTTGAACTTTGTTTTTTGGTCTTCTTTGAATCACATGACACCTTCCCCATACACAAGGTGATGGCGCCCGAAAGTCTGCTCCAATATTTTCTATGCCTTAGCTGGCGTCTGACATACATTTTTGCCTGGTCATGTTGTTGTCGGTGGTTGTTTTGTTTGTTCGGAAATTTCAGTCAGCTGCTAACTTGGCTATTAACATGCCAATAAAGGAAATGCCTGTTTTTTAATGTTTCTAAATGTGTTGCCGAAAAGGCAACACAACAGCAGCCATCAACGTCTGAAAGTTTATGTCTCATATCGTGGCATCGATGTGTGGCGCACGAGTAAAATTGCTCAAAAGCTCAGCCACCAAATTCCATCAATTAATCACTCAAATGCCAGACACGTGGAACGCGAGCGTGGAACAATAACAACGGAAACAGGAAACATGGGCTCTCGTAGTAGGCAGCTAACCTTTAGAAATATGCAGCTGAGGAAAGTGCGCCTGAAAGTCTGCTACGATTTTGCAAAAAAGGCAGAAGTGTCCCTTCAACTCCTCCCCAAACATTAAATTAAAACTTGGACCTGGGAATATTTTCCGGCAAAAATCAAAAAAAAAAACAAAACAAGCCAATCATGTCATGGTTTCCAGAGAAAATAGGCTCTCTTAGGCAGCTAACCTATAGAAAGTGGAAAGTGCGCCTGAAAGTCTGCTACGTGTTTACAAAAAAAGCAAGTTTTCCACCAACTCCTCCCCAAACATTAAATTAAAACTTGGGCCTGGGAATATTTTCCGGCAATAATCGAAAACAAAACAAGCCAATCATGTCATGGTTTCCAGAGAAAATAGGAGACAGGGGCTCTCTTAGACAGCTAACCAATAGAAAGTACGCCTGAAAGTCTGCTACGATTTTAAAAAAAATTCAAGTTTTCACCAACTCCACCATGGGAATATTTTGCAAAACTCCTCCAACTTCTCCCCAAACATTAAATTAAAACTTGGGCCTGGGAATATTCTCCGCCAAAAATCGAAAAAAAAAAAACAAAACAAGCCAATCATGTCATGGTTTCCAGAGAAAATAGGAGACATGGGCTCTCTTAGCCAGCTAACCTTTAGAAAGTGCGCCTGAGAGTCTGCTACGATTTTACAAAACTCCTCCAACTCCTCCCCAAACATTAAATTAAAACTTGGGGCAAATTCCGCCAAAAATCGAAAAAGCAAAACAAGCCAATCATGCCATGGTTTCCAGAGAAAATAGGCCTGTATTGGAAACATGGACTCTCTTAGGCAGCTAACCTTTAGAAAGTGGAAAGTGCGCCTGAAAGTCTGCTACGATTTTACAAAAAAAATCAAGTTTCCCACCAACTTCTCCCCAAACATTAAATTAAAACTTGGGCCCGGGAATATTTCCGGCAAAAATCGATAAAAAACAAAATAAGCCAATCATGCCATGGTTTCCAGAGAAAATAGGCCTGTATTGGAAACATGGACTCTCTTAGGCAGCTAACCTTTAGAAAGTGGAAAGTGCGCCTGAAAGTCTGCTACGATTTTACAAAATAAAACAAGTTTCCCACCAACTCCACCCTGGGAATATTTTCCGCCAAAAATCGAAAATATGCAAAACAAAACAAGCCAATCATGCCATGGTTTCCAGAGAAAATAGGAGACAGGGGCTCTCTTAGGCAGCTAACCTATAGAAAGTACGCCTGAAAGTCTGCTTCGATTTTACAAAATAAGCAAATTTTTCGCCAACTCCACCCTGGGAATATTTTCCGCCAAAAATCGATAAAAAACATAGCAAGCCAATCATACCATGGTTTCCAGAGAAAATAGGCCTGTATTGGAAACATGGACTCTCTTAGGCAGCTAACCTTTAGAAAGTGGAAAGTGCGCCTGAAAGTCTGCTACGATTTTACAAAAAAAAATCAAGTTTCCCACCAACTCCTCCCCAAACATTAAATTCAATCTTGGGCCTGGGAATATTTCCGGCAAAAATCGATAAAAAAAAAACAAAACAAGCCAATCATGCCATGGTTTCCAGAGAAAATAGGAGACAGGGGCTCTCTTAGGCAGCTAACCTATAGAAAGTACGCCTGAATGTCTGCTACGATTTTACAAAAAAGTCAAGTTTTCACCAACTCCACCATGGGAATATTTTGCAAAACTCCTCCAACTTCTCCCCAAACATTAAATTAAAACTTGGGCCTGAGAATATTTTCCGACAAAAATCGCAAAAAAAAAACAAAACAAGCCAATCATGCCATGGTTTCCAGAGAAAATAGGAGACAGGGGCTCTCTTAGGCAGCTAACCTATAGAAAGTACGCCTGAAAGTCTGCTACGATTTTACAAAAAAGTCAAGTTTTCACCAACTCCGCCATGGGCATATTTTCCGCCAAAAATAAAAAAAAAAAAAAACATAACAAGCCAATCATGCCATGGTTTCCAGAGAAAATAGGTCTGTATTGGAAACATAGGCTCTCTTAGGCAGCTAACCTATAGAAAGTGGAAAGTGCGCCTGAAAGTCTGCTATGATTTTACAAAAAAGCAAGTTTCCCACCAACTCCTCCCCAAACATTAAATTAAAACTTGGGCCTGGGAATATTCCCCGCCAAAAATCAAAAAAAAAAAAAAAAAACAAGCCATCCACGCCATGGTTTCAGGAGAAAATAGGAGACATGGGCTCTCTTAGGCAGCTAACCTATCGAAAGTGGAAAGTGCGCCTGAAAGTCTGCTACGATTTTACAAAAAAAGCAAGTTTCCCACCAACTCCTCCCCAAACATTAAATTAAAACTTGAGCCTGAGAATATTTTCGGCCAAAAATCGAAAAAAACAAAACAAACCTGTCATGCCATGGTTTCCAGAGAAAATGGGTCTGTATTGGTTTCCCAAAAAACGCGTAGTTTGGTTTGGTCAAACTATTGAATGCTAACGCTACTAAAAATGTGCGCCTTAAAGTATGCTGTGACTACAAACATCCATGCTTGGAAGTTGGCTAAAAATATGCCAATGTTGTGGCCATTAAAACTTGTGCCGCCTTCAAGTATGCTGCGTAGTTGGCCTAAACAAAAACTAGAAAATAAAAAATAAAACAATCATGGCATGACAGGGAGTTAGGTTTATTTGATTGGCGGGAGTTGTTTTTTTCTCTATAACCGGCAGGCCACTATAACTTGGAATAGACCTAAAGCAGGCTGTTTCCTATTTTTTCTCCCCCTCTTTGGCTCCTAAAAATATTGAATGTTGTAGCTATTAAAACTGGCAGCCTAAAGTATGTTTAGATTTTTTGCCTACTAAATAAATTGAAAACAATCATAGCATGACAGGGAGTTCGGTAGGTTTTGTTGTTTTGGATTGGTGGGTGTGTAATGGTGTTTATAACAAAATGTCAATGCCTACGATTGCTCAAATGTATGTGCTGTGTTGGAGTGTTCTTTGCTAAATCCCAAAACCTTGTTCACTTGCTTGCCAAGAGTCTTTACGTCTTGTCTCCTTTGCCAGAGGTGTGTGTGTTTGTTTGTTTTAAGTGTATATTTTCCGGGGGGGAAAAAGGGAGTGGTGCGGTTTGGAGTGGTTGTCTGAATGCCGGGTTTGCTGACAATAAAGAAAACAATACCATAAATAAATACTACGAATACTTTTGCTGTTCGATGTTTGCCAAGTTTAATGAAGGAACAAGTGCTTTTTCTGTTTCTCAAGAAATCACAATAAACAAGAGTTCAACATTTTTTCGGTGTCACAAAAAGTAAAGCCTATTTTTAGGGGTGGGTATGGAATAGAAAAAATTATTGCCATTCTTTAGAGCCTAAGAAAACAATATTGTCGTTGGAGTATGACACAAAGTATGTGCATAATACTCCCTGTTGAACTGTGGGAGAATATTTTAAACAATATAGAAAATAGAAAATATTTCAAAAGGTGATTGGGATAAAAAAAATCAAATAAATGACAATAAAAATCAGCTGGAGCAAGAAACTCAGGAAAGTTATGTTACTCCGCTTTTTATCTACAATACTTTGCATACAATATGAAATTGAAGAAATTTTTAGAAATTGAAAAGATTTTAAGAAATTAAAAGCATACTCGAAAGGGATTGGCATATTCCTGAAAAAGTAGAGCATATTTTAAGGAGACCTTAAAAACAATTTTTTGTAATTGAAAAGATTTTAAGCAATTATAATCATACTCAAGGAGATGCCATTCCTGAAAATGCATAGCATATTTTTAGTTGTTTCAAATTGAGGAGATTTTTAAGCAATTAAAATCATACTTAAGGGGATACCATTCCCCTAGAGCTATAGCATATTTGAGAGATTATTTAATAAAATAATAAATAAATCTTATGAATATGAGGTTAGCATTTTTAGACAAATATAAAAACTATAAAGTTTATGAAAATCTAAAGTGATTTTAAGAGGATTGTGTAGTTCAGTATAGTTCGCTCATTGAAATCCAATGAAAAGCAAAGCATACATCAAGGGACACTGCTCAGATATGCTAAATTATATCAGAGATTTTCCTTGAAAACAATATGACAACAAAAGGGCTGTTTTTTCTTTAAGACTAGCTATCAAGCTGTGATATCAAAAACGTTAATAAAGACTTATATTTTTACACAAAATATACAAAATAAATGCTTGTATTAAAACAAAAAAAAAATATGTTGACATTTTTGGACTCAGCCTCAAAAATTAAAAAAAAATAAAAAACAACGTATGCAAATTATAGAAATGTAATGCCGCAACTTTAATAGCTTTAAATCAAATTTTCGGCAATTATTATGGAGAATTTTGCATAAGGATTTTGGTTTACACCCATACAAGCTCAAGCTGACTCAAGAATTGAAGCCGAAGGACCATTTGACGCGACGTACGTTCTCCGCTTGGGCTCTGAAGAAGAGACGACATCGCAAAATCATCTTCAGTGACGAATCCCATTTTTGGCTCAATGGGTTCGTTAATAAGCAAAATATGCGTTATTGGTTTGGTGAAAATCCACATGTGCTTCATGAATCACCACTTCATCCACAGAAACTTCATACACAGAAATTGTGTCCAACGAATCGACCGCTGCCGACGGGCCCGCGGTGGCCAAATGAACGAAGTCCACTTCCATTCATAAATATTTTGATTGTATTTCAAGTCGATCATAAAGTTTTGAAAGTATCTCAAATGGTTTACGTTTTATTAAAAAAAATAGTCAAGTCCTTATTGGAAAACCCTACATAAGAAAAACTAAAAAATCATAAAATAAAATAAATATTTTTTTTTATATTTCAAATATTATGAAAAATTAAACAAAACACTTAAAGTATTTCATAATTTTGTTAAATGTGTCCTACTCAGAAGAGTGAAATGCGATAAATGTTGTCTTTAAAGTCAAAAATTGTGAATAGTTTTATTTTTACACCCTCCACCTCCAGGATGGGGGTATATTCACTTTGTCATTCCGTTTGTAACACCTTGAAATATTCATCGGAGACCCCATAAAGTATATATATTCTGGGTCGTGATAAAAATCTAAGACGATATAGCCATGTCCGTCTGTCTGTCTGTTGAAAGCACGATAGCGGCTGAACGAAATGAGCTAAATGTGTCTTATGGTTGTAGATCGATTGGGATTGAAAGTGGGCGAAATCGGCCCAGAGGGACAAATTTTTCCCTCACAAGGACTGAAAATACCCCTAATATTTAGAATATTTCAGCATGTTTTTTGAACATATTAGCTTGTAAAGAGTGATTTTTTTGAGGTTAGGATTTTCATGCATTAGTATTTGACAGATCACGTGGGATTTCAGACATGGTGTCAAAGAGAAAGATGCTCAGTATGCTTTGACATTTCATCATGAATCGTCTTACAAACGAACAACGCTTGCAAATTATTGAATTTTATTATCAAAATGCGTGCTCTGTGAAGAAAGTTCATTGCGCGCTTCCATTTTATGGTCAGTTTAATCGACCCACTGAAGCGGCTATTCGGGCTATTGTGACTAAATTTCGCACCAAATTTACATTGTTGGACATTAAACCACCAACACGCTTACGTAGAGTGCGAACTGAAGAAAATATCGCAGCTGTATCGGCCAGTGTTAATGATGACCACCAATTTTCGATTCGTCGCCGTTCGCACCAATTGGGTCTCTGTTACTCAAATACGTGGAAATGCCAAAATTGGACTAAGCGGATGGACCACCTAAGACGCAGCCGCGGTCAACATTTAAATGAAATTATCTTCAAAAAGTAAATGTCATGGACCAATCTAACGTTTCAAATAAAGAACCGATGAGATTTTGCAAATTTTATGCGTTTTTTTTTTTTAAAAAGTTATCAAGCTCTTAAAAAATCACCCTTTATATAGGACAGTTGCAATTTAAAAATTATTTTTTAACAAAAACTTGTCAAAAATGTTATCAAAAATTGCTCACTTAGATATTTGTATAATCAAATAATTACAATGTCCCACAAATAAGCCTTTTTAATTGGGCATGTTGAGTAGATCATTTTTGCAGAATAAACTTATAGTCAAGCTGGTCTGAGTTTCTTTTTACAGTGGGTCAAAGTTTTCAATTTTTTGGTCGAAGTTAATGTCTGAGAGAATTCTTATTGTCAGAACTATATTATGGAATTTCCTAAGGATAATTTTTGTGGAAGATCTTATCCCTCTAGTTCCTCTCTTGATGGACCAATTTGATTATTTTTTACAAAAAAAGAAAAGTCCTTTAAAAAAGAACATTTTAGAATTAAAAATTTGCCGGAAGACTTCAGTAGGCCAATTGATACAACAAAATTACTAGGGCTAAAATCCGTCCGTCATTTGCGACAAAAAAATTTGATATTTCGGTAGAGCATGGTAAACAAAAAATACAAATTGAATATTTTTCCCCAAATTTTAATTTTCGAGGGAAATATGTCTAAAATGATTTTGTATATATGACATTTTTATTTTGTAATTTTCTCGCGATCTATCCAACGGATACAGCTGATTTTTTGTATCTATATTAAGAACCAATGTCGATTCTAGTATGTTTGTAGTAAGTCGCGAAAAAAGCTGAAATTGTTGCAAAAATCCAAAATTCCTGGTTGTAATTGCATCTTTTGCAACTTTCTGTATCTGGGTTTCTGATACAATTCTGTCACAAATATCCCCCATTTAATCAGCTATCTAATGCCAAAAAATATTTTGGTACTCTCTATGTGATACAAAGTTATGCAGGTTTTTCTAAATGCGCTGTTCACAATTTTTAACTTTACAACCAACATTTATCATATTTCACTCTTATTTTAGCCTGATAACTAGGGAAGCAAAATGTTATAAACGGCGATATGATGGAATTTGATAACACGAAATACCCTAAACCTAGAAAAGTTTTTAAACATGTCTAAAATAAGAGTGAAATAGCATAAATGTTGGCTGTAAAGTAAAAATTGGGAAAGTTTTTAATAATTATAATATTTCACAATTTTTAATAATTTCTATCTGCATTTTTTTAAATAAAAAAAATTGCAAAAATTAAAAAAATAAATCATACAATTAATTAAAAATATATTTTCGCAATTGTTTAAAAAGTATACCAAAAAAGACAAAACATCTGTCCGAATGAGAGATATACACTAAAAAAGAGTGTTATTTTTTATTTGTTAAAAAATGTGACAGAAATACTCATTGTATCATAAAATGAAAAAAGTCAGGTTATTATTTTTATAATACAAAAATGAACATGTATGTATTAACCAATGTATTCCAGAAATGTGAAAAAAATAAAAAATACTTAAAAGTGTTTTATAAAAATGCTATTTTTTTATTCACATATTTTTTATAATTTAACTATCTTCGTTATTTAATATTTTTTGTATAATCTTATATAGCCCCACCTTGAAGGAATTCCACAGTATGCCTGGCAGATTGAAGGCTATCGATTATGCGTAGAAGTGTTACATCAAATCAAATCAAATTATGATATTTTATGAAAATTTAAAAAATTTAAAATTCTAAAGAACACTCCCACTTATAGAGAGTTTCTACCAAAATGTTTATAAAGTGTGATATCCCTCAACTATACGTATCAAAAAATTCAACACGTGTATTAAATAAGGTGATATTAGAAAATAATCTTTAAAAAAGCTGTTGTTTACTAAAGTGGTTAATTTTGTTCTTTCCATTTTAAACAGCTACATTATTATACAACGTCTTTAAATAAAAAATAATTCAATAATTAATATTAATCATACGACATGATGTTCTTAACTTAGTGTTAATAATAGTAAGAGATTTACTGATGAAACTAAATACCAGAGGCTTTTGAAAAGTTCTTGTTAAAATAATGATGTTTGATTTGTTGTGTTTTGAAAGTAAACTCTGAAAGGATTTATAGGATAATCCGGTACAAAATTGATAATTTTTTATAGTTAATTAAAAGATACAAATGTATTCTTTCCATTTGATTTTAAGCGGCCCCATTATCATAACACGTCTCAAGGTTATAGCGTTTATTCTAAAAAAACTCAATAATTAATATCAATCATACGATATTATGGCCTTAACTTAGTGTTATAGTTATTACTGGTGAAAATAAATGTTTTTGAAAAGTTTTTAAATTATTGTTAAAATAGTGCTAGAGTTTATTTAATGGAAGTTATGTTTGATTTTATATTGTTCTCAAAGGATTGATAGGAAAATCCCGTTCAAAATTTAACTTTTTATAGTTATTCGAAAGATACAAATCTAGTCTTTTCATTTGATTTTACACAGCTCCATTATTATAGGATGTCTCAAAATGTTTGCCTTTATTCTAAAATAACTCAAGAATTAATATCAATCTCAAATAATAATAATAATTAATATCAAGGGGTTTTGAAAGGTTTTTGAAATTCTTGTTAAAATACTGCTGAAGTTTAATGAAAGTTATGTTTGATTTGTTTTGTTCTGCAGTGATTCATAGGGAACCCCAGTACAAAATGGGTAACTATTTATAGTTCTTCGAAAGATACAAATGTTTTCTTTTTATTTGATTTTACACAGTTCCATTATCATATAACGTTTCAAAGTTATAGTCAGTATTCTAAAATAACTCAATAATTAATATTAATCATACGACATGATGGCCTTAGCTTAGTATTAATAATACTGACTGGCGAAACTAAATATCCAAGGCTTTTGAAAACCTCTTTAATTTCTTCTTAAAATACTGCTGAAATTTATTTAATGAAAGTTATGTTTGATTTGTTGTGTTCTGAAGAACTTTTTGTAGGGATTTTATAGGCTCATCCAAAACAAAATTGTTAAATTTTTATAGTTTATCGAAAGATACAAATGTATTCTTTTCATTTGATTTTAAACAGCTCTATTATCATAGGGCGTTTCAAGGTTATAGTGTTTATTTTAAGATAACTCAATAATTAATATCAATCATACGACATGATGGCCTTAACTTTGTGTTAAGAATAGTTATAGATTCAGTCGGATATTTTGCAGATCGATCTGGAATAAATAGTCCTTAATTTAGACCACAAAAGTTAGTCTACTCTAAGGTATAATGTTAAAAATTGAATTAAATATAACACTAAACTAGAAGATATATTAAAAAAATGCGAGAATGTTTAATTTAGACATAGCCACAAAAGGTGTAATCTTACTTAAGTAAAATTATTTCACGTGAATTAGGGAAATATTTAAAAATCAGCTGCCATTTTGTGTGGTAAATATGATACGATATCGTATTTACGAACCTCAACAGCCGTATATTCAACAGTCAACTGTAATTATCAAACAACGCAACGGCCTAACACTCTTCCACAGAACAGCTATGATAAGCTTATGTTTATTTTGTAATTTGTGAAGGCATATTTTAAGGGATGAAATGTCATGACAAACAATGCCTGTCGTCGGCCTGAGGGAATACAAGTAGCAAATAATAAATGTAAAGCAAATACACGAGACGAACATAAACAATTTTCATATGAAATTGTGTAAATACTGAGAGAGTAGTAGAGGAGTCTTAAATAAATAGCATTACCTTGCCAATTAAATTCATTTTGTTTTAATGTAAAGCATACTTTTGGGTTTATAACGTTATGGAGTTACGGAAATACCTTGGGAGGATTTCGCAGGAAATTTGCCTGAAGCAAATTTGAAACAAGAAAAAATAGGTTTTAAATCTCTTCCCAATAAGATAACTAACCATGGCTGGAATTCCATAGATACGGGAAAATATACTCAAGTTAATAGGGAAACTGAAGCATATCCTCACAGGTTGTGAGTATTTAATAGCATAAATCATAGCCTTCGTTAGGCAGCTGGAAGCTGCTTAAACATGCTCTTGGAAATTAATACAATTATATGCCTATTAAGGGACCTCCTATCAATCCTTGTAATTGTATCAAATCTTTGAGATATCGAATCGAGTGTGGCATGCCTTAAGGCTTACTTTGAAAGGAACAGCTCTTAAGTACTATCACAATTATTGTTGATAAAGAGAAACCGCTGCGAATAAATTTCCTAGTAACAAATAAGTCACCAAACTCCATGGATTTTTTTTTTCAAATACATTGCATTCGTCGTTTCAATAAATTACAGCATATTTTGGCCGGGCCGGGATTTCCCTGGCAACAATTGTGTACTTAGGGGAGTTTAAAGAACACGTGCTGTAATATAACATCTAATAAAAGATACAGCAAACCATGGCATACTTATGCATGGAATACATAAGGGATGTATTTGAAAGATGTTTGGAATATTTTTGGTTCCTAGAAAGCTTATGTCTTAAAGGAATCAATGACTGTTAAGAGAATATATTTGTATGTAAATGTGTCCCCAGAAATTAATAATCTTGTTGTTTCGTTATTCAGAATTTTAAATTATGTTGCTATTGCCAGCAGCTTACTGCTCCAAATGGAGACATAGCCAGACGAATTCATGAATTTTAAGAAATGGAATACAGAATGTAAATTTAAAATATAAGATAAATTTAAAATTCTAGCTTTAACTAGTATCAAGTGGACAACCAAATTTTCTGGTTTAATTTTCTCGCTCAATATGAACTAAGAGTAATAGCTTAAATTATACTCTTCGTTTCACATAGCACTCGTAACTTATAGTAATAGAGTATGAATGAAACTATTGAGATTCTTTCACATAATATCGAATATTATTAGTTTTCAAAATAAATTTCTTCATAAAAATTCATTGAAAGTGAACAGTTTTCTGTAATTTTTCAAAAATATAAATTTTTAATATTTTTTTGTTTGGTTTATTTTGTTCTGAAGAATAATTTTCAAATGATTTCATATGCCAATTTATAGTCATTCGAAAGATACAAGTGTTTTCTCTCGTTTTGATTTTAAATAGTTCCATTATCATAACACATCTCAAAGTTATAACGTTTATTCTAAATTAAGTCAATAATTAATATCAATCATACGGCACACTGTCCTTAGTATTAATAATAATAGTTATATGAAACTAAATAGTAAAGGCTGTTGAAAAGTTTTCAAATTATTGTTAAAATACTGCCGAAGTCAATTCAATGGAAGTTATTTTTGATTTGTTTTGTTCTGAAGAATAATTTTGTAAGAATTTTATAGGCACATCCACAACAAAATTTGTATTTATTTATAGTTATTGGAAAGATAGAAGTGTTTTCTCTCGATTTGCTATTAAACAACTCCATTATCATAACACGTCTCAAAGTTATAAGTTATTCTAAAATAACTCAATAATTAATATCAATCATACGACACACGGTCCTTAACATAGTTTTAATAATAGTCTTAGATTAACTGGTGAAACTAAATATCAAAGGCTTGTGAAAATTGTTTAAATTCTTGTTCAAATACTGTTGAAGTTTATTAAATGGATGTAGTTAGATTTTTTGATTCTTAGGACACATTTGGAAAGCATTTTATAGAGAAATCAAATACAAAATTGATTATTCTTTGTATAGTTATTCGAAAGATTCAAATGTATTCTTTCAATTTGATTTTAAACAGCTAAATTATCATAGCACGTCTCAAAGTTATAGCGTTTACTCTAAAATAACTCAATAATTAATATCAATCATACGACACGCGGTCCTTAACATAGTCTTAATAATAGTCTTAGATTAACTGGTGAAGCTGAATAACAAAGGCTTGTGAAAATTATTTAAATTCTTGTTCAAATACTCTTGAAGTTTATTAAATGGATGTAGTTTGATTTTTGATTCTTAAGACACATTTTTGAAAGCAAAATTCAATGCAAAATTGATAATTTTTGTATAGTTATTTGAAAGATACAAATATATTCTTTTCATTTGATTTGATTCAGCTCCATTATCATAACGCGTCTCCATGTTATGATGCTTTTTCTAAATCAACTCAATAATTAATATCAATCATAGGACATGATGGTCCTAACTTAGTATTAATAATAATAGATTCACTGGTAAAATAGCCAGGAAAATTTTGCTGATCCATCAGGAATAAAACGGTTTTTAATTAGTTTTCAGGCCGAACAGCACAGTTTAGGCTTTTTTTAGTTATACGGCATTTTACATGCCTTAGATGTTCGATAAAAATATTGATAATGGGTGGAGAAAAGATTCGAAGTTTTGAGACAATTTGGTAAGGAATTAAAGGAGTTCGCTTGCTCACAATTGCAAAATATTTAGTTTTCTTAAGGTACATGTGCTAAGATTCTTGGATTTTATTAAAATCGAAACTTTTCATTAAATTATCAAATGAAACCCCTACAAAATCATAGGACATGATGGTCCTAACTTAGTATTAATAATAATAGATTCACTGGTAAAATAGCCAGGAAAAATTTGCTGATCCATCAGGAATAAAACGGTTTTTAATTAGTTTTCAGGCCGAACAGCACAGTTTAGGCTTTTTTTAGTTATACGGCATTTTACATGCCTTAGATGTTCGATAAAAATATTGATAATGGGTTGAGAAAAGGTTCGAAGTTTTGAGACAATTTTGTAAGGAATTAAAGGAGTTCGCTTGCTCACAATTGCAAAATATTTAGTTTTAAATTATCAAATTTAGGTGCATGTGCTAAGATTCTTGGCTTTTATTAAAATCGAAACTTTTCATTAAATTATCAAATGAAATCCCTACAAAAAATTGTTTTCAATTTCGACAATTGATAGAATAGATCTAAATAAGTTCTAAGAAAATTTAATACAATTACCGAATTATTAAATCATATTAAACGGAAAACTCAATTTATCGATATTATTATCAAAAATCATCCCTAAAAAAGAATAGATCTAAAGAAGTTCTAAGAATATTTAATACAATTTGGCATTAAATCATATTAAACGGAAAACTCAATTTATCGATATTTTTATCAAAAAAATATCATCCCTTATCATTATCTGTCATATGTCATGAGCTTCTTATCGTAAAATTAATAAAAAGTAACGTATTTATAAAGTTTACTTAGTGCACTTTAAATAAATATTGAAGAAAAAGAAATGTCGTCAACAAATTTTCTCCACTTGCTCTAAAGAATAAGGACTCAAATAAATACTGAAAATCATAGGCTTTATAATGAATACATTAGAAATTGAGAAATATAGAAAGGATGTTATTGGAATAGATTTAATTTCGAAATTATTATAAAATAAACGCTTATTAATATCAATCATACGCCCTGAGTTCCTTAACAGAAATTAAATGTATTTATTTATTTATAAACTTTACTAACAGTTTACGAAAAACAAATGCCATGCAAATTTTCTCCACTTTTCTCGATCATTTGCTAGGATCTTTACTTGGTTCCAAATGATACTTCGTGGTGTGTATACGTTGTTTACTATAATAATCCATGTATTTCGAGGCCTTCCAGTCGAGAGCTTGTCACACAATTTCATCGTGAAGTCTTCTCCACACACTCCCAATTCATGTCAATTTCCGAGTCGATAGGAATACAGTTTGTTATCAAAAACAATTGGTCATTCGTAACTCTATCCAGGAAAATATTCAAGGAATCACCTTAAACAATTGATGTACAAAGACTGTAGTCTGCTGCAGGAAGATTGGGCTGAGTTCCAGTTGGTACGGCCATACAGAAGTACCAATTTACACTGCAGCTAAATATCTTTAACTTTCGATCGATATAAAGTTTGCACGCAATATTCTCTCCTTAATACAGGCAAAAGAACTAACATCATTTCATATAAGTATTGAAGAAAGGTGAAATTTAACATTTCTCACAAGTTACAGTGGAATTTTCAATAATTTTAGAAACAACATTTAAATTATTTATTATCATGAAAATGTTAGAAGTGTGTTATTATGTCTCTTAAATTGTTTAAATGCGATTTCTCCTTCTAGAGATATCGAAGTTTTTCTCAAATAACATCTAAATTAATATCCATAATACGCCACAGAGGCTAAAAATAAGCCTCATAATAGTGTACCTTACTCTGTGAATTATGAGAAAATATTTTTTTGTGAAATTAAAAAATTGTTGTAGAAAGACTTCCATGTGGTAGAGCCACACCGAAGTACCGATTGGATACTGCAGTTAAAGATCTTTAAATTTCGATCGATATAAAGTTTGCACGTCATATTCTCTCCGTAATATCCACAAAAGAACTACATCATCATTACATATAAGTAATTGTGAAATATTGAAGAGTGAAACTTAAAATTTCTGCACAATTACAGTGGAATTTTGATTAAGTCTAGTTACAACATATAAATTAGCTTTTGCGATGCAAATGCTAGAATTGTATTCTTCATTTTGATTTTTGAACTGTTTAAATGTGACTTCTCGTTTAAGTGATATCAAAGTTTTAAACAATTAACACTAGAATTAATATCAATCATACGCTACATGGGTCTAATACAAGCATTATCATAATATACCTTAATCTGTGAATTATGAGGGAATGTTTTATATATAATTTTATTTTAAAAATTTGAATTCGAATTCGGAAGAAAAGTAAGTGTGAAATAGTGAAAGGCAACTTAACATTTCTATTGAATTTACAATGGAAATCTAATTAAGAGTAAATACAACACTTCAATTATTTATTGTCATGCAGATGCTAGAAGTGGATTCTTAATTTTTTTTAATTTTGAAATACGACCTCTTGTTTTAAATATAACGAAGTTTCTGTCAAATAACATCATAATTAATATCAATCATACGCCACAGAGGCTTAAAATAAGAATCATCATAATACAGCATAATCTGTGAATTATGGTGGGTATTGTTTTAATTATCGAGTGATAAAGCTATACTTTCATATCATGTTAATAAAGGGTGTTTTTTATTGGGGTATAGAACTTTAAGTTGGCATCACTTTTTTAACTGGCGGCCATTTTGTCAGCTGTCAACTGATTAATATTTAGTTTGGTTTGCCATTTCATCATGAACAGGTTGACAAAAGAACAACACTTGCAAATCGTGCAAATTTATTTCGAAAGTAATGGTTCAGTTCGCGAAGTTCACCGCTCCGTCCATTTTATGGTCGACATAATCGTCCATCAGAGCAATTAATTCGGTTAACCATGGATCGTTTTCGCACTACGTTTACTCTATGTGATAATACGCATCCGCAGAGACGTCGAACTGTGCGCACCGAAGAAACAATTGGCGCTGTAGAGCAAAGTGTTGAAGAGGACCCGAATGAATCGATTCGCCACCGTGCACAGCAATTGGAGCTTTGGAAAATTGGACCTGTAGAATTGGCTATATTCGAGCCAGCCGCGGCGGCCACATGCCCGAAATCATATTTAAAGATTAATGGCATAAAATTATCCTTCCAATAAAGCCAAATTGGTGGACATTAAAACGAGTTTCTTGTGTTTTATTTCAATTCGAAGTTCTATACCTCAATAAAAAACACCCTATATAATGAATACAAAAAAAGTAAACAAGTGTGAAATATCGAAAGATAACTTAACAATTCTGCGCAATTTACAGTGGAATTTTCTTTAAGCCTAGAAGCAACATTCAAATTACTTTTTGCCGTGTAAATGCTTAAAGTGTATTCTTCAATTTCTTTTTTAAATTGTTTAAATGCGTTGTCTGGTACTAAAGATATCGAAGCTTTTATCACATAACATCAAAATTAATATCAATCATACGCATATGGGCTAAGTAGTGAGCATCTTAATAATGTACCCTAATCAGTCAAATGTGGGAATATTTTTTTAATTATCGATACATTTTAGTAAAAAATTACAATGGAATTCTGATTAAGTCTAATCTAGTATATTAAGTACATCTCCGTTCAGCTTATTGCCATTCATGGTTTACGAGTCATTGCAATTTGTACTGCTCTCAATTATTATTAATCCTGCTGTCGTACTGCGGTTCGGCAAGTACACCGTGATGATGCTTACCATGCATACAGTTAGCACCATGTTAATTAAACATAAATATGTTTCATATGTTGATTTAAAACAAAAGGATTTTTCATAACTTGAGGGTATTTAAAGATAGTTTAATTATATCTTTTGCAAAAGTGGCCAAGAATTGATAATATATTAATTATTTTAGAATTTTTCTATTCTATTATCAAAAGGCTTTGAATGTTAGCTGTTTATTTGAAGGTTTAGTCTTTTCGATACCCCTTTTCGTCTTCAAGTTATAGCTATTTTCATTTTGCTACCTACAATTAATAAAAATCTTTTGCAAAAGTGACCAAAAATTGATATTATAATAATTATTTTTGAAAATTTCTATTATATTATTGAAAGGCTTTGAGTGTTGGCTTTCTTTGGACGTTTAAGTCTTTTCTATACCCCTTTTCGTCTTCGAGTTATAGTGGTTTTAATTTTATTATCCAAAATTAATATAAATCATACGCAGGGTGGTTCTGTATCTTGTTTTCTTGCTTTTGCACGCAATATTTAGAATTAAATAATTAAATTTGCTTTCAAACAACTTATATTCAGATTCATTTTCAATCAAATATTTAAATTTGTTAGCACAACTCATAGATCTAGCTTTCATCACCCCAAAACAAGAGCTACAGTAACACATTCTCTTATCTGCCTCATTTTAATATAGAATGTACCTTGAAGAAGACAACTTTCTTAAAGAAAAAAGTCTAAGCACAACATTTACATTATTTATTGCCATGAAAATACCATGTATTCTTCATTTTCTTCTTTAAATCATTTAAATGTGACTTCTCGTTTTAGAGATATCGCAGGTTTTTTCAAGTAACATAATAATTAATATCAATCATACGCCACAGGGGGGCAAATAATAGTATATCTTACTCTGTGTATTATAAGGAATGTATTGTATAATGTATTTTATTAAATTATCAATTGTATAACCAAACTCTGTTTAACTTTAAGCGTATTTTAAATAATCATAACACATATCCTGAAGTGGCGGATTATTTTTTCCCGCGTTATGCCAACATGGGGGGAGGTTTTCATCGTCATAAATACTTGAGTATAACCTGCGTAATACTTTTGTTGAACAACTACATTTAGTGAAATAGCTCAACCGAATATTTTTGCTAACATTTATAACTACATCTGTGTGTGTGTGTTATTTAGTTTTCAAGTACCGCATGCGGTCATGTGTCAAAAACCAGCCTCAATTAGAACAAAACATGTTTAAAATGTCAAGTAGTTAGTTGTGGCGTTACACATATTTTACATTTTCTGTTAAGCTAGTGCACTACCCAAGGTGGGAAGGTATGTTTGGTTTTAGAAAGTTTGTAAATAAAAGCTATAGCACTGCTGAACATTTAGCTTTTTATGATAAATTATTTTTTTTTTGTAATTTCTCTACTTCTTGCAAAGGGTATTTGTTATTCGACCTATACTTTATTTAACCTCGTGTACCTTTGCTAAAACTGTAAATTGTTTATTTCAGTTACGCTACGCTACGTTTTGTGTTTTTCTTTGCGAAACATGAGCAACTATTTTCATTTGCATATAAGTATATGAATGTACATATCATAGCAAACAAACAAACAAGACACAGACAATTGACACCGTTTCCAACCGTTGCCTTCCCCTCCACGGTTTCTCCCTTTGTTGTATCCCCTGTGTTGTAGTTCAGCAGAAAGGATGTCATTCTCGGAACACACAGCAACCCCATAAGAATAGCAGCGGCAACGGCAACAGCAACAACAGTAGTTTCATTCATTTCTTAAGAAATTGCACTTGGCCGTAGGCAATGTATTTCTTCTTTCACATACGTACGTATGTATATATTTTTCCGTTGCATAGTTTTAGGCGGTTGTTACAACAACCAAGTGAAAAATGCCGGTATGTTTGTTTAAGGATATTAGAAAAAAAATGTATCCGTTGTTGACACTTATTTTGTGTGACAAGTTAAGGCGTTTTCTTTTTCTCTCTGTTTCTCCCTGTTACCTATGTCAAGATTCAGGTTAATGATATAGTTGTGCTTGTATATTTATATACAGTAAATAGTTTTCTTTCTTTAAAGAAAGTTGACTACTTTAAGGCTTATTTTGTATTGTAGATTTTTTCTTTAAGAAAATTGACTACTTTAAGGTTATATTCTATATTAAAATGAGGGAGATAAGGAAATGTGTTACTTTAGAGCTTGTTTTGGGGGGTAAATAAAAGCTAGATCTATGAGTTGTGCAGCAAATTTAAATATAAGATGCAAAATAAATCTAAATATTGAGTGCAAAGGCAAGAAAATGACACAGCACCACCCTGCGTATGATTGATATTAATTATGGGTAGCGAAATGAAAATAGTTATAACTTGAAGACGAAAAGGGGTATCGAAAAGACTAAAATTACAAATAAAAGCTAACACTCAAAGAATTTTAATAATAGAATAGAAAATTTCTAAAATTATTATTATAACATCAATTCTTGGTCACTTTTGCAAAAGATTGATATTAATTATGGGTGGCGAAATGAAAACCACTATAACTTGAAGGCAAAAAGGAGTATCGAAAAGACTAAACCTGCAAATAAAAGCTAACATTCAAAGCCTTTTAATAATAGAATAGAAAATTTCTAAAATAATTAATATATTATCACTTCTTGGTCACTTTTGCAAAAGATTGATATTAATTATGAGTAGTTGATATTAATTATTGATATTAATTATGGGTAGCAAAATTAAAACCACTACAACTCGAAGACGAAAAGGGATATCGAAAAGACTAAAACATCGAATAAAAGGTAACACTTAAAGCCTTTTAATAATAAAATAAAAGATTTCTAAAATTATTATTATAATATCGTTTCTTGGTCACTTTTGCAAAAGATTGATATTAATTATGGGTGGCGAAATGAAAACCACTATAACTTGAAGACAAAAAGGGGTATCGAAAAGACTAAACCCTCAAATAAAGACTAACATTCAAAGCCTTTTAATAATAGAATAGAAAAATTCTAAGATAATTAATATATTATCACTTCTTGGCCACTTTTGCAAAAGATTGATATTCATTACGGGTAGCAAAATGAAAATAGCTATAACTCGATGACGAAAAGACTAAAACATCAAATAAAAGGTAGCATTCAAAGCCTTTTAATAATACAATAGAAAATTTCAAAAATAATTAATATAACCTCAATTCTTGGCCACTTTTCTAAAAGAAGAACAACCAAAAATAATTAAAATTTCTTTAAATTCAATCCAATTTGTGAAAAATCCTTTTACTTTAAAGCATATATGAAACAGATTTATGTTAAATTAACATGGTGTTAACTATATGTATGCATGGTAAGCACCATCACAATGTACTTGCTGAACCGCAATACGACAGCAGGATTATTATTAATTGAGAGTTGTAAAAATCGCAGTGGCTCGTAAACAATGAATGCAATTGAGCTGACTGGAGCTATAGTTGATATAGAATGTTTTTTTAATAACAAGTGGCTGCGTTTGAAAGGTTTAAAGAGTATTTGTACCAGAATTGCATAGCAGGACATTGGTTACGTTGGGTTTTCAGTTGTCAATTTTTTGAGTTGAATTATTTATTGCGATGAAAATGCTAGAAGTGTATTCTACAATGTGCTTTTTAATTTTTTTAAATTCATCTTCTCTTTTTAAAGATATCGAAATTTTTGTCAAATGACATCATAATTAATATCAATCATACGTCGCAGGGTATTACATGTAAGAATCGCCATAATACAAGATAGAGTGTGAATTATGGTTGGTATTTTTAATTATCTATATTAAGCTATACAATCATATCATTTTAATATATTGAAATCGAAATAAAGTAAGCTTGTGTTAAATATTGAAGGGTAACTTAATATTTCTGCACAATTTACAATGGAATTTTCATTAAGTCTAATCGCAACATTTAAATTATTTATTGTCATACAAATGCTAGAAGTCTACTCTTCATTTTCTATTTTAAATTGTTTAAATACGACTTCGCGTTCTAAAGATGTCGAAGTTTTTGTCAAATAACATCAACATTAATATCAATCATACGCCACAGGGTCTAAATATAAGAATCTTCACAATACAATATAATTTGTAAATTATGGTGGGTGTTTCTTAAATTATCCAGTGATTGAGCAACAACTGTATTGTATCATTTTAATATATTGAAATCGAAGTAAATGAAGCAAGTGTGAAATATTGGAGGGTAACTTAACATTTCTGTACAATTTACAATGGAATTTTCATATAGCGCAAATGCTAGAAGTTAACTCCGTATTAAAACGTCTTCTCGTTTTAATGATATTGAAGTCTGTTTTCAAATAACATTTGAATTAATATCAATCATACGCTACATGGGACTAAATATAAGAATCGCCATAATTCAACATAAGATGTGAATAATGGTGAGTATTTTTTAATTATTTAGTCATAAAGCTATAGCAAAAGAAAGTAAGTGTGAATTAGTGAATGATATCTTTACATTTCTGCACAATTTACAATGGAATTTTCATTAAGTCATCATAATACAACATCAACTGTTAAGTATGGGGGTATTTTTAATTATCTTGAGATAAAGCTATACAGTCATATCATTTTAATAATTGAAATCGAAGAAAAGTTAGGAAATATAAACTATTGAAAAGCAACTTAACATTTCTGCACAATTTACAAAGGAATTCTCATTAAGTCTGGACACAAAATTTAAATTATTTATAGCCATTCAAATGTATTCATCATGTTTTTAATTTTTTAAATGCGTCTTCTCGTTTTAATGATGTCCAAGTTTTCGTCAAATAACATCAAAATTAATATCAATCATACGTCACAGGGAACTAAATGTAATGCATCATCTTAATACGATATAATCTGTGAATTTTGGCGGGGTAATTTTTATTATCTTATGATAATGCTATACAGTTGTATCATTTTAATATATTCAAATCGAAGAAATGTAAGCAAGTGTGAAATATTGAAGGGTAACTTAACATTTCCGCACAAATTACAATGGAATTTCCACGAAGTCTAGACACAGCATTTAAAATATTTATTTTTAAGTTGTATTATTTTGAATTGAATTACAAATTCTGCAGAATTTACAATGGAAACCTCCTTAAGTCTTAAGGCGACATTTTAATTGTTCGTTGCCTTGTAACTGCTTTGCTTTTTAATTTCGAAGTTTTTGTCAAATAACATCTTAATTAATATCAATCATTCGCCGTAGGGAACTAAATATAAGAATCATTATCATACAACATAATCTATGGATTATGTTGGGTATTTTTTAATTATCTAGTGATAATTAATATATTGAAACCGAACAAAAGGAAGCAAGTGTGAAATATTGATGCGCAACTTACCATTTCTGCACAATTTATAATGGAATTTTATTCAGTCTGGTCACAACATTTTAATGAAGTATATTTATGCAAATACCTGAAGTTACACTTCAATTTGATTCTTACATTTTTTAAATGCGTCTTCTCGTCGTTTTTGTCCAATAACATCAAAATTAATATCAATCATACGCCATATGGGCTAAATCATGAACATAATCATATAATATACCCAAACCAAGCAAATATGTAGGAATATTATTTTAATCATCGATTGCTATGGCTATATTTTATTAAAAAATTAATTTGAAGGATAGGTAGGTAGGTAAAGTATTGAAGTGAAACTGAAACGATCAGGAAAGTATATATTAAATTAAACTTAACATTTCAACAGAATTTACAATGTCGCTCATTAAGCCTAATCGCAACATTTAAATGATGTAAAGGGTGATTTTTTAAGAGCTTGATAACTTTTTTAAAAAAAAAACGCATAAAATTTGCAAAATCTCATCGGTTCTTTATTTGAAACGTTAGATTGGTCCATGACATTTACTTTTTGAAGATAATTTCATTTAAATGTTGACCGCGGCTGCGTCTTAGGTGGTCCATTCGGAAAGTCCAATTTTGGGCAACTTTTTCGAGCATTTCGGCCGGAATAGCCGAATTTCTTCGGAAATGTTGTCTTCCAAAGCTGGAATAGTTGCTGGCTTATTTCTGTAGACTTTAGACTTGACGTAGCCCCACAAAAAATAGTCTAAAGGCGTCAAATCGCATGATCTTGGTGGCCAACTTACCGGTCCATTTCTTGAGATGAATTGTTCTCCGAAGTTTTCCCTCAAAATGGCCATAGAATCGCGAGCTGTGTGGCATGTAGCGCCATCTTGTTGAAACCACATGTCAACCAAGTTCAGTTCTTCCATTTTGGGCAAAAAAAAGTTGGATATCATCTCACGGTAGCGCTCACCATTCACAGTTACGTTACGATTCGCATCATCTTTGAAGAAGTACGGTCCAATGATGCCACCAGCCCATAAACCGCACCAAACTGTGACTTTTTCTGGATGCATTGGTAGCTCTTGCAATGCTTCTGGCTGATATTCACTCCAAAATCGACAATTCTGCCTATTTACGTACCCATTGAGCCAAAAATGAGCTTCGTCGCTGAACACAATTTCTTTCTTTCTGAACTTTCTTAACAGAGCACGTATTTTGATAATAAAATTCAATGATTTTCAAGCGTTGCTCGTTAGTAAGTCTATTCATGATGAAATGTCAAAGCATACTGAGCATCTTTCTGTCAAATACTAATGCATGAAAATCCTAACCTCAAAAAAATCACTCTTTATATCCATGCAAATGCTAGAAGTTTATTCTTATTTTTTTATATTTTTTTAAATGCGTCCTTTCGTTCTAAAGATATCGAAGTTTTTGATAATTTATATCGATCATACACCAAATGGGCTTGAACGAGATCCTGCCAGGTTCGTGGACTCGTTAGGTTCTCAAAGGCGGAATCTTGTGAGAAGCCTGTGTTGTGTGGTTGCTGTTGCACGAAAATGCAAGCAACGAAAACACAAGATAACACAAATATAACACAAATGTCGTTTACTTACGTGATGGTTCCTTGAAATAAAAACACTGACGGTTTCGATATGAGGGAATTATTATTTATTGACTGTTGGCACGGTGGTCTTTGGAAAAAACACTTGCACTTTTTGAGAAACAGAAAAGTAAAATGTTGTCAAACATATGAAGTTGGCCGCACTTCTCGCCTTCCAGTGTCAGGGATGACACTTAGTCGTTGAGATCGATCAAGTCCAAATCGATGTCATCATCGACAGGACCTGATCGATCGTCAACAGGGCTAAATAATGAGCATCATCATATAATATACCCAAACAAAGTAAATATTTTTGAACGGCGCTGTAGTTCACATACAGTGTTTTTGTATGAAAGATTGAATGAGTATTTATAGAAAATTTTCATGGGAGGAGAGTGCTTAGTTTAGTTCTTCAGTTGTATTATTTTGAATTGCAGTAAAAAGTAAATTTTTATTGTAAAAATAAAAAACCGGCAACAAAGACTATATAACAAGCTCTCGCAACGACGGACCAGAGCCTGTGTTGTGAGTCGAAGCCACAGCTACTACGCTGATTGATAAGAACACTGTCTCATCGACAACTCTCTAGCTTCTACTAATCAATAACACTTTGCTCAAATCGCAGACCTAATTGGATAACGCTGAATCTAGTGGTAATCTCATTTTTTCATTGGATCAGCTATTGTTTTCAAGAGAGTGTGAAGGAATTTTTCAGATTTTTCTATGAAAAGGCATCAAAATGAAAGCAAATTAGGTTGATGATGATATACTGATATCTGATAACTAAGCGAATGAGTAATATTGAGTATACATAACGTATTCGCCACCAGTGTGGTCATAAGAACCAGTGCCAATATAAAACACTTCCTTCCAATCCATATAATCATAAAAATACATTTATTTCAGCTGATAGGCCAATTTATATTTCACGTACCGCCTTGCGTATGATTGATATTAATAACGAGGTTATTTAATAAGAACTGGAATAAATCACAAACCAATCATGTCATTTCGGTGAATATGATTGAAAATGAAACGTAACACATGCATGCAATTTGAAATATATAGTTATTTAGCAGAAAAGTATTTATTCCATCAGCACTGTCCAAATTTTCAATTACGAATACCTCGATAACGAGGAGTTATCCTAGAACACTGCTAAACTCTTTTATTTTAGCCCTATAAATCATAAAAACGCTTTTATTTCAGGATATTTAGGCCAATTTATACTTCACGTACCTCCTTGCGTATGATTGATTTTAATAAAGAGGTTATTTAAGAAAAACTCGAATTGGAAATGAAATGTAACACTTTCATGTAATTTTAATTATAATTAGGTAGTAGAAGAGAATTTATTCCAGTAGTATCTATCAATTCTAATTGAATAAAGGGTTGATAAATTACAAAGCATCGCCACAATTTTAAATCAAGAATTCCTCGAAATGAAAACGGCTTTGGGTCCACAGCTTATAACTCTCTTCAACTAGCACTATAAAATCATGAACAACTTATAGTAGTAAATAATTACAGAGAGCAGAGAGATCAATTTATAGTTTTTGTACCACCTTGCGTATGATTGATATTAATAGCGAGGTTGTTTAAGGAAAACTCGAATAAATTACTAACCAATCACAATATTGAAGTGAATAAAATTGGAAATGAAACTTAAAATTCAGCATTTTTAAAAATATTTTAAATAATATAGGCTTTGTTAAGAGTAAAAGGCGGATAAAACATAATTTTAAAATATTATTATTTTTTTGTTAGTCAGTCTGAGGTTATTATACAAGAGAGAGAGTTTACAATTCGTTTGTGAGCCCGTAGTTCATATACAATGAAAACTCCCAATAGTGGACAACCAGTGGTTGACTGACATTTTTCCATTTTAGGAATATGTCCACTTGTAGGAGGTTTATATTCATGGTAATTTGTACTTAATTTTGTGATAATTTTCCATTGAATGAAGATAACCACCTGAGGGGGTGAAGAGTAGATGTCCACTATTGGAAGGTTTCATAGTACTCACGAGTATTGGACAAAGTTTTATGTTGATGAAAGACATTTTTGTTCTCATAAACAAGTCATTTTAACCTAATTAGCAGAAAATTTATATTAAAACGTTTTCTAAGTAAAAAGTATATTAAATCGTTAACGTGGACATTTATACAATTTAATATTTTTTCTATATTGTGTTGGATTTCAGACATATGAGGAAACTTCCAAAATCCCTTAAACATTTATTTAAATTCGTAAACTTCCCTATTTAATGTTTAATTCAACGATAAACTATCTATCATTACTCTTCAGTCGCTCTCTCCTCTCCATATCACACTTGGCCCCTAAACTATCATACATTTGTCTTCCATCGGCCAGCCTATTTAACATCAATCATGCGTTCCACAATTCATTTACGTGTTGTGATTAAAATGTTTTTATTTTTATTTATTGCATATATTAATTAAAAATATAAAGTACACAAGTAAGTACGTAAATCTGTATGGCACAGGTTTACATAGAATTTAAGCGTAAATATATATTTGTTTTAAGCGGATTATGTGTAAATAAAAAACCAATAATTTAAATTTAATTAAGTTTCTTTTTTAAACATTGGATTTGTGGAGGTTAATAAATATTAACAGCCTTGAGTGCAATGAGTTAAAGTGTTGTTTATCAGAAATGAAAAACAAATATTGAAAAATGAATTAAAATCATAAAATATAGACCATAGTAATTTAATATTTTTTTAATAACAAATAAATAAAAGCAAAAGCTTGAATGAGAAAGAAAAGCTTAATGGCAGAAATTCAATTATTTGCAGCTAAACCTTCCTTCAAATCATTCCACTTTAAACATTTTAACTAACAAAATGGTCATTTGCAACACTATATTTCATCTGTTTGCTCCATGGCGTATGATTAATATTAATAAAGATGTTGTGCAAGTAAATTGAAAATATCTTTGAAATTTAATTTAATATTTTTTAATAACAAATAAATAAAAGCTTAAATGAGAAATCTCTCTTCTCTGGCAGAAATTCAATTATTTGCAACTAAACCTTAGTTCAAATCATTCCACTTTAAACATGTTAACTAACAAAATGGTCATTTGCAACACTATATTTCATCTGTTTGCTCCATGGCGTATGATTAATATTAATAAAGATGTTGTGCAAGTAAATTGAAAATATCTTTTAAATTACAAAACATATTTAAGTGTTTTAAATTGGATAAAAATGCAAAGATTTCAGACTTTCGAGGACTGTTACGATGTATATGTCTGCCTTTAACAAATTAATCTCTTCGGGGACAACTTTAAAGCCCATTACGTTTCAAAACTGTTTGTGAATGCTTTCCTTGAAATGTAATTACTTTTACCCCAGGGCCTAAGATTAATATTTATCAAAGGGAAAAATTTCTTGCAAAATTCAAATTGAGAATCTTAAACAGTTCTGCTAATTCAAGAGCAGTTTGTAAAGTAGATCTTTACCTTTGAGGCTATTCTTGAAGATATTAATTTATGTGGCACACACAAAGTTTACTCTAAGGTTATTTCAATTGAATCATGTTTAACTAATAACGAGCTGATTTATATTCCAAGAACATTTCGTTTATTGACAATTTGTCTGTTGCCTTGTTTACACTGGCTTTCTTTACAAACCACTTCATGTCTAACCCTGGGGCGTATGATTGATATTAATAAAGAGGTTGTAAAATAGAAACTAAAATTTCGTTTTAAATAAAAGCACATATTAAATTGGCAAAGGCAGCAGACAGTTCAGAGTTTTGATGGTAATCATAATATATGTATATATATATATATTTGTACTTCCACCACAACTCAAATAAATTCTACGAACTTGTCATATGTCTGCACAAATTTATGCGTCTGGTTACATTACATGTGTGTGGACATATTAATGTAATTTATATTGAATACATTAGACTATATTTCAAATATTGGAGTAGAAAATGTGCAATGTGTAAATCAGCCTGTATAATTGAAATTGACTAAAGCCGTAATTCCTTCAGACTTTTGATCACTATATATATATGTGTTTTCAGCTGTTGGTGCTTATTGGGGTTTTCATTACAATTCAAATCAGTTCTATGAACTTGCCGTATGTCTGCAAAAATTTAAGCGTCTGGTTACATTACATGTGTGTGGACTTATTACTGTAATTCAAATTGAATACAGTAGACTATATTTCAAATATTGGAATAGACAAGTAATGTGTAAATCAGCCTGTATAATTGAAACAGACTGGGTACTTATTAGGATTTTTACGAACTTGTCACAAATATATGCGTCTGGTGGCATTAAATGCATGAGGTCATAGTGATTCAAATTGGATACAGCAGACTTCAATTCAAATATTGGAAAAGAAAAGTGATGTTTAAATCAGCCTATATAATAAAAAATTGGCTAAAGCCACAAACCCTGTGCTGTGGGTACTTATTGGGACTTCCAGCACAATTCCAGTCCATTCTACGAGCTTATCAGAAATATATGCGTCTGATGGCATTGAATGTGTGTGGTCATATTAATGTGATTCAAATTGGATACAGCAGACTTCAATTCAAATATTGGAACAGAATAATGATGTGTAAGTAAGACTGCCTAATTTCATCTTTTTTGGTTTGTCTCCCTTTGTAAAAGCGAAGAAATCTGGAGGCTGGTGTAAATATTACTGAGAAGAGACTATAAGTGAAAAAAAAAACAGACATATGTGGGTTTACTTTCAAACATTTACCTACCCAAAATGCTAGTTAATTTTACAAATTTACAATGGCATTAGGCACTTCCTATATTTCACGAAATTGTTGTATATTTTTGCCCTTAATTTGTTTGAAATATGAGCCATTTTCTAAAAACACAACAGAGTCTATATTTCAAACCATGTGGCGTATGATTGATATTAATAAGTGGGTTGTTAGATGAATAACTCGATAACTCATGAACCAATTCATATATTTTCTTTATGCAAATTGAGTATGATGGAAAACATTTAATATTGTAGAATATAATTATAATATATGTATATTTCTTATGAGGAAATACCTAAATAAATATTTTTTCGAAAAAAATTGTTGGGAAATTTAGGTTATAAAATCACCCTTCAAGTCTTAGGTGATATATACCTACCCAAAATGCTACTGAACTCTGTATACTTGCCCTTAATTCGTTTGAAATATGAGTCGTTTCCTCACAACACAAGATATTCTATATTTCAAACCATGTGGCGTATGATTGATATTAGTAAGTGGGTTGTTAGAGGAATTCACCGATAATACATGAACCGAACCATATATTTTCGTTATGCAAATTGAATATGATAGAAAACATTTAAGATTGTTGAATATATTTACAATATATGTATGTTTCTTATGTGGAAATTCATAAATAGATATATTTTCGAAACAAGTTTTGCCAATTTTTGGTTATAAAATCACCCTCAAACTCTTGGGTGATATATACCTACCCAAAGTGTTACTTAACTCTGTATATTTGCCTTAATTTTTTTGAGATATGAGGCGTTTCCTCAGAACACAAGATATTCTATATTTCAAACCATGTGGCGTATGATTGATATTAATAAGTGGGTTGTTAGAGGAAATCACCGATAATTCATGCACCAATCCATATATTTTCGATATTCTAATTATGTGTGATAGAAAACATTCAAGATTGTTGAATATAATTACAATATATGTTTATTTCTTATGAGGAAATTCCTAAATAGATATATTTTCGAAACAAATGTTGGCAAATTTAGGTTATAAAGTCACCTTTCAAGTCTTAGGTGATATATACCTACCCAAAATGCTACTGAACTCTGTATACTTGCCCTTAATTCGTTTGAAATTTGAGTCGTTTCCTCAGAACACAAGATATTCTATATTTCAAACCATGTGGCGTATGATTGATATTAATAAGTGGGTTGTTTGAGGAAATCACCGATAATCCATGAACCAATCCATATATTTTCGATATTCTAATTATGTGTGATAGAAAACATTCAAGATTGTTGAATATAATTACAATATATGTATGTTACTTGAGTGGAAATAGATATATTATCCAAAATATATAAATTATCGAAACAAATTTTGGCAAATTTAGATTATAAAATCACTCTCCAACTCATGGTGATATATACCAACCCAAAGTGCTTGTAAACTCTAAATTTGGCCTTAATTTGTTTGTAATGTGAGTCGTTTCCTAAAAACACAAGCGATTCTATATTTCAAACCATGTGGCGTATGATTGATATTAATAGGTGGGTTGTTAGAAGAATGACCCGATAACGCACGAACCAATCCATATATTTTCGTTATGGAAATTGAATATTATAGAAAACATTTAGGATTATTAAAGATAATTAAAATATATGTATGTTTCTTATGTGGAAATTCATAAATAGATATAATTTCGAAACAAGTTTTGCCAAATTTTGGTTACAAAATCACTCTCAAACTCTTGGGTAATATATACCTACCCAAAGAGTTACTTAACTCTGTATATTTGCCCTAATTTCTTTGAGATATGAGTCGCTTCCTAATAACACAAGAGATTCTTTATTTCAAACCATGTGGCGTATGATTGATATTAATAAGTGAGTTGTTAGCGGAATAACCCAATAACTCATTAATCAATCCATATATTTTCGATATTCAAATTTGATAGAGAACATTCAAGATTGTTGAATATATTTACAATATATGTATGTTTCATGTGTGGAAATTCCTAAATAGATATGTTTTCGTAACAAATTTTGGCAAATTTAGGTTATAAAATCACTCACCAACTCATGGTGATATATACCAACCCAAAATGCTTGTAAACTTTAGGTATTTCCCAAATTATACTAAATTGCTCTAAATTTGTCCTTAATTTGTGTGAAATATGAGTCGTTTCCTAAAACATAAGAGATTCTTTATTTCAAACCATGTGGCGTATGATTGATATTAATAGGTGGGTTGTTAGAAGAATGACCCGATAACATATGAACCAATACATATATTTTCATTATTCAAATTATGTATTATAGACAACACTTAAGGCTCTTAAAAATAATCATAGCATATTTATATTTCTCATGTGGAAATTCCTATTTTTTAATGAAATTTATGTAAAAAATTTATTTTAAATTTTATATAATTTTCCAAGTCGCATTCAATTGAAAGAAACTATATTTTATTGCTAATTATTCTGTGGCATTATTTAGTTACCTAAAAATTATAGTATGTAATATATATGTATATAATAATAGGGTGTCCCACCAAGTAATAGCAATCAAACTCCTCTCATTAGTTTGCTGGTTAATCTAGGTTAAGCTATTGGAAGCAACAATATAATTGAACTGCTTAGGATATGAATGTGTAGATATTACTGAGAAGAGACTATAACTGAAGAAAATAGGTGAAATATGTTGGTTTCCTTTTAAACATTTACCTACTGGTTAACCTAGGTTTCCAGCAATATTAATGAACTGGTTAGGACATGAATGTAATTTTTAAAAATATTATATATATTTTATATTATATTATATTGCAAATAGACTATAAGCGGAACAAATAGCAGACATATTTAGGTTTTCTTTCAAACGTTTGTATTTAATTCCATGAAGTAATAATATTTTGCATAAAATAATTTATATCTAAGTCTTTGCTTTGCGATTAATACCATTATAGAGGATCTAAAGAGAAAAAAAACAAATAAATTGTCAATCAATTAACCCAAAACAAATAATATAATTCTAAATTGTCTGCTTAATCAAATGAAAATTATTTGAAACCTGGTGGCGTATGATAAATACTAATATACGGGTTCAAAATGAAAAAGTCATATAACTTTGTAACCAAAGCTTGAAATAATGCTCTATAAATTGAATAAAATAAAGAACATCTCAAACTTCCCAAGAAAATTGTCTTATTTAGACATTCCTCTTGAGTAATGTACTTAATGACAGCATTTTTCGTATGAATTTACATATAAAAAGTTTACTTGAACATAAAAACAACCCTCTCACTCTGACTCTAGCTCCACAAAACGGAAAAGAATACTATCAAGATCTATTACTTTTATGGAATGAATTATTCATAAGTGTTTTGTTGAAAACTCGCAGATATATGTTTCCTTGCAAACATTTAGAATTGAGTTGTATTTAATTCCATTAAATAATATTTTTATAATTTATTTGTAAGCCTGATTGATATTTAAAGGGAAAATTCAAATAAATTATCAATAAATTAAATTAAAACAAAGAATTAAATACCTTTGAATTGTGATCTTTCAACAGTTTGTGTGAATTATCAAAGGACAATTATTTGAAACCTGGTGACGTATTATTAATTTTAATAGACAGGTTCTAAAGGGAAAAATCATACATCTTTGTAACCAAAGCTCGAAATAATGTTCTTTAAATGGAATAAAATGAAGAACATTTCAAATTTTCGAAGAAAAATTTCTCATGTGTAGACATTACTCTTGAGCAATGTACTTAATGACTGCGATTTTCGTATGAATTCAATTTTAATTTTTTTAATTTAACAATATTTTCCATATAAAAAGTTTACTGGAACCTAAAAACCCTTCGCACTCAGACTCTAGCTCCGAAAAATAAAAAAGAATATTATGCAGAGGCCAAATCACGGCATTCGAAAACGAGAATGTTACGATCGAAAAGTGCTTTTATTTATTGTAAAAAGGGTATAAATTTGAAGGGTTTAATTTGAATTAGATTATCTCCAATAGTCTTAATCTCGACATCCTATTTGGTTTTGTTGGAAATTTCCACTTCTGTCATAGAAATTAAAAATTGATTTCGATAGTAACTTCTCTGTTATTTTTATGTAATGAAAGACAAATCTAATAAATTTTCCATCAATTAACCTAAAACAAAGAATTAAATTCCTCAAAATTGTTATCTTACATTCAAAATAAAATTATTTGAAACCTGGTGGCGTATGATTAATACTAACATACAGGTTTAAAATAAAAAAGTAATATAACTTTGTAACCAAAGCTCGAAATAATGTTCCATAAATTGAATAAAATAAAGAACACTTCAAACTTCCGAAGAAAGTTGTCATGTGTAGACATTCCGCTTGAGAAATATGTTTAGTAAATGCATTTTTCATTTTAATTCAATTATTATATATTGAATTAAAATCAAGATATATTAGATTTGTGTAATTCTAATAAATTTTCAATCAATTAACCTAAAATAAAGAATAAAATTCCTAAAAATTGATATCTTTAAACAGTTTGTCTGCGTAATCCAAAGAAAATTGTTTGCAACCTAGAAAAGTCATATAACTTTGTCACCGAAGCTCGAAATAAAAATTGAATAACATAAAACACACCTCAAACTTTCCATGGAAATTGTTTTATTTTAACATTCCTATTGGGCAATATGCTTGATGACAGCACTTTTCATTTGAATTGAATTTAAAATTTTTCAATTTAACCATAGTTTCCATATAAAAAGTTTACTGAAACTTAAAAAACGCTTCGCACTCAGATTCTAGCTACATAAAACGGAAAAGAATATTATCAAGATCTATTAGTTTTGTGAAATGAATTATTCATAAGTGTTTTTTGTGTTGCCGTTGTTAGTAATAAATACTCCGCTCTGTTGGTTTCTTTTTTCCGGCTTGTATCTAAAAAATAAGCAATTTCGTATACATATATAAAATTATTTATACATATATATATATATGGATGAATACACAAGTAGACATACATACCCACTTCTATATGTAGTGTTTGTATATATTTATTCAGTTAAATAACAGGCCTATAAACAAACTTATTAAATATTCAGTTTTAGTTGAGAGTTTAAGAACGCGTAAAGTATGTTATATGCCAAATTATTTTCTACGAACTGGCGAAATGTGCGCCAAGAAGAAAGCAGCAAATCTTCTCCCTCTGGCGGGCTAAAGGATAAAATGAAAATATGCCACAAGCACAAGCAGGCAGACTTTTTGGGGGCTAAGTTGTATTTTATGTGTAAGGCTTTTAGTTTTCTAACTGGTAAGACAGTTTCATTTTCCGTCCAGAGACACCCAGCACAAGGCAAGAGGGTTAAATAACACAAAAGACGACTGTATATTAGCATAATAATGACAATGAAAGCAACACAAGTGGAGACAAAACTTTCCCAAGAAGAAGAGGAAACAAAGATTTGAAAAGGCAAACATTGTTGAAATGGGCAAGATTGTTTTGTCTACAAAACAAAATTTAAAATTCTTCAATATTAAACACAAACTTGCTTAACTATCATAGTCCTTATACCCTACTTAGCAATTTGGTACTTTAAGCATATCGTTATTCCTTTAATTAACAATAAATTCACAGCCATTACAACAGCTTATCTTTACGCCATTTTACAACTTTTCGCTAACAAATTGCTTTGGCCAAGTCATAAATAACATAAACAACAACTGACAATATGAACATTAATAAAACACAATATGCAGATAATAAAACATGTATGCACTTTGTTAAACTACTACTCATGTGCATATAATATTTGTGTATAGAAACTTTCAAGGACGTTTTTATAGCAAAACTCTCACAGCGTTATGTTTTCGCTTATTTCCCCCTAGAAAGTCTTAAATGTTAGCTTTTATTTGCCATTTATAGCATGGCTATGCTCCAGTTTGTTTCCGAGTTATAGTGGTTTTCGATTGAGATACTTTTAATTAATATCAATCATACGCTACATGGTACTCATTTAAGCGATTTTATAGAATTCAGTTGTGTTAACCATAAGCGCTGATTAAATATCGATTTGTGGCATGGAAATGAGTTCAGATTATGTTGTTCCAGTGGCTTTTAAAGAGTGTGCTTGCAAAGCGCTCGTGGAGCATTTGATTGAGGGAATGTATAGAGATTTTTCAAAGGGATGTGGGATTCACATTGAGTTCACTAAATTGTTATACTTTGAAGGAAGTTGTATATTTGAAACCATTTCAAAATGAGAAATATATGGGGAATTTTTAAATGAAAATTATTTAAAAACCAAGAATTATATTAGGATGGATTTATCAACATAGGAACCATAGTTTTTCACTTAGTACTTTACTTCGACCATATTAACAACGATCACTTAGTATGTTTATCTCTCCCAAGTGATTGAGAATTGTGATCTTCTTCGTCGTTATTCGTTTGAAGAATTGATTTATCTTTCAAAATTTAGATATTATTCATATTTTTGTGAAACAACTGCTCTATTAATATCAATCATACGCACTATGGCCATTTTTTCTTATATGGCATTTACTCTGAAATAGTTGTGGAATAATTCGAGGAAAGGTGAATTGCATTTCTTTTTAGTTTAGTAAATATTAGTATAACAATCAGCATTTTGACATGTGTAAAGAACAAAGCCATTAAGTTTAATTGTTTGAGGAGAATATTTGCCCTGAAACCAAAATATTATTTTACTCTTCAACACACCACAAATTTCTTAATTTAATGGCAAGAGATTCCCTTTGTTGCCCTGGGTGTTATTCAAACATTTATTTATGTAACTGACACAGCAGCAATTTTAAATAAATTATATATTATTCAATTCAGTTTAATTTAATTGAACAATTTGTATTGCTCAGTCCCTTATAAACTAATTAATCATACAATAAAATAGCCATTATACTATTACAATTTATATTACAACATAATTAAACAATATCAAATGTATGCAAGTATTAAATAACAATTTTTATATTTATATTACAAACCAATAAGTACACACATACATACATACATAGTGGAAATGTGAACCCAGACGTAGCACACAATTGAACGAACAGGCCGTCGGAGAGATTATAAACTCTAATGAAATCTGACATTTGTTCACAATGTATTTTAATCATAATCATATTTTAATTACACATGACAGAACAATTTATTACTGGCAAAAAAAGAGCTGCACAAAGCATTGAACTTTTGTGTGTTTAAGGGAGAACAAAGAGAAATGTTTAAACGTTTGCCACCACAGAACAGGAAATATGGATTTCTCCTGCTCCCCTCATAAGTTATGCTGGAGGTATGATTAATATTAATTAAGGATTAAATTTTGTATTTTCTGCATATTTAAATAATTTAAAAAGCGCTGTCAACATAATATTACTATGAAAATTGAAGGGAAGTTTTAGAGCGATTTAAATTAATAAATTCCTATCGAACAAGACAATAACTGCACAGAGAGTGAAGTAAAATAGGGCAAATGTAAAGGTTTCGCTGTTTCCCTTTAAACAAATTAGTAAAACATTACCAAACTCCAATGTAAGCCTTGCAATATGAACATTTCATTGAAGTTCTAATATTAATTTAGGCGAATTTTTACTTTTTGCTCTATAACTTCTTTGGATTGCAATTTATTAAAATAATTTAAATGCGGATACCAAGATAATATAATAGGGAAGTTAATCAGAATATAATTGTGACAAATTCAGCCTCGAGGAACATAAGGAGGCTTTGGGAAACTGATGAATATTATTTTGTAATTTAAGTATTTTTGAAGGAGATTGAGTTTGAAGGAAAGCTTAGAGAATTTATTTATATTATCATTATATTTTATCAATATAAATCCAGTTACCAGTTATAATATTCTTAAGAATTTAATTAGTTCTATTGGGCGTATGAGTAATATTAATTTAGGTGTATTTTTACATTTTGGTCTATAACTTCTTGAATTGGTCTAATTCTTCTGAATTGTCATATATTTATACAATTTAAATGCAGTTACCATGACAATATAAAGGAGAAATTAATAGGGATGTAATTGTGACAAATGTAGCCTCGAGGAACATTGAGAGGGTTCGGGGAAACTGATGAATATTATTTTGTAATTTAATTAAATAAGTAACCATTTATGTTGAAGTTTGATTTTGTACGAAAGCCCAATGAATTTATTTATATTATTAAATCTGATCAAACTTCTTATATTTTAGCAATTTAAATGCAGTTACCAAGACAATATAATGGAGGAATTAAACTGTTCTATTGGGCGTATGATTAATATTAATTTAGCTGTATTTTTAGATTTTGCTCCATAACATCTTTGGATTCCAATATATTTAAACAATTTAAATGCAGTTACCAAGACAATATAATAGGGAAGTTAATTAGGATATAATTGTGACAAATTCAGCCACGTGGAACATTAAGAGGCTTTGGTAAATTGGTGAATATTATTTGGTAATTTAATTAAATAAGTAAAGACATTTGTGGGAGTTTGTACGAAAGCTTAGTGAATTTATTTATAATATGATTAAATCTGAGTAAATTTCTGATATTTAAGTAATTTAAATTGAAATACCAAGACAATATAGTAGAGAAAGTAATCAGTGCTACTGGGCGTATGATTAATATTAATTCAGGTGTATTTGTACATTTTGCTCCATATCTTCTTTGGAATGCAATATATTTAAACAATTTAAATGGAAATATCAAGACAATACAATAGGGAAATTAATCAGGATATAAGTGTGTCAAATTTAGACTCGAGGGACATTGAGAGGCTTTGGGAAAGTGAGGGATATTATTTTGTAATTTAATTAAATAAGTAAAGAGGAGTTCGAGGTTGAACGAAAGCTTACTGATATTTTAACAATTTGAATGGAATTACTACTACAATATAGTAGTGAAATTACTCAGTTCTATCGGTCGTATGATTAATATTAATTTAGGTGTATTTTTATATTTTGCTCCATAACTTCTTTTAATAGTAATATATTTAAACAATTTAAATGTAGCTGTCAAGATAATAAAATAGAGAAATAATGAGTATATAATTGTGCCAAATTCAGTCTCGAGAAACATTGAGAGGTTTTGGGAAATTTATGAATATTATTTGGTAATTTAATTAAATAAGTAACCACATTTGTTGGAGTTTGAGTTTCTACGAAAGCCCAATGAATTTATTTATATTATTACATCTGAGTAAACTCCTGATAATAAAACAATTTAAATGGAGATACCAAGACAAGATAGCAGAGAAATTAATCAGGATATAAAGGTATTAAATTTAATAACATTAATAGGCTTCGGGAAATTGATGAGTAATAATTAAGTAAGTAACCCAGGAGTTTCAGTAAAGTTTATTAAATTTAGTTATATTATTTAATCTGAGTAAACCCCTCCCTGGGTGAATGTAATCTGTGTGAATAACTAACATTTCTCTTTCATTTTGACTATTTCACTTTGTCGCTAACACAGTTTGAATTTCAAACCCAGTTTCTTTCTCTCTCTCTCTGTTTCGTTACTGCTTAAATCGAAAAACTCAATTAAAATCTCATTTTACATTTGTAGCTGTGCTCGACATATGCACAAAGGAAGGAAGGAAGTGCAATAGCTGTATGCCTTTTGTAACGACGAGTACAGTATCAAATCATTACTGCAGGCGTTGACTTTTGCAATTAACTTGTTGGTCTTTGGCATGCACTGCCATGCTAATTGCAACCACAAAAATTTTGTGTGAGTACACAATTTCCCCAAAGAGGACACGAAATTGAAGAGATGAATTGTAACAGAAATGGCAAAAACTCTAAAGGTGGTGGATAGTTTTAGGAAGTTAATAAATATGTGGCAAAATTAGAGTTTCAAGGGTTTGAAACAAACTGCTGGTAGGAAATTTAGCTAAAATGTTTTAAACTATTTGTAGCTTAGGGTGTTTACTTTCTTTATGGCTTTGAGAAGTCGGATTTATCTTTTATGATATAAGAGCTAGAAAGATTTTAGCAAAATTCGAATCTTATTAATATTAATCATACGCAACATTGTTCGGTTTTTAAATTACGTTTTAGTAACACAAACAGCTCGAAATTAGTAAACCATATATTGGGAATAGACAGAAAATACGAATTGGAAGTGTCACTTATTGTTGTTTCAGGTGTTTGAAACAAACTCCTGGTGGGAAATTTAGCTTAAAGATTCTAAACGGTTCGTAGCTTGGCCTGTTTACTTTCGATATGGTTTTGTGAAGTTGGATTTATATTTTAAGATTTAAGACTTAAAGATTTAGAAAGGTTTTAGTACAATTCGAGCCATATTAATATTAATCATACATAATAGAAATAAATCATCAATAATACTACAAATAGCCAAAATAAATCATTTAGGTGGATTTTTACATTTTGCTTCATAACTTTTTTGGATGGTAATATGTTTAATCAATTTAAATTGAGATACCAAGACAATATAATGGAGAAAATAATCAGGACATAATATTGACTGAAATTCAGCCTCGTGGAACATTGAGAGGCTATGGGAAACTGATGAATATTTTTTTGTAATTTAATTAAATAAGTAATCATTGTTCTTAGAGAATTTATCAGCGCCAAACATTATTTTGTTTATAGATTTAAATGAATTTCTTGACCCACGGTGTCGTACAGAAATCTAAACAAATTACCTTTGTCGTTCTGATATCTATTAGTGGGTCTCATAAAATTATCTAAATTTTTTTGACATTGACTGAGTCTGTATAAGCTATTTGTTAGCTTAAAAAAATTCTCTAAATTTCATAATTGTCTTAAAACGTCTTTAAATCTATTGTTTATTAAGTAAAATTACACAATTTCAGCTGATTACACTTTTTTAATAAATAGCGAGAATGGCCAAAAATATAAGGAGGCAGTGTCAGTTAGGAAGTTATTAGATATGTTCCAAAATTATTGTTTCAGGTGTTTGAAAGAAAGAAGGATTGTAAACAATTTGCAGCTTAGGCTGTTTACTTTCATTTTGGCTTTGAGAAATTCGATTAATCTTCTATAGTATTAGAATTGTAAAGGTTTTAGCATAATTCGAGCCATATTATTATTAATCATACGCCATATGGTACAAAACAATACAAACAAACTTCTGATGGGAACTTTAGCTTGTAGCTTAGACAGTTTACTTTCGCTTTGACTTTGAGAAGTTTGATTTATCTCTTATCATATACTAGATAGAGAGAGGTTTTAGCAAATTTCGATCCATATTAATATAAATCATACGCACCATGGGTTGTTTTTTAAAATTACGATTTTTAATACAAAAAGTTCGAAATTAGATGACTATACATTGAAAATGGGCAGAAAATAGTAGAAGGAAGTGTCCTTGAATAAGTTATTAGATCTATTCCAAAATTGAAAAGTTGGATTTTTGGATATAAGAGTTTTTATACGAGTTTTTATCATACGCCATATGGTACAATACAATACATACAAATTAATTAATGGTTAATTTAGTTTGTTGTTTGTCCTGTTTACTTTGGCTTTGAGAAGTTTGATTTATCTTTTATAATATAAATGTTGGATATGTTTTAGCAAAATTCGAGCTATATTAATATTAATCATACGCAACATGGTTTGACTTTTAAAATTGCGATTTTCATGGAAATCTTTAAAGATTGAACACATAAACTTTAAATTAAAACACTGCTTGCTAAAGCAATAACCACCAACAGATTTAAGATTAGTTCAAATTTTATTTTGAGTAAAAAATTTGTTTCTAAAAACTGTGCACTAAAATGTTCCTCACAAATGTTGTTCGTAGTGTTTCAAGCAATATTGCTGAACACATTGTATACTTAAAATGTTAGGTTTCCTATGCCGTTGCATCATAAGAATGTGCAAAAGGGGGAAATATTGATCGCTCCTCTAAAATGACCATACGTATATTCGTTTTTTATCCCCCTCTATCAGAATCCATTGTCAGAACCTTGTCATTTTTCGAAAAAGTTTCATTTTGTTCTACTGTGTAATGAGAATATGACTGGATTGATAATGCGGAAATGTATTAATATTATATGACTTGTCATTAAAATCAATCCACCGTTAGCTTCGACTGATTTCCAATGGACCTGGTGGGAAATTTACCCAAACGGTTTTAAACAATTTGTAGCTTAGGGTGTTTACTTTCTTTTTGGCTTTGAGAAGTCGGATATATCTTTTATAATATAAGAGTTAGAAAGGTTTTAGTAAAATTCGAGCCGTATTAATGTTAATCATACGCACCATGGTTTGACTTTTTAGATTACGATTTTTATGGTAATCTTCAGAGATAGAATAGGGAAACTCGAAATTAGAAGACTGACTGCCAAAAGCAAGGACCACAAAATGTTATATAAATTTCGGATAATTAGTTCATGTTTTATTTAGAATTAGAAAAGTTTTTTCCAAAAACTAGTGATTTAAACTATGTTTTTGTTGTATGAAATTAGCCCAAATTGTTTGTTATCGTTTGACTGTGGTCTAGTATTTGCTGACATCCCTTTCATTATTTGTTTCATATTTATCATCTGAAAGTTATTAAGAATTTTATACTAATATTGCTAAATTAATATTAATCATACGCATCAGTGGCTTGCCAGTGTTTGTGTTAAATAAAATGGTTTAAATTTGCATTCCCCTTTTACACAAATTTGAATAAACAGCTCATGCTATCTGTGATTGACCCTGGCCCCTGATGTCCCTTAGCTGTGGCCCTTCTCTGCACACCTGCGTTCTAGTATAATTTACTATTTACTTTTACAAACTGTTTACTTTACGGTTACAATTAATGCGTCCATTTGACACATGTTCCGACGATACGAATATAGCTATGGAAGCACTTTTACGCTTAATCTACTGCCATTACCTCCCCCTCACACTCAAGTCATTTTTCACTTTGTATGTGTCTTTTCCAATTTGCGGCTGAAAATGCAATTTGCTATACACCCTGTCCCCCTGTCCACCTGCCATACTGTATGGATGTGATGCATCAGGTCTACCACACACTATGGCGAGGGGCAATAATCACACACATTTAGTTGTTTGTTGCAATGCTTTTAATTTCGTTTTGTTGCAGCAGCATGAATTGGAAATTCTCTAATGGACACCGTCTAGTTTCGATGTCGGCTGTTGGCTGTTGTGGCCGGCACCAAACCATGCGGAGGAGTGAGTACCTAAATGTGTGTATTTTATTGGTTACCTTTTTTTTCGTTGCACGGTCCACCGTTCATACCAAAAATTGATTTTGGGGCATTGATTTGACGAGAGGGGGGCCAGTTTGATTGAAATTTGTTTGTTTGCGTACTTTTTCTAAAAGTGCCAAGTTAAGCGTTGTGTTTGTGTGTGTGTGTTATCTTTCAGTTGTGTGATGTGATGATTTATTATAAATAAAATAGTTTTAGATTGAATGTAGAGGCCTAGCCTTTCATCACTTACAATTTAGCAAATTACATCACACATTTGATTGGACATTTGTGGCTGTTGACATTTTTGGGCAAATGTCAGTGATGTGAAATAGAGTTTTAGAAGGAGGAGGATTGTTTCCAAACCCATTAATATGGTTGTGGCGTCCCCACAAATTGTAAACATAGAGAGACAGAAAATTTGTTTAAATAGTTTAGTTTGGAAAATATTAAAAAAATTGAAATTCTTTTTTGTTATGTTTATACAGTTTATTTTGAGAGCTATTAAAATGAATTATTAGTTATTTTTAAAGCATACCAAAGTCCAGTTGACAATTTATTCTCTAAGGTTTTAGGATTTTATGTTATGATTCGAGAGCTATAAGATAAATTCCAAAAATACATTTGTATTAATATTAATCATACGCTCTATGGTTAATTTATAAAGTCTCAAGTCTTGAAGATATCTGACTACACAAACGAAAACAAACATCCTAGTAAAATATTTTTGTGTGAATTTTAGTTTAAACACTCTTTTTTGGAGGGCCTGGGGGAAATTGATGAATATACTTTTGTAATTTAATTAATTAAGTAACCATTTTTGATAGTTTTTGAGCTTGAGTTTGAACGAGGGCCCTATGAATATATTTATATTATTAAATCTAAGTTAACTCTTGATATTTAAGCAATTTAAATGAAATTATCTAGACAAAATAGTAGAGTAATTCAGTGCTACTGGACGTATGATTAATATTAATTTAGGGTTATTTTTACATTTTGCTCCATAACTTCTTTGGATGGTAATATATTTAAACAATTTAAATGGTGATACCAAGACAATATAATAGGGGAGTTTATCGGAATATAATAGTGACTGCAATTCAGTCTCATGGAACATTAAGAGGCTTTGGGAAACTGATGAATATTGTTTTTTAATTTATTTAAAAAAGTTAACAATTTTTGTTGGAGTTTGAGTTTGTGCGACAGCCTAATGCATTTATTTATATTATTTAATCTGAGAAAACTCTTGATATTTGAACAATTTAAATGCAGCGACCAAGATAATATAATAGAGAAATTAGCCTGTTCTATTGGGCGTCTGATTAATATTAATTTAAGTGGAGATACCAAGGCTATATGAAGGAGGAAATGATTAGGATATAATATTGACAAATGTAGGCTGGAGGAACATCAATAGCCTTTGGGAAACTTTAAAACTTTTGGAAATTTAATTAAATAAGCTACCATTTTTTTGGAGTTTGTACGAAGGCTTAGTGAATTTATTTATATTTTTAAATTCGAGCAAACTCCTTATATTTTAATGATTTAAATGCAGTTACCAAGACAATATAATGGAGAACGTGATCAGTTATATTGGGCGTATGATTAATATTAATTAAGCTGTATTTTGCTCCATAACTTCTTTAGATTGTAATATATTTAAACAATTTAAATGGTGATACCAAGACACTATAATGGAGAAATTAATCAGGATATAATAGTGACTGAAGTTCAGCCTGATTAATTTCAACATTAAGAGGCTTTGGGGAACTGATGAATGTTATTTTGTAATTTAATTAAATAATTAGAATTTATCAGAGCTAAACATTATTTTATTTGTAGATTTAAATTTGATTAAATTGATAGACTCACGATGTCCTAAAAAAACTAAATGAATTACCTATGTCGTTCTTTTGTCTATTAGATGGTTATAAATAAGCTGTTTGTCGCATAGAAGCCAAGCGTACGTTAACGTTCGACATTATCAGATGAAGTCATAGGACTTTCTAGAATTTAATTTTGAGAGGTAATTTTAATTTCGATGACATTGACGGAATCTCTATAAGTATTTTTTAGCTTAAAAATAAAAATCGAATTCTTTAACACTCATAGTTGTTCAAAAAGTGTCTTTAAATCTATTGGTAAAGTATATAATTGCATTTGTTAAGCCAAGTTACATATTTTCGGCTGATTATCTATGCGGAAATGTTTATCATGCTCGGCGTATTATAAGGCCTAATATGTCTTTTGTTTAATTATTTTTTTTAATATTAAAAAGTTATGAGCGAAATCATAAAATCGCACCTGTATTAATATCAATCATACGCTCTAATGTTCGATTTTTTAAATATTCAAAATCATTATGAATCACGCTCAACTCTGTTTTGATTTTTCTAAGTCAAATTACACATTTTCAGCTGTTTATCTCTGCGGAAATAGTCACAGATCCTTTTGCACTTACGGCATAATAGAAAGACTAATGTGTTTTTTGTTTAATCACATTTGAAATTTTAATTTTTCTTTCAATACCAAAAAGTTATAAAAGAAATCATTAAATCGTAGCTGTATTAATATCAATCATACGCTCTAACGTTCGATTTTTTAAATATTCAAAATCATTATGTTGTACGAGCAAACAACAATGTTCAACTCTGTAAATGAATTTGCAGAGTCACATTACACATGTAAGTGTATTTATGTGTATTTATAGGGTGGGCCATTTAAAATTTTAAATTTGAACTACCTATACAATGACTTTGAAAGGCAGAATAACGTTAATTTTTATTTTCAGGTTTATGTTTGACATTTGCAATATGTGACGCTATACGTTCGAACAAAATATAATATCAAAACTGTGAGTCTTTAAAGCAAACTGTAAGAAATTTACGTGGAAAATATTCGAGAAGAGATCGGCCTTCATGAAGCTCATTTTCATCTCGGTGTCTATGTCAAGCAAAATTGCCGCATTTTGAGGTTCAGAGAACCCACATGTGAGTATTGAGAAGCCAAAGCATCCACAACTAGTCACTGTTTGGTGTGGATTTTGGGCTGTACTGAAAAATTGGGTTCATCCAATGAGGTACTGCCGAGCTAGTCGTGGTAGTCATATGAATGATATTGTGTTCCATTTTTAAATGACATAGTTCAACCTTTCCAATAAAACCAAAAATTTGAAAAAATAATCAGTATTTTTTTTTAGTCGATTCTATTTGAAATTTTAACTGGTCCACCCTGAAATGTGCTCTGGAACTACTATGATTTATGGCATATTAGAAGAAGAACAATATGTCGTGTGTCTTTTCACATTTGAAAATTTAAATTATCTTTCTATGGGAAAACGTTATAAATGAAAACATAAAATAATACCTGTATTAATATCAATCATACGTCCTGATGTTCGATTTTTAAAATATTCATAATTAATACTGTTATTTTATTTATATATTATATCTATAGCTTTCTTTTGGGCGCTGACTTATGGTGAAATTTGATGCAGACTATTTTTACCCTTAACACCACCCACCTAAAATTCAGTTTTGTGGAACGATTAGCTCTAATTCGAAAAAAGTACGAGATTATCGATAAAATGAATTTTCATTGAATTCACTTATGAATTTCACTTATTTCTGGCATTTAAGTTGAGTTTGGAGACTTGATGAACTTATCTAATTGAAGTTATCTTTCTATTCTAAAAAAATGTAAATGAAAATATAAAACAACACCTGTATTAATATCAATCATACGTCCTGATGTTCGATTTTTAACATATTCATAATTAATGTATTTTTGCGGCTATGTTGTTACTGATATTTTATTTATATCTATTATATCTACAGCTTTCTGTTGTTCGTTGACTTATAGTGAAATTGGACGTAGAATATTTTTACCCTTCACAGCCCGCTCTTAAAATTAAGTTTTGTGGGAGAGATTAGCTCCAAATCGAAAAAAGTACGAAATTAACAATAAAATGAATTTTATGTTTTGACATATTTCTGGCATTCGAATTGAGTTTGAGTCTGTCTTGGTGTAATCAGAGATTTTGGGTAGAATTTTATGGCAAATATTTTTGTGGAACATTTTGCTCTGTCAAACTCCAGATTTAGTGGTATTTTTTAACCTTTTGCACAAAAAGAATTAAAAATATCCCTATATTGAGGAACTTGAGGGTTAAAGCGTTCCATAAAAATGTTTCTAGTAGAGTTTTAAGTAATACTGCTGAACACATCGTATGTCTAAAATGCAAGGATCACAAGATTTCCTATGCTTTTGGGGTGTTTTTTACACTTTTCCACAAAAGGACCAACGAGGACCTCTACCACCAATGTGGAGGTGGTAGAGGTTTAAAATGTTCCACAAAAATCTTCCTCATAGTGTTTTAAGTAATGTTACTGAACACATCCTATACTTGAAATGCAAAGATCACAAGGTTTCCTATGCTTTCAGGGTGTTTTTTACACTTTTGCATAAAAAGGAGCAAAAAGACCCCTACATTGAGGAGCTAGAGGGTTAAAATGTTCTACAAAAATGTTGCTCGAGATGTTTTAAGTAATATTGCTGAACACATCATATACTTGAAATGTAAGGATCACAAGGTTTCCTATGCCCGATTCATCTGAAGGATGTGCAAAAAGTTGAAAATATTGAAATTAACCCAAAAATGAATTTTAAGTTTTGACTTATTTCTGGAATTTAAGTTGCGTTTTTAGTTTTGTGTATTCAGAAACTTCAAGTAGAATTTTATGGCAAATATTTTTCTAGAACATGCTGACCTGATAAATCCCTGCTTTAGGGGTGTTTTTTACACTTTTGGAAAAAAGGGACCGAAAAGACCCCTATAAAGGGGTCAACTACATTAAAGTTGAGTTTTGAGTTCTGGTTTATACCGAGGTCTGTAGTAGAATTTTATGGCAAATATTTTTCTAGAACATTTTGACCTGATAAACCCCTGTTTTATGGCTGTGTTTTACCCCTTTGCATTAAAAGGACCAAAAAGACCCCTACATTGAGGAGCTAGAGGGTTAAAATGTTCCACAAAAATGTAGATCGTGGTGTTTTAAGTAATGTTGCTGAACACATCCTATACTTGAAATGCAAGGATAACAAGGTTTCCTATGCTTTCAGGGTGTTTTTTACACTTTTGCATAAAATGGACCAAAAAGACCCCTACATTGAGGAGCTAGAGGGTTAAAATGTTCCACAAAAATGTAGATCGTGGTGTTTTAAGTAATATTGCTGAACACATGCAATACTTAAAATGTAAGGATCACAAGGTTTCCTATGCCCGATTCATTTGAAGAATGAGCATAATGGGGAAATATTGAAATTAACCCAAAAATGATTTTTAAGTTTTGACTTATTTCTGGAATTTAAGTTGCGTTTTTAGTTTTTTGTATTCAGAAACTTCAAGTAGAATTTTATGGGTGTTTTAAGTAATATTGCTGACAACATGTAATACTTTAAATTTAAGGATCATAAGGTTTTCTATGTTTTAGGGGTGTTTTTACTCTTTTTCACAAAAGGGACCCAAAATGACCCCTATATCGAGGAGCTAGGGGGTTAAAATGTTCCACAAAAATGTTCCTGGTGGTGTTTTAAGTAATTTTGCTGAACACATCCTATACGTAAAATGCAAGGATCAGAAAGTTGCCTATGTCTCTCCATTATAAGAATGTGCACAAGGTTGGCAATTTTGAAATTAACCCAAAAATGAATTTAAAGTTTTTACTTATTTCTGGCATTTATGTTGAGTTTAGAGTTTTGGTTTATTCCGAGGTCTGTAGTAGAATGTTATGGCAAATATTTTTCTAGAACATGTTGACCTGATAAACCCCTGTTTTAAGGGTGCTTTTTAGCCTTTTTCACAAAAAAGGGACCAAAAAGGCCCGTATATCGAGGAGCTAGGAGGATAAAATGTGCTACAAAAATGTTGCTCGAGGTGTTTTAAGTAATATTGCTGAATACATGGTATACTTAAAATGTAAAGATCACAAGGTTTCCTAGGCCGATTCATCTGAAGAATGTGCAAAATGGGGGGAAATATTGATCGCCTCTCAATATTTATTATTTTTCTACCCCCCTCTATCAGAATCCATTGCTCCACAGTGTAATGAGAATATGATTGGTTTGTTAACGCTGAAATGTATTAATATTACATGACTTGTCATTACAATCAATCCACTGTTAGCTTCGACTGATTTCCCATGGACCTGGTGGGAAATTTGGCTAAACGGTTTTAAACAATTTTGAGCTTAGGGTGTTTACTTTCTTTTTGGCTTTGAGAAGTCGGATTTATCTTTTATAATATAAGACATAGAAAGGTTTTAGCAAAATTCGAGCCATATTAATGTTAATCATACGCACCATGGTTTGACTTTTTAGATTACGATTTTTGAGGAAATCTTCAGAGATAGAATAGGGAAACTTGGAATGAGAACAATGTCTGCTCAAGGCAAGGGCCACTGGCACAGGCTAGTTTCGGGGAATGATTTGTTTCAAACTCTCTTCAATTGTATAAAATTCGTTTTCCAAGAATTCTCTACAAAGTATCACTCTCCTTAATATGATTGATAATCCTTGGCAGTCATTAATCACAAGTGTTATGAAACAATAACCGTAACCTTACTTCAGTTATCCTTGCGGGCAGAGAGAGAGAGAAAGAGAAATTACTTTCAATTATTTATAAATATTTGCTGACCACAAAAATCGAACGAATCTTTTCGTTTGTGTTCACTCACTTCCAGCCAAACTTATCGCGCTAATGACACAAATTCAATGGCCTTTGTTTCCGACGAAGTCCTTCCTGAGCTGGCCTTTACAAAAATTGCTATTAATCATACGTCCCCCCAAAAAAATCATTAATATCAATCATACATTAATTACCACGCACAGTCAGCCGCCAAGAGCTGAAACTTAATTTCATTTTGATACAGTTTGTTACTTCTTTAATATTTTTTTGTTTTAAAAGAATACGATTAATAAAGGGAAAACCACAATGTGCTGGAGTGCATTGGAAGTCATAACGATACAACGCTAATGATAGTGGTGGGTTGTAGTCCTTTTGCATTTCCGGTTCCTTTTTTTGTGTTTTCACTCATTATCCCACACACTCAACATATTAATGGCTTCCGAACAATATAAGAGCCATAAAAATGCAGCCATATGATGAATTTATACGCCTGCACAACATCACAACGAAATAAAAAAGAAAAACTCGAAAGAATGCAACAAACATTAATTAAAAATTAAATGACCATGAGCTGCTGCTCTATTACGAGACAATAAAAGAATGATTATGATGCTGCTGCTGGTGTTGTGTCGCTGTCTGTGTAATTGTTGTTGAAGCCGCTTATTTGTTCAACTGTCTGTTGGCGTTTTTTTTTTCGTTCTCGTTATTGGGCCCAAATAGCCCTTTTTCTCCGACGACCAAAACTGGTTTAATAGTTGTCGTGGCAATTAAAATTATTGACAGCATTAAATTGCCAGTTGCACTGCACTGTCCTGCCCACACCTCTCTCTCTCTGCCAATATTACAGCAATAATACCATAAGATTTATTTGCCTGGTTGGCATCAGCAATTAAATGGCAACACTATTAATTTACTACGGAATGTGTCGAGTGTCGAGAAATTTAAATTTTCAATTGTAACGGGCAACTAGTTATTAAATCCTCTATTGAACTCCACAACCACCATGTATACGAATTTCTTGCCGAACACTATTGAATCATTAGTTGTACTGCAGCACATGTACGACGCAGACATTCACAAATGGCCAGGCATTCCATATCCCTACTAGATCTCAGCCTCAATATACATCCCAAGCATCCATCCCATCCCATCGATTACTCCACACACACACACATCAAACGGACAAAACATGGAAAAGGCATACCAAAGCTCTCATATCAAATTCATGTAATAATTTATCATTGTCATGTACACTTTATGTCCATGTGTTCGAGTAAGTTTAGTATACACACACACACATATATATGCTTTACTTACGTAGGGATTTGCTAGAGAATTTGTGCTGTTTCATTAAACTCTCTATGCCATGAGAAAGTATTTGAGACAAATAATTTGTAGATGGTCGAACGACGAATACAAGGTGTGTATACAAATTGATTTTAGTTTAAACCCCGTAAATAAGAATTTGTTGAGAAATGGGTTAGTCACAAAGAATTCGATATAAATTGCAAGTTTCGGGAGGAAACGAGGGATATTTAATAGGTTCTATGCTAAAAACATGACATTCTTTTTAATTTAATGCATCGGGGCGTATTGATATTAATTCGTGTTGTACTCTAGGGCGTATAATGAAAACACATATTCATTATACGCCCTACAGTACAGTAAGAATAAATATCAATCATACTCCTCTATGTATAAACAGAAAAGATCTAGGATTGCGGTATTGTATTTGCGAATATGTAAACTTTGAAGCATTTAATTTATATTTATATGTCTCCTAAGGGTACTACTTTTTTATTAATTAGGAATATTATCAAAGGCTTATTTTCGGGTTGATAAAAATAGAGAATATCTATCATAAAAACATAGACCTTTTTATTTTAATTTAGTATATATAGGCGCATGATTTATATTTATTCGCACTGTACTCTAGGGCGTATAATGAATATAGTGTAATTCTAATATGAAGATCATATTAATTCACAATGTCTACTCTTTTATTTATTAGGTATGTTATCATAGAAACAATGGCTTATTTTCGGGATAATAGTATTGGGGCGTATGATTGATATTTACTCCGGGAAAATAATAAGTTTAATATGAAAATCTCGAAGAGTGTGATTGACATTTATTTATAGTGTTCCCCCAAGAGGACAAGTCTTTGGATTTTTGGAATAATCGAATATCCCGAAATGTCATTAAAATTATTTGAAAAAAGGTAATTTCCAGAGTGTCTCACTATAGGGTGAAATGTAGTAGAAAGAAAAACTTATTTTGACTCTCTTACACATTATGATTTGTCGAAATACGTTTTATTCATGGAAACTATAATACTATGCAGGACTATTTTTAAACATAATCTTGCTTAGAAGGCCGTTTGACGTCGGTATTTAGTTATTTCTGTATACTTCATAGAAAAGAGATTTTTTTATTATATAATATATTATATATATTACATATTCGTGTTAGTATTTATACTATTTTATAATATTTATTTTATTTGAAAGATTTCAATGCAAATACACATAATGACGTGTGATTGATATTTATTACTTCCATACTAGGAAGATAATATATATATTTGTATTCGGTGAAAGCGATATATAGGCATATATAGGGATATGCCAAATGTCTCCAGTATTGTTGCTTAATGAAGTCAGTCAGTTGTTCTTTCCCTCATTTTTCTATATGATATGCACACGTCCTACCAAGAAGCTCAATGGATTCCAGTTACAAAGGTCCAGAAGCACTGAATTCATTTTAGTCATACTGAGCGTATGATTGATATTGATTCTGTTGTCACAGGTTGCGTATGACTAATCTTAATAAAAAAAAGTATCGTGTATCTCTATTAACGTAGATTTAGATTGATTTACGCACCAGAGGGACTATAGTTGCAAAAATTTACTGAATTGACCATTATTTGGACTATAAAACAAAATAATTTGTTTGTTCATTAGAAAAGGTTACAATAATTAAGTGTTTAATTTAATCTAGTGTTTGGATATATAATTCTCATTGAATATTTTGTATATCCTTCTCGTCTTACATATTTTTTATAGTTTTATAGGGAAACTTTCAAGAGATTTCATCCATTTTCTGTCGACTGTTAGCGCATTTGAGTTGGGATTATTTTACGCAATAAAAATAGTGTGTTGGGGACCTCAAAAATTATTTTTTGTGATTCATAAATTCAACACATTATTTTTATGTAAATATGATTTTTTTATTTTCTAATTTTATGTATGCATGGGGGGCAAATTGATTCATAAAGTCAACACATCAACGCAAAATTATTTTTTATAATATAAACTTTGAATATTATTTTACTAAAGTTAAAAAATATTTTTACAAGTAATATTTGACATTTATTACTTGGCTGCAATTGCTTAAAATAATTCATTTATAAAATGTTTTAATATTGTTTCCAGTTTAGAAAGCCAAAATAAAGAAAATGTTCTACACAGCCCTTTGACAAAATATTTGGAAACTAGTAGAAAATTCTGATTTATGAAGGGTTTTTGGAACTTTACATCTAAAGGGTGATTTTTTAAGAGCTTGATAACTTTTTTTTTAAAAAAAACGCATAAAATTTGCAAAATCTCATCGGTTCTTTATTTGAAACGTTAGATTGGTCCATGACATTTACTTTTTGAAGATAATTTCATTTAAATGTTGACCGCGGCTGCGTCTTAGGTGGTCCATTCGGAAAGTCCAATTTTGGGCAACTTTTTCGAGCATTTCGGCCGGAATAGCCCGAATTTCTTCGGAAATGTTGTCTTCCAAAGCTGGAATAGTTGCTGGCTTATTTCTGTAGACTTTAGACTTGACGTAGCCCCACAAAAAATAGTCTAAAGGCGTCAAATCGCATGATCTTGGTGGCCAACTTACCGGTCCATTTCTTGAGATGAATTGTTCTCCGAAGTTTTCCCTCAAAATGGCCATAGAATCGCGAGCTGTGTGGCATGTAGCGCCATCTTGTTGAAACCACATGTCAACCAAGTTCAGTTCTTCCATTTTGGGCAGAAAAAAGTTGGATATCATCTCACGGTAGCGCTCACCATTCACAGTTACGTTACGATTCGCATCATCTTTGAAGAAGTACGGTCCAATGATGCCACCAGCCCATAAACCGCACCAAACTGTGACTTTTTCTGGATGCATTGGTAGCTCTTGCAATGCTTCTGGCTGATATTCACTCCAAAATCGACAATTCTGCCTATTTACGTACCCATTGAGCCAAAAATGAGCTTCGTCGCTGAACACAATTTCTTTCTTTCTGAACTTTCTTAACAGAGCACGCATTTTGATAATAAAATTCAATGATTTGCAAGCGTTGCTCGTTAGTAAGTCTATTCATGATGAAATGTCAAAGCATACTGAGCATCTTTCTCTTTGACACCATGTCTGAAATCCCACGTGATCTGTCAAATACTAATGCATGAAAATCCTAACCTCAAAAAAATCACTCTTTATAAACCAACTACAAGTTCAATGTAGTTTTAATGATTGCTAGATAATTTGCTGCTTGATCTTTCGTAGTACCTTTACCTTTATTTTAGTTTGAGGGATTCTAAAATATTTCTTCTAATTCCTAGTAGTAAGTTCACCCATGAGAAACACTATTAACTAAACTCTAAAATTTTCGGTAATACTGAACGTATAATTAATATTAATTCCTATCCACAGAGGCGGATGATGAATTAAAAATTGTCCAAATTAATAATTACGCATAAGACTTAGTCATAATTACGTTGCTGTCATTTGTTCATTTTTTCAGATTTTTTCCTTTTTTCCTCCTTTCTTTATAAATTTTATTTATGTATATCATTAATTTGCAATTGCTTTTAAGCGACTTTCCTGGAAGTATTTAAAAGTTCATGGCAAATTGGAATTGATATTCCAACGAATTGTTAAATTCACACTTTTGGTCCTATATACCCAGACATATAGTATTCTCTACTTATCAAAATTAATCAAGTTCAAATTTATGAAGAATAGAAAAAATCTGACAATAGAACATGATTGCAAATTTTCTTTCGAATACTCACTTATTATACGGCAAATTATAACAAAAACAGTATATGTACCTGAAAAAGAAAATTCATTGTTAATAACAGAATAAATTAAATTAAAATATATGTGGACAGTTAAACAATTATTGTGATTAATGTATGCTATAATTGACATAAAACCTATTTTTAACTGACTGTTTACTTAGCTGAATAGCTTAATTGCATTACTAAAATGACCTATTTGAATATACTCTGATAAATAACAAATTAGCTGAATGGCATATTTACTCAGCTGAATTACAACATTATAATAAAAATACACATAAAACCTATTTGATACTCACATAGATTGAACAAATGTTTGCTGGATAGGCTATTTACTTAGCTGAATAGCTTTATTACATCGCTAAATTGGCGTATTTGAATACACTTTGATACATAACAAATTGACTTAGCTGAATAGCATATTTACACAGCTGAATTACAACATTTGAATAAAACTACACTAAAATCTATTTTATACTCACGTAGATTGAACAAATGTTTGCTGAATAGCATATCTACTCAGCTGAATAGCTTCATTACATTACTAAATTGACAGAAACATTCTATTACACTCTTTTCGTGACTTTTTTTGACTGCAAAATTATAAATTTACTTAGCTGAATAGCATATCTACTCAGCTGAATTAAAACAGTATAGTAATATAACACACAAAACCTATTTTATAGCTATAGGATTGAAAAAAGATTTGCTGAATGGACTTTTACTCAGCTGAATAGCTTTATTACATAACTAAATGGATGTATTTGAATATTGTTGCTATAAAATGATTCGATTTTGGCTGAATTAACCAGAAATAATGTTCCAAAAATCTTTTTATGTCAGTTTATGCAGCTAACTGCTAAATAACAAATTTACTTAGCTGAATAGCATATTTACTCAGCTGAATTACAACATTATAATAAAAATGCACATAAAACCTATTTTATACTCACGTAGATGGAGAAAATGTTTGCTGAATAGATGACCTAGTTAGCTGAATAGCTATATTACATCGCTAAATTGACGTATTCGAATACACTTTGACAAATAACAAATTTACTTAGCTGAATAGCGTATCTACTCAGCTGAATTGCAACAGTATAGTAAAATAACACATAAACACAATTTTATACTTAAAAAATGTTTGCTGAATAGACTATTTACTTAGCTGAATAGCTTTATTACATCGCTATATTGACGCACTTGAATATACTTTGGTAAATAACAAATTGGCTTAGCCGAATAGCATATTTACTCAGCTGAATTGCAACATTATAATAAAACTACACATAAAATCTATTTTATACTCACATAGATTGAAAAAATGTTTGCTGAATAGCATATCTACTCAGCTGAATAGCTTCATTACATTACTAAATCGACTTATTTAAATATACTTTGTTAAATAACAAATTCACTTAGCTGAATAGCATATTTACTCAGCTGAATAAGAACACTACAACAGAATAATATATTAAGGCCTTAAAGCTTAGCTGAATTGCCTAATTACTTAGCTGAATTGCATCAGTGTAATAAAATACAGCTAAACTCAAATGCAAAAGCAAAAAGTTTACAAAAAGTTTGCTGAATACTCACTTTACTTAGCTGAATAGTACATTTCAAATCGAAATAGTTTACTTTTTTGCTGAGTTAAGCTCTACATAATTAATTTGCGTGGGAATACAATATTTATAGTTTTTCCTTTTCATTCTATGTTCAACAGAGAATTACATGGGGGCCAGCAAATGAAACGAAAGTGAGGAAATGTTAACACAACCCCTGTCACTGCCAATGTCAGCTGCCACAGTCACTGCCACAATGGCTCCCGTTACATTTGTCAAGCAATTAATGGATTATATTAACAGCAACAACAACAACTAATAGATTGGGTGGCAACAACTTAGTTGCAAGATTAGTTTTTTTCTAGGCTTTTCTGGTTTATATGTTCATTTGATGTTGTTCCCCATTTATGCAGGCATATGCCCTAATCGCAAAACATTAACAAAGTGTGCGAGGGGTGTTTCAATTGTTTTTCATGAGGTTTTTATTGAGAGCGAGCGACGAAAAGCACACTCTCCCCCGCCCGCTTCCTCATCAACACCCAATCACCTCCTGCCACTGGCAAAGGAAATGGAATGTATCCACAAAACGGAATGAATGAAAATCCGTTTGTAACTGTCAACCCAACTTAAGCAAGAAGAAATACAATTTCGGCTTAATTTCCTAAAAATTTGCCTTAAACAGGAAGTAAATTCATGCTTAATGAGGAAAGGAATGACACAGCAAGTAATAGAGGAAGGGGTGGAAGGCGGCAGTCGGCGGGCGGTGGTAATCTTAAGTAGTTTAAGAGAGGGGGAGAATATGTTTACTTGGGATGCTTAAGGCAAAGGGGGGTGAGTGAGAGAGTTAAGAAACCGTATTGTTTTTCTAATGAAAGTTAATTAATGGGGTTTCCTGGTGTTGGCGGGGTTTGCGTATAGAAAGCAACGTATTAAGGCCTCAACATTGTCTTTGTTTTGAATGTTTATCAAGTGCAAATGAAATGTAGAGCACACTTTCAGGAAGAGTGAGTAATCGTTTAAAACAATGTTGGAAAAGAGAGATGGCAATGAAATTGATCCAACTCAATGAGACATACTTTAAGGGGTTGTTTAGTGAATCTATATGTGAAGTCTGTGGGCAGGCGGAAATCAGATATTTGATATTTTTGATGTACTATTTTGGGATAAGTGGAGGAGGAGAGTGAAAAGATTTTAAATCTATAGTAGACATATTTCAGCATAGTAATTTAAGTTGCCAAACTTTTGATATCATTTCTGACTGGTATCAGCTCATTAATGTTGACAATATTTACAAAATAGAAAATAGAAAACAGAAAAGTTTGTTTTATTTCTTACTCTAAACGAAGAAAACAAGTTCTAGTAAGCATAGTAATTTAAGTTGTCGACCTGTTGACAATATTTACAAAATAGAAAACGGAATATTTTGTTTTATTTGCTACCCTAAACGTAGACATCAAGTCCTATTTGAGAAATATCTATGGATAAATGTTAAAGTTGTGGCCCTTGTTGTAAGGAATTATTTTCAATTCGTGATAAAATATTAATTTGGAGACACATTTTACATGTATCACTTGAAAAATCTTCAAATCTGCTTTTGGAATTTTGTTAATACGAATGTTTAGAATAAAAAAATTCAACAAAACAGGAAAACCGCCAAAATTCATACAAGTTAAGGGGCAAAAACTAAAATAAGTCAATAATTAATAACAATCATACGCCCAGCATGCCTTCAAAAGAATATCACGATAATTTGAAAACTGTTAGTCGGATTTGTGTGCGAATGGACTTAAAAGAAAAAGATAACGCTAGCGCATTCATATAACTATTTCATAGATGACCACGCCTAAGCAAATAACCACAAGAAACAAATTCAAAGCTTGCAGCCTCTTGTCAATAGGAATGATTAGAATGAAAACCTATGCAAACATAGGAAAAGCTCAAAGATTATACAAGTTATCTTTGCCAAAAATAGAATAGACCATGGATGATAACCCTCTTGGTAGACACAAGAGATCATATTTATTTTAATTTACATTTAAATCGCGCAAAACACATTTACAAAATAGAAAACACAATATTTAGTTTCTTTTCTAATCAAAGCGAAGAAAACTAGTCTTATTTGAGAAGAATCTGGGGATAAATGTGGAAGTTATGGACCTTTTTGTATGAAATGATTTCTAATCTATGACAAAATGTCAATTTTGAGGCACATTTTACATGTATCACATGATAATTCATGAAATCTGCTTTCAGCATCAAGTTAATATGAATGTTTAGAATAAAAAACCTTGAACAAAATATAAAAACCAGCAAAAATCATAGAAGTTATGAGACAAAAAGTAAAATAAGTCATTAATTAATAACAATCATACGCCTAGTGTTCCCTGCAAAAGAAAACCACGTTAATAATAGAACTATCAAACGGAATTTTGTGCAAATGGACTTAAATAAAAAGGAAAACGGTGGCGCATTTATATAACTAAATATAATCAAATAATCACAAGAAACTATAGTCTTATATCTTTATAAATTTATACTCAAAATTTTTAAAAATTACGTTTTTAATTTTTTGTTTTCTTTTCTGATCAACACGAAGAAGTCATGTGGTATTTGAGGAGAATCTACCAGTAAATGTAGAAGTTAATGCATCTTTTTTGTCTGCAATTATTTGTAATCCACGACAAATTTCAATTTGGATACACATTTCATATTTATCATTTGATAATTCATGAAATCTGCTTTGGGAATTTTGTTCAAATGAATGTTTAGAATAGAACACCATGAACAAATTACGGAAACCGCCAGAAACTACACAAGTTATGGGGCAAAAAGTAAAATAAGTCATGAATTCCTGCAAAAGGAAACTATGATAACAGCCGAATTGACAGTCAGAATTTTGTGCAAATGGGCTTAAAAGAAAAACGAAACTCTAACACATTTCATATAATCAAACAATCATAAGAAACAATCGTCTTGGCTCCGTATAAATTTGTACTAAAAAATTAGTTTTAAATGTTAAAAAAATAAAGTTTTTTTAATTTTTGTCTGAAACACAATTTTTTGTTTTCTTTTCTAATCAAAACGAAGAAAACAAAGTCTATATGAGGAAAATCTGTAAATAAATGTAGAAGTTATATACTTTATTGTAGGAAATTATTTCTAATCTATGACAATTTGTCTATTCGGAGACACTTTTTGCATGTATCACATGATAATTCTTGAAATCTGCATTTGGAATTTTGTTCATATGAATGTTTGGAATGGAAAACCATAAAGAAGGTGGCTAACTAGGAAAAACTCATACATGTTATGGGGCAAAAAGTGAAATAAGTCATGAATTAATAACAATCATACGCCTAGAATGCCCTGCAAAAGGAAACTATGATAATAGCTGAACTGACAGTCGGAATTTTAAGCAAATGGGCTTAAAAGAAAAACGAAACTCTAACACATTTCATATAATCAAACAATCATAAGAAACAATCGTCTTGGCTCCGTATAAATTTGTACTAAAAAATTAGTTTTAAATGTTAAAAAAATAAAGTTTTTTTAATTTTTGTCTGAAACACAATTTTTTGTTTTCTTTTCTAATCAAAACGAAGAAAACAAAGTCTATATGAGGAAAATCTGTAAATAAATGTAGATGTTATGTACTTTTTGGTAGGAAATTATTTCTAATCTATGACAATTTGTCTATTCGGAGACACATTTTACATGTATCACTTGATAATTCTTGAAATCTGCTTTTGGAATTTTGTTCATATGAATGTTTAGAATGGAAAACCATGAAGAAGTTGGCTAACTAGGCTAAACTCATACAAGTTATGGGGCAAAAAGTAAAATAAGTCATGAATTAATAACAATAATACGCCTAGAATGCCCTGCAAAAGGAAACTATGATAATAGCTGAACTGACAGTCGGAATTTTAAGCAAATGGGCTTAAAAGAAAAAGGAAACGCTTACACATTTCATATAATCAAACAATCATAAGAAACAATCTTCATTCCTCCTTATAAATTTGTACTAAAAAATTGGTTTGAAATGTTAAAAAAAAATAAAGTTTTTTTTGTTTTATACATAATTTTTTGATTTCTTTTCTAATCAAAACGAAGAAAACGAAGCCTATTTGAGGAAAATCTGTAAATAAATGTAGAAGTTATGTACTTTTTTGTAGGAAATTATTTCTAATCTATGACAATTTGTCTATTCGGAGACACAGTTTACATGTATCACATGATAAATCTTGAAATCTGCTTTTGGAATTTTGTTCATATGAATGTTTAGAATGGAAAAACATGAAGAAGTTGGCTAACTAGGCAAAACTCATACAAGTTATGGGACAGAAAGTAAAATAAGTCATGAATTAATAACAATCATACGCCTAGAATGCCCTGCAAAAGAAAACCCTGATAATAGCAGAACTGTCAGTCGGAATTTTGGGCCAAAGGACTCAAAAGAAAGAGGAAGCGTTGCTGCATAGTTCACCAAACCCAAAGAAACACAACTTCTTGTGACCTTATAAATTTATCAACTCAAACATTCTTTCGGGCTTCGTATTTGTCAAGTTAATTTGGTTTTCTCTGGAAGTGATTTAATATTAATGCACATCATTTTTAAAAGCAGCCGCATATGAACATGTGAGCCCTAAAAAACAGCCAACATGCGTTTGTCATATTAATTCCCCGTGGTAATCACTCGCATATACCACGTACTATTTATTATTAATTTCATTATCCGCCTGTTAGAAATGAAAAGCAAAAAAGAAGAGAGATCCGCACACAAGTGTACATGTTTAATGACAAGGTCATGAGTTCTGGTGATATGCTTGTCTTTACAAAAAGTAGAAACGGCACAGCTTTTGTGTTGTATTGTCGTTGTTTTTCGTCACATAAAAAACTCATGAATTAAAAATGACAACATAATATTCTAACTGACATTTCACTTTTCGTTCGTTCCTTGTTTGCTACTGTTCTTCTTTGGGCCTGTGCGTATAAATCATGTTGGCCTTGAAAATCCTCAGAAAAGAAAAAATAAACGACAAAAACAGGGCGTGTAAAGTGAAATTCCCCCAAAAGCGTAGGCCATATTCTGGGAATTTTAAAATAAGCACACATTCACAAACAAGATAAGAATGCAAATGATAAAAAATACTCGAGCAACACAAAAACTTTACATAAATGCTACTTTATAGCATAGAGAGAGAGATAGGAAATGGTAGGAGTAAGCTTGGCCTTTTGCTAAGTATACTTTTAGGAAGCTAGCCAAATTATCTAAACGACTTTATTAGCCGTTGAAATAACACAGATTTTGGCCGTTGTAAATGACCGACATTTAAATTTTAAATCTTGACAAAAATCTAGGCCCTAACGCATAAATCACTTTAAATGGCCAGCCGCCCAAGGCGGACAGACGCTCCAAAGAAAGACAAAAGAAAACATTTTCGCAACATTTAATAATATTTATTGCCACAATTAAGTTAATTAGGCAGACAGCATCAACCATCACCTCATTTCACCAAAAAAAAAAAAGAAAAAGAAAAGTACAACAGCTAATCTTTTTCTTAGATGTCTATATCCATGGCAATTCAGGGTAACTATCTCTTGGCAAGGCCATTGTTTTGTTTCTACGTTTCCATATCTTTTTGTTTGGTGGAAAAGCGAAATTGTGAAAAACAAAACAAAAATTATCGTTAATCGTTGTTTTCAAGAGTTTCTCCCCAACGAACTCCCAACTCCAGTGGGCATTCGTACCGCTGCCGTACGCCGTACAGACGATGTTGCTGATGATGATGTTAACGATGTTGGTGTTACTGCTCGTAGATGAACTCGTCGTACTGGTTTTAGTTTTAATTAACTTAATTGCTGGCAGTTTAAGTTAATTGAACGTAAGAGTTTAATATTACTCAAGTTATTAACTGGAAGTACTCGTATTCGCAGTGTTCCAGGAGCAAAAGGTAAATACAAACAACGGACCCAAGTACAACTAAAAGAAAATTATGTTTTAAAGTAGAAAATAATAATAAGGCAAAATAAGGCGTATTTTCTTATATCCACAGCCAATGCCCATAAATCTTTGGCATATTTCGAAATGTAAACTAACTAAAATAAATTTTTAATAATTTAAAGTACATACATCTTTTTCTGCAGAAGAAAATAGTTGAGGAAATAAAAATAATATTTTTTTTCTGAAATTTCCGTCTCATTTTCTTTATATCCATTCTCAATTCCTATAAATCCATAATAGTTTTCTGTACTGTGGAATGTTTAGAATAATAAAATTGCCAAGAAATATGAAAGTCCCTTAGAAGATAAACAAGTTTTCGAGTAAAATTTAAAAATAGTCATTAATTAATATCAATCATACGCTATGTAGGACTTTAAGGAAAATGTTGATTTAACCAATATTTACCGGGGGAATTTTGAAGGCTTTAGAAGAATTAATACAATACATTTAAATACTTTTCAATGTTTGAAATTATAAACGGAAAATAATTCCCGACTCTCGCATAGAAGACAAACAAGTTATCGAGTAGATATTCCTTGATTAATAACAATTATACGTTTAGTATGACATTCAAGGAAATTTCCGTTGGCACATGGAATTCTAGCTGAATTTTGAATGTGCAACTAAAAGAAAATTAATTAAATATCGAGCATAATGTCTTTAAAGCCTCCCTTAGAAGACAAACAAGTTTTGTAGTAAATGGGTCCTTAATTAATATCAATCATATGCTTAGTTTGTTTTTCAAGGAAATTTTCGTTTGTACAAGACTTTCTAGCGGAACTGCGAGCAAAATGTCTTTAAAGTCGTTGAACTTTTATCGTTAAATTAAATTTTCCCCGCAAAACATTTAGTTAATAAGTTAATTATAATTTTAATAGAAAATTTTCAAATTTTTGAGTAAAATAGACTTGCCTCCGGTGTCTTCTCGTTAAAAGCAGGTCTAACATGACTTATGTAGAGCTTTGTAGACGGAAGTCATCGCAATTACAACAGATTCGTAAACAGGCATGCTAAACATATAACAGATACACTCCTAGACCAGGGCGTTGAGTATATACCTATAATGAGCTGTATGTCCGTGGTTACCATAAGATGGATCCTTGGGCATTAAAACTATTATGAGAACGAACGAATTTCAAGTTTAAAAATTAGAACACACGTGATATATCCAAACAAAAATCGTACGCCTCTTCAGCCTCAATAAAAAGGACATAGCAAGATATAGATCTAGAAAACGAAGCTACAATTCAAAGAAGATAGAACGGTCACGAACTTTTTCAGGGACTGTCAAAAATTAATACATAATTTTTTATTTATTGACAAAATTCTATAGAAAAAATTATAAGTCTATTACAAAAAATAATAACTTAAATCTAATATTTAAATCTAATATTTTCTTATATTACTTTGGCTGAAAAAATACTGCAGAAAAAAATTCTAAAAAATGCATAAGAAAAATTAATAACGCACAAGTCTTATTAGAAAACAGAAAAAATTAATAACCCAAAACATTTCATGAAAAAGTGAACGGAATAAATTTTTTGTTTTCGTTAATATTTCTGAAACTGTGTCATATTTTATATCATTCTTAATGAATAAGTTTTGTTGTCTTCCGTAAGAAACTGTAAATAATATTGCTCATTTTAAGAACATGCTCTTCAATTAATATTAATCAAACGTTTAGGAGTCCAAATAAGGCAAAATTTTACAAAATACTTATACAAATACAAATACAAAATACTTATATCTTTCATTCTTTAGTAGGATCTTGAGTAGTATAAATATATATTACAGATTCCTATTAAATGTTGTTTCATTCGAATGTAACCATCGGAAAAATATCTAAAACTCCTTAATAATAAAGGTGGACAACTGAAAATTTTAAAAATATTTGCCAAATAGATCTGAAAACGGTCATCAAGGGTTAGAAATCATGATAAAGGCAGTTCACAACCATGCATTAAATGTCACCATGCCATTTCTAAACAAAGTTCTGAAAAATTTATACAATTTAGTTAGTTAGACTGAAATAAAACAAACGCATAAAGAAGAATAGATCGTGTTTGGGTTGAACAGAGACGAGAATCAGGGCGAAAGATTTGGATAATATTAAAGATTTCCTTGCGAATTTGAATTAATTTCTAGATTTCAAGCAAGGTATAAATGTTAGTTGTGATTTTTAATATTTAACATTAATTTTTATTGAAAACTTTAAAGTTTTGTAAGATTTCCTGAAAATAGAACCCAATTAATATCAATCATACGCCAAGGGGGTAAATTCCTAACATTTTAGTGGAAATCTTGATTCCCTGTACGACAAAGGGTTTATATTATTAGTATATGGAAAAAATTTCTTATACAGGGTGATTTTTTAAAAGCCATAGGAAAGTTAAAAAAAAAAAATGCATGAAATCTTTATTTGAATCGACAGTACGGTCCATATAATTTAATATTTGAAGACTATTTCATGCAAATGTTGACCTTAACTGCGCCTCAATGTTGTCTTCCAATGCGTCAATTGAAGCGGGCTTGTCTGTATAGACATGAGCGTTAACATAGCCCCACAAAAAATAGTCTAAAGGCGTTAAATCGCACGATCTAGGCGGCCAATTGACCGGTCCCGAACGTGAAATCAAATGCTCACCGAACTCGCCTTTCAATAAGTCCATTGTTGCGCGTGCTGTGTGGCATGTGGCACCGTCTTATTGAAAGCACATGTCATGCAAGTCAAGCTCTTACATTACGTTACGATTCGCATCATTCCACCAGCCCATAAACCGCACCAAACTGTGACTTTGTCTGGATGCATTGGTAGCTCTTGCAATGCTTCTGGCTGATATTCACTCCAAAATCGACAATTCTGCCTATTTACGTACCCATTGAGCCAAAAATGAGCTTCGTCGCTGAACAGAAGGAGCGCGCAATGAACTTTCTTAACAGAACACGCATTTTGATAATAAAATTCAATAATTTGCAAGCGTTGTTTGTTTGTAAGACGATTCATGGTTAAATTATAGACCAAACTGAAGATGTTTGACAGTGAAAAAAACACGAAACGTGCGTCAGCTGTTTAAACCAGTGTTGCCAAAAAGATAATACCTAAAAAATCACCCTTTAGTTTCTATGTAATGTTATTTTCTATTAGAGAATTAGATAGAATCTTCAAATATAATTGCAATTCTCTGTGTATTTTTCAAATGATTTCTTTGAAAATTTAAATTCTTTCTATGGTCTCTGGCTAAGTTGTAAATGTTAGTGGTGATTTTCAATATTTAACATTGATTTCTTTTGAAAACTTTCGCAGCTATATTACATTTTCTGAAAATAGAACGAAATTAATATCAATCATACGCCATGGAGGAAAGCATAAGTAAATATTGGAAATATCTTACAATGTAATGGATATCTTGATTCTCTTCGTCACAAGAGGCTTCTATTATTAGTTTAGGGAAGGAATTTCCTATATTGAAGAACTAATCCATTTCTGTTTAAGATTAAAATACAAATTTACTTGTATTGTAGTTGAGAAATAAATAAAATGTGCAAATAGAATTGTAAAGTTGACATTTCGTTTTATTTCTCACAGGATTTCTTCGCAAATTTGAGTCCATTACGAGATTTCTGGTAAAAGTATAAATGTTAGTTATGTTTTCCAACATATATTATTGATTTCTATTGAAACGCCTAGAAGTTATGTTACATTTTGTGAAAATAGTCCAGAATTAATATCAATCATACGCCACGGAGTCCAACTTAAGTAAATCTTGGAAATCCCTGACATTTTAAGGGATATCTTGATTACCTGTACCACAGAACGTTTCTATTATTAGTATATGGAAGAAATTTCTTATAGTTTCTATGTCCACAGTGCGATTTTATTTCCTATTAGAGAATGGAGAAATGGAAATAGAGTCTAGAAATATAATAGTAATATCAGTGCATTTTTCAAATGACTTCTTTGCAAATTTAAATGTTAGTAGTGATTTGCAATATTTATCATTGATTTCTATTCAATACTTTCGAAATTATGTTACATTTTCTGAAAATAGACCAAAATTAATATCAATCATACGCCAAGGGGGGGCAAATTTAAGTAAATCTTGGAAACCCCTGACATTTTAATGGAAATCTTGATTGTCTTTGCCACAAGTTAGTTTTATTATTAGTTTTGGGAAGAAATTTTTATGAACATCTTTATTTGTCTACCACAAGTGGCTTCTATTATTAGTTTTGGGTAGAAATTTATTTATTTTTGGTTTAAGATTAAAATACAAATTTACTTGTATTGTAGTTGAGAAATAAAAAAATCTGCAAATGCAATTGCAAACTTGTCATTTCGTTTCATTTACACAAGATTTCTATGCTAATTTGAGTCCATTACGAGATTTCTGGTCAAGGTATAAACGTTAGTTGTGTCTTCCAACATATATAATTGATTTCTATTGAAACGCCTAGAAGTTATGCTACATTTTCTGAAAATGCAACAAAATTAATATCAATCATACGCCATGGAGGTAAACTTAACTAAATCTTGGAAATCCCTGACATTTTAATGGAAATCTTGAATCTCTTTGTCACAACTGCCTTCTACTTTTTGTTTAAGATTGAGATACAAATTTACTTGTATTGTAGGTGAGAAATAAATAAAATCTATAGTAAATTATAAAATTGCAAAGTTGACATTTTGCTTCATTTCTCGCATGATTCCCTTGTAAATTTAATTTTTTCTTTAAATTTCTGGCAAAGATGTGTTTGTTAGTTATGATTTCCAACATATATAATTGATTTCTATTGAAACGCCTATAAGTTATGTTAGATTTTCTGAAAATATAACAAAATTAATATCAATCATACGCCAAGGGGGTAAATTTAACTAAATCTTGGAAATCCCTGTGAATTTAATGGAAATCTTAATTTTCCTTGCCTTTAGTTTAGCTATTATTAATTTAGCGAATAAATTTTCAAGAACATCTTTATTTTTCTACCCCAAAAGGCTTCTATTATTAGTTTTTGGCAAGATATTATATTTTCTGTGTATTGAGAAATTCTTTAAATATATTTTAAACGTTACCAAATTTGAGTTCGTTATTTTTGCGTTCAATCCGTTTGCAATGTATGTGTGCGTGTGGGTGTTGTGTAAGGAATCCCAAAGAATTTGCGAACAATAAAAACGGAAATTCACGTAAATTCCCCTTTACAACCAATAACGAAACATGTTAAATCTAACAGCAACAACAACGACAAAATAGCGGAAAATCCATCGTGAATGGTGAACAACAACACAACACAACAGCACAGCAGAGCACAACTTACAACTTTGCTCAGGTAGAGAGTTAACAAAGCGTAGAAATGTTGAATTGCTACGCGGTAAAACTAGGAAAAAAGTCCTTGAGAATATTTGCTTAAACCCAGCACAGGCAACGCAAAGCAAAAGGATACAAAGCAGGCTATGCACACATACAACTTGGCAGTCGTTGTACTCCACACACACACAGGCACACATACTCGTGCACCCGCGTGTGTACATAAATTCGCACGCAATAAATTGTAGCATGTTTTTAGGCAAAATATAAATACGCGCGTGCGGTACAATGCCACCAGCCAGCATCAACATCATTTGCAACAACTACAGCCATTGCCAGGGTGGTGGTGAGCATCAGCCGAATCATTGGCAACGGAACTACTGAAACGTAACAACGCAACTTAAACGTGGTGTCGTTCTCGTTGTGTGTCGGCGTGCCAATGTTTCAATGTATTTGCTCACGTGCGCATAGATAATGTCTTACCCAGATTAATGTAAAGCTTTTGTTTGTGTTGTTTCGCTAATGCCAAAACGGTTTCCGTATCCTCTCTACACCAGTGCCACGTTTACGTGTGTCTCCGCCTTCGCCTCCTCATCCTCCTGCTCCCCATCCCCGACCACACACACCAAACATGCTTCACTTCACCTTTTGCGCGGCCATACTCCGCAGTTCAGTGTATCAGTGCTGTGAAGTAGAAGGAATCGACTCGAGTCGAGTTGAGTTAGTTAGTTGTTCATTTCATTTGTTTATTGGGTGGGTCGGATATGAGAGTCTGAGATTATTTCGTGGTTTCATGTCATTATTACTCGTCTCGTTGTGGGATGTGGGAAGGGAGGAGGGTGTAGCTTGTTTTTGTTGTTTGTTGTTATACAATCCATAGATTTAAGCTTAACATGTTCGGCTATGCTTTTTCTCTGTTTCAGTTTCTGTTTCATTTTCGGTTTTGTTTTGTGTTTCGCCAATTCTGCGCTTTTTTCGTTCAGCGTAATTCCTGGGGATTTAAAAGTAATATTTTCCTTAAGAGGTTGTGATTTTTTAAGCTTAAGTCTTTGCTTTTTAATAAACTATAAATTAGCTGCTTTATTTAGTGTGTGTGTGTATCATCACGATTGTGCAGTTCTCTCTTGCTTTGCTTTATAAATTACAAAATTTATGTTCGAACTTCGAATATGATGATGATGATGGTGATGGTAATTTTTAATCCCTGATAATGTGTGCGCTTATAGGTCGCCAGCATACACAAATAGTTGCCTAAACTTGGTTTGCCCACCTAAGCGTATGATTAATATTATTTATGTTACTCTTCAACAAATATGTCATTAACTTTAATCCCACCTAAGCTTTGATGTTGCGTTAAGTGGCATTTCAAAAAGCACCCACAACAGTTTTATATAATGACTGGGATACTAGGGATAATCGCAGTTACACCTGCCTACCATGGCTTTTAAGTCAGCAGAGTGAACTGTATGTCACTTAGATCACAGAAAGAAAAATTATTAAATTAGGTTGACAAATTATTAAATTTTTTATTTCATGTTATTTCTAAGATGATTTCTCTACAAATTTAAAATCTTTTGAAGGTTTATTTCAAAGATATATTTGTTAGCTGTGATTTCCAGTAGATATCATTGATTTCCCCCGAAAACTTTGGAAATTATGTTAGTTTTTGTGAAAATAGACCAAAATTAATATCAATCATACGCCAAGGGGGCAAACTTAAGTAAACTTTGATAATCCCTAACATTTTAATGGAAATCTTGATTTTTCTATCACATCTAGCCTCTGTTATTAGTTAGGGAAGACATTTCTTATATGACTCCTTTGTGGTTTAAAATTAGAATTAAAATTTATTTGCTTTATAATTGACTTGAAATGAAAACTTGAAATACAATAATAATCTTTGTCTTTCATCTTATTTCTCAGATGGTTTCTCTACAAATTTAAAATCTTTTGAAGGTTTCTTGCAACGATGTATATGTTAGCTGTGATTTTCAAAAAATATCATTAATTTCCCCCGAAAACTTTGAAATTATGTTACATTTTGTGAAAATAGACCAAAATTAATATCAATCATACGACAAGGAGACAAATTTAAGTAAACTTTGATGATCTCTAACATTTTAATGGAAATCTTGATTTTTGCTGCCACATGTGGCCTCTATTATTAGCTAGAGAATACATTTCTTATACGATTTCTTTTTGGTTTAAAATTAGAATTACAATTTATTTGTTTTATAATTGATTTGATATGAAAAGTTGAAATACAATAATAAACTTTATATTTCATGTTATTTCTCAGATGGTTTCTCTACAAATTTATAATCTTATAAAGGTTTCTGTTTAATAGTGTAAATGTTAGTTGTGATTTCCAATATATACCATTGATTTCTGCTGAAAACTTTCGCAATTGTGTTACATTTTGTGAAAATAGACCAACATTAATATCAATCATACGCCAAGGGGGGCAAATTTAAGTAAACTTTGTTCTAATAATTTATTTACCTACTTTTTCCAGTCATCCAAAGGTGATATGGATACGAAATAAAAGCTAGGAATCTCTGCTAAATATAATTAAAATGTAATACTTCCACCTACATAAGTTTAGCATTAACAACCATATCAAAATTTCCCTTAAAAATAAAAATACATATAAATAAAATTTTTGCAGTGGGAAAACTTTAAATAGTTGTTAATGCTAAACTAATATAGAAAAATAATAGTATTTGTAAAACATATTCTTCTCTTTCATTTGATATTCATATCAAAATATGTGTAGGGCTCGGAGAAGTATGAAAATAAATTATTTAAAAAATTATATTCTTCGGATTATAAAAATCCTGTAAAAAGGAGAAAATATCACCAAATAAAAAACTGAGTAGACAGTTCTCCTATATACGATCTACAGTTTCATATGTACATATAGCCTTGTTTAGCTGCGACGAAAAAAATGCAAAATCTGCAAATGCAACTGTAAACATTGCATTTCGCATTATTGCCTTGAAAATTTAAATTCTTTTTTAAGTTTCTGTCAAAGATGTGTTTGTTAGTTGCGATTCCCAAAATATATCATTGTTTTCTTTCGAAAACTTTCGCAATTATGTTACATTTTGTGAAAATAGACAAAAATTAATATCAATCATACGCTAAGGGGGACAAACTTAAGTAAACTATGAAAATCCCTGCTAATTCATTGAAAATCTTGCTAGTTTTTATTGTTAGTTTAAGAAAGAAATTTCCTATATTTCAGAACTAATACCTCTTTTTCCTTAGAATTAAAATACAAACTTACTTGTATTGTTATGTCAGAAATAAAAAACCTTCATATAAAAATGTAAACATTGAATTGCTCTTCATTTCTTACACGATTTCCTGGTAAAAATACATTTTTTTAAGTATCTGGCAAATATATGTTTGTTAGTTATGATTTCTAATATGTATTATTGATTTATAGTGACAACTTTAGAAGTTATGTTTATTTTCTGAAAATAGGCCATAATAAATATCAATCATACGCCAAGGAGGTAAATTTAAGTAAACTTTGTAAATCCCGGGCACTTTAATAGAAAGTTTGATTATCGTTTATATTATTAGGAAGAATATATGTAAGAAGTTTCTATGCCCACAGTGCGATTTTCTTTGCTATTAAAGATAGAATCTTGAAATATAATTGTAAATCTCAATGTATTTTGCAAATATTTTCTTTGCAAAGATGTATTTGTTAGCTGTGATTACCTATATATATCATTGATATCATCGAAACTGCGCAGTCAACTTTTAGCTGCAACAATAAAGGTCTCACATTGCCTTTTTGCTAATTCTGGGTTCTGCTGAAGACTTCAGCACAACCTTTGGTCTTAAACCAAAATAAATGACAACACATTCACCGAAAACTTTGAAATTTGATTTGCCGTTTTTGTCTCAGAACCGAAATCTTCAAAAAATCCATCCATATTACAGTATTTAGTGATTTAAAATAATTTTAATCTAAGATCAGTAAATCTCTTCATTTTGTATGACCTTTATTAGTTCAGAAATTATAATTTATCATGTAAAATTTTCAATATGAAAACCCGTTTGCTGAATAAACTATTTAGCTAGCTGAATAATGAAAAAAATAAGGAAATAATTATAAATATTATATTGTCAGATAACTAATTAAATAACTTTCCATTGTTGAATATAGTGTTGAAGGGAAAAACAAGGATATAAAACATTGTACAAGCTTATTATTATCAAAGAATATTTATTCTACTTTCCTTTGAAAAACATACACATAAGTATAGCTTCAAAACAATGATTCCTTGGAAACCGCCATCTCCATGGCATTATAACTAATGTAATATATTTATAGTAGGGGGTAAATCTAAACTTAACCTAAATGCTTCCCCCTTTGCTGAATTCCCCATAAATTGTTGAAAAAAAAAAACCTTGAAAGCTTTGCAGTAAATGGAATGCCATAAACATATTCGCCATTGCATTCCGTGCTATATACCACTGAAATGCCTCAATGTCCTCTCCAGTTTTTAAGCCCGCCAGCGGAATGTACTACTCTCCACATTATTATGTCCTCATTTCAGAAACTAATAATAATTTTTATTTATGCACATATACCGGCGGCTACATTGTTGACGCTATTTGCTTTAGCATTCAAATAAAATGCGTACATATGGATATATTTAAATACAATTTTATGAATGCAAAGGTTAGAGCTGGGTGTAAAAAGTTGATGTCGTTGGGTCATTACTATTGCAATAGGACTCGCTTTTGCCATTTTAAAATGTCATTACTTTGCAGTCAGTCAGTCAGTCAGCTTGATGACTACGAGCATATTAAGCAAAATGCATTCGTATATAAATTTACATGTAAATTTATGATGATGACTATAACTATGATGATGTATAAAATTTAATTTTAATTAATATTCACTGTTGCCGAGGTGATTAGCATAAATACATTCGCAGACAAACTTCTACGTACAGAGGCCTGGAAAATAATGCTGCATTTTTGTCGGATTGCTATTCTGGCCGAGGCGATGGTTAGGGCAGGCAGGCAGGCGAAAGGGAGGCCAGCAATATATCGAAGGGAGTTTAATTATGTTGTTTGCATTTTCCAACTTTGGTATTGGTATTGTGTGGGAAAAAGTTTGTCAGTTTTTCCACAGATTTTCTGTTGCGATTGAAAAGAGGATTTTGTAATGGACACATAATGAACATTTGATTGAATTAAAACTGGCAGCACACAAAGAACAGATTGAAACGTGGAAACTCATCCACAAATTGTGAAGGGTAGATATGAACAAAAAAGGGAAATATGTAATGAGGAAAAGATTTTTGTGCACATCGTAAAAATCTATTTAAAATATTTTATAAATCAAACGAAGTTTTTCATATAGCTTCAATGTGTCGCCTGGATTATTTTTTATTGCTACACAAAGCCTGATATGCACAGATTCATTTACCATACGATTTGTGGATATGTGATTAAAATTGCCTGAGTTACAAAGAAATTTCCAAAAATACACCTGTATTAATAACACTCATACGTCAGGGGGTCCCTTTGATTTATTTATTTATTATATCAGCAGTGTTGCCTTTAAAATATAAAATTATTCGCACTTAATAGACATGTTCAACAAGTTGAATACTGAAATAATGACATAAAGAATCTAGATATTTTAAACAGATGCCGTATATAATTTAATAATTTAGCTGTATTATATTTTTGCTTTGTGGAATAGCATAAAATCCCTATAAATCCCTATCCCTATGGGATAGCACTTAGAAGCCAATATTTTTGCATGTTTAAGCTATTCAGCTAGTTAAAACTATAGTTCAGGTAAAGTGTTTGGTCTGTGTCTATAACGAAATTGGTTTAATATTAAAAAACAACAAGTTTCTGTAGGAATTATTTTAAATTACGTTTGTATCGTAAAAATTTTACAGAATATTTATATTTTTTGTAATTCAGCTAAATGTGAAAACAACTGAGCTGAAGTAATTCATCATTTGCGTTAAAATATTATATTCTTCTATGAATTTAGCTACGAAAATCTCAATTCAGCAATTGAATTTCATTCAATAAAAGTTTAAATTACTGATCTACGTCTAAAGATGACCACTATATAGATTATATGCGATTCAGCAAGAAAAAATAGAGTAATTTATTAATTTTGTTAAAATAAAACATGTTTCTGCGAATTCAGCTGTGAAAATCTCAATTCAGCTATTGAATTTCGCTCAATATAACTTCTGATTACTGATTTAATGCAACTCAGCAAAGTAAAAATGTAATTCAGCTCAAGTATTTCATTGTTTACGATGTCTGCGTTAAATATAAATGTAAATTATCTGAATTTTATGTAATTCAGCTAAGTAAAAAATCGATTCAGCTGAAGTATTTTTTTTATATAGGAAACTCTTAAACCCAATTGGCCCCATGTGTGAATTCACACTCAATTCAGCAAGTTAAACTAATTCAGCCGGCAAAATCTCAATTCAGCAATTGAATTTCACTAAATATAAGTTTAAGTTACCGAATCTACCTCTAAAGATATCCATTATATAGATTTTTATGCAATTCAGCAAAGTAAAAATATGATTTAGCTCAATTATTTCATTGTTTACGATGTGTGGGTAAAGTATAAAGGTAAATTTGCTGTTTTTTTTTCAATTCAGCTAAAGTACTTTATTATCTAAGAATCTCTCGAAACCAAATGAACCCTCTTTGTGAATGCTCACGCTATTCAGCAAGATAAACTAAAGTAATTCATTAGGGGTACTGAAATTACAAGCATTTATTTTCTAATACAGATGCAAATTCAGCTATAGAAATTCTTTCAATATAAGTTAATCAATGTAATTCAGCAAAAATGTCATTATTTAGGTTATATGAGTAAAATATCTTTACTTAGGTTGTTGATTCTTACTTTTGAAATGTTGTTTTACAGATTTTATCCAATTCAGCTCAGTACTTTTTTAATTCAGCTGCGGAAATCTTAATTCAGCTAATGAATTTCATTCAAAAATAGCAAAAGTTACTGATTCGACCTTTTGATATGTCATTTATAAGGATTTTATGCAATTCAGCAAAGTTACTATAGAATTCAGCTAAAGTAGTCTCATTATTTGTGATATTTGAGTAAAACAACAATACTTATGTTGGTGTTTCTTTCTTTTCAAGTGTTAATTGTCTAATTGTTATGGAATTCAGCTAGGTGAAAATACAATTCAGCTAAAGTATTTTTCAACAATACTTATGTTGGTATTTCTTTCTTTTCAAATGTTAATTTTCTAATTGTTAAGTAATTCATTTAGATGAAAATACAATTCCAACTCTATTGATACTACTTTATGAATTCACATACAATTCAGCAAAACAAACTAAATTAATTCATTATTGGTTTTAAAATTTAATTGTACTTTTCTTAATTCAGCTGCGAAAATCTTAATTCAGCTATTGAATTTCATTAAATAAAAATTTGAACTACTGATTCTACCTTTTGATGTTTCATTTATAGGGATTTTATGCAATTCAGCAAAGTAAAAATAGAATTCAGCTAAAGTATGGCATGGTCTTCGGTATTTGTAGATAATGAAATTAAAAATTATTGCTTGTTTATCTTCGTTAAATTTGCTGAATAATGCAATTCTAAAAGTAGCTTACACTTTCGATTTTTTTGTATATATTCCGGCACTTTTTGTCAAATTCAGCTGAGCAAAATTTTAATTCAGCTAAGCAAATTCATTAAAAATGAAAGAACCATATTCTTATCTTCTATTTACGAAGATTTTAATGCAATTCAGCCAGGTAAATATATAATTCAGCCAGAGTATTTTATTATTTGCCACTTTTGTCTCAAAGTAACGTTTCATTATCTTCGTTAAATTGCTGAATTATGCAATTCTGAATGCATATTTACATTTTTGTATTTAGTGTATATGTTCCGCTATTGTATGTAAAATTCAGCTGAGAAAAATTTTAATTCAGCTAAGCAAATTCATTAAAAATTAATGATCGACATTCTTATCCTCTCTTTACGAAGATTAAAACGAAATTCAGCTAAGTAAACATGCAATTCAGCTAGAGTATTTAACTATTTGCGTTTTTTTGGCTAACAGTTAAATTTTTTTGCTCCTTTGTCTTTATTAAATTGCTGAATTAGGTAATAATAAATGCTTTTTACATTTTTTAATATTTTCCGCAACTTACTGTCAAATTCAGCTGAGAACATTTTTAATTCAGCTAAGCAAATTAATTAAAAATGAAAGAACAACATTCTTATATTTTCTTTACAAAGACTTTAATGTAACTCAGCTAAGTAAACACACAATTCAGCTAGAGCATTTTATAATTTATTATTTTTGTTTAACAGTTAAAAATTAATGGTTATTTATCTTCGTTATATTGCTGAATTAGGTAATACTAAATGCTTTTTACATTTTTAAAATGTATGTATATATTCCGCAACTTTCTGTCAAATTCAGCTGAGAAAAATTCCAATTCAGCTAAGTAAATTCATTAGAAATGTAAGACAACATTCTTATCTTCCATTTTCTCCACTATCTGTCAAATTCAGCTGAGAAAAATTTTATTTCAGCGAAGCAAGTTCATTCGAAATTAAAGAAAAACATTCTTATCTTCCATTTACGAAGATTTTAATGCAATTTAGCTAGATTTGTTTACTTTTTACATTTTGTATTTAGTGTATATTTATATTTTTTTATTTAGTGTATATGTTCTACTATTGTCTGTCAAATTCAGCTGAGAAAAAATCTAATTCAGCTAAGTAACTTCATTAAAAATTAAAGAAAAACATTCTTATCTTCCATTTTCTCCACTATCTGTCAAATTCAGCTGAGAAAAATTTTATTTCAGCGAAGCAAGTTCATTCGAAATGAAAGAAAAACATTCTTATCTTCCCTTTACGAAGATTTTAATGCAATTCGGCTAGATTTGTTTACTTTTTACATTTTGTACTTAGTGTATATTTACATTTTTTAATTTAGTGTATATGTTCCGCTAATGTCTGTCAAATTCAGCTGAGAAAAATTCTAATTCAGCTAAGTAACTTCATTAAAAATTAAAGAAAAACATTCTTATCTTCCATTTTCTCCACTATCTGTCAAATTCAGCTGAGAAAAATTTTATTTCAGCGAAGCAAGTTCATTCGAAATGAAAGAAAAACATTTTTATCTTCCCTTTACGAAGATTTTAATGCAATTCAGCTAGATTTGTTTACATTTTACATTTTGTATTTAGTGCATATTTACATTTTTTATTTAGTATATAGGTTCAGCTATTGTCTGTCAAATTCAGCTGAGAAAAATTTTAATTTAGCAAAGCAAATTCTTTAAAAATTAAAGAAAAACATTCGTAACTTCCATTTCCTCCACTTTCTATTAAATTCAGTTGAGACAAATTTTATTTCAGCGAAGGAAGTTCATTTGAAATGATCGACAATGATCGACACTCTTATCATCTCTTTACGAAAATTTTAAAGAAATTCAGCAAGTAAACATGCAATTCAGCTAGAGTATTTTACTATTTGCGTTTTTTATTTAACAGTTAAATTTTTTTGCTTCTTTGTCTTTGTTAAATTGCTGAATTAGGTAATACCAAATGCTTTTTACATTTTTTAATTTTGTCAATATTTTCCGCAACTTACTGTCAAATTCAGCTGAGAACATTTTTAATTCAGCTAAGCAAATTAATTAAAAATGAAAGAACAACATTCTTATCTTTACAAAGCCTTTAATGTAACTCAGCTAAGTAAACACACAATTCAGCTAGAGCATTCTATTATTTATGATGTTTGTTTAACTGTTAAAAATTAATGGTTCTTTATCTTCGTTATATTGCTGAATTAGGTAATACTAAATGCTTTTTACATTTTTAAAACGTATGTATATATTCCGCAACTTTCTGTCAAATTCAGCTGAGAAAAATTCTAATTCAGCTATGTAAATTCATTAGAAATGTAAGAACAACATTCTTATCTTCCATTTCCCCCACTTTCTGTCAAATTCAGCTGAGAAAAATTGTATTTCAGCGAAGCAAGTTCATTCGATATGAAAGAAAACATTATTATCTTCCCTTTACGAAGATTTTAATGCAATTCAGCTAGATTTGTTTACTTCTTACATTTTGTATTTAGTGTATATTTACATTTTTTATTTAGTGTATATGTTCAGCTATTGTCTGTCAAATTCAGCTGAGAAAAAATCTAATTCAGCTAAGTAACTTCATTAAAAATTAAAGAAAAACATTCTTATCTTCCATTTTCTCCACTATCTGTCAAATTCAGCTGAGAAAAATTTTATTTCAGCGAAGCAAGTTCATTCGAAATGAAAGAAAAACATTTTTATCTTACCTTTACGCAGATTTTAATGCAATTCAGCTAGATTTGTTTACTTTTTACATTTTGTATTTAGTGTATATTTACATTTTTTTATTTAGTGTATATGTTCAGCTATTGTCTGTCAAATTCAGCTGAGAAAAATTTTAATTCAGCAAAGCAAATTCTTTAAAAATTAAAGAAAAACATTCTTATCTTCCATTTACTCCACCTTCTGTCAAATTCAGCTGAGAAAAATTTTAATTCAGCAAAGCAAGTTCATTCGAAATGAAAGAAAAACATTCTTATCTTCCCTTTACGAAGATTTTAATGCAATTCAGCTAGATTTGTTTACTTTTTACATTCTGTATTTAGTGTATATTTACATTTTTTTATTTAGTGTATATGTTCAGCTATTGTCTGTCAAATTCAGCTGAGAAAAATTTTAATTCAGCAAAGCAAATTCTTTAAAAATGAAAGAACAACATTCTTATCTTCCATTTCCTCCACTTTCTATCAAATTCAGCTGAGAAAAATTTTAATTCAGCGAAGCAAGTTCATTCGATATGAAAGAAAAACATTCTTATCTTTCATTTACGAATATTTTAATGCAATTCAGCTAGACTTTTTTTACTATTTAAGATTTTCGGTCTACAAATTTCTTAATTTCTGCTCATACTTGCTGCAAGCCTTGTCCTTTGTCACACAATTCAGCTAGAGAAGTTCTGGATTAAATGAGTGGCTATGTAATACTAATCAATTGCAAACTTTTTTCCTTTATTTATATCTAATTCAGATTTTGGAGATCAAATTCAGCTGGAGTAGGTTATTATATCGAAGATATTCACTACTATTTTCTTGTTTGAAAAATAAGAGTACATCACATACAAATTATAGGCTCTGCTTTTGCAAAAAAAAAAAACATTCAAATTTATGAATGTTAAATGTTAATGAATATTAAATAATCATTAGCAGCTACTTAGTAATCAATTTGTTACCACTTTTTGTACATTTTTATTAATTTCAGCTGAGGAATATATCAATTCAGCTGAGCAATTTTATTAATTAGGTCCTTAACTTATTGCTAAGTAAATTTCTGCCAGCTTAATAGCTGCTAAGTAAAATATATTTGAGTTTAATCATTTCATTACTTGAGATTTTTATTTACCTTTTACTTAAACATACCTCTTCTTTATTTTTTATATTTTTCTGTAACACTGTAATTAGAAATCACATCCACATTATAAATGCATTTGGGTCTATAAAAAATGTTCGCTTTCTCTATTCACGCAAATAATGTCTATGCAAAAGGAAAGCCAAAGGATGTGTGTGTGTGTGTGATGGCCCTGTGCAGTGGTGGTGATGTTGTTGTTGCTGGTAATTATTTGTAATGGTGTAATTAGAACACATAACATGGCCATAACATAACACAACAACACCAGCATCAAGAACAGTATTATTTTATAAATATTCTGTATTTACAACGAATATGAAGAACAAAGCACGTACACGTACATTGCACGACCAAGGCGAAAAAAAGGACATAAATACCCTGGCAAAGGGGGATATGTACAATATAAATTGTGGAAATAAAAGAATGTATAAAGGATTATGAAAAATGCATTATCATTACCGAACGAAAAGACAATGGACAAAACGGCACATTAGTGGCCATTTAATTGTTTCGTCGGGATAATTACCGTGTAATGCTGTTGGTGTTGCTGCTGAATGTGCTAAGAAGAAGGTATGCAGCGAAATGGAAAAATTTTAATGGAAAAGTTAAATGCGTTTTTTTGTCTGCACGTGTCAAGTCATTGATTCTTTATTTTTCACATTAACGATTGTCAGTTGCAGTACAACTTTAGTCGGTAAATAGAGGTGATGAAAACAATAGTAGAAATATTAAGTTTGAAAGAAGGGTTTAAAAAGAACGCTTCTGGCGCCCAGCATGGTTCACAATAGCTAACGATAAGAAAATTGTATTATGAACGGACAACATGGAGCACAAATCGATATATTTCGTTATACTTCAGTTTTTAATCAAAGTCTGCTTCTGAATAAGATTTGCTACAATTCTAATTTTCTAATTGTTATGTTCATATTCAGCTAGCTAAAAATACAATTTAGCTAACGTTTTTAAATTGATGTCATACTCCAGCAAGTTAAACTAAATCAATTCATTATGGTTGTTAAAAGTGCATAAACTTTTTTTCTAATTCAGCTGCGAAAATCTCAATTCAGCTATTAAATTTCATTCAATAAAAGTTGAAGTTATTGCTTCTATGAAATTCCGCAAAATAAAATTTAATTCATCTAAATTATTTCATTATCTACGATGCCTGGGTAAAATATCAAGACTTCGGTTGTTGATTCTTTCTTTTGAAATGTTGATTTTCTGATATTTATGTAATTCAGCTAGCTATAAATACAATTCAGCTAAAGTATTTCATTATTTACTATGCGTTCAAATACAACTAAAATGTTTTGCGAATTTACACGCAATTCAGCAATAAAATTTTTTGATTAAAAAACACTTTTCCATGATTTTATCATATTCAATCATGTGAAGATCACATTCACCTAGAATTCTGCTAGAATGGCGCCCAACATTCGCCACAATTGCTAATGTTAGAAAAATTGTACTAATATAAAGTTTAATTTTTCTATATATGTTTATACGGCGCCCAACATGGATTTCGTTGTTCTTAACTTTTAATAAAAATCGAAAGCTTCAGTTATATATATTTAAACTTGATTTTGATTTTGAAAGGTAAAATAACATATATATTAATAGTTGTAAGTATACGACCTTTAGTTAAGTATCTTTTGAAAAAAAAATAATAATAATAATTCAAGGTCTAATGTTTTTTTCTTTGAATTTTGTTTTATTTATTCAATATTTCGTCCCTCGTCGTCAGCTATTCAACTGACGTTGACGTGAACAGACGATTTTTATTCACAAAATTCAAAGAAAAAGCATCAGACCTTGAGTTTGAATTATTATTAAAAATTTTTTCAAATGGCAAAATAACATTTTTATTTTCAGGTTTATGTTTGACATTTGTAAAATGGGACGCTATACGATCGAACAAAATTGGGAAATATTAAAAACATACGGCCTTCAGTTCAGCATTCATAACTGGAACTTGTGAGGGAATTTTCTAAAACCATATACAGACCCGACTGTTAAAAATCACAATTTGAAAGCAATTCCATGGAATCGTGTTAAAATGGCGCCCAACATGCGTTACAACCTACTTTTCAGTAATATACGTTTCAAATGGATAATTGAATTCAATTTAGCACAACATTTTGCGTGAAAATCTATTTAAACTATAGACAATTTAAATAATTTTAATATAAAATTTGTTTAAATTTGATAAAAAAACCGTTTTGGAAATAAATGTAAAGATGCTGTTAATTATTTTTCTGGTCAATATTCTCACTTGACCACAGCACTGGATGGTTCCAACTAGCGGGCAATCTTTAGCTGGAATCCTATTAACATGGTAGAGCTTATTTTGAAAATGGCTTTCGAGGGCCAATACGACAATCTATTCGGAGTTATATAAATCTGGATTAACAAAACCAAGATCTTTACATTATGAGTCTCAGCTCTATTTAGATTTAAAAGTAGAGATGTAAAAAGCTTATAGTGGGTTAGATTAGATTGTGGTGACAGTCAGAAAGTATGCATCAGATTCACTTAGACCAGAAGACGTCCATTGTGGTATCACGTGCTTTGGCTCCCCTCATCGGAACCATCCTATCCAACCTATCCATCAATCTTGCCGACGTCTATACAGGCCATGTCACCTTTAAACAAAACTAAACCCAGTGTCATTAATCATCTTCTAGATATTGCCCTCAATCTCCACCTCCTATTCCGTCAATACTCAAACCACCCTACCATATTTAGATTGCATTGTCATCTCTATCAACTAACAAATGTTTGTAAATTCAAATTTCGTTAAAGTAGAGATACATTCCACTTTATGTAGAACAAGAGTTGCAGATATTTTGTAGGGAGCCTTCATGGAAAATTTTTAATCTTAAATGTTTTACTACAAAATATACATATTTGAAACGAATACAATCCAATATATGAACATGGATTCAATTTTAATTAATCTAATTTATAACATTAAACTATTTAAAATTGCAAATTTGGGAAGTAAGGTAATTTGAGTCTGTCCCAAATATAGCGCGATAGATTTCGCTTAAGAGTTGATATTTGTGAGAAACAGTGTCTAGGTGGAATCGTAATAATTGGCGCCCAACGTGGATGAATGAACTCAACGTGTATGGTCAAATCGAAAATTTTGAGATTAACAGACAGACCCACATTTTTTATGGCTGAACCATTTGTGAATAATTAAATAAAGATTCCGTTAAAAACTTCTATAATGATGATGAACAAATCCAAAATATTGTGATTAACAGTTTCATATTTATGGACTGAAATATTTTTGTGAAAATTTACTTAAAAACTTACGAAAAAATGGCGCCCACTGCGGAAGAACAAACTTAAGTCTCATATTTATTAACTGTCATATTTTTGTGGGAATTACCGCCTAAGAAACCTGGTGATACTTACATTTTAAGTATAGCATGTGTACAGCAATATTACTTAAAACACTACGTGAAACATTTTAACCCTCTAGCTTCTTCTTATGGATATCTTTTTGGTGTCCTTTTTGGAAAAGGCAAAAAACACCCCTAAAACAGCAGTTTAACGGCTCAAAATGTTCCACAAAAATGTTGGCCATAAAATTCTACTCCATGTCTCTGAAGTCAAATCATAAAATTAATTCTACATTTTCGTGTGGCATATTATTGACATCTAAATAAACATGGCGTCCAATGCGTATGAACAAATATACAATTTTGACTCACACAGAATCACATTTTTTAATGGCTGAACAATTTGTGAAGGAATGAATATAGATTCCGTTAAAAACTTCTATAACATGGCGCCCAATGCAGATGAACAAATTGAGATTAACAGTTTCATATTTATGGATTAAAATATTTTTGTGGAAATTCAGTTAAACATTTTCTTTTACACCTATGGAAAAATGGCACCCAACGCGGATGATCAAACTCGAGTCATATTTTTGTGAACATATTTTTGGCGCCCAACGCATATGAACAAATATTCCATCTTGTTAAATCAATCAATTCCATCAATTTTGTTAAACATCTATAGAAAAATGGCGCCCAATGCAGCTGGCAACTATAAATTTTAGCTAAGTTGAACTTTTTATAGGAAAAGTTTCTAGCACGCTAAAAGAAAAGATGTCGGAAAGATATCAGATAGTAAAGGAAGTCTATGTCTGAAAATTTAAATATAAATTTCGTTAAACATCTATATGGAAAAATGGCGCCCAACGTAAATTGATATGACATGGAGCTAAGTTGAACTTTTTGGAGGAAGAGACAAAAAAAAAACGAAATAAGTCGGAATAATGGGAGAAAATGTGAGAAGTCCATTTGAAATATGTCTGATCTACATAAATAGTTTATAGATTTCTTTAAAACATTTTTTACGACTTTGATAAAACAAATCTTGCCTAAGTGCACTGAATATATTTCACATAAAAATATATTTCACATTTAAATTGTTTTAGTCATGTCATTGATTTGCCACCACTTCGAGTTATCTCCCCCCTTTCTCCCTCTCCCTCTTTCTCTCTTGTCTGCTTTCATTCTTGCGATTTCAGTCACTTTTTTTCTCTCTCCTTTTTTTATTGCATTTTCGTGTCTGTGTAACATTTCACCTTTGCCACCTTTTGTTCTGGTCTAATTTTTGCGGTGAATTTCAATTAACATTTGATGGCTTTTTGCATTCCTTCACTCAATTTTCAAAAAAACACAGTATGAAAAAAAGAAAAAGAAGAATGAGAAAAAGGCGAAAAAAAAACAAACGAGTGTTAAGTTCATTTCTGGCATTCGATTAAAATCAAAATGTGTTTCTCTTTATGGCTTTGTAGTTAGCCCAGGCTTAGGGATTCTTCAATGTTCCAGTGACTTCATGGCAGGGAAATTGGTTTTAGTTTTGTTGCTGCTGTTGCTGTTGATTTTTCTTCGGTTTCTTTACACTATTAAATACTTTGGTTTTTGTGGCTTATATATGGTCTTAACTTTTAACGCCATTTGATTCTGCTGCCACGTCCTGCTTTTGCTCCTTTGCCAAAGTAATTCACACCCCTCCCCTCCCCTCATCCAACCGGGTAAAGGTAGATTAAGTTTGAAATTAATGTTTGCTTTCTTTTCAGTCCTTTTTTCGCTTTTGTTTAAGTAGTACCTACCTCCTAGCTACCTACTACAGGGCGTTCTGGCCCTTTCCTTTGGCCACATTGAAAGTGTGAATTTTGTTTTTTATTTTTTGGGAAGGTGAGTTAAAAGCGAGGCGAATAAACTTTAATTTGTTTTCAGCACTATTTGAGTTTTTTTGTTTGTTTTTGGAACATTTCATCCCGGAAATAGGAAAAGAATAATGGTAACTGTGGCATTTATTTGAAAGATTTACTTGTTAGTTGTTGCAATGTATGTGGGGGGTAGGGACTAGCGAAATTTGTAAGGATAATTGAAAAAGAATTTCGAAGAAGTAAATGTATAAAGTATTTAGCTGAGAAAAGAGAATCGTAAATTTTCTTATGTATATTGTTTAAAGCTTGCTAAATAGGGTCAATATTTCATAGGAAACCTTGCGATCTTTACAATTTAAGTATACGATGTGTTCAGCAATATTACTTAAAATATTACGAGAAATAATTTGGTGGAACTCTTCGACCCTCTAGCTCCTCAATATAGGGGTCTTTTGGATACCTTTTGTAAAAAAGGTAAAAATCACCCCTTAATCTTAGGAAGCCTTGTGATCCTTACATTTTAACTATACGATGTGTTCAGCAATATTACTTGAAACAGTACGAGCAACATTTTTGTGGAACATTTTAACTCTCTAGCTCCGCAATATAGGGTCTTTTGGGTACCTTTTGTAAAAAAGGGTAAAAATCACCCCTAAATCATAGGAAGCCTTGTGATCCTTACATTTTAACTATACGATGTGATCAGCAATATTACTTAGAACACTACGACAAACATTTTTGTGGAACATTTTGACCCTCTAGCTCCTCAATATAGGGGTCTTTTGGGTACCTTTTGTAAAAAAGGTAAAAATCACCCCTAAATCTTAGGAAGCCTTGTGATCCTTACATTTTAACTATACGATGTGTTCAGCAATATTACTTACAACACTACGACAAACATTTTTGTGGAACATCTTAACCCTCTAGCTCCTCAATATAGAGGTCTTTTTGGTTCCTTTTTTACAAAAGGGTAAAAATCACCCCTAAAACAGGATTTTTACCAGGTCCAAATGTTCTACAAAAATGTTGGCCATAAAATTCTCCTCCAAGTCTCTGAATACACTAAAGCTCAAAACTCAACTTAAATGTCAGAAATAAGTCGAAAATTCATCATACACTTTAGGGTTAATTTCGTACTTTTTGGGAATTCGAGCTAAACTGTCCCACAAAACTGCACTTTAGGGGTGAGGTGTGAATGGAACAAATATTCTGCATCAAATTTCACTATAAGTCACCGACTAAAAGAAAGCTGTATATATAATATATATCAATAAAATATCGGTAGCAATTTGAGTATTTAAAAATGAATTTATTTATTAATCTTTTAACCTGAACTTAAGCTCAAAACTAAGGCAGATACAATGGCGCCCAATGTAATAGTTGCCGTCAGATAAAGTCTTTAGACAGCTATTATAAAGTAGATGACTGATTTAATCATCTACTATGAAGTAGGTGACTGAGTTGATAAGCTATTATAAAGTAGATGACCGATTTGGTCACCTATTATAAAATTGGTATGAAATATATGACCGACTTAATCACCTACTATGATATACATGACCGATTTGATCACATACTATGAAGTAGATGGCCGATTTGGTCACCTACTATGAAGTAGATGACTGATTTGGTCACCTACTATGATTTAGATGACCAATTTTGTCACCTACTATGAAATATATGACCGATATGATGACGTACTATGAAATATATGACCGATTTAATCACCTACTATGAAATATAGGACCGATTTGATCACCTACTATAAAGTAGATGACTGATTTGATCACCTACTATAAAGTAGATAACTGATTTGATCACCTACTATGAAGTAGATGACTGATTTGATCATCTACTATGAAGTAGATGACTGAGTTCATAAGCTATTATAAAGTAGATGACCGATTTGGTCACCTATTATAAAATTGGTAGCCTACTATGAAATATATGACCGACTTAATCACCTACTATGATATACATGACCGATTTGATCACATACTATGAAGTAGATGGCCGATTTGGTCACCTACTATGATTTAGATGACCGATATGGTCATCTTCTATGAATTATATGACCAATTTTGTCACCTACTATAAGGTAAATGACCGAGGTAATAAAGTAGATGACTGTTTTCGTCACCTACTATGAAATATATGACCGATTTGATCACCTACTATGAAATATATGACCGATTTGATCACCTACTATGAAATATATGACCGATTTGATCACCTACTATGAAGTAGGTGACTGATTTGGTCATCTACTATGATTTATATGACCAATTTTGTCACCTACTATCAAGTAAATGACCGAGTTGGTAAAGTAGATGACTGTTTTCGTCACCTACTATGAAATATATGACCGATTTGATGACGTACTATGAAATATATGACCGATTTCATCACCTACTATGAAGTAGATGACTGATTTGGTCACCTACTATGATTTAGATGACCAATTTTGTCACCTACTATGAAATATATGACCGATATGATGACGTACTATGAAATATATGACCGATTTAATCACCTACTATGAAATATAGGACCGATTTGATCACCTACTATAAAGTAGATGACTGATTTGATCACCTACTATGAAATATATGACTGATTTGATCACCTACTATGAAGTAGATGACTGATTTGATCATCTACTATGAAATATATGACCGATTTTATGACGTACTATGAAATATATGACCGATTTCATCACCTACTATGAAGTAGATGACTGATTTGGTCACCTACTATGATTTAGATGACCAATTTTGTCACGTACTATGAAATATATGACCGATTTGATCACCTACTATGAAATATATGACCTATATGATGACGTACTATGAAATATATGACCGATTTCATCACCTACTATGAAGTAGATGACTGATTTGGTCACCTACTATGATTTAGATGACCAATTTTGTCACCTACTATGAAATATATGACCGTTTTGATCACCTACTAGGAAATATATGACCGATTTGATCCCTACTATGAAATATATGACCGATTTCATCACCTACTATGAAATATATGACCGATTCGATCACCTACTATGAAGTAGATAACTGATTTGGTCACCTACTATGATTTATATGACCAATTTTGTCACCTACTATAAAGTAAATGATCGAGTTGATAAGCTATTATAAAGTAGATGATAGATTTCAGCACGTATTATGAAGTAGATAACCGATTTGGTCAACTATTGAAGTAGAACGCCGATTTGCTGATCTATTATATGGTTGATGACTGATTTGGTTCGTTGTATATTCACAGAAATCCGGATAGCAATGTCTTACCCCAAAATCCCTTGAAATCGTCATTTTTGTGTTCACTCACCTGCAATAACAAAGAAAGTATAGAATTAGAAACAGGAAATTAATTTTACTTTACAAAAGGATATTAATATTAAATAAAATTAAGTATACATTTAATATATGTTATATAATATATTATCATCCCCCTTAAACCCCTTCAGCACCCAAAATGTGAATCATTATCCTTTCTTTTATTATTAACTATATGATGCCTCGAGGCCGGGTAACCTTCAATTAGACCCACACACGCACATGGACACACAATATTAAATAATGTCTATCATAAAGCTCACTTTGGCAGGCACAAGTCCATGCTCATCCCTCTGGCGTCAGCGACCAAGGGATACAAAGGGTCAAAAAGGGCGTTTGCGAAAACATGTCCTGCAATTGGTCCTTAATGAAAAGAGTTGTTGGTGCTGATAATCATCGTCATCATCAAGCACACATGCTGCTGTGGCTCTTCCATGTTTTAGACTTTATGACTCTGTTCGAGGTCATCATGTCCAAAGAGGCTGTAGTTATGACATGTGAATCCACATCACATACAACTCCCTCACATCCTTGGCTCATAATAAATATGCTTTGGATTTGTTCAGTTTTATTGTACGCTTTTTAATATAATAAAATTTGAAATTGTAACGCACTCACACACGCACACACTAAATGACCGGAGGTCATAAAAACCATACAAATTATACAGTTCTTTTTTGTTCGGCCGGATACAATGAATTGTTTTGGATAATTCTGTGGCATAGAAATAACTACGTAGCGTGAGTTTGCAGAAAACACTGGCAATGGAGAGATGGGAAGTTGAGAGAGAATAATTTGAAGGCGTTACTGTCTGAATGGAGATAGATGGAGATTTTAGAGTGACCAGATAGGTTTTAAAGCGACCTGGTTGGTTAATTTGGTCACCTACTATAAAGTAGATGGCCGATTTGACGAGCTATTATAAAGTAAATGACCGATTTGACAAGTTATTATGAAGTAGATGGGCGATTTGATGAGCTTTTATAAAGTAGATGACCGATTTGACGAGCTATTATGAAGTAGATGGGCGATTTGACGAGCTATTATAAAGTAGATGGCCGATTTGACGAGCTATTATGAAGTAGACGACCAATTTGGTCATCTACTATTAAGTAGATTATCGATTTGGTCGCCTATTATGAAGTAGACGACCAATTTGACCATTTACTATTAAGTAGATGACTGATTTCATCATCTGCTGTGAAGTAGATGACCGATTTGGCCACATGCTATGAAGTAGACGACCGGTTAGGTCACTTACTTTGAAGTAGATGACCGATTAGGTCACCTACTGTGAAGTAAATGACCGGTTAGGTTACCTACTATGAAATAGATGACCAGTTAGGTCACCTACTATGAAGTAGATTACTGATTTGGTCACCTAATATAAAGTAGATGACTGATTTGGCCACCTACTATAAAGAGATGACTGGTTAGTTTACCTACTATGAAGTGGATGACCGGTTAGGTCACCAACTATGAAGTAGATGACCGGCTAGGTCTCCTACTATGAAGTAGATGACCGGTTAGGTTACCTACTATGAAGTAGATGACCGGTTAGGTTACCTACTATAAAGTTGATGACCGGCTAGGTCACCTACTATGAAGTAGATGACCGATTTGATCATCTACTATGAAATATATGAAGTAGATGACTGATTTATTCATCTGCTATGAAGCAGATGACCGAGTTGATAAGCTATTATAAAGTAGTTGACCGATTTGATCGCCTACTATTAAGTAGATGACCGGTTATGTCACCTACTATTAAGTAGATGACCGATTATGTCACCTACTATAAGTAGATGACCGGTTAGGTCACCTACTGTGAAGTAAATGAACGGTTAGATCACCTACTATAAGGAAGATGACTGGATAGGCTAACTAAAATAAGGTAGATGACCGTTTTGAACACCTGCTATGAAATAGATGATCTATGCCACCTACTATGAAGTAGATGGTCGGTTATGACACCTACTATGTAGTAAATGACAGATTTGGTCACCAACTATGAAGTAGATGACCGATTTGGTCACCTACTATAAAGTAGGTGACCGATTTGGTCATCAGCTATGAAGTAGATAGGCTACCTACAACGAATTAGATGTCGGGCAAGGTCACCAACTATGAAGCAGATGACCAGTTTTGTCACCCATTATAAAGTAGATGACCTTCTATAAAATATATGATCGAGTTGATAGACTATTCTAAAGTAGATGACAATTTTGGTCACCTACTATGATGTAGTTGTCCGTTTTAGTAACCTACTATAAAGTAGATGACCGATTTGATCACCTACTACAAAGTAGACGACGATTTCGTCACCTACTATAAATTAGATGACCAATTTGGTGACCTATTATATAGTAGATGTCTGGTTTGATCACCTACTATGAAGAATATGGTCGATTTCGTCACCTACTATTGACCAGATAACAAATCTGGTCATCTACTTTAAGGAATATGACCTTGAGAATATGATTTGGTGAAGAATAATCACCTGCCACAAAGTAGATGATCAGTTTGATCGCCTGTGAAAATGTGGCTAGTAAGTAATCCCGCTTTATATGCTTACATTTGTGGTAATATTTTGGTTTGTTCTTTAATTACATTTTTAATATTCATTCTATGCAAGAGAAACCTACATAAAACCGCAATTTTAATTTCTATTAAAAACAATTTACATTTTGTAAACATTTTAATGTTACTTCCCCATTTGCTTATTTTCGAAAAAACACTCCTATCGAAAAGCACAGCACAAAAAATGCAATCAAAAATAAGAAAGGATGCGAAATTCTTAATGAAACAGAATAAACGAATGGTAATTACCCTTCACTGCAGGTATCCTTTATGTGAGTTGAAATAGATATGTGGAAAATAAGGTTAAAGGGTTACTCAGCTGGCAGCGTGGATTTCACAAGAGTCTGCCTGCAAAGTTCCGGTTTTATAGGCAAATGAAAGCACAAACTTTGTTTGCCACTGATTGCTTGGCAGGATGTTACCCTCCCAAAAAAGTAAATAATTAAATTCATATGCACGTTTTACAATTGTCATGAATCCCATGAATCCTTTTGCGTTTATACTCGCTTTATCTACGTTTATATATGTTACACATAAAGAGGTGCGTGTGTGTACATGTTCCTGCAAGTAAATGTCCTTTTTGGAAATTTTTTCCAGTATTGTTAATTTCGGTTTTCATGAATATGTGGAGGGTGGGTATGTGGTGTCTGGTTTTCACGCTTTGCCTTTGTTTCATTAAGCTGTGCTCATTTCCGTTTCCTTTTCATCCTTTTTTCGGCTGTCTTCTCATTGAGCTTTTGTTTACAATAAACATTTAATTGTTATTTTAATGTGTGTGTGTGTGTGCAAGTGTAATGTGAATCGTATGTGTCTGTGTGGGTGATTGCTGCTCATGTACGAGCTGCTACATGTCTTGCCGAGAGGTTAACATACATTCACGTTGGTTTTTAATGACTTAATTTTAATATTTCTCTGCTCTTTTATCTGTTCGAAGACAAAGGATATGTTTTAATTACAAAAAATTGTTGCCAACTTCCGGAAACGGAAATGTGTTGCCTACTTTTAGGTCGACATTGTGGGGAAGGAAAGGATTCCATTATTGCATGCGTTGTGTATTGGCAAGCAGATTGTATACAGTAGTCAAGCAATTTGGATAATCTGTATTGTATTTTTCCCATGGACTAAAAGATCTCATATATTGCCTACTTTTAGGCCCACTATAAACCAGTTTTCTCCTTAATTTGAAGAGACCAGAAAATATTCAATGAATTTTGAATTTCATCTTTTTTAGATCCCATTCCAAGCATGTCGGACTCCAGAAAACCTTCACATTCTGTTTATATAATTTCACATAGAATTTCTCCATCAAAATTGTATAAACTCCCCTAAAACTATACTTCAATATTTCACTAAGTGTCATGAACCCTTTTTAAACTATGCATCACTCTCTTCCTTCTCTCTGCCATAATTAAAACATCAGCTGTCAAAAATTCTTGCGAAAATTTACAGTTTCCTAATTAAATTTTTAGTTTTGCCAAACCCAAAACTCTCAGGCATTGCTTTTGCGACGTTTCCCTTTTCTGCTCAGCCATTGCGAACATCGGAAAAGTTTTTGAGAACAACAACTGTTTTAATTGTAACAAGTTAAGTTTCCACTTCAAATAAAATGCATTATAATTACATTTTAACAAGAGTTGCATTACACTGCATTGCGTTTTACAGCGGGAGCTGGCTGGCAGGCGAGAAATTGTTTCAAAACATTTTGTTCAAATTACATGCTACTCTACTACTATTTGTTAAAAGGGAGCAAATGCATTTTACGCTACAAAAATCACACACATTGGGGGAAATTTTTGATGGATGTTGTGAACAATTCTCAAAATGCATAAATTAAGGATGAGGGGAAAATTTTTGTTGAACATAAATCACAATAGCAGAGAGTTTGAATGATTAGATAGTTAAAAGCAAGTACGATCATAAACTACAAAAGTAATGTTCACTTTGAGCATCTGCTACAAAGTATAGATCACCTGTTAGAAAGTAGTTGTTCATTTGGAAGGTCTACTATAGAATAGATGGAAGATTTAGTCATCTACTAAAGAGTGATTTTTTTGAGGTTAGGATTTTCATGCATTAGTATTTGACAGATCACGTGGGATTTCAGACATGGTGTCAAAGAGAAAGATGCTCAGTATGCTTTGACATTTCATCATGAATCGTCTTACAAACGAACAACGCTTGCAAATTATTGAATTTTATTATCAAAATGCGTGCTCTGTTAAGAAAGTTCATTGCGCGCTTCCATTTTATGGTCAGTTTAATCGACCCACTGAAGCGGCTATTCGGGCTATTGTGACTAAATTTCGCACCAAATTTACATTGTTGGACATTAAACCACCAACACGCTTACGTAGAGTGCGAACTGAAGAAAATATCGCAGCTGTATCGGCCAGTGTTAATGATGACCACCAATTTTCGATTCGTCGCCGTTCGCACCAATTGGGTCTCTGTTACTCAAAAACGTGGAAATGCCAAAATTGGACTAAGCGGATGGACCACCTAAGACGCAGCCGCGGTCAACATTTAAATGAAATTATCTTCAAAAAGTAAATGTCATGGACCAATCTAACGTTTCAAATAAAGAACCGATGAGATTTTGCAAATTTTATGCGTTTTTTTAAAAAAAAAAGTTATCAAGCTCTTAAAAAATCACCCTTTATAAAGTTAATGGCATGTTTGATGGCTGACAGCCTGAAATTTCATCGCCTACAATAACGTGGACAGTTAGGCTGGTGGCCAATTTAAATTAGATGGTCAATTTTGTCTCCTACTAAGAAATAAATAACTGATTTGATAGTCGACTATAAAGTAGATGACCGATTTGTTAGTCTTTTATAAAGTAGATGACCGATTTGATAGTCTACTAGAAAGTACTTGACCGATTTGATAGTCTACTATAAAGTAGATGACCGATTTGATAGTCTACTATAATGTAGATGACCGATTTGATAGTCTACTATAATGTAGATGACCGATTTGATAGTCTACCATAAAGTAGATGACCGATTTGATAGTCTACTATAAAGTAGATGACCGATTTGATAGTCTACTATAAAGTAGATGACCGATTTGATAGTCTACTATAAAGTAGATGATTGATTTGATAGTCTACTATAAAGTAGATGATCGATTTGATAGTCTACTATAAAGTAGATGACCGATTTGATAGTCAACTATAAAGTAGATAAGCGATTTGATAGTCTACTATAAAGTAGATGAGCGATTTGATAGTCTACTATAAAGTAGATGACCGATTTGATAGTCTACTATAAAGTAGATGACCGATTTGATAGTCTACTATAAAGTAGATGACCGATTTGATAGTCTACTCTAAAGTAGATGACCGATTTGATAGTCTACCATAAAATAGATGACCGATTTGATAGTCTACTATAAAGTAGATGACCGATTTGATAGTCTACTATAAAGTAGATGACCGATTTGATAGTCTACTATAAAGTAGATGACCAATTTGATCACCTATTATAAAATAGATGAATAATTTGATCGTCTACTGCAAAGTAGATCAACAAGTTGGTCATCTACTACATACATATAACAAGTAAATGACCAATGTGGTCACCTATTACACAATAGATGAACAAGTTAATCGTCTACTGCAAAGTAGATCAACAATTTGGTCACCTACTATAATGTAGATGGCCAATATGATCACCTATTAGAAATTATGTGTCCAATTTGGTCACTTATTACAAGTAGATGACCAATTTGATCACCTACTACAAAGTAGATGAACAACTTGGTCAGCTACTATAAAAAAGACCAATAATTTGGTAACCTGCTATCAAGTAGATTAATAATTTGGTCACCTATTACAAAGTAGATGAACAATTTGGGCACTTAAAACAAAATAGATAATCGACTTCCTCGCCTGCTACAAAGTAGATCACCATTTTTTCGCCTATTACATAGTAGATGAACAATTTGGTCATCTACTACAAAGTAGATGGACATTTAGTTCACCTACAACAAAGTATAAGAACAATTTGGTCACCTATTGCAAAGTAGATGAACAATTTGGTCATCTACTACACAGTAGATGTATATTTTGGTCATCTACTATAAAGTAGATAAAGAATTTGGTCTCCTACTGCAAAGTAGGCGACCAATTTGGTCAGCTACTACCAAGTAGATGGCAAATTTGGTCACCTACTACAAAGTAGAAAAACAATTTGGTCACCTACTACAAAGTAGATGAACAATTTGGTCACCTATTGCAATGTAGATGAACAATTTGGTCACCTACTACCAAGGAGATGACCAATTTGATCACCTACTACCAAGCAGATGAACAATTTGGTCACCTACTACAAGTAGATGGTCAATTTGGCCACCTATTCCAAAGTAGATGACAATTTGGTCACCTACTTAAAAGTATATGAACAAATTGATCATCTATTACAAAGTAGTTGACCAATTTGGCTACCTGCTGCAGAATATATAGCTGATTTGGTCACCAATTACAAAGTATATGACCAATTTGGTCACTTACTACGAAATAGATGACTAATTTGGTCACCTACTACATAGTAGATGACTAATTTGGTCACCTATTACAAAGTAGATGGACAATTGGGTCACATATTTTAAAATATATGTCCAATTTGATCATCTACTGGAAATTAGATGACCAATTTGGTCACCTATTACAAATTAGATGACTAATTTGGTCACCTATTACAAAGCAGATTATCACTTTGATCATCTACTACCAAGTATATGAACAATTTTGTCATCTACTACAAAGTAGATGACCATTTGGTCACCCACTACAATGTACATGAAGTCTTGGTACTGTACTCATTTTCATAATGTTTGAGGAAACCTCTGTAAAAGTGCCAAAGTCCATACCTTTGCTTATTTTTTTGCAGTCTCCAGAGAATGGTTGTCTTGCCTTATTGAAGGATATTGTGTCTCCTTGGCGTATTGATGAATGGAACACACCACATTCATTGAGCCCTAAGCTCCTTTAAACTGTAATAAAGTCTTCTTTTCGGAGAAATCTAATTCTTTTCCAGATTGTTAATAAACCTAGGGGATTTCGGCAAAAAAATGTTTTGTTTGAAAAAAATTAAGCCATTACTTTACGAAATAAATCCACGGTAATTGCATTTCAGACTTTACACATTTTTCCAGCAAGTAAATCCTATTTTTTCCATTTAAGCTAAAAAAATTTCTCAATTCTCAATCATTTGATCATCCCACACTTCATTAACGCTTTAACATTAACATAAAAATAACATTCGGAGCGCAAAACAATTGAACTGCCTTTGTACGACGAAAGGCAGCTAACAAACAGGCTGGCTTTGTCGGCGATGGTGTTCGCACGCTCTCTCTCGCGCTCGTCTAATTCCCTTAACGTTTATTTGCCGACAAATGTGTTTTAAAGTATTTTGTGCTAATGTGAAATTAAATTGCTTTCAATGGAAACACCGACATCACAGACTTCGACAGCCGAACAAAGGGAGCACATGTGTTGTAACAACTTCCCCCGTCCCCTCATCCTTATTGTTCTTGCTCTACCGCGTCAATATGTTTTGGATTTTTTTCCCAGTTCCTTTCGATTTGAGCTCGCAAAAAAAACCGCCAACAGTCCCTCATCAGCAATTCGCCAAATATGTTGCGCGCTAATATTAGATTTCACAGTTGTTCTCCGAGTTTGATCTTCCTTTTATTGTTCTACAATTGTTTTATATCCTCGCTCCTTACATACGACGATGTACGGACAAATATTTGCACAGACTTCGCAGACAAAATATATGTCTGCAGGAAGATGGAAATCGCGCGCTGGTGAGTAGAAATTAGACGTTTAGTTGAAATTGATTTAAATTTTGTTGAATTTCTTGAGGGAATAATAAATAATGAGAACAATCATCATGTTTGAAGGATGCTAAATTATTTTATTTTAGTTTTAATAGGTGGGTCCAAGGATAGAGCCAGATGACAAAGACAGTTTTTTTTTGCAGCGACAGACCATTGCCTGTGATGGGATTCGAACCCAAACCCTTATGCTTATAGTTGAGTACGCTACCAACTTAACTATCGGGGCTCTCAGCCAAGTTATTTATATGAATTACAATACTAAATATGAATCCAAGTAGCAACTGTAGCATACAATTCGACTGAGTCATTGTTTAAAGTATACTTTTAGGCAGTGCCTCTGATGGGATTCGAACCCAAACCCTTATGCTTATAGTTGACTACGCTACCAACTCAACTATCGGGGCTCTCAGCCAAGTTATTTATATGAATTACAATACTAAATACGAATCCAAGTAGCAACTGTAGCATACAATTCGACTGAGTCATTGTTTAAAGTATACTTTTAGGCAGTGCCTCTGATGGGATTCGAACCCAAACCCTTATGCTTATAGTTGAGTATGCTACCAATTCAACTACCGGGGCTCTCAGCCAAGTTATTTATATGAATTACAATACTAAATACGAATCCAAGTAGCAACTGTGGCATACAGTTCGACTGAGTCATTGTTTAAAGTATACTTTTAGGCGATGATAAATTATAGCAAATTTCAAGGATATCCTAGTTGTAATATTATTTTAGGGAGCTCACAAGCAAACCGCAAATGAAAAATTCAGGATGATTTATCATCCTCAAGGATAAATGTATATACATTTTTATTGATACAAATTAAAATTTTCCATAAGAAAAATAAAACAAGCATACTTTCGGGCGGAGAAGCAAGAGAGAACAAGAAAAATTAATACAATTTCCGGCATTACAACGAGGACGACGACGAAGAAGAAAAACAAAAATTAAAATAAACACCTTCGCATGATGACGAAGATGATGAGAACGCATTAAAGTATAACCGCTATATTTCCTTTTTAATTTCCGGCTTCCTTGACGTAGCGCACCCCCCGAAGAAGTAGAAGAGGTTAAGCAAACACTGAAAGTGAAGCATACTTTACTGGATGGAGCCTTCTCTTAGCCAACCTCCTCCTCCTCCTGCTCCTTCGAGTTTTCTGCTTTCGCAAAACTTGTAATGCTGATGTAGCAAATTATTAGTACCGACATCATCACAGTAACATCTCAGCGTTCTTTTTTCCTCTTCGGGCGTTTTTGTTGTTCTCAATTCGCCAATGCGAAGAACAGAACTTTATGATGCAAACCCCGGGATAGACAGTTGAATGAAACGTTATTGAGTCGAAGATAAAGTGAAGACAAGAACAAGTTTTTGTTTTTTCCTCTACCAGAGCTCATAAAAGCCAAGCGAACGCATGTATCAGTTTTCATGTCATGGTGGAGGAGGAGCAGAAGACGGAAGGGCCAAGGAAAAAAATTTAATTAAAAATTGTTGCCTCACGCAGTTTGTTGCGAATTTGCAGGAGGAGAACCTTTTACGAGTTGATTGTCCTGATATAGCCGTGCACATTACATGACCATTGTCTGTTCGGCCGTCATGAACTCGCTTTCTTCTATTTATGTGTCTGGCTTTGCTTTGGTCTGGGCCGAATTTTTGGCCCAAGGCCTAATGTACATTATATTTTAACACTCATTAATATTATAATGATTGAAGAAAGCTGGCAAAGCTTAAGTAAATTAAAACAGATAAGTTGCAACGGACATTGGATTTAAAAATGAAAGAAATCCAAAAAAAGACGAAGAAGCTTAAGCTGTTAAAATTTAATATTTAATTAACTGCTGGAAATGGAAATAAAGATGATAGTGTCAGGGGGAAGGGGGAGGAGGAAAAAAATAAATAAAATCAAAATTATCTTAGCAACGGCAGTAATGTTGATACTTAACGGATGTAAAGATTATATGAAAATTCATTTAATAATGAAAACCAAACCAGAGTTGGAATGCAAATCTAAAACGAAATACAAGCTGAGTTTCAAAAGAAAAACTAGACTGATGGAGGGGAGGAAGAGCGAACGGAGGGACAGATGGGAGGACCCACGGACAGATTTTCAACTCAAAGATGATTTCCAGGGACAAACTTAAAGATTGATGAGCGGTAAGAAGCACAGACGTAACGGCAGATGCAGGGACCGAAACATGGACAGATTGACTGATTTTCAATAGACGAAAGACAGATAGAAGAAGGACTGACGGAAAGATTGATTGGACAGATGGCAACTGTCTATCGATATCGTAGACAAGCATATGACAGTCAGACCGATTAGACTAGGGAGTATAGATAGTCGAGAGGATAGATGAAAGATAAGATAAGAGATTGGACCGCCAAGCATGGAAGGACGGGAGTATAGATGGTCGGGAGGATAGATGGAAGAGATGATAAGAGAAGAGAAGAAGGACGAGAATACAGACGGACGGGAGGAAAGATGGATATCGAAGACAAGCATAGTACAGTCAGAGAGGCAATTAGACAATTAGAGGTATAGATGGTCGGGAGGACAGATGGAAGAGAAGATAAAATATCGAACTGACAGGTGTGGAAGGACGGGAGTATAGATGGTCGGGAAGATAGGTGGAAGAGAAGAAGGAGGCGAATAATGACGGGCGGGTGGATAGATAGACATAAGTGCAGATGATCTATCAATTTAGAAGACAAGCATACGATAGCCAGAGTGATTGGACCAGTGAGATTAAATGGTCGAGAGGATAGATGGAAGATAAGACGGAAGATAGATGGAAGATAATATAAGAGATTGGATTGCCAGGCATAGAAGGACGGGAGTATAGATGGCCAGGAGGATAGATGGAAGATAAGAAGGAGGCGAATAAAGACGGGCGGGTGGATATATAGACAGAAGTTCAGATGATCTATCGATTTAGAAGACAAGTATACGATAGTCAGAGCGATTGGACTAGGGAGATTATATGATCGGGAGGATATATGGAAGATAGATGGAAGAGAAGATAAGAGATTGGACTGCCAGGCATGGAAGGACGGGAGTGTAGATGGCCGGGAGGATAGATGGAAGAGAAGAAGGAGGCGAATAAAGACGGGCGGGTGGATAGATAGACAGAAGTGCAGATGATCTATCGAATTAGATGACAAGCATACGATAGTCAGAGCGATTGGACTAGGGAGATTATATGATCGAGAGGATAGATGGAAGCTAAGACGGATAGGAAGATAAGACGGACGAGAATACAAATTTAGAAGACAAGCATGCGACAGTCAGAGCGATTGGACTAGGGAGATTAAATGGTCGGGAGGATAGATGGAAGATAAGACGGACAGGAAGATAAGACGGACGAGAATGCAGGCGGACGGAAAGACAGATGAATAGATATCTAGAATTACAGATGAACTGGGATACACATGTACGATACCTTTCCAGATCAATGATTAGACTCAGAGTGTATATGGTCGAGAGGATCGATGAAAGAGAATGTAAGAGAAGATATGCGAGAATACAAACGGACGCGAGGTAGACAGAAGTGCCAATGGAGGGGAATACATATGGACGTGTACCCCTATGGACGATACATGTCTAACGATATGTAAGACAATCATTCGACAGCAAGAGCGGCAATTAGACTCAATTGTCTTTCCCTTTGTACGAACGGGGAGTGTTCCAGTTTCTAATGCGACATGGAGGATATAAGAGCTATCTATCCTGTCCAGAGCGATGATTAGACAGGGACACGCCGACACATGGAGAAATCACAGTCACGGGGAGTGTTCCAGTTCCTAATGCGACATGGAGGATATAAGAGCTATCTATCCTGTCTAGAGCGATGATTAGACTAATTAGTATAGATTAGGGAGTGTAGATGATCAGGAGGATAAATGGAAGAGAATGTAAGAGAAGATATGCGAGAATACAGACGGACGCGAGGTAGACAGAAGTGCCGATGGAGGGGAATACAGATGGACGTGTACCCCCATGGACGATAAATGTCTATTGATATATAAAAGACAAGCATTCGACAGCAAGAGCGCCGATTACACTCAATTGCCTTTCCCTTTGTACCAACAGGGACACACCGACACATGGAGAAATCACAGTCACGGAGAGTTTAACTATAACTTAACGCAGTTCCTAATGCGACATGGAGAATAAAAGAGCTATCTATATCGCCTCGGTATAGATTGTTCTCCGAGTTATTTATAGGTTGCCCAGAAGACGATGAAAATTCAGAACGTGTAGAAGTTCGACGAAGAGATAACGAAATAAGAGTTCGAAAAGGAAAGTAATCTGTTTCCAAAGATTACTGTAGACATCATAGAAAAGTAACTGGGATGGAGTAGATAGTTTCATAAAGTACGTGAAGCTATTTATTCCACCCCGACCTACGGGAAGAAGAACATAGTCGGCAGATGGATGCAACTTGACGCAGTTACTAATGGTATAGGGAGGATATAGGAGCTGTCAATATCGCTTCGGTATAGACTCTTCTCCAAGGTGTCTGCCCAGAAGACGATAAAAAGGCAGAACGTGTAGTAGTTATCTGACCGAGGTTCGACAAAAAGATAAGAAAATTCGAGTTGGAAGTGGGAAGAAATCTGTCCTCAGAGAATATTGTAGACGTCCTGCTTAGACCGAGAAGAAACTGGGTTTCCCGACATGCGGGAATAAGGATATAGTCGACAGATGTATAAATCGCAGTCATCATGCGGAGGTTAACTATAACCTAATGCTACATGGAGGATATAAGAGCTTTCTAATTGCTTCGGTATATACTCTTCTCCGAAGTGTACATAGTCTGCTATAATCCCATCCTACCATCAAGTATACCAAGCAAAGGTTATGACTTTTTGAGAAGTTATGAATGCTGACATCAATATCTAACGCGGATAATCATGCTGCCGTCAAATTCATGGACTTGGTGATTCCTAAATTCAAGAACAACCAAAGACAGCTAGGATGTGTTTGGAATTCCCGGTAGATGTCGTTACCTCAGATTGTACACAGACGGCTCCAAACTTGATAGTAGGTTGCGGTATGGGCTACACTGCAAGGAACTAGGGGCTCGTGGAATACCCAAAAGCTAGAGTGTATACCAAGATGAAGTTCTATGGCTATTAGAGAAGTTTGGCCACAATGTGGAGACAAACACTGCGTTAACATCTACCCAGGATGGTCAGGCTGCCATCATTTCCAAGAACTTCAAGAACCTAAATTCAAGTGTATTCATATATTGTCGTGTATTCATATATTGTCAGGATATGGGCAAGCAGTTCGATATTTACACCTTATGTCAGGGCATAGGAATATTCCTGGGAACTCTAAGACTGGCGAGCTTGCCAGATTAAGAAGTTTCTATAGTTGTACTATGGAAACTACAGCTCAGACAGAAGGCCCGGGTGCTGGGCAGACCTAGATGATGGTCTGACGAAGATGGAACTTGAGATATATTCTTTCACTTGACAGATTTAAATTGTCTACTTTGATTTCAGTACTTGAGGATGATCTCTCTAAACTTCATGTGAGAAACTGGCTAAAGACCAACAGATTGTTATATAGTCACCTAAGTAAGTACGTTGATTTTAGTACGATTTTGAGGATGAGTAGGAAATTGAGATCGTCGAACACATTCTTGGTTGGATCACTGCAGGTGCAGTTCAGACTTAGACAAATCCAGAATCGCGATGATGGAAAACGATATACCTTCTTTTACTTCACTGATTTAAATGTCTACGCTGACAGGGGCACTGCGAGGCACTGTGTACCCATGACCAGAGACTGGGCTTCCAGACAAACGACTTTTGTAGGAGTTTGAGAATGAGGAGGAGATTGAGAGCGTCGAACACCTTTTTGGTTGGTGCAGGGCAGACCTAGATGATGGGTAGGCGAAGATGGAAGTCGAGCTACCTTCTTTCACTTGACAGATTTCAAATAACTACGTTGATTTCAGTATTTCAGTGTACGCCAGATCATTGGCTGGACTTCGAATCTAAGGATTTTTGTAGAAGTTGTGAGGATGATGAGGAGATTGAGAGCGTCGACACTTTCTCGGTCTCTGTACGATTATGGCTATTAGATGTTTAGTGACACTTGGATCAGCTTTCGTTGAAGACTTAGCCGACTTGCCCAGTCGAACAGAGAGAGAGAGAGAGTGTTTCGTGAGTCCAAAAGGCCCTATCAAGGGTCAAGGAATATAGAGAGATCACAATGAACCTCTTGTGGTCTTAGAGAGTCAAATGCATACTTTCTGACTGCTACCATAACCTAGATTAGGTTAACCTAACCTAACAGATGGCCAGGAGTATAGATTGAAGGGAATACTGATGGAGGAGAATGCAGAGAACTGGACTACAGATGAGCGAGAAGACTGATGGACTTTCGGAAGACATATGGATGGAAGCACAGATGGACAGGAGTTAAAATGGAGGGGAGTACAGATGGACGGGAGAGCGGATAGACGCGAGTACAGATGGACGGGAGTGCGGATAGGCGCGAGTACAGATGGACGATGGCACAAATAGGCGAAAGCAAAAAAAGAGGAAAATTAATTTTAACTGAAAAGAGGAAGCTGGGAACCATTACCATGCCGAAAGCTGGCCATGAAATAAATTTGTGATAATCTTCATTGCATACCATCACCCTGGACACACAACTATACGTTATCCTCTTTTTCTGGTGGTAGCGAAGAAGCCTAAGATTTAAATATTTCCACGCCAGCACAGAATGCACTCTTCCTGGATTCTCGGCAAAAAAAAGAAAACAAAAGCAAAGGGACAGCGCTGGAAACACGAACCGAATCGAATGCAAACTAGCACCAAATGACACTCATAAAATTCCAATCAGGCAATTTCATTGCATTTGTTCGTACATTGAGAGGGTTTTTTGGACGAGTTCCTTTTTTCTGTACGTGAATATCCATCCATATGAAGCGCCTGTATCCTTTCCGTTTGTTGTTGTTATTTAACTCCAGGTATGTGCCGCAATTCAAGCGTATTGTTTCATTTTCTGTCGAATTTTTTTTCCATTTCAGGGGGATTTTTTTCGTCCACGTTTCGGGTTGATCGTGTGGCCGGGGGAAAAAACCAACTTGAATTGTTACAAAATTGGTTCCGGGCTTTTCCTTTGGCTCGGTTTGTTTGTGTGGCAAAAATGCTGTTATTTGCATGTGAAATGGCTTAAAAATTGCTGATATCGAAGATGATACTTTGGGCCAAACAACAAAAAAAAAATGAAAAGAAATGCAGCACAAAAGCACTGCAAAAAGTCAAGAGCATAGTGGGGATTTATTGGTTATAACAAACAGAGCACAACAATTGAATCGTATTGTTTGGAAAAAACTAAATAAATCAAGGACGATTTTCCACCAGATCTAATTACAACCGGTGAACCGGTTCAAAATACCAAACATCAAAACGTGTTAGGTTTTTTTATAGGCTTCTTAATTAAAGCAAAAATCCACTTGCCTTTTGTATTTCTTGTGCAACAATTTTCTTTTTTTTTGCCAAAAGAAAACATTCAATTTCGAGTTTGTTATTGTAATATGTACATGCATGCATGTGCATGTTCTAAAATATTAATTACCAAAGTTTTCTTTGGTTGTTCTTGAAAACGAAAGCAAAAAAAGAAAATCAGCGGCAGCAGCAGCCCCTCTTTAAAATTCTCCATGAGTTTCAATCGTTATTCACAGGCACGCAGCTGAAATGCACACACACACTCACACACACATACATATTCATGGTGCACGAACGTATACCAATGTGTTGAACTTTTGTTTCACAACTACCATTACCACTACTACACATGCAATAAAACGTGATGAACGGTGGGATCAGAAAAAAATAAAACGAAAATAAATTGTCTAAAATATTTCGAAATAATAATAAAATATTTCGAAATACAAAAAGGATAAAGAAGTTTGCTTCAGTCCTTGTATAATGAGTTAGAAAAGGGAATTGGTGAATTTCCCATCGAAAATTGAATATTTTCGACTAAAAGTGAAATGAATAAGGTTAATTTTGAACCGGTTCTCTAGGAAAGCTTTAAGAAGACAAACGAAAATCTCTTTAAACCCGCATAACAAATGATCAGGATTAATTATAAAAAAATAAATTCAGAATATTCAGAATTTTAAAATAGTTTGGAAAATAAACTGGTTCTCTTAGAATAGTTTGGGAAATTAACCGGTTCGTTTAGAATAGCATGAACTTTTTCATTTAGAATAGTTTGGAGATTGATCTGGTTCATTTAGATAGTTTATAGAATGAAATTTTTCTTTTTGAATAGTTTGGACAATGAACCGGTTCTTTTAGAATAGTATGGGAAATTAACCGGTTAATTTCTACATTTTTCATTTGGAAAAGTGTGGAAAATTGACTGGTTTGTTTAAAATAGCAGAGACCATTACCCGAATCCTTTAGAATATTTTTGAAAACAAACCGATTTTTTTAGAAAAGCCAAAAAAATTCCCTGTTCATTTAGATTAGTTTAGAAAATAAAGCGGATAATTTAAAATAGTTGAGAAAATAAACCGTTTTATTTAGAACAGTTGAAAAAATTACCCGGTTCAGTTAGAAACAAAAAATTAACCGGTTCATCTAGAATATATTGGAAAAGAAATTGATTATTTTAGTTTAGAAATGTAACCGGTTTGGAATTTGAAACGGTTTTTTTAGAATAGTTTAGAAAATTACGGACTCATTTGGAATAACTTGGGAAAAGAACCGATTAATTTAGGATAGCTTGGAAGATGAACCGGTTCAGTTAGAAGGTTTAGAATAAGTAAATTTTAATTCAGAATAGTTTGGGAAATAAAGCGGTTAGTTTTTAAATTTCTCATCAAGAAAAATCTAGAAAATTGACTGGTTCGTTTAGTAGATTGACTGGTTTAGTTGGTAGAAGACATTACCCGTTTCCTTTACAAAGTTTGGAAAATGAACCGGTTCTTTTGGAATGACAAGAAAAATTACTTGGTTCATTTAGAATAGTTTAGTTTATTTAGAACATTTGAGAAAGTTAACCGGTTCTGTTAGAACCGTTGGGAAAATTAACCGGCTCATTTAGAACAGTTGGAAAAATTAACCGGTTCATATAGAATTGTTTAGAAAGTGATCTGGTTTATTTAAAATATCTAGAAAGATGAACCGGTTCATTCAGAACAGTTGGGTAAATTAACCGGTTCGTTTAGAAAAGCCAGAAACAAGAACTGGTTTATTTAGAATAGTTTAGAAAATTAACCGAAGTATTAAGAATGGTTTAAAAAGTGAACCGGTTCATTTGGATCAGTTGGGAAAAGTAACCGGTTCATTACGCATAGTTTAAAAAATAATATTTAGAATATTTTTGGAAAATTAACCAGTTCATTTGAAATAACTTGAAAAATTAAGCGGTTCATTTAGAACCGTTTCATTTGTAATAGTAAAATAACTTGAAATTTGCAACGGTTCATTTAGAATAACCTGGATAATGGTTTGGCAAATCAACCGGTTCATTTGGAATACATTTGTTCATTTAGAACAGGAAAATTAACCGGTTCATTTAAAATAGTTAAAATAAACAGTCCAAATTATCTGATTTAGAGCAGTTGGTAATGAATGAATGAATCGGTTCATTTGGAGCAGTTGGGAAAATGAACCGGTTCATTAAAAATAGTTTAAAAATAATATTTAGAATATTTTTGGAAAATAAACCAGTTTATTTAGAAAAGTTTGAAAATTGAACCCGTTCATTTATACAAGTTTAGAAAATGAACCGATTCATAGTTTGGAATAGTGGAATAGCTTGGAATTCGAAAATGTTCATGTTTTATACACTGGAAAAAATTAAATAGTAGTAAGTGGGAATCGGTTAATTTAGAATGTTTTGGGAAATAAATCGGCTCTTTTGGAATACTTTGGAAAATTAATTGTTCGCTTAGAATAGCTAGAAACATGAATAGTTTGCAAAGTGAACCGCTTCATTTGGAATATATTAGAATGTGAACCGGTTCATTTGATATAACTTGAAACGATTCATTAGCATAACTTGCAAAATGAAACGACATATATTAGTATAATTTCCAAAATAAAACGGTTCTTTCCGAATAGTTCTTAAAATTAACAGGTTCATTTGGAATTGTTTCAAAAATTATATGTCTCATTTTAATTGGAGAGCATATGATCGTTTCATTTAGAATAACTTAGCAAAAAAGACGTCTAATTTAAAATACCTTGACAAGTGAACCGGTACAATTAGAATTGCCCAAGTAAATACAGGGTTCATTTGGAATAGCCTCGTAAATCAATTGGTTCTTTTGTCGTGATATATAAATTTTATCCCTTCATTTTTATTGCTTGGAAAATAAACCGGTTCTTTTGAATTAATATGCAAAATTAAACGATTTATTAATAATAAATTAAAAATCAAACCGGTTCATTTATAATATATCATCATACCGTGTAATATATAACAAAACCGGTTCATTGGAATAATCGAATGAATAACAGAATTTGTTGTTAAATGATAGCTTTTTAAAATATTCATAATAATCCGGGGGCAAAAGACTCGTCTAATGGACTGCAAAAATGAACTATGTAATCTGACATTTTATATTCGGAGTGGGATATGAGTTGTGAGATTGCTGAGCTAAATAGCACAATCTATATACATATGTTATTTATTTCAGTTCAATTTTATGCTATTGCTTTCGATGAAATTATTTTCTATATTTTTATGATTTTAATTTCAAAATCTTCTTAATCAACCAAAAAATGCATTATTATGTGAACTGCTAATGATAATTGGCTGTTATTTGGTGTGTTTTAATTGCGCAATGCCATGATAAGATATTTTTCATTATTTTTGAATGTATTTTGAAAAACCGGTTTTTCGAAAAAAACTTTATCCCAAAACCGGTTTTTAAGAAAACTGAATTTTCGATTAAACCGACAACCGTTTTTATGCATAAACCGTTTTTTGGACACCATATTTTTTGCACCCTTTTTCGGCGGTTTTTAATTGCGCAATGCAATCATGACATTTTTTATAATTTTTTATGTATTTTGAAAACCCGGTTTAAACGGTTTTGCGATAAAATTATATCCGAAAACCGGTTTTTAAGAAAACTGAATTTTCGGTTCAACCGAAACCCGTTTTTTTTTTGCTTAAACCGGTTTTTTGGACACCCTACTCTCGATTAATTTGAAATGAGCTGCCAATGACAATTGACTGTAATTTGTTGTTTTTCAATTGCGCAATGCCATGATAAGATATTTTTCATTATTTTTGAATGTATTTTGAAAAACCGGTTATAACCGGTTTTTCGAAAAAAAAACTTTATCCGAAAACCGGTTTTTAAGGAAACTGAATTTTCGATTAAACCGACAACCGTTTTTTGCATAAACCGTTTTTTTGGACACCTTATTTTTTGCACCCTTTTTCGGTGGTTTTTAATTGCGCAATACAATCATAGCATTTTTTATTATTTTTTAATGTATTTTGAAAAACCGGTTTTAACCGGTTTAAACGATTTTTCGATAAAACTTTATCCGAAAACCGGTTTTTAAGAAAACAGAATTTTCGGTTCAACCGAAACCCGTTTTTTTTTGCTTAAACCGGTTTTTTGGACACCCTACTCTCGATTAATTTGAAATGAGCTGCTAATGACAATTGACTGTTATTTGTTGTTTTTCAATTGCGCAATGCAGTGATAAGACATTTTTTCATTTTTTTTTTTGGAATGTATATTGAAAAACCAGTATAACCGGTTATAACCGGTTTTTCGATAAAACTTTATCCGAAAACCGGTTTTTAAGAAAATTGAATTTTCGGTTAAACCGAAAACCGTCTTTTGCACAAACCGGTTTTTTGGACATCCTACTCTCGAACCCGAATTCAAGTACAGTCATATTAACCCGTGCCTTCACCAGTCCAAATGGATGAACTAGACGATTTCAAATTAACTGGTTGATTTAGTATTTATTGAAAAATTAACCGGTTCAATTATAATAGTATGAAAACTGAACCGGGTTTCTTTTGAAGTAGACCGAAAAATTAGGCAGCTCATTTAGAAAAACATAAAATTAATCACCCTTTTTAAAATATTATGGCAGATGAACTTTTTTCATTAAAAATAGAACCGGTACATTCACGAAAATTTTATATTTGCAAGAAATGATGATATACTCTTATTCAATTTTGTCAGACTTTGCATGCAGAGTGCTAAAGTGTTCATGATTTATATCTGACCATCATTGTTGTACCATTTTTCAAACCTTAATTTTGTTCCATTGTTTCTTTTCCTTACTTTTGTCCAAGTCAGAGGGAAAGGAAATATTTAATTAAAATAATAAATAAATATTTAATTATATAAATTAATTTTTTACAATAAAAATTATTTTAGTAATATAAGTTTATATATTATAAATTTATAAGTTAATTTAATTTATTTAAAAAAATATGTAATTTAAAATTATTCGACCTTTGACAGAGTATTTTTATTTTAAATTATCCTTCCATTTTTATTACTACCGAGCCACTGTACCTTCAGTGCTTTTTCCCCTCTAGCCAAGAGTGTAATTGTGTGCTAACTTGAACAAACGTATTTGCTTTGCTAAAATGTTGGGTGCTTTTGTATCCGTATCCGGCGGTGCAAATGTTGTATGACTTTTTGATGCTCACAAACGTGCGAGTAACTACTATGACGTTTATATATTTTTTTGGTGGTGAGTGAGTTGGTGGGTGAACTGATGCCTCTTCCGGCATTACTTTGAAACAATTACCAGTGAGGTTTTCTTTATTGGCAGAGGAGAGGGGTATTTGCCTTGAAGGTGAAATGAAATTAGTTACATTTACACGTTTTGTTTTTAACCCATTGTTTGGCCACTACAGATGATGATAGGGTTTGGCTTTTGTTTAAACAAAGGAAAGGATCGGTTTTTCTTTTGCCCCCCCAAACCATTCAATTAGAAACTTTCTATTGATTGGAAAATTATTGCATATTTTGAGAGGAGGTAAAGTTGTGCCAATTCAAGTTGGCCCGCATAACCAATAATTCGATTTCATTCGTCTAAGGATGTTTTTCTTTTGTTGTGGCAACAGCAAAAAAAAAAAACAGAACACAAGTTTATAAATTTTTAATTATAGTGTATTGTTTTCGTAAAACTTTTAATTGAATTTGAATGTTTGTTTTTCGCTCGGCGGCTCGACTGCAGTTGCGAAAGGAGTAATGCAAAATCTCTCTCTCGCTCCACTTAATAAATTATTCTGTTTTGTTATGAATTTCACAAAAGAAAAATAGAAAAAAATTATGAAATGTTCGATTTTATTTTATAAATAATAATTATTTCTCATGTGCTTTTGATTAAGCATGTAGCTGATTGATAGGCGCCTGCAAATATGCCATAATATGTGCACATATTTAATTAAATCTTTAGTGTATGCTCTGCATGTTTGTTTATATTAAGATCTGATTTGATGTAGGCAATATTCCAACATGCACTTTTCATTAGTTGCTCCATTATAGGTGATGAAATTGAATTTTTTATATATTTCCAGTGCCTAAAAGCAGGCAACGTATGGAGAGTTAATTTAAAACAATTTGTTGGGGATGTTTTTTTATTTGTTCATGATGAAACGGCTTAGAAAACCTTACGTTTTAAGTACTGGATGTGTTCAGCATTATTACTTAGAATACTACGAGGAATATTTTTGTGGAACATTTTAACCCTCTAGCTCCTCAATATAGGGGTCTTTCCATCCTTTTTGTGCACAGGGGTAAAAATCACCCTCAAATCATAGGAAACCTTGTGATCCTTTCATTTGAAGTATAGCATGTATTCTGCAATATTACTTAGAACACCACGAGGCATATTTTTGTGGGACATTTTAACCCCCTGGCTCTTCAATAAAGGGATATTTCTGGTCCCTTTTGTGAAAAAGGGTAAAAATCACCCGTAAATGATGGGAAACCGTGCGATCCTTGCATTTTAACTATAGGATGTGTTCAGCATTATTACTTAAAACACTACGAGGAAGATTTTTGTGGAACATTCTAACCCAATAGCTCCTCAATATAAAGGTCTTTCGGGCCCCTTTTGTGCAAAAGGGTAAAAAGCACCCCTAAAACAGAAGTTTAACGGGTCAAAATATTCTACAAAAATGGTGGCCATAAAATTCCACTCGAAGTCTCTGAATACGCTAAAACTCAAATTTAAACTTAAATGGCAGAAATAAGTCAAAACCTAAAATTCATTTTAGGGTTAATTTCAATATTCCCACTTTTTACGTAGGAAGGGCTTAAGAAACCTTATGATCCTTAAGTTTTAAGTATAGCAAGTGTTCAGCAATATTACTTAAAATAATACGGAGAACATTTTTGTGGAACATATAAACCCTCTAGCTCCTCAGCAAAGGGTTTTTTGGTATCTTTTGAAAAAAGGGGTAAAAATCACCCCAAAGTCATAGTAAACCTTGTGAGCCTTTAATATAGGTACAGCATGTGTTCAGCATTATTACGTTAAACACTACGAGGAACATTTTTGTGCAACTTTTCAACCCTCTAGCTCCTCAATATATGGGTCTTTCGGGCCCCTCGTGTGAAAAAGGGTAAAAATCACCCCTAAAACAGCGGTTTAACGGGTCAAAATGTTCTACAAAAATGCTGGTCATAAAATTCTATTATAGGTCTCTGACTAGTGCAAAACTCCAAACTCAAATTAAAGGTCAGAAATAAGTCATAACTTAAAAATCATTTTAGGGTTAATATCAATATTTCCTTATTTTGCACATTCTTATGATGAAACGTCTTAGAAAAACTTGTGTCCCGTACATTTTTAATATAGGATGTGGTCAGCAATATTATGTAAAATACTGCGAGGAACATTTTTGTGGAACATTTTAACCCTCTAGCTCCTCAATATAGAGGTATTTCGATCCTTTTTGTGCAAAGGTGTAAAAATCACCGTCAAATCATAGGAAACCTTTTGATCCTTACATTTTCAGTTGACGATGTGTACAGCAATATTAATTAAATCCCAACGAGGAACATTTTTGTGGAACATTTTAACCCTCTAGCTCCTCAGCACAGGGGTCTTTTTGGTTCCTTTTGTGAAAAAGGGTAAAAATCACCCTTAAATCAGAAGATTAACGGATCAATATGTTCTACAAAAATGCTGGTCATAAAATTCTACTATAGGTCTCTGACTAGTGCAAAACTCCAAACTCAAGTTAAAGATCAGAAATAAGTCATAACTTAAAAATCATTTTAGGGTTAATTTCAATATTTCCTCATTTTGCACACTCTTCTGATGGGAAATCTTGTGACCCTTACATTTTAAGTATAACATGTGTTTAGCAATATTATTTAGAACACCACGAGACATATTTTTGTGGAATACTTTAACCCTCTACCTCCTCAATATAGGGGCCTTTTTGGTCTCTTATGTGAAAACGGGTAAAAATTACCCTCAAATCATAGGAAACCTTGCGATGCTTACATTTTAAGTCTACAATGTTTTCAGCAATATTACTTAAAACACCTGAGGCATATTCTTGTAGAACATTTTAAACCTCTAGCTCCTCAATATAGGGGTCTTCCGGGTCCTATTTGTGCAATCGGGTAAAAAACACCCCTAAAACAGAAATTTAACGGGTCAAAATGTTCTACAAAAATATTTGCCATAAAATTCTCCTGCAAGTATCTGAATACACCAAAACTCAAAACTTAAATGGCAGCAAAAAAGTCAAAACTTCATCTTAAAATTTAGGGTTAATTTCGTACTTTTTGCGAATTCAAGCTAAAATGTCCCACAAAACTGCACTTTAGGGGCAAGGTGTGAATGGAAAAAATATTCTACGTCAAATTTTACTATAAGTCACCGAACAAATTTAAAATGTAGCTATAATATATATAAATAAAATATCAATAACAATTTGGGTACCGAAAACAAGAAATATTTTTTTAATGTACTTTTTTCGAACTCGAGCTAATCTCTGCCACAAAACTACACTTTAGGAGAGTGGTGTGAATGGAAAAACTATTCTACGTCAAATTTCACTATAGGTCACCGAACAAAAGAAAGCTGTAGCTGTAATATATATTAATAAAATATCAGTAGCAATTTCGGGATTTAAACCGGAAATTATTTATTATTTTTTTAAACTTACTTTTTCCGGAATCGAGCTAAGCTCTGCCATAAAACTACTTTTTAGGGGGGTGGTATGAATGGAATAAATATTCTACGTCAAATTTTACTATAAGTCACCGAACAAATTTAAACTGTAGCTATAATATATATGTAAATAAAATATCAATAACAATTTGGGTACCTAAAACAAGAAATATTTTTTTATTGTACTTTTTCCGAACTCGAGCTAATCTCTCCCACAAAACTACACTTTAGGGGAAAGATGTGAATGGAAAAAATATTCTACGTCAAATTTCACTATAGGTCACCGAACTAAAGAAAGCTATATATATAATGTATATAATTAAAATATCAGTAACAATTTGGATATTTAAAGAAGAAAATTATTGATTTTTTCCATAAGAAATTTTTTTTTCCATTTTTTCCACGAAGAACATTACGTGGTTTTTTTAAGTAATTTTGCTGAACACCTTCGCAATTTTGAATTATTCCTGAAATTATGTCTATTCTCTCCAAAAACTCCCAGTGCCTAAAAGTAGACAACACACGAAGTGTTTTCATTTAAAAGCATTTGTGTTATGCAAACTTTTTTATTTATTTACTCTTCATTCACTCTCTGTTATTTAGGATTTTCCTTAACAAACCTCGACAACAAATATATATGTGAACTGTAAACATTTTGACCAAATTTCATAGCTTATCTTAAGCCTCCCCTCGGGGCATAGTAAGTTGTGGTCATAACTCTATGGCCTTTATTGTTGCATTCGATTTTCTTACGAAATTTCAAGACATTTCTGCAACTCCTTTCATATCTTGCTGAAGATGATATCATATCGTTGGCTTTCTCTTTTGAGAAAATCATTTTCCCAACATTTTTACAGTGATTTCCGTTTTGGGCATAAGATATTCAATGAAAGCGGAAGACAAGACAGGGCAGACAGGCAGACAGTCAAACAAATGGGTTAGGACGTAAAAGAGTGCCCCAGCTAGTTGGCTGCTACCTTGATGCACACGTAAAGGCAACTATCTTTACAAACAACTGGTGCCAAAAAAAAACACATTTCAGCAACACACCGGGGCAACAACATGAGGAGCATGCCAAACAAAGGCAAGAAAATGAAAAAAGAAAAGACAAGAATTGAAACGTGCCTCTGCATTCACTTCGTAGATACAAACTAACAGCACACACACACACATTTCCCATCTCCTCATACATCTCAGGCAGCTAGGTACTTCCTTGTAGTCCTTGAGAAAAGTCGACAAACTCTCTCACACACACACACACACACACACACACTCATACCCACACACAAAGTATCATCGCTATCATCATCAAAATGTACGTTTAGTGAAATAGAAATCAAAACAGTCACTTGGGAAGCTTTTGAATACCAAAAAGGAATATCCATCCAACCAACCGACCGAATTTTACCAACCAACAGCCACGAGACAGTCTGCCTGGCATTGCCCTTACCTTGGTACATCCTGGTAGCAGCCCCGAGTGGAAGGAAGGCATGTGGCTGTCTTCATTCGTTAGTTTATGGTGCATCCTATGCATACATAGGCTACACATATATAGATTGTTCTTGATATCATGTTGCTGTATGCTGTGTGATCTGAAATCTATATGGCCCGGTGTGAATGCATTGTGCCAGGACGCTCACTCACTCTGGCATTGGCACACTGTTGGTTGCATGTTGCATGCCCAATATGACTGGGGTATGGCAAATGGTATAGTGGGTTTACTATGGCAAATGAATGGATTCTCACAGTTAAAATTTTAATTTTCCTGAATAGCTGGACTACTCTTTGGGTGGAGGGCGAGGACAATGAAAGATTATTTGTTAAAAGTTGAAAGCGAAAAATGAATTGCATGGTGATTGAATGGCCCCGAGGAGATGAGGAACTAAGATTCCTCCGCTGCCTTTAAAAACCGATTTATTGCCACATACGTACTTATAGTGGGAGCGAACTTTTATGGATTTTTGTTTTGAGGTTTCAGATGGCAACACTGTCATTCTTTGTCCGCAATAATCTCTATTTTAATCTGGACCGCTGCAACATTCAACAAAGATCTAAATATGCATTTACTAGACATCGCATTCTCGTTCCCAAACCTCTCGCGAGCTACGAAATTATTGGCCAATCGAAGGACCACATCAATGAAGTTCGAGAACTCACCGTAAGTTGTCGCAATACTCGGTCAAGCGAGCACATTTCAATTGTTGCTGACAGACTGGCTGAAGACACAAACCTCACGATTGTTCGTCGGGAACTTTTGTGCGGCCTGTGGGAAGAATTGGCGTCCAAAACTATTCACAGAGTCAAGTTGTCTGCAGATGCTTGGATTTGGAGACCCTAAATTCAAGAGAACTCCAGTACTACTGGGCTTCTCCTTAAGAGATTACTAAGCAGTTCCTTATTAATCTTTATTGATTAGCAGGGCATAAGGATATCACAAGGAACTCTAAAGCGTCAACAACTATTTACTGAGTTAAGCTGTCTGCAGATACTTGAATTTGGAGACCCTAAATTCAAGAGAACTCCAATACTACTGAGCTTCTCTTCAAGAGATGACTAAGCAGTTCGAAATTAAACTTTCTTAGGTGCCAAGGATATCACAGGGAACTATAAAGCATAGTTGAATGGTGAATAGTTTTTGATTCACAGAGTTCAGCTTTCAGCAGATGTTCGGATTTGGAGACCCAATACTACTGGGCTTCTTTTCAAGAGATCACTAAGCAATTTGGCATTAAAATTAATTGATTGCCAGAGCATAAGGATATCACGGGGAACGATACAGCTGAGTAGCTTGCCAGACTAGGAACAAATCTACAAGTTCCAACGGAACGAATGGCGTTCCAAGTGTGAAGGACTCAACAAAATTAGCATCGAGTTGGTAGAAGACAGTAATCAGAAACCAAAGAAGAAGAAAGCTAGAATATTTCAGTTTTTGCTGACAGAGTAGCTGAGTGACCAAAATCTATCGTTTCTTCGTCGAGAACCTTTGCGTGACCTGAGAAATATTGGTCTCCACCACAATTCACAGAGTTAAACTCTCAGCAGATGCTTGGATTTGGAGACCCTAAAATCTAAAAAAGTTCAATACTACTGGGTTTCTCCTTAAGAGATTACTAAGCAGTTCTTTATTAATCTTTATAAATTAACGTCAATAACTATTTAAAGAGTTAAGCTTTCTGCTGATGAATGGATTTGGAGATCCTAAATTCAAGAAAACTCCAATACTTCTCTTCAAGAGATCACTGAGTAGGTAGACGAGAAAAAGGGGGTTAAAAAAGGTACCAAAAACAAAATCATCTTCCAACTGTGAAGGAGTTCGATTCATGGCAAAAGAACATAAAGATCTTCCGGATGAAAATTATTTAATAGAATGACCTTAAAGTTCCTCGCCATTGTGAAGGAGTTCGATTGAGAACTTTATAGCCAAAGGACAGAGCGATACAAGAAAATGATATAGTGGGCAGGGTCATAATGATAAACTCTCCGGAAGAAAGTATATACGCATTTTCTGGATATCTTCGAACCGGACGATATTGTCTGGAAAAAGGAATGATCTTAAAGTTGCTTTCAATTGTGAAGGAGTTCGATTTATACCAAAACAATCAAAGATTTAAAAAATTTCCCATAGGTGATGATAACCTCTCTGGATGAAAATTATTTTTTGGATGTCTTCGATCGTCAAACGATTCATCTGCAGGCGGTTGGAATGATCTTAAATTTGCCACCAATTATGAAGAGTTCTATCAAGAACTTCATAGTGGAGAAAGGGAAACCCCGTGTCCTCAATCATTATGTGTAGCAATTTCGGTATTCTCTTAATAATGTGCTGGCTGAAAGAATGATCTTAAAGTTGTTTCCATTTGTGTAGCAGTTCGATCATGAACGGAGACTTCTATGAGGGAAAGTGAAAATGATCTCAAAACGTAAAAATCTCTCTATTTCTTAACATAGTCCCCCTTATTCCAAGGGTATCCGCTAGATTCCACTCCTTTCTTAAAGCAAGAGAAAGTTTTACCCTTTGCAGTATTTCTCATAGCATGCTCTGGGATACTGGGTTTATACCGCCATCTATACGTCAAAATATTATTGAAAGAAAAAATGGGATATTCAGCAGTCACAGCCGATGAATGCCTATAGGTTTTATCCCACCTACATGCCACATTTGCTCTTGTCATGCTTTGTCTTTTTAGTTTTAGCTCTTTGGGGAGGTTGGATTATGACGCCATCTATACGTCAACATATTTTAGAAAAAAATTTAATATTAAGCAGTCAAATTTGTTGAATGTTTAAAGGTTATGTGGCTCTTACACGTCACTTTTTTCCTTTAACGTCCTGTCTCTTTAGTTTTATGTGTTTTGGGGAGCTTGTATTATAGCACCATCTGCACGTCATAAATTGGCATATTAAGCAGTTGAGGATGATAAATGCTTAAAGATTTTATCCCATCTACATGCCACTTTTTTCTCATTTCACGCTCTGTCTTTATAGTTTTAGCTATTTGGGGAGCTCTGATTATGCCGCTATCTATACGTCAAGTCTAATAGCTTCTTTACTTTCTTTATATCCAGAATAACTATTGTCCTACCTTCTTCATCGCTCATGTCACTTTTTCTCATGTCATGCTCTGACTTTATTGTTTTAGGTTCTGGGGAGCTCGGATTATGCCGCTAGTTCGTTGGAACGCAAATGAGTATGCCGCCATCTATACGTCAACTCTAATAGATGTAATAGCTTCCATACATTCTTTATATCATGAAGAAGTTTTGTCTCAAGTCATGCTCTGACTTTATTGTTTTAGGTTCTGGGGAGCTCGGATTATGCCGCTAGTTCTTTGGAAAGCCAATGAATTTGCCGCCATCTATACGTCAACTCTAATAGATGTAATAGCTTTCATACTTTCTTTATATCATGAATAAGTTTTGTCTCATCTACATGATATGCTCTGTCTTTTGTAGCTTTAGCACTTTGGGGAGCTCTGATTATGCAGCCACTTATTTGGGGAGCTCTGATCATTCCGCCATCTATACATCAAGTTTAATAGTTGTAATAGCTTCCATACTTTCTTTATAACATGAATAACATTTGTCCTACCCACATGCCACTTTTTCGTATGTCATGCTCCGTCTTTTGTAGTTTTTGACCTTTGGGATCTCAGATTATGCCGCCAGTTCTTTGGGGTGCTCTAATTATACGCCATCTATACGCCAAATCTAATAGTTCTAATAGTTATAATAGCTTCCATACATTTTTTATATCATGAATAAGTTTTGTCCTATCCACATGCCATTTTTTCTTATGTCATGCTCTAACTTTTGTAGTTTTAGCTCTTTGTGGAGCTCTGATTATACCGCCATCTACACGTCAAATAATTATTGCAAAAATTTAAATATGAAGCAATCAAAGATGATGAAATCTTCTAGGTTGTTTCCCACGTACAAGTCACTTTTTCTCATGCAATGCTCTGATTTTATAGTTTTAGCTCTTTGGGATCTATAATTATCCGCCATCTATACGTCAAATCTAATAGTTATAATAGCTTCCTTAATTTCTTTGTATCCAGAATAATTACTACCTACATGTCACTTTTTCTCATGGCAAGCTCTGACTTTATTGTTTTAGCTCGGATGGGGAGCTCGGATTATGCCGCTAGTTCTTTGGAACCTCTAATTATGCCGCCATCTTATTTATTATATTCAGAACAACTATTGTCCGACCTACATGTAATTTTTTCTGACTTTATTGTTTTAAGGTCTTTGGGGAGCTTGAAATATACCGCCATCTATACGTGAAAATATTATTGGAAAACTGGAATATTAAGCAATCAAAGATGATGTATGCTTACAGTTTTTTCGACACTTACACGTCACTTTTTCTCATGTCATGCACAGACTTTATTGATTTAGGTCTTTGGAGAGCTCGGATTATACCGCCATCTGTACGTCAAATGTAATAGTTCTAATAGCTGACATACTTTCTTTATATCTAGAATAACTTTTGTCCTATTTACATGTCACTTTTTCTCATGTCATACTCCGCCTTTTGTAGTTTTAGGCCTTCGGATCCACTATTTATTCCGCCATCTATACGTCAAGTCTAATAGTTCTAATAGCTGTCATACTTTCTTTATGTCAAGAATAACGTTTGTCCTATTTACATGTCACTTTTTCTCATGTCATGCTCTTTTAGGTCTCTGAATACCTCGAATGATGCCGCTAGTTTTTTGAGGATATTTTTTTATTCCGCCATCTATACGTCAATTTTAATGGTTCTAATAACTTTCATAATTTCTTTATATCAAGAATAACGTTTGTCCTATTTACATGTCACTTTTTCTCATGTCATGCTTCGACATTTTTAGTTTTAGCTCTATGGGGAGCTCGGATTATACCGCCATCTATACGTGAAACTATTATAGGGAAATCGGAATATTAAGCAGTCAAAGACGATGAATGCTTGCTGGTTTTGACCGACCTACATGCCAATTTTTCTCATGTCATAGCTATGTCTTTCTAGATTTAGCTGTTTGGGGAGTTAGGATTATGTCGCCATCTATACGTCAAATCTAATAGTTACTACTTTATATCAAGAATAATTATTGTCCTACCTGCATGCTACTTTTTCTCATGCAATGTTCCGTCCTTTTTGACCTTCGGGATATTATGCCGCCATTTCTTTGAAACCTTTTTTATAACGCCATCTATACGTCAAGTATATAGCTTTCAGACTTTCTTTATATCCCGAATAACTAATGTCCCACCTACATGCCACTTTTTCTCCTGTCATGCTCTGACTTTTGTAGTTGTTGACCTTTGTCCTCTCAGTTCTTTGGAACCTCTATTTATTTCGCCATCTATACGTCAAATCTAATAGTTCTGGCCATCGTATCTATTCTCCAACCACCCATAAAGTATACATCCCTTATTCAAAATCTTTGTGTGAAAAATAATGATGTCTACAGTTCTTTAACCTCTTGAAACTTTCGGTTCGGTTCGTTTCAGCCTAACACTCTATGGATTATATGGCTTAAAGTGTGTGTGTGTGCCTCATTTGCAGTTGGTTATAATCAAATGAACCTGTAGTTCATTTAATAGCACCTCTCTAACATCTCTCTCTCTCTCGTCTCATATTGAGGTGGAGGATGCTGATGAGACGACTGCTGCTGGTATTGATGTTTCCGCTACTGTTGAACAAACATGTAGAGGATGGCCACCAATAGAACCCGGCTAAGGGGAACCCTCGCAACAATCAAACACAATGATTGTCGACAATAAAACCTAACGATTATGTTATGAGTTTATCTTACCCTACAAGGAGATGGCAGGGAAAATGTTTATCTGACAGCAACGCCAATGCCAGCAACAACAGGAACAGCTACACTGGAAAAGGATAACGCTTACAAATGGCTGAGGTATGGCAGGATGATGGCTGTGTTTTTGTTTTTTCTTTTCTGAAGTGTAGTGGACTGGAGTGAAGTAGTAGTGTAGAGTGGAGTCAAGAGTAGTAGTGGTAGTAGTAAATATTTAATGACATCATTTGTTGAAGAGAAAGAGAGATAGAACCGGGGAAAACAGCCACAGCCACAGCCACACTAAATGAAATACACTTCGAAATCGTGGCTACGCTCCTTCAGCGTTCCCACAATAAACACATCGCCGAGCTTTCATCATTACCAGACAAACCAAAGAGAAAAAAACAAATATTTGAAATGAGTTTCTGTTTTGGTTCGTTTCAGGGATTGGTTTGGCTAAAGGAGAGAAACCGACCATAAATGATTTCTGTTTCAATTTATTTTTATGAAATTGTTTCTTAAGTGGCATCTGGGATTTTTCCCCCATTCATTTTGGCGTTTTGTTAATTCAATTTTTCTGAAAAGAAAAAAAATCGAGAACAACGAAATACATATTTTCAATAACTGAAATATAGGGGGCATCATGATTACAAGAGCAACGAAATACATATTTTCAATAACTGAAATATAGGGGTTATGATGAGTTTAGTATTTGGAATTGAAAGCAGACAAAGATGGCACAAGAGTCTTTGGAAGGAAAAATCCAGTGAGAGCAGATGTTGAGATCCGTTGTTCTTGAATCGAAAACAAGAACAACGAAATACATATTTTCAATAACTGAAATATAGGGGGCATCATGATAGCATGAACAACGAAATACATAATTTCAATAACTGAAATATAGGGGTTATGATGAGTTTAGTATTTGGAATTGAAAGCCGACAATGATGGTTCAAGAGTCTTTGGAAGGAAAAAATCCAGTCAGACCAGATGTTAAGATCCTAGGGATGTTGGTCAAGGGTAATCTAAAAAAAAATTGAAAATAAAAAATTTAGGAGTCTAGAAAAAAGTCTTTGATGACTGAGAAGAGAAAAAAATAATCTTTTCTCCTTTTCAATATTTCCTTTTCCTTTCATTTTATAACCCGAGGGTATTAAACTAGTCACCCTGATTGACCCTTTGACTCCGTTTGCCAGATTTCTCAAACATTAACATTTTTCCACCATTATTTTTATCGAAAAAGAAAAAAAAGCGAGAAAATATTTTCACTTTATGGTCATTCGTTACGTTTAAATGACGGCAATTTAAATTCATCTTTTCAACGGCCACAATAAAAATGAAAACGAAACGAAATGATATGAAAACACAACAATTTTTATTAGAACACTTGGTTTATTTTCACAGAATGGCCTGCCCGGCCCGGCCCGGCCACCCTGACCAGGTGCTGGCTGGTTGGCGTGTTGCATACTTTTAGGGAGGGCTTTTCTTTTTTTTCACTGATTTGCATTCAAGTATAAAATGTTTATTTCTGAGAGCGAGTCGTATAATTGCCACGTGTATACATACTCGTTCACGAAGAAGGTGGTCTATAAAATTTTTAGAATTTGTTTGGATTCATTTGGGGGGGTTGTTGTAATAAATTTGAAATTGAGTCGTTTATTTTAAATGTTCAGCATTCAGCCGCCAGTGCCAGCGCCAGCAAAGAAGTACCAGCGAACATAAAAATTATAACGTCGTGGTCGTTATTATGAGCCAGAGAGTGTATAGTCAGATGATAAGAATGGCTCATGAATAAATGAAGAAATCATCAACAATGAAAATTATGCGTTTGTTGTTTTTTCTCCATCGGTCTGTGTTATCAAAATGAATGTGCTGTGTACTTAATATTAAAGCTGTTATCGTTAAGATATCAACAGGCAACGAGGTGGGCGAAAGTGTAGACAGTCGATCAAGGAGGCCAGCAATCAAAGTTAAATTAGCCAAATTCCCCACATCTTGTGCTGTGTGTAATGTTAGAGGGTACATTAAACTCGAAAAATTGCGAAACATGGAACAGCAAACAGAGATAAAATCGGGTGGGAGTTAAATTATTGTGGAATATACCAGTGATATGTATAGTTGGTTTTCAGGCTTAGGTTTTGAGGGAATTTAAAGTATACATTTAGGGGGTAAATGTGCTAAATTACAGGTCTTTGAGCAAATATGAAAATATATATTTTTATATCGATCATTCCATGCCAAACCGAACACCTATTTTACATCACCATTTCCGATTTCTTTGAAACTTTGTATGATAAATAAAAATATTTGATTCGTAGAAGACAAAAAAACCCGAAATTTTTTTTCAAAATATATGACCAATTGAAAATTGGGAAAATCAAGAAGAACGTGCCGAGGTATAAACATTGAAAATGGTGTAGTGGGCACAATTCAAAGAATGAAGGTTTATTTTAAAGGTAATTACAAGTACTTTTCGCCGGCGTTTTTGGCTATTGACTGCTTCTGGCAACAATTTTTTGTATTTCTGATTTTTCCTCTTCTTTTGTATTTTTTACTATGAGAACACCAACCTAAAAATTCCGAAAAAATATAGGCATATTCCCTGATCGATTCTAAACAAACCCTAAAAATTTTAGCTTGGAGAAATAACGGGTTGTATTTTTAAAAACATTTACTAAATGTATTCGCCCAAAAAAGTATATTTCTGAACGATGAAAGATGAACTTTTTTGTAAAATATTTTTAATAGTAAAATATGTCTGCGAAAAATCTTTAAAATCGGAGTCGTGGTCGCATTTTTTACGAAAATCGTTCGGTTTGATATGGAATGAACAATATATTGGACAGATAAATATGGTTGTAATTTAAATTATTGTGGATTATTTCAATCAAATGCTTTCAGGCTTAGGGATTCTAGGGATATTAAAGTATACTTTAGGGGGTAAATGCAATACTTTGCGAAAATAAATATAAAATAAATGTATCAGAACTTTTACAAGCTTATATTGCATTTGAATATATACCCAAAATTCAATTTTTCTTAATTTTGGATTTTTTATATGGAGTTCCACGGGTGAAATCCGGTAGACTGCATTGGAATTTGTACCAAAAATCAAATTTTGTATTTTTATTTGGACTCTGACAAGTGAAATCCATTATTAGAATAATAAATCTCTAGGTATGTTCAGAGATAAATCCAGTTCGAAATTTAAATTATTGTCAAAATGTATAGTGAACTTTCTGGGTTAGGGTTTCAAGGGAAATTAAAGTATATTTTTAGGGGGTAAATGTGCAAAATTGCAACTCTTAGAACTAAACCGCTAATAAATCGATGTTAAATCTTATACTGCATTTCAATATATCCCAAAATTCATTTTTTGCGGATTTTGGATTTTTTATATGAAGTTCGATAGATGAAATCCGGTATATTTCGGGCATATATCTGCATGCAGTATTAGGATAATAAATCTCAAGGTACGTTCAGAGATAAATCCGTTTCGAAATTTAAATTATTGTCAAATGTATACTTGGATGTCAGGCTTAGGGTTTCAAGGGAAATTAGAGTATATTTTTAGGGTTAGTCAAGGTAGAGTCAGAGATAAAAACGGGTGGGAATTAAAATTATTGTCAAATGTATAGTTGGCTAACGGAGTTAGGGTTTTGAGGGAAATTAAAGTCTACTTTTAGGAGTTAATATGCTAAATTCCAGCTCTTTGAGCCAATGCGATAAAAATCAATGACAAACCTGTTGGTACTTTTAAAAGCTTATACTACATTCGAATTTATATCCAAAATTAAAATTTTCGGATTTTGGATTTTTTATATGGAGTTTGACTGGTGAAATACCTTAACTTAAAGTAACTACCATAGAGTTGCTCTCCGGAAGAGAAGAAAAATACGTAGTTTTTGTAGATATCTTTAACAACGATATTCTCTTAAGACCCAATAATGAGCTGGCAGAAGAATTGGTGCTAAAGTTGTTTCCAATTGTGAAGGACTTAGATCATGAACGGAAACCTATCTGAGGGATAATAATAAAAATGATCTCCAAACGTAGAAATCTTTTTATTTCTTAAGATAGTCCCCCTTTTAAGTGGTATCCAATAGCTTCCACACCTTCCTTATATCAAGAAAAAGTTTTGTCTCTTGTGATATTTATCATGTCATGCCCATGTCTTTATAGTTTTAGGTCTTTGGAGTGTTCGCATTATGCCGCCATCTATATGTCAAAATATTTTTGGAGAATTAGAATATTAAGCAGTCAGAGATGATGAATACCTACAGATTTTGCCCCACCTACATGCTCTTTTTCTAATGCCATGCTCTGATTTCGTACTTTTATTTATTTTTACTTCTAATTATGCCACCATCTATACGTCAAGTCCAATTTGAATCAAAAATTCATTTTTTTACCGATTTCGGTATTTTTATATAGAGTTTGCCAGTTGAAATCCCTTATATAACTGAATTTAGTATTAGGATAATAAATGTTAAGGTAGTTTTTGGTGTTAAAAAATCACTTCTAGTAAATTCATGCTTAAATAAGGATTTATAGTATTGCTAGCCTTTTTTGCCAAAAAGGCATATTAAAGGAAGGGAATATTAAGCAATCAAAGATGATGAATGCTTACAGGTTTTACCCCACCTACATGTCTTTTTTTCTCATGTCATGCTCTGACTTCGTAGTTTTAGTTTTTTTTTTGGACCTCTAATTATGCCGCCATCTATACGTCAAGTCGAATTTATATCCAAAATTAAATTTTTTAGCGATTTTACAATTTTTATATGGAGTCTAACAGGTGAACTCCCGTATATGAGGAGAATAAATTTCAAGGTAGGTTTTGGTGTTAAAAAATCACTTCAAGGAAATTCAGGCTTAAGTAACGATTTCTAGTTTACCTATCATTTTAAAATAAGAGTCTTCCACATTTTTGTAATGCTTCTGCAAAGAACAACAGTTAAAAGACTAGTCCATGCCAATTTATTTAAAATATTGTACATTATCCCCGTCAAATGCTTAGTTACCTTTTAGGCTTAGGATTTCAAGAGAAATTAAGGTATGCTTTAAGGCGCAAATGTCCCAAATTGCAATTCTTGGGGAAAAAGCGAAAGCATTCGAAGGCATTGTTACATTCTTAAGAAAGAAAAAAAAAACAATATTCTTCTAATACTTTAAGGCAATCAACGATGTGTAGTTTTTTATGTGGTATACTTTTAGACTGACACTTGCTCATTTTTGGCAAACATAATAACTGTGAAATTACAAATTTTACATCGTAGTTTTAGTTGTATAAATTCTTGGCTAAAATTTCTGGAATAAAAAAGTATGTGGCCTACTTTGGCGGGGTTTAAACAGTTTTATTATGTAGCCTACTTTTAGATGAACAAAAAAAAAGAAACAGCAGTTGCTGTAGTAGGAAAATAAGGCGCTTTATTTGCCTAAATGTAGACAACGCAGTAAAAAATCAAAAAACATCTCTAAAGTAGGCAACAAATGTTTTTACATGAAAGTGTAAACATCATAAGAAAGATACTTTCCCTCTCTCACTCTGTGAAGAAGGCGATAAACTTTTTTCGCTGTTTACTTTTGGGGTGTTTAAGTAATTTTTATTGAGGTCATCGTGTATACAAGAAAATTGATTTATATTTTTTTCTAGTTATTTGTACTCTCAAGATGAATAAGTTCTAGAGATTGTGTACAGCCGTAATACAAAAGAAGTCATACTTTTTACACTACCTAAACGTAGGCAACAAATAAATTGTGTTTGTGGGATTGGAGTGCTTACTGAGGTACATTACCTGAAAGCAAAATGAAATGGAGACTTCTTTAGATCTCCATAGATATTGTTGGTGATTTTTTGTTTTTGTCTCTAGCTACGAAATAAGAACTTGTTCGAAACTATTTCTTATAGTCTCAAAATCATGCACCTGATACACGCAAATAATTTCGAAGACTTGTTTAGATAAATAAAAAGTGATCCAAGAGAGGCAACGCCGCCTAAATGTAGACAACAAATATATGGTAAACTTGAAAGTAGGCAAATAATTTTTTACATAAAACATTAGGCGATATATCCTGTTATGGAGAATTGAGTAATTGTGCTGCCTGAGAATTGAGAAGTCTTACCGAGGTCATTTTGAATAACATTTTCTGTTATATCAAATTTTTTGATATTTGACATTTTTGATATTAAAAAAATAATGAATCATTTTTAAAGTTTTTTAATTCCCAAAAAATCGCCGAAGGTACATTTAATATTAGTCTTCATGTGCAGGGTGTGCCATGTAACATATTAAATTAGAATCGGCTATAAACTTAAGTTTCTAGTTTCGTCGATGTTAAATTTAATAGACGTCATGCATAACAAAAACTTCGTAAAAATTACGATTTTTTAATTCCCTTAATTATAAAAGACGGGCCATAACTTCTACATTTATCAATGGATTTTCTTCAAATAGGCCTTGTTTTCTTCGTTCAAATACCAGATATTATAAAATAAAACAAAATATTCTATTATCTAAATTGTAAAACAGTTATTCGTTACGCTTAATCAAAAATTAAAAAGTTATGATTTTTTAAAAATTTTATGACGCGTCTACAAAGTGGGCCATAACTGCTACATTTATCCATCGATATTTTATATATAGACATTGCTTTCTTCCTCAGAATGTTAACTAATAAAAAATAAAATAAATATTTTATTCGATTTTTTCTCAGCTTTTATGATTTTTTCGAGTCAACAAGAAAATTAAAAAAAAAAATATATATATAGACTCTATCAAAACCGCTGTTTCTATATTTGTAGCCATCATAATTATCTTTAATAGAACATATATTTCCAAAATGAGCCTACAAATATTAAAGGTAACTTCGGTGAACAATTTAATTGTAGTAAAAAAATTCTCTATAATTTTTTATCGTTTTTCAGTTTAGAAAGACAACAAGACATAAGAAAATGTTATACAATGCCATTCGGAATGCCATATAACATTTGTTATATAGTGTTATTAGAAATATTTGAGAATATCTTTGGAATGACATATCATTTCACATAGAATATGTTTTCCATTCATATGACCCACCTAAAATTTAGTTTTGTGAGACAATTTGGTTCTAATTTAGAAAAAGTACAAAATTAACCCTAAATTAATTTGAAGTTTTGACTTATTTCTGGCATTTAAGTTGAGTTTTGGTGTATTCAGAGACTTGGAGGAGAATTTTATGGCCTACATTTTTCATTCGTTAAAACCCTGTTTTAGGGGTGTATTGTACTCTTTTCTACAAAAGGGACACAAAAGACCCCTGTGATGAGGGGTTAGAGGGTTAAACTGTTACGCAAAAATGTTACTCGTAGTCTTCCAAGTAATAGTGCTGAACACACCCTGTACTTAAAATGTAACGATAATAAGGTTTCCTAAGCCATAAGAATGTGCAAAAGTGGGAAATATTGAAATTAACCCTAAAACCAATTTTAAGTTTCGAATTATTTCTGACATTTAAGTGGAGCTTTGAGTGTCGGTATATTCAGAGACAAATAGTAGAATTTTATGGACAACATTTTTGTAGAACATTTTGACCCCTTAAACCCCTGTTTTAGAGGTGTTTTTTACCCCTCAGATTAAAAGGGACCAAAAAGACCTCTATATTAATGAATTAGAGAACAAAAATGTTCCTCAAATATGTTCCTGGTAGTGTTTTAGATAATATTGCTGAACCCACGATATACTTAAAATGTAAGGATCACAAGGTTTCCTATGATTTAGGGGTGATTTTTACCCTTTTTCACAAAATAGTCTAAAAAGACCCCTATATTGAGGAGTTAGAGGGATAAAATGTTCCACAAAAATATTGTTCGTAGCGCTTAAAGTAATATTGCTGAATACATGATATTCCTAAAATGTAAGGATCACAAGTTTTTCTTTGCTTTAGGGGTGTTTCTTACTCTTTTGCACAAAAGTCGCCAAAATGACCCCTCTATTGAGGAGTTAGAGGGTTAAAATGTTTCACAAAAATATTTTTCGTAGCGTGTTAAGTAATATTGCTGAACACATGATATTCGTAAAATGTAAGGACCACAAGGTTTTCTTTGCTTTAGGGGTGTTTTTACCCTTTTTCACAAAAGGCGCCAAAAAGATCCCTCTATTGAGGAGTTAGAGGGTTAAAATGTTCCACAAAAATATTGGTCGTAGTGTTTGAAGTAATATTGCTGAACACAAGATATTCGTAAAATGTAAGGATCACAAGGTTTTCTTGGCTTTAGGGGTGCTTTTTACCCTTTTTCACATAAGGCGCCAAAATGACCCCTCTATTGAGGAGTTAGAGGGTTAATATGTTCCACAAAAATATTGGTCGTAGTGTTTAAAGTAATATTGCTGAACACATGATATTCCTAAAATGTAAGGCTCACAAGGTTTTCTTTGCTTTAGGGGTGTTTTTACCCTTTTTCACAAAAGTCGCCAAAATGACCCCTCTATTGAGAAGTTAGAGGGTTAAAATGTTCCACAAAAATATTGGTCGTACTATTTAAAGTTACATTGCTGAACACATGATATTCGTAAAATGTAAGGACCACAAGGTTTTCTTTGCTTTAGGGGTGTTTTTTACTCTTTTGCGCAAAAGGTTCCAAAATGATCCCTCTTTTTGAGGAGTTAGAGGGTTAAAATGTTTCACAAAAATATTGGTTGTAGTATTTAAAGTAACATTGCTGAACACATGATATTCGTAAAATGTAAGGACCACAAGGTTTTCTTTGCTTTAGGGGTGTTTTTTACCCTTTTGCGCAAAGGTTCCAAAATGACCCCTTTATTGAGGAGTTAGAGGGTTAAAATGTTTAACAAAAATCTTCCTCGTAGTGTTTTAAGTAATATTGCTGAAGATATCATATACCTAAAATGTAAGGATCTATGATTTAGGGGTGATTTTTACCCTTTTGCACAAAAGGTGCCAAAATGACCCCTCTATTGAGGAGTTAGAGGGTTAAAATCTTCCACAAAAATATTGGTCGTAGTGTTTAAAGTAATATTGCTGAACACATGATATTCGTAAAATGTAAGGACCACAAGGTTTTCTTTGCTGTAGGGGTGTTTTTACCGTTTTTCACAAAAGTCGCCGAAATGACCCCTCTATTGAGGAGTTAGAGGGTTAACATGTCCCACAAATATATTCAAGATAGTGTTTTAAGTAATATTGCTGAACACATAATATTCCTAAAATTTAAGGATCACAAGGCTTTCTTTGCTTTAGGGGTGTTTTTACCCTTTTTCACAAAAGTCGCTAAAATGACCCCTCTATTGAGAAGTTAGAGGGTTAAAATGTTCCACAAAAATGTTCATCGTAGTGTTTTAAGCAATATTGCTGAACACCAGATACTCCTAAAATGTAAGGATCACAAGGTTTTCTTTGCTCTAGGGGTGCTTTTTACCCTTTTTCATAAAAGGCGCCAAAATACCCCTATATTGAGGAGTTAGAGGGTTAAAGTGTTCAACAAAAATATTTTTCGTAATGTTTTCAGTAATATTGCTGAACACATGGCATACCTAAAATGTAAGGATCACAAGGTTTCCTATGATTTAAGGGTGATTATTACCCTTTTGTACTAAAGGACCAAAAAGATCCCTTCGCTGAGGAGCTAGTGGGTTAAGATGTTCCACAAAATTTTTTTTTCGTAATGTTTTAAGTAATTTTGCTGAACACATGTTGTACTTAAAATGTAAGCTTCACAAGGTTTTCTGTACCGATTCATCATCTCGTTTTTTTATGTTGGCTACTTTTAGGCTGCTTAAAAATATTAGCTGTGTCTTTCAAACTTATATAGCTTCATTTTAGGCTTTAGCATAAATTTGTGCTTCTTAAATATATGTTTTTCTACCATTAAGCTATAGCTGAGAATTTTTAAAAACCATTTCTTATGTACAAATTCATTGGCTACTTTTGCCTTAAATTATGCAAACTACTCTGAGGCGTAGTAGGCAATGAAACTACTAAAACTCTCCATTGTGTTGCCTACATTTAGGCATCTTAAAAATCTTGTTTATGGCTTTCAAACTTTTTCACTGGCTAATTTGAGGTTTTATTGCATTCCTCTTATTTAAAGAAAAAAAACGAACCTTATCTTTTGCATACTTGCTAAGATTTAAAATCTTCTTTTAATTGCAAAATCTTGGCTAGTTTTTTACGATTTTCTTTTTTAGATTTTTCTTTTTTTGCTACAAATACTTTGTCGGGAGTTAAACTTTGCCGGCACATTTTGTTCATCCGCATTTTAAGCACATAAATTCTTTGCTTTTAACCATATAAATCTTAATAGTTAGCAGTTGGTTTCGGTTTTTGTGTTTTTTTTTTTCGTTGTTGCCAAAACCTTTTGCTCTTGCCTTTATTTTCCTACTGCATTTTAGGGTGTTTATTAAGTTTTGTTTTATGGCAATGCTGCTGCTGCTGCTCGGCTCTGTCATATACATTTTTTATGCTGCTTATGCTCGGTTTCGGAGGGTTTTTTTATGGCGCAGCCCGGCAACATCCTTATATGCCTGCACCAAAAAAAAAATGAAAATGAAAATGGAAAACGGCAAAAAGCTCCCAAAAAAGAAAGAAATACATGTCCTGCCATATGCAGGAAGCCGGCAGACGCGAAGGCCTGGACAGATTGGAGTACATGACAATGTACACTCCAGTCTGTGACTGCATTTATGGCGTATATGATATATACACGTTCCGAACACAGATTACACGAGTCATAAACAATTTAATTTTTCTTGAACGTTTTTTCTGTTTTTTTTGGGGGGGGGGGGGGGATTTTGGTTGCGGAATTTTTTGCCGTTGCATACTTGGAGGAGTCAATGTTGTGCGAGCCGTAAAACAAGAGCAGACTACAGCAGTGTCCAGCAAAATTTTTTATTTGGCTTCAGATGACATTTAATTTTTTTCTGTTTTTCATTTTCCCACCCTTAATTTTTTATTTCCAGTTTTCCAGTGTCACGATTGTGCTGTGAGCAATAAATATTTTAATATAAATAATAAACATAGCACACTTTTAGGCTTATTTCGCTGAGGGAGAGAGAGGGAGAATGACATGAATGAAACAGAGAGTGCCAAACACTTAATTTTTCTGCTTGGCAATGAATTGAAAGTACCCTGAAGAGTTCTAATTCATTTTCGTGGTGGTCATTCGTCCTTCTAGACTTGACCTTTCTTCGGTCTCTTGTTTTTGGTCGGCCTTCAGTTTGTATTTCTTGGATTTTTGTGTCTACTTTCCAGTGCCTATAATTAATAGAAATAAACAAAGCCTAGTTTTAGGCTTATCTCACTGAGACAGGGAGGGGGAGACAGAAGGGGGGAGTCTGGTCTCCACTGTCAAACAATTAACATTACCCGATAGCTCTGAGGTTGAAGCTCCCTAAAGAGCTACGCAATTCATCTGCAAGGTATGTTGGTGGTCCTTAAGTCTTTGTTTTCTCTTTTGACTCCTGGTTTGTGAATAGCCTCCTTAGCACAATGCAGACTTCAAAGTGGGTTTTTAATGGTTGGTTGCCCTTAAGTCCTTATCCTCTCTTTTGACTCTTGTTTTTTTGGGGCTGCCATCTTTCAGAAATTTGTTTATATTATTGTTTGTTTTCTGCTGGTTGTTTTCTTTTCAGTGCCTACATTTAATATAAATAAATATAGCATACTTTTTGGCTTGACAAAAAAAGCGAGAGTTTTTGGTAAACAATAACAAGCCACTAAAATAAAGCTGGCAATGAATTTGAAGTACCCTGCAGAGGTAGGTTGTTCGTTGATAATTTTTTATAAATCACTTTGACTCTGTATTTTTTTGGAAGTCATCCTCACCTTAATAACTCTTCTAAAAATATTATTTTAATTTCGTATTTTGCTCTTGCTTATACCATGCAACAAAAAATTTACCGAAAGGCTATGTATAATATTTTCTGAGATATTTTGGCTTTTTAACTCGAAAACGATATTAACAAAAAATTATTATTTTTTTTTATTAAAATTCCAATTTTCGCTACCTTTAATTTGTACTCTCATTTTGAATATATAAGTCCAATAACACCCGCTTATAAAGAGTGATTTTTTTGAGGTTAGGATTTTCATGCATTAGTATTTGACAGATCACGTGGGATTTCAGACATGGTGTCAAAGAGAAAGATGCTCAGTATGCTTTGACATTTCATCATGAATAGACTTACTAACGAGCAACGCTTGCAAATCATTGAATTTTATTACCAAAATCAGTGTTCGGTTCGAAATTTTTTATCGACAAATTTTGTTCAGCGATGAGGCTCATTTCTGATTGAATGGCTACGTAAATAAACAAAATTGCCGCATTTGGAGTGAAGAGCAACCAGAAGCCGTTCAAGAACTGCCCATGCATCCCGAAAAATGCACTGTTTGGTGTGGTTTGTACGCTGGTGGAATCATTGGACCGTATTTTTTCAAAGATGCTGTTGGACGCAACGTTACGGTGAATGGCGATCGCTATCGTTCGATGCTAACAAACTTTTTGTTGCCAAAAATGGAAGAACTGAACTTGGTTGACATGTGGTTTCAACAAGATGGCGCTACATGCCACACAGCTCGCGATTCTATGGCCATTTTGAGGGAAAACTTCGGAGAACAATTCATCTCAAGAAATGGACCGGTAAGTTGGCCACCAAGATCATGCGATTTGACGCCTTTAGACTATTTTTTGTGGGGCTACGTCAAGTCTAAAGTCTACAGAAATAAGCCAGCAACTATTCCAGCTTTGGAAGACAACATTTCCGAAGAAATTCGGGCTATTCCGGCCGAAATGCTCGAAAAAGTTGCCCAAAATTGGACTTTCCGAATGGACCACCTAAGACGCAGCCGCGGTCAACATTTAAATGAAATTATCTTCAAAAAGTAAATGTCATGGACCAATCTAACGTTTCAAATAAAGAACCGATGAGATTTTGCAAATTTTATGCGTTTTTTTTAAAAAAAAAAGTTATCAAGCTCTTAAAAAATCACCCTTTATGTCCAATTAAAGGTAATTATGATGTCTACAAATGTTGCGAATTTCACTTTCACATAGAAACAGTGGTTTAGGAACCATAGGCAAAATATGAATACAAAAAAAAAACTGAAAAAATAAATTGTTCTATTTTTAAATTACAAACAATATAAAGGAATTTTTTTACATAGAAACCGTGGTTTAGGAACAGCCGTCAGAAAATGATATAAAAATGATTTTTTTTAGAAAAAAATACTTTTTCATGAAAAAATCCTAAACAAATAGAAACAATCTAAAAAATATAATGTTTTATTTTTAAATAACTTTTTTTTCAAGTTTTTACTAAAATTCAGATTTTTTTAATAATTGTACTCTCCATTTCTTAATATCGGTGGAATCACACCGCTTATATTTTCAAATGGCTACAAATCGTGCGAATTTCTCTTTTACATAGAAAAAAATCGCCAAAAAATTGAGAATTTTTTTTAAAAAAAAAAATTTATTTCGGCACGAAAAAAACATAAAAATAGACAAAAAACCTAAAACATATTTTGTTTTATTTTATTAAAGGTTAACAGAATTCAATGTCAAAATGGGAAGAAATTATTAAAAAAATATTTTTTCCCGCACAAAGAAAAAATCATAAAAAAAAATCTCAAAAAAATATTTTTTTTTTTGCATGAAAAAAATCATATAAAAAAAATCTCAAAAAATAATTTGATCTATTTTGAAAAAAGTTAACATTATAACGCACAATACATTGTAAAAATGAGAAAAAAAATATTTTTTCCGGCACATAAAAAAATCATAAAAATCGAAAAAACAATAGAGAAATTTTTAAAATTTTCCTATGCAAAAATTCTTTAAAAATCGAAAAATAGTCTCAAAAAATAATTTGTTATATTTTTTTAAAAAAGTTAACATTATAAAGCAGATACAATGTAAAAATGAGAAAAAATTATACTTTTTCAAAAACGAATCTCATAATTCATAAAAAAATCTCAAAAAAAAATCTATTTTTTAATTAGTGAACATTATAAAGCTGAAACAAATTATTAGTTCTGTTACTATTTGATTCGACAGACATGTAAGAATGTATAATATCAAACCACTTGTTGATATTTACATTCATACGACCTGTTAATATTCATTATGCCACATGTTGGTATTTACTTTACTTGTTTGATATTGTAAGCTACTAGATTATTTCTATCTAAATGTGTAGAGCAGTAAAAGGTAGAAATGGAAAATCAATTCACATCGATCAATAGAAGCGAGCATTTGTAGTTATAAGCGACGGTGCCTTCTAAATAAAGACTGAAAAGTATTTTATAAAACCTTCGAGCTGTTTCCTTTCATGAAACCTTACAATCTTAGGAACAAGATTGTTTCAAAGCATTATAAAAATGTCAATATAAAAACTCTATGGATAATAAATGTGGAAGTTATGACACTTTTTGTAGACGTAAAAAATTAAAAAAAATAATATTTTTTTTTTAAAGTTCGCTCAAATAGCATAAAAGAAGTCTTTAAAATTAAATAACACAATATTTAGAAAAATAGAGAAAAATACTTTTTTTTTTATTTTTCCTGCATGAAAAAAATCGTTAAAAATAGACAAAAAATCCAAAAAAAAAATATTTTGTTGTATTTTTAAATAGCTAACATTCTAGCGCAGAATTCAATGTCAAAAGAAAAAAATATATGTTTTTTTTCAAAAAAAAATATCGCTTGTAAGGCGGCATGTATGCTTTATTACTTGGTGCGATTTTTTAAACGCAAATTCTGCAAGAGAGTTGTGCTTCTCGTTCGTTTGTGAAAATCATCTCCTTATAGTGGCCGGGTTTGATGTTGAAAAGTCGCTGCGAAGCCACTTGAAAAGACTTTTGACAAGGTCGAAGTCATGATCGTGGTAGTCTGCAGCCACGTAATAAATGTCACCATGCCATTTGTAAATAAATTTGCATTCTATTAAATATAGATGCAAAATGGTCTTGAGCCAGGACAATATCCCAGTTCAAGTCAAATATTTTTTTATTTTTTTTGAAAAAAGTGAAATAAAAAAATCCAATTTTTTTCCTAGTTTTTATGTTTTTTGTGCCTGTTTAGTGTAGAACCTTTTTTTTGTTTTATGTTTAGGTTTGCCTTTTTTTGATTTTAGTGCACTTTTTCATTTAGGTTTTAAATTCAAAGTTTTGTATTTTTTATTCTAGTTTTCTTTCTTTTACATATGTAACTTATGGTAGGTATAAGTAGAATTTAGGAATTGTACTTCACTTTGGTAGTTAGGTTAAGTTAAGTAAATTCAAGTAGCAAAATTACAATTTTAAATTAAGTAGATAATTTTAGCAATTCACTTATGTTTTTTTTATATAATAATTTAATTAATTAATTATTAATTATTTTTTGGCACACGCTAGGGTATATATGTACATGTAAATACTGTTTTTTTATATTTCAAATAATCGTTTGTGTCAGTCGCACAAGTTTTATGTTAACTTTTTAACTTAGATCACTTTGTCACTTAGTCACAAGAGCACAGCGGTTGGACGGGTTGAAGCAAGAAAAACGAATGAATTTTTATTCTTGCTTGAATACCGCTTGTCCCCCCATCGCAGCAGACAAACGATATTCAGCAAGAATATGCAAAAGAAAAAAGGGAACAACTGCAGGTAGCTTCCAGGCATGTATGTACATGTGTGTGTGTGTATGTACATGCATGTACATGCATGTACATATGGGTACATACATGGCCTTTCAGCCACACTACAGTGGTTACAACGAGTTTAGCGCAATGCTAAACATTCCGCCCCCCGTGACAATGTGAACAAAGTGTCTTTACAAATTAGCTATTAAGTAAATAAATTCCTGACTGGTCCCGAGAATACGAATCCCAGAACAGTTTGGTGCGCATGGACATCACCGACACCGCCAAACAAAGAGCCCTCCTTGCGTATGGCTGAGTAGACATCAGCGCCGAGCTCCACATCAATGGGGGTGTTTCCTCTCGGGTCGACGTCTGCCATGGTGTCAGCAGCGAAATCGCGGGTCGGGTCCTCTATGATAGGGTCTGAGTAGGGTCGTCTGGGTAAGTCATCCGTGATCAAGGCGTTTACTTTCAGCGCCCAGGTGCTTCGGGTGTGTCTTGGCCTCATGGTGAAGGTAGTAAACCGCCTGCCTTGATAATTAAAGGATCGCAAGCCCAATCGTCTGAAGGTGGACCGTGCGATCCGGGACATGATAGACGACTGACAAAGTAGAGCCCTCACCGTCGAGTAGGTGTCCGAGCCCGCTGCCACAATGCGCACCATAGCTGTGGGTACAAAAACGAGTGCCCAACTAATGGCTGGTACCACCACAGCGGCGTCCTGCAAGGAGTCGTCAAATTGCGGGGCCCCGTGCAGCTGCGTGTGATGGCGACTGTCACACCTACGGCATCCAATCAGACTTCGGCAGTCTGGCGCTAAATGACTCCGTGCCAGGCAGTTCCGACAATAGCCTCGTCGCTCTACCGTCTCGTACCGTTGGTAGGGCGTCATTTCTCGGAACCGGCGGCACGTATTTAGCGCATGATCCTCCTGGCATAAGCCGCAAGAGTACTGCCATTGCACGGGACGCCGTTCCTGCTGGTGGGGGGCCCGCACATGGGAACGTCTACGACGCTCAGGCTGTGGGCTCGACCTCTCTTCTGATCGATTGCGCCGCTCTCTAATAGGGCCAGGTCTCTCAGTAGAACGGGAGCGCCGTTCGTTCTTCCAGTCCTCTCGGGGTAGTCGGGCAGCCATAACTAGAAAATAAAAGATGTGAGTGTGCGTTCTTTTGAAAAATAGACTAGGGTCTAGTCAATCGGAAAATAGTTTGACAACTTTGGTATTGGGTCGACTAATTATGCCGTGGGACGTTTTTATATCTACAACCCGGGTATTCTGATCGAGTCCAGGATACGTTTTTACTACACGCCCCATTCTCCACTCGTTAGGTGGCAATTTTTCTTCCTTGATTATGACGAGATCATTGTCTTTGACATTTTCCCTTTGGTACTTCCATTTTGTTCTACGGTGGAGTTCATTCAAGTATTCGGACTTCCAACGCTGGCAAAAATATTGGGAAATTATTTTTAGACGTTTCCATCTATTGGCGTAAGTTAAATCGTCATCAGATATGTCCGATTCGGCAGGTGCCAGCATGGACGTCCCAATAAGAAAGTGTCCAGGAGTTAAAGGGGACAAATCATCAGGGTCATCGCTAGCAGCGCTCAAGGGTCTCGAGTTCAGACAAGCCTCGATACGGGCCAAGATTGTTGCGAGCTCTTCAAAGGTGAAATTCATTTTTGGTATTAATTTTCTCAAATGTGTTTTGAATGACTTTACGCCCGCCTCCCAAAGACCACCCATATGAGGTGCGCCAGGAGGTATGAATTTCCAGTCAAGTTCGTGATGTGCATTCTGTTGAATGGCGTTACTTTGAAGAGTCTTTAGGAACTCGAGTCTGTCTTTTCGCATCATTTCAGCTGCTCCCACGAAATTTGTGCCATTATCAGAATAAATCCTGGCAGGACAACCTCTTCGGCCGATAAACCGTGCAAGGGCGGCGAGGAAAGATTGTGTCGACAAGTCGCTTGTGGCTTCCAGGTGAATGGCTTTTGTGGCAAAACAGACAAATATGCATACATATCCTTTTGTAATAAGGCAAGCTCGACCAGTGAAATTTTTGATGCTAAAGGGCCCAGCAAAATCGACTCCTGTGTTGTTGAAGGGTCGAGATGGCATGGTACGTTCTGGAGGAAGAGATGACATAATCTGAGTTTGAGTGTGTCGTTTATACAGTATACATGTCTTGCAGTTGTGTATAACCTTTTTTACTAAGGGTTTCAATCTGAATATCCAAAATTCAGTTCTCAATACTCGTGTCATAAGTTGGTTTCCTCCATGAATTGTGACCTTGTGCGTGAATTCTACCAAAAGTTGAGTTAATCTTGCCTCGTATGGTAAGAGTATTGGATGACGTTCATTATACGTTAAGGCAGGCGATTGAACAAGTCGACCGTTCGCTCTCATGACCCCCTTGGAATCCAGAAACGGATTAAGAGATAAGAGACTACTGCTAGGTGAAATATGAGTTTTTTGCGCTAGAGCCCGATGTTCAAGGGCAAAATAGTGTTTTTGAGTGATGATTATAAGACGGACTTTAATGTCCCGAATCTCTTCAGCGGTAATTTCTACGGATGAAATTCTAAGTAGTGTCCTATTTATGCCGGTGTTTCTCCAAAAACGAAGTGCGTATGCTAAAACCTTATATGCATGAGAAAGGGAAGAAAATCTCAAAAGTGGGTCGTCAAAGGTTGAGGTTGCAAATACTTTGACAGATTTGGCTTCCAAATTGGTGTCTTCTTGAACTTCGTACTTTGGCCATCGGTCTTGCGGAAATTTGAGCCATGGGGGTCCATGCCACCACAAATGATGTGACTTTAAGTCGTTTGGTGAACAGCCCCGACTGGCAATGTCTGCGGGATTGCTTTCAGAGTCCACATGTCGCCACCGTTCATTTCCAATACCTTCCAGAATATCAGATACTCGATTTCCGACAAAAGTGCTCCAGGCACAAGGTGGTTTTTTCAGCCATGCGAGAACAATTGTTGAATCGGTCCAGTATTGCGTCGAAAAGTTTGAGATTCGAAGCTGTGGAATTATTGCTGAAGCTAATTTTGATAAAAGGACAGCTCCACATAACTCTAAACGAGGTAGCGAAATTTTCTTAATGGGGGCCACACGTGTCTTGGCTGCCAGTAGAAAAGTGTCTATGCTATTATCGGAATGTTGGACTCGTATATACAATGTGGCAGCGTATGCACTTTCTGATGCGTCGCAAAATCCATGGATTTCGATGGAACTAGAGGGTCTGAACTGAACCCACCTTGGAATCGCGACAGTATCAATTGATGGACAAGTTTTAATGAAATTCTGCCAGTTTATGTTAGTTATGGGTTTCAAAATGTCGTCCCAATCAATTTGATCCAGCCAGACTTGTTGCATTATTAGTTTAGCTATCACAATTACTGGTGCCAACCATCCGCAAGGGTCGAAAAACTTGGCAATTGTGGAAAGGACTGATCTCTTCGTGTGCGTTATACTTTCCTCCATCGGTGGTGAAGTGAATGTAAAGGAGTCACTTGATATGTTCCACCTGATACCTAGGGTTTTCGTTGATGTTCCCTCAGATAAGTCTAACCAATTGACAGGAAGAAGTGAGTCTGGAGGTAAATCTTGAATTACAAGTGGGTCATTTGATGTCCACTTCCGTAACTCGAAACCGGCTGAATCCAAGGCCGATACCAATTCTTTTCTTGATGTGATGGCCTCTTTTATTGTGTGACCTCCCGCTAGGACGTCGTCAACATACAAATTCTGTTGAATTATATCTGCGGCTAGGGGGTGTGTGTCTTTCACGTCTTCGGCAAGTTGAAGAAGTGTCCGAATGGCAAGGAATGGTGCGCAATTAACTCCAAAAGTTACAGTTAGGAGTTCAAAGTCCTCTATAGGATCATTTGGAGATTTCCTAAACAGAATTCTTTGGTATTTGGTCTGCCTAGGGTCTAAAAGAATCTGCCTGTACATTTTCGTGACGTCGGCGTTAAAAACGTACTTATAAAATCTCCATTTTAGTATTTGTAAAACAAGATCTTGTTGAAGAATGGGTCCCGGGAACAAATTATCGTTAAGGCTTTTTTTGTTAGACGAGGGGCTGGATGCGTTGAAAACGACTCTCAGTTTTGTCGTTACCCTATCTGGCTTAATGACGGCATGATGTGGCAGGTAATAGTGTGGTGTATTATCTACCTCCTGCGCTGTGATCCTCCTCATATGACCCAATTCCAAGTATTCTAAAATGGCCTGATCATACTGTTGCTTGATGTCCGGCGTTTTTAGTAACTTTTTCTCCATTCGATGAAACTGCGCCATAGCAATGTTCCTGGAAGCTCCCAATTCTTCGCAAGTTTTGAATGGGAGAGTCACAATGTACCTTCCAGTTTTGTGTCGACGAGTTGTAGATTTAAAATTTTGTTCACAAAATGTATCCTCTTCTAACCGCAAAATCTTTTTTGGGGTCTCCTCCACCTCCCAAAAACGTGTGAGGATTTTTTCAATCGAGACGGTGTTACAAAGTGAAATGCGGTTTTCGACTTGAGTCTCCTGAGTAATGGGTCCACCGATAATCCATCCAAATACGGTTTTTTGAGCTAATAGTGACCCGATAGACTGCATAGGAACGCCAATTGCGAAAATTAGAGGTCCGATATCCATTCCAATCAGAAGATCAATAGGTCGGCTTGCGTAAAAACGAGGGTCTGCCAGTTCAAGTTTGGAAGCATCAATAATTTGAGTTTTTTCCAGTGTTCTAGGTGGTAAATTAGAAGGTAAGGTCTTCAAGACCGGTGCCCAAACTTCTAATTTAAATCTAGGGTCTGTTCGTGAGCAAAGGTTGAAAAGACAAGCTTTTGTAGAGGTTTCTGACACGGCCTGATTTATACCGGTCACATGAACTAAGTTGCGCCTCGTAGGAAGTCTTAAAAAATTCTTAAGTTTTTCCGAAATGAAAGTAGATTGAGATCCAGGGTCAATGATTGCTCTGGCATCGTATTTCTGTCCTCGAGACTCGACTTGAACTATGGCAGTGAACAGCAAAGTTTCTCTACTTTGTAGTAGACAAGGTGGTTTGCACTCTTGAAGAGTCAAAGTTGTGAGGCTAGGAGGTTCTAGGCTTGATGTGGACTGTATTAACGTTGTAAGAGCTGCAGCACTAGTACTAGGTCGTGCATTATCTCTTTCTAAAGTTTGACTGTCCATTGAAGATTGGGTCCCATTTGCCTTATGCAACACGGTGTGATGCTTTAGTTGACACTCTCGACATTTATAGGGGCTTCTACAATCCTTGACGCTATGCTTTGAGGAGAGACAGTTGTAGCATAAATATGAAGTCTTTACAATGTGAATTCTGTCATTTATACTCTTTTCAAGGAATTTTGGACAATCTCGGATAAAATGATTTTCCTTGCAGAGTTGACAACTCTGATCATTCTTGATAAACGAATTTGTTGAATTATTGCTGAGTTTGTGCTTTGTTCCCGTGCTTGTTGGGTTTTGTGAAATATTTGTTTGAAACGAATTAAAACGCCTGTCTTTTTTATTATGATCAGATCCAGGCTGAATATTTTTTGATGCGCTCGGTTTTATATTTCCGACCGACTCTAGGGTCTTGAACTTGTGTGTCAAGAACATATCAAATTCTGCCCAAGTAGGAAGTGTCGTACAATCTTTTAGAGAATTTTCAAATTCTTCTAGGAAATTTCTAGGTAGCTTTGTTGAGCTAAGGAATACTAAAATTGGGTCCCATCCCCCGGTGTCAATATTTAATGTATTCAACGTTTGAATTAAACTATTAATTGTTCGCTGCATTTTTTGTATCGAAGACCCTGAATCTGCGGAAACATGGGGCAAATTAAATAGAGTCTTCAGCTGTTCATTAACCTGCATCCGCTTATTTTCATATCTGGCCACTAAGTTTCTCCAGGCAATGTCGAATCCATCATTGGTTAGGGGTACGTGGCTGATGATTTCCCTCGCTTCTCCCGCAGTTTTTTGGGTCAGGTGGAGTAATTTCTCGACTTTGCTCAATTTGGAGTTTTTGATGTAGATGGCAGAAAAAAGGTCTCTAAATGTCGGCCAGGCGGTGTATCCTCCACGGAAAGTGTCCGTGTCACAGGGTGGTAACCTCGATATTGGTGCAAATTCAGACTCCGTCTTTTTTTCTGCCGCAGCCGATACGCGCTCCTGTTTTTCTTCCGCTAGCCGATCCTTAATCGTCTGAATCTCATCATTTAGTGCGCTTAAAACTCTGGTGTAGCTGGTTAGTGATTCCTTATAGTGGTTCCTAAGTTTCGTTTTGTCAATTGGTTTCTCTCCTGCTTCCGCCACTCGATCGCGGCACTCCAAATACGCCCGTTTGACTTGGTCCCATAGTGAATTGAGTTCAACCCTCAGAATTTCGAGCCCATGAACGCTGTCCTCGGTCTTCGAGACGGAGAAGACGCACTCGAAATCGACTAAATCGTTCACGCAATTAGCAAACTTTTCACATAAAATTGTATCCATGGCAAATTTTCGTACTTTTCTGTTATAAAGTCTTTGAGCCCGTCAAAAACGTAAAGAAAATTTGAAACGCCCACTTTAATTTTTGCCAAATTCTTGAGTTTATCTTGTGAATGCAACAAAATTACCCAGAAAAAATAGTATTTCCAAAAATCTCGGAGTTGGGGTCTTTTACCAGGATACCACGTAAGTTTTTATATCAATAAAATACTGGGACGAGTGTATTTGGGGTCTATTGTCAGGAACCAATTAATTTTACAACAATAATTATGTTGAACCGTAAAATTTGGCCGATAAACTTTTCCAGTGGCAAAAGTCTATTGTCTCGCAAGCCAAAATTTTGTTAAAAAAAAATCTAGTTTGATCGAAAAAGGAGTGTCTCGGAATGTTGTTTTATAAAATTTGACCGATAAACTTTTCCAGCGGCAAAAGTCTATTGTCTCGCAAGTCAAATTTTGTAAGAACGCTCTTATGTTGATCCAAAAAGGAGTATCCCAGAATGTTGTATTATAAAATTTGACCGATAAACTTTTCCAGCGGCAAAAGTCTATTGTCTCGCAAGTCAAATTTTTTCCTCAAAAAAATAGAATGTTAACTTGTAAAATTTGGCCGATAAACTTTTCCAGTGGCAAAAGTCTATTGTCTCGCAAGCCAAATTTTGTTAAACTACTCGAATTATTCCCAAAAAATATCTTCCATAAGATTTCAACCAGTAATTTCCTCTTTAAAAAAGTTGTATTTAGGGTCTGCGGTACTAACAACGTAAATTTCCACAAAATTACGAAATTTTAAATTTTTGTAGTTAGGTTCATTTGCAACCAGCGACGAAAAAATTTCAATCAAATTATGAAATTTTTAATTTTTTGTAGTTAGGCTTGTTTGCCCACAGCAACGAAGAAATTTCAATTAAATTAAGAAATTTTAAATTTTTTGTAGTTAGGCTGGTTTGCACACAGCAACGAAAAAAAAAATTTCAATTAAATCAAGAAATTTTTAAATTTTTTGTAGTTAGGCTTCTTTGCCCACAGCAACGAAGAAATTTCAATTAAATTAAGAAATTTTAAAATTTTTTGTAGTTAGGCTTGTTTGCCCACAGCAACGAAGAAATTTCAATTAAAATTAAGAAATTTTAAATTTTTTGTAGTTAGGGTCTTTTGCCAACAGCAACGAAGAAATTTCAATCAAAAATAAGAAATTTTAAATTTTTTGTAGTTAGGCTGGTTTGCCCACAGCAACGAAAAAATTTCAATTAAATTAAGAAAATTTTAATTTTTTGTAGTTAGGCTTGTTTGCCCACAGCAACGAAGAAATTTCAATTAAATTAAGAAATTTTAAATTTTTTTGTAGTTAGGCTTGTTTGCCCACAGCAACGAAGAAATTTCAATTAAATTAAGAAATTTTAAAATTTTTTGTAGTTAGGCTGGTTTGCCCACAGCAACGAAAAAATTTCAATAAAATTAAAAAATTTTAAATTTTTTGTAGTTAGGGTCTTTGGCTGACGGTTATGTCAGTATTCCCAAAAAGCAAGGTATTTTTCCGTAAAGAATGTTCCCAAAAGGAATGGTCAGCGCAAGATCTCGTCGATATCAAGGAGTAGATAGGGGTCAATCAAAGACGGCGGTTTTTCTCAATATCCAGACAATGTAGTAAATTTGATAAATCCGACAAGTTTAGAATTACAAGGGGGGTCGCGGCAAATAAGTGTCAAATAATTTTCCTTTTATAATAGGTGTGTGGCAAATCTGCACGAAATGCACGTAACAACTAGGCAAGAGGATAAAGGGTCATATTACATTGTTAACCAACAAGACTTCCTTCCATACGATAGTATGATGCGGAGTCAAAAAATTCAAGCACCCTCTATTCTCGTCTGTTTGTTGCGTGATGTAGAATAATGTAAAAAGTAAAACGGGACTTACTACTTGTTGTTCAAGGTTTGTGTATGGGTGGGTGTGTGTGTGTTGGGTACCTGCGTCCTCTTCCTTCTTTTCGTCTTGTTGCTAGGCGGTTTGAGAATGCTGCTGCTGGTGACGCTGTCGCTGCTGCTGTCGCTGAGTTACCGTAATAACGGTAACTTGTTTTGCAAATTTTGCAAGTGTTCTTTTTTGTAATTTTGTTGTCGTTGTTTTAATAACCGTACCGTTATTTTGTGTTTCAATTTTTTAACCGGGGATGGGATTTTTTATAAGTGATCTTGTTTTTTTCTTTTTCAAACTCACACTGTCTTTGTATTTAAACTTGCACTTTTCACAAAATTTTTAGTACACTTCTATGTTTGTCCGTTTTTAATTATTTAAAAAACATCCGGTTCGAACTAGGACCATAATGTTTAGTGTAGAACCTTTTTTTTGTTTTATGTTTAGGTTTGCCTTTTTTTGATTTTAGTGCACTTTTTCATTTAGGTTTTAAATTCAAAGTTTTGTATTTTTTATTCTAGTTTTCTTTCTTTTACATATGTAACTTATGGTAGGTATAAGTAGAATTTAGGAATTGTACTTCACTTTGGTAGTTAGGTTAAGTTAAGTAAATTCAAGTAGCAAAATTACAATTTTAAATTAAGTAGATAATTTTAGCAATTCACTTATGTTTTTTTTATATAATAATTTAATTAATTAATTATTAATTATTTTTTGGCACACGCTAGGGTATATATGTACATGTAAATACTGTTTTTTTATATTTCAAATAATCGTTTGTGTCAGTCGCACAAGTTTTATGTTAACTTTTTAACTTAGATCACTTTGTCACTTAGTCACAAGAGCACAGCGGTTGGACGGGTTGAAGCAAGAAAAACGAATGAATTTTTATTCTTGCTTGAATACCGCTTGTCCCCCCATCGCAGCAGACAAACGATATTCAGCAAGAATATGCAAAAGAAAAAAGGGAACAACTGCAGGTAGCTTCCAGGCATGTATGTACATGTGTGTGTGTGTATGTACATGCATGTACATGCATGTACATATGGGTACATACATGGCCTTTCAGCCACACTACAGTGGTTACAACGAGTTTAGCGCAATGCTAAACAGTGCCATTGAAAATATTTTTTTTTTAAAAAAGTCTAATTTCCTTTTTTTTGGAAACTGTTGCTAAAACACTGTTTCCATGTGAACGTGAACATTTGTAGCCATCATGAGAACCTTTAATTGAACATATAAGCGCATGTAATCGGTCTTATATTTATCAAATGACATTACAAATGATACGTTTATTACCTTCGAAGAAAATTGGAATATTAGTAAAATTTTGTTTAAAAATGTGTCTTTTGGACCTAAAACGAGGGCAAAAACTTCTACATTTATCCTTAGATCTTTTACATGGGGGCATTATTTTAGAATGTTAGCTATTAACGTCAGAATGTTAGCTATTAAAAAAAATAGATTAAATTAGTTTTCCCCATATTTTTAAATTTTTTATGCTTTTTTCGTGGCAGTAAAAAAGGATTTTTTTTTTGAAAAAAGAATAAATTTTCTATTAAAAAATAATTTTTTCCGTTTTTTTTTTATTTATTTTTATTTTATTTTTTTATTTTTTTATAATGTTAGCTATTAAAAAAATAGATTAAATTAGTTTTCCCCATATTTTTCTATTTTTTATGCTTTTTTCGAGGCAGTAATAAAAGGATATTTTTTGTGAAAAAAAAAATTAATTTTCTATTAAAAAAATAATTTTTTCCGTTTTTTTATTTTTAAGATTTTTTTTTGAAAGAAAAAAATAATTCTCAATTTTTTGGATACTGTTTCTGTGTAAACGTGAAATAAAACATTTTTTATGATTTTTTTTCGAGCTATTAAAAAGTTTTTCGGAAAAAGGATTTGTTTGAGTCTTTTCCAAAACGTCTGTTTCTATGCGAAAGTGAAATTTGTGATCGTGGCTATATTTCCAAAATGAGAGAACAAATATTGTGGATAACTTCAACGAAAATTTGAATTTTTCGTGCTATTAAAAAGTGTTTCGGAAAAAGGATTTGTTTGAGTCTTTTCAAAAACGACTGTTTCTATGCGAAAGTGAAATTTGTGATCGGGGCTATATTTCCAAAATGAGAGAACAAATATTATGGATGACTTCAAAGAAAATTTGAATTTTGGTAAAAAAAATTTCCATAATTTTTTTTAATGTCGATTTCGAGTCTAAAAAGCCAAAATAGATCAGAAAATGAAATATTAGAAAAAAAGAGATTAAAAAAATATCCAATTTTTTTGTGTTGAGCTCAATACAAACAAAAAATATTTTTGTAGGTCTCGGATGGTTTTATATTTTCCCATTTCCCTTCGCTATATAAATGTATTTACAAGAGTGTGAGTGTTAGGGAAACTACCATGCTTAGTAGTGAGTCTGAGATAAGAACTTCCACGTTAGGAATAGCCAATAGTTCTTCTTCAGGTCGTCTGTGATATTATGAGGAATCAGTGGTACTTCAGTCAGGTCGTCTGGGATAAGGACTTCCATGTTATGAGAAATCAATGGTTCTCCACTCAATGAATTAATCCTGGCCTCTAGCCTTGGGGTGATTAATTAGCACTGTCCTCTGTCTATCTGTCCACATAGGATCTCTAAAAGGCAAGCTCAACGTGTACTCCCTGTTATTGTTACCAACTGCCAGACCTAACCAAAAATACCTCCCCTTTGCCGGTAGCTTTTGGTATAACAACAAAAAACCAACTCTTCTTTTTTGCGGGCTCTGCTGAAAAGGGTCAAGTATTGTTTATGTTGTTTGGGTCCGTGTTTTTTTGGCGAATGTTGTTAGTATTGTTTTTGACAGGCACTTTTTGCACAATTCACTTCTCCCCTCGCCTGCCACTTAGTTGAGAGCTCTATTATGGTGTTAAGTTTAACAATAAATACATTTTTGTGTATGGCTGTTGTTGTTGTTGAAAAGTTCAGCACTTCAGCACAGTGAAAACGCATAATGTCATATATGATATGCTATTCTATAAAAATAAAAATTTATTGCATATTTGACGGACGGAGGGATGAAAAGGGCCACTTCAACAATTTATGAATTTTTAATGCAAACCCCCGCAAGGCAAGGAGAGAGAGAAAAAGGAATAATAGATTTGTGTTTCCACACAAAAGCAAAAGAACTTTTTATATATGAAAAAGGAGACTGGAAAATAGTCTTAGAAATGGAGATTTTTGCAAACACAAGAAGTTCATAAATAATTTAAAGCCTACTTGAGGGGGATGAAATGGAATGCTTTGGTTTTTCCTAAACTGACTACATATGTATGTATATTAATAACATTTGAAACATTCATACAAGATAAATAGAGGCCGGAAAACTCCCTTGCCAGGGATAATCACCTAACCATGTAGACACATAACCATTATAGCCTGTAGGGAGCGCCTAAATGTATACTTCAATGGATAATCACTTCATTTCGGGCCTTAGAGGTAGTTACGTTAGTTGGGGTTTATTGAAACTTGAGATTGTCGGAGTGAATATAAAATTTAATTTTCTTCTTAAGCTTCCTTTAAGCAATAAAGGTCGTTAATATTTAAATTTTAATATAAGTTTTTAAGGCTGAAAAAGGTTGTATTAGGAAATTATAAATATTAAATATGTGTGGCAAACACATGTAATAATTCTAGAGATTATGAAAGCTAGGGAAGAGTTAAATAATCAAACTTAAAATAATATTGCGTGATGTGATTTGGCTTTCTAAAGTCGAAAACGATGATAAAAAATATTTTAATGGATATTTTTTTTTCAAATTTTTTAATAAAATTCAAATTTTCTTCGGAGTTACCTTTAATATTTGCGCTCTCAGTTTGGATATGTAAGTCCGATATCAACCATTTATATGTTAAATTAAAGATACTTAAGAAAGCTACAAATGTTGTGAATTTCACTTTCACATAGAAACAGTGATTTAGGAACAACGTTCAAAGAATTGAGAAAATTTTGATTTTTTCGCAAAAAAAAAAAAAAATTTGTTGGCACGGAAAAATTCATAAAAAATCGGAAAAAATTGTTTTGTCTTATTTTTGAATAGCTAACATTCCAAGGCAAAAAGCAATGTCTATATGTAAAATATATAGTGATATATAAATAATCACAATATTTTTTTTAAGCTGTTGTCTATTTTTAAGGGGTTTTTCGTGTCAGCAAAATAAAAAGATTTTTTCAAAAAAAAAAATATTTTTTTCAATTCTTTGGAGACTGTTCCCCAAACACAGTTTCTTAGTGAAAGTGAATTTCACTACATTTGTAGCAATCATACGTACCTATCATTTAACATATAAGTGAGTATTATCGGACTTATATTTCCAAAATGAGAGTATAAATATTAAAGGTATCTTCGACAAAAAATTAAATTTTAGTAAAAATTAAAAAATCAAAATATTTTTTTCCTTTTCGAGTTTGCCAATTATTTTTAATTATTGGACTAATTTCGTTTATTGTGAATATTTTTGGAATTTTTTTCCATTCACATCACTCCCCTAAAATGCAGTTTTGTGGGACAATTTAGCTCGAATTCTAAAAAAGTACAAAATTAACCCTAAAATGAATTTTAATTATTTCTGTCATTTTAGTTGAATTTTGATTAGAATTTTATGGCCAACATTTTTGTAGAACATTTTCCCCCCTTCAATCCCTGTGTTAGGGATGTTTTTTACGCATTTGCACAAAAGGGACCAAAAAGTCCCTTCCATTGAAGAGCTACAGGGTTAAAATGTTCCACAAAAATGTTCCTCGTGGTGTTTTAAGTAATATTGCTGATCACAACCTATACTTAAAATGTAAAGATCATAAGGTTTCATATGTCGATTCATCATAAGAATGTGAAAAAGGGGAACTTTTGAAATTAACCCTAAAATGAATTTTAAGATTTTACTTATTTCTGACATATAAATTGAGACTGGGAAGAGAATTGTATGGTCAACATTTTGGTAGAACATTTTGATCCCTTAAACCCTTGTCTTGGAGGTGTTTTTTACCCTTTTGCGAAAAATGGACCAAAAAGACCCCTATATTGAAGAGCTACAGGGTTAAAATGTACCACAAAAATGTTCCTCGTGGTGTTCTAAGTAATATTGCTGAACACAGCATATACTTAAAATGTAAAGATCACAAGATTACCTATGCCGATTCATCATAAGAATGTGAAAAAGGGGAAATTTTGAACTTAACTCTAAAATGGATTTTAAGTTTTTTCGGATTTCTAGCATTTATAGTTGAGTTTTGTTATATTCAGAGAATTGGAGGAGAGTTGTATGGCCAACATTTTTGTAGCACAATTTGACCCGTTAAACCCGTGTTTTAGGGGTATTTTTTACATTTTCGCAAAAAAGGACCTAAAAGACCCCTATATTGAGGAGTTATAGGGTTAAAACATTCCACAAAAATGTTCCCCGCGGTGTTTTAAGTAATATTGCAGACCATAGCCTATACTTAAAATGTAAGGATATAGCTAAAGTAGCATACTTTTTGGCTTAACTAGTGAACATATCTATGAATTTCAGCTACTCTTCTTAGTAATACTCTTGGGATTAATCAATCTCCTTGTACTCCTCCTTCTCGTTTTAAATCTTCCAATGAAAATGAATTGCAATGACAAAGATTTTCCTGGCTGAAAATATTTGCTTAGTACATTAAAGGTTGTCGGTTTGTTTATTTTTTATTTTCCATTTCCAGAAAAAAATCTACAAAAAAATTAATAGCAAAAAATCCATAACAAAAAACAAAAAGAAAAATCACTGCATACTTTGTTGACTTTCATAAAATTGTTGCATACTTTTAGGCTATACAATTTGGCTTTTGAATTTCAGCTACCCTGTTTAATAATAATCCGGGAATTAGGCAATTTTGTTTTACTTCTCCTTCAAGTTTTGAAATCTTCCAATGAAAGTGTATTGAATTTCTTGACTGAAAATATTTGCTTAGTACATTAAATCCAAAAGCACGTATACTATGCTGTATAAGCCTAGCTGTTTGTTTATTTTTAATTTTCCATTTCCCAGAGAAAGATAGAAAAATATTAATAAAAGATCGAAAAAATAACAAAAGGAAAAAATCTTAAAATCACTTACATACTTTTAGGTTTTCCAAACACTTTTTTTTCATTTCACATTTCTCTATTTTCCTTCAAATGCCTGAAATTGTCATCCTATGACAGGAATCGAACAAGAAAAAATTCATCAAAAGTCGTAGCAGGCCTTTAGGCTGTCATTTGCATTTTCTTTATTTCTAACAAAAAATATTGCATACTTTGTAGACATTCAGAAAATCACGGCATACTTTTAGCCTTTCCAGACAATTTATTTGGTTATTATTACATTTCTAATGTCTTTTCTTCTTAAACCAAATGAAATTGTCATTTTTTGATAGGAATGTAGCAAAAAATGCATCACAAATCATAGCATGACTTTAGGCTGTCATTGGCATTTTCTTTATTACGAATTGTCAATGTCAGAGAAACAAACAAAACCAATCTAAGATGAAAACGAAAAAGAACATATGAAAGAAAATCTGAAAAATGTGCACTTTGTAATTTTCATAGCGCCTAAAACCACTGCTTTCCTGGCTTTTTCCTTTTCAAAATAATCTGTTTGTCTTTTTCCAGTGTAAACGACTATCAAAATAAACAATTGCCAACATATTTAGATTTTTTGCTGTGAAACAATAGGATGCTGCGAGACCAGGAAGCTAACAATATTGCCAAGCACTGTCAAACTGAAGTGTCACTTTTTCCAAATTGTTTAAAAAAAAAGCTAAATATCTGTAGCATACTTCGTGAAATTACTTAGAATCATCACATGACAAGATTGTGTCGAAATGCTGGTCCTCATTTTATTTTAATTAAAACAAACAACATTTGCCAGCAAAGTAATTGAAAGTAAACATCTAGACATTGCCAAGAAAGAAAAGCCTAAAAACACACTTCAAAGACCATGATGACAAAAAAATCTAAATCTTTGGATGCCTTAGCACACACAGCATACATTAAATTAATTGAATTCACATTGCTGTGAATTGCAAAAATTCCAATTACATTATATTGACATCTCCTTATCAATCAACCGCATTGTGTAGTATACTTTTAGGATTTCTTGCGATAATTATCATCACACCCGCCTCCCCTCCCCGTTTAGAAGGCATTTCATTAAACTTAAATGTTTGCCACCCATCCCCCAAAAAAGCTTTTCAAACTTAAATAAAATAGACTTGAAGAGGAAGCAAAAAATACACCACAAAAGGCCTTAAAATATACTTGAAATAAAATCTTGAAAATCTTCAAAATCAATTTAATTTAATTTCCATTTTTTTGTTGCATTGCTCTCATTCTCTCAGGCTTTCACTTTCACAATTTTGCATTTCGTAGCAGCCATACTTTGTGTGGATTGTTTTCCCATAACATCAACATCATCATTATCATCGTCGTCCATTGCCTACTTTTAGGCTCTTAAATTGAATTTTGTGTATTCCTTTCATGTTTGTGTTACTCATTTTAATTAAAATAAATTCCTTTTTAATTTTCTTCCCTTCGGCTATAAGAGAGTTTATGTGTGGCCAATAAACCGCATTGAATTCGATTTGAGTAGAGCAAAACGAAACAATTAAAATACAAATACCATTTAATAACTCTGCAGGAATAGAAAAAGGAAAGAAACCAAGTGAACCTTAACTTAAACTCAATTTGAAGTTGAAAACAAAATAGCTATGATATGTTTTTTGTTGTATAATTTTTTTTGGTTGGCCTTCGTGAATGATACAGTTCCTAAGGCCGCTTGCGATGACCATAGAATTTAGAAAAGTCACAGTGGGATGAAATATTCATGAGAACACTAGGCACAATTGGGAGGAAATGTTGGCTTGAAGTACCACTACTTTTCTTCACATTAAAAAAATAAAAAAATGGTTCATAATTTCGGAATAGAATGTAATCAGAAATATTACTTAAAACACTACGAGGAAAGAATATTTTTGTAGAGTATTTTCACCCACTAGGTTCTCAATAAAGAGGTCTTCCATTTCATGTATCGTATATTGCTCTAGCATGCTTCTATCATGAGCTATTAGAGTTTTTACTTGATAACCTCATTATTAATATCAATCATACGCACTAAAGTACTGGCTGTATAAATTGATTTCTTATTAAAATAGACACTTGCTTAAGATATCTTTGAAATTTAATTTAGAGTTATTGCAACGAGGAACATTTTTATGCAACACTTTAACCCTCTAGCTCCTCAATAAAGGGGTCGTTTTTGTCCCGTCTGGGGAAAGGAGTAAAAACATCAATAAAACGGCTCCAAATGTTCTACAAAAATATTTGCCATACAATTCTAAATAAATAAAAGTCTCTGAATACGCCAAAATTCAAAACAAAACTTAAAGGCCAGAAGTACGACAAAACTTATAATTCATTTTAGGGTTAATTTCAATAGTTCCCCCTTTTGCACATTCTTATGATGAATAGGCATATGAATCCTTGTGATCCTGACACATTAGGTATAGGATGTGTTCAGCAATAATTCTCAAATTCTCACAGCGGGGCACATCTTTCTGGAATATTTTAACCTTCTATTTCTTCTATATAGGGGTCTTCCGGGTCCCTTTTGTGAAAAAGGGTAAAACACCCCTAAGTCATGGAAAACCTGGTGATCCTTACATTTTACGTATAGGATGTGCTCAGCAATATTACTTGAAACACTACGATAAACATTTTTGTGGAACATTTTAACCCTGTAGCTTCTCGATATAGGGGTCTTTTAGTCCCTTTTATGCAAAAGAGTAAAAAACACCAATAAAACAGGGGTTTAACGGCTCAAAATTTTCTACAAAAATATTTGTCATCAAATTCTCTGAATACACCAAATGTAATGCCATAAATACGACAAAACTTAGAATTCATTTTAGGGTTAATTTTGTACTTTTTCCGAATTCAAGCTAAACTGTCCCACAAAACTTAAGTTTTGGGGGGCTTGTGTGAATGGGAAAAATATTCTACGTCAAATTTCACTACAAGTCAACGAACAAGAAAAAAGTTTCGAAACTCTAATGTTTCTAGATTACCTCTAGCCTTAAATATTACCATTAAAATTGAATTAATTTAGCTTAGAGAGACTAGCAGAATATTTTTATCAGGTAAAATTCAAGAGAATTTCTTTTGAGAAACAGAGCTACAAAATAATATTGGGAAAGACTTCAGAAGTCCCATGAACATCTAAGACAAACCTATTTAACTAATTTGTTGCCACTGTTTAAACACTTCTGTACTCATAACAGCTAGAAAAGTTTAACAATATGCCTTGTCCAGAGTTTCAACTATTCCCAAACATTCTGCATTGAGTAGTAATTATTTTCTTTCATTGCGTTTTTAGCTTACTACCTATTTAACTGTAACAAAAATACGGCCAGTGCTCTTTCAAACAGTCAATAAAGTCGAGAATTCTCGAAAGTAATCCTTACAAGACCTATAAAATATTTTATATATTTAAATATTTATTGATCTTAGAAGCCCTAACTGTTAGCTTCTATTTCCAGTATCGTGCGTATGTCTACCATGTATACTTTATAAGTTATTAAAGATTTCAACCGATAACCTCTTTATTAATATCAATCATACGCACTGTGGTAATTAAACAATAAATTGAATCTGGTTTAATTCAGGCACTAGTTTAGCACAGTTTAACAAATGGAATTTGTTCTGAGGTTCAATATATGCAACAATAAAGACGACACTATGAAATCTGTTGGACATTTTTAATATAAAGAAGATCTTTCAGACAAAAAAAAATTACAATACAAAATAACTTGTTTTTATTCTATATTCATATAAGTAATTAAAAGTTAAAAAATACTTTACCGAGAACTCCAGCTAATCCTAGACATTCTGAGTTAAGTTTATTATTCGGTATGTTATAGGGTTTGTTTACATTATTACCTATTTAACTATATCATTAATACGGCCAAATCGACAATTGTCAACAGTAATCCATATAGAACCTATACAATATTTTGTATATTTAAATATTTATTACTCTTAGAAACCCTAAATGTTAGCTTTTATTTTCAGTATGGTGCGTATCTCTACCATGTGTACTTCCTGAGTTATTACAGATTTCAACCGATAACCTCTTTATTAATATCAATCATACGCACTGGGGTACTCAAATAATAAATTGAATCATATTAATATTAATTAATTCATTTGATTAACTCAATTTTGGAAATAAAAATTTTAAGAAGACTTTGGGAAAAATAAATTAAACTACAGACAACTGATTAACACCCTTTTAGAAATTAAAATTTTAAGAAGACTTTGGGAAATATAAATTAGACTACAATGCGAAATAATTTGTTGTTATTCTATATTCGTATGAACAAAACTTCAACTATTCCTCGCCGTTCTGAATTATGTTATTGTTCGGTATATAATAAAGATTGTGTACCTTATTACCTATTTAACTATATCATAGCTCTTAATAATGTAAATAAATTCGAGACTTCACATAATACTAATAAAATATATATTTTTTATAATTAAAAATTGTATTAGTCTTAGAATCCTTAAAGTATGTCCAGTATCGGGCGTTCCTGTACCTTTTTTCAGTCATGAGTTATTTTAGATTTAAACCGGTAACCTCTATATTAATATCAATCATACGCACTGGGGTACTCAAACTATAAATAATTTGGAAATTTCTTAATATGAAATGGAAATTCTCAATTTCAAATGGAATTTTCTCATTATAAAATGAAAATTCTTAATTTCGAATGGAATTTTCTCAATTTGAAATGAAAATTCTCAATTTCAATTGGAATTTTCTCAATTTGAAATGGAAATTCTCAATTACAAGTGGAATTTTCTCAATTTCAATTTGACTAACTTTTTTGGGCTCACAATATACAAATTTATGATAACGATATTAATACAATTTAATTAAACTATGAAGACATCCATGTACGTCCTTTGTTATGACAGTAAAATAACATCAAATGTCTAGGTGAATATAAAGAATTGACAGTATAAATATTCTGTTAGTTAAATTCATGTTCAGATATACGATGTGTGGTGGCTGGAAAATGCATATCTTGGTAATAGGTCTATAGTGTGAGAGGTCAGATCTGAAGGAAAGTACGATACTATGCTCTACAGAGGACTATAAGTTAGCAATTGAACAACTAAACTTATGACCAGAACAACAGATTTATAAACTCATGGAGGGACCATGAAGTGAAGCAAACCTAAACATAAGGACCTATATATGGATCGTTCAACAAGTGAGTGGACATATAAGGACCGAGAGAATGAAAGGATGAATAGTTAAATGCAAACAGTCATGACCAGATGTCTGAACTACAGTGAAGGAAGTCGAAACGAAAAGGTAAGCCGATGAACCGCTAAACAGCTCAACGAACATCTAACAAGTGATGAATGGCTACAGAAGATACATAGACAGATATGTGGAGCGAAAACAACGTTGGATTTAAAAAAAAAAAATTTGGGTTCATAGTCAGATTTGTGGACAGAAAAATGTTGTTGGATGTTAAATTTAAATTAATTTAAATTTTTTTAAGTTAGCAAAATACCTTAAATTCTTTTTAGTTTCCCTTAAGATACTTGTTCTAGGTATATATTGCGCTTAAAGCCTTAAATGTTACCTTTCATTTCCAGTATTGTACAGCCCTGTATCGTATTTACATCAAGAGTTATAGAGTTTTCAATCGATAACGCCTGAGTTAATATCAATCATACGCACTAGCGAAATTGAACTATAAACCAACTCTAAATTAATTTATGCCTTCGAAAAAAATATTTCTAAAAATTAAAATGGTTTTATAAGGTCAAAATATAAATATATATATGTTTTAAAGATTTTGTCAAAATAATTTGTTAAATTTAAAAATAACCCATCTTTTCTTGCATTTTCTTTATGATACCTCGACTTTGTTAGTTATTGTTCTTAGAAGCTACAAGTGTTAGCTTTTATTTCATGTATCGTACATTTCGCTAGCATGTTTACTTCATGAGCTATTATAGTTTTTACTCGATAACCTCATTATTAATATCAATCATACGCACTAAAGTACTGGAAGTATAAAACGATTTTTGTATTAAATTAGACACGTATTTAAGAAATTTTTGAAATGTTATTTCGATTTATTTTAACACATATACACGGACATGGACGCGCATATTGATAAAGCTGAATATCTTTTGGAAAATATTAGGGTGGCCTTGTTGTAGAGAAATTTCAAACGAACATATTCTATTTAAATTTTGTTTATTCACTATTTCCATGGAAATTATTTTACTAGTTTTTCGTCCCACTGTTTCCCTGTCCTGTACAATGTGTACGTTGGAAAAATTTAAATTAAAATAAAATTTGAAATAACCTTTTTTCTCCGGCCAACTTTCTAACAGTTTCATTACTTTTGAAATTTTCTTTATTTCTTTTTCGGTTTCTTGGTGCTTTGTTGTTCGTGCATAATTCCAGGGGAAAATAAAATGTTACACACCATTTAACCACAAAAGTTTTTCCAATTTCCTTAAGTTTCTGTTTCCACCATTTCCTTGTGTGTGTGTGTGTGCTGGTGGGTCAAAGTTTTATTTAAAGGCCACGCGCGCAAAGGTATGCAATAAAATTGAGTTCGTTTTGTTTGGGCCAAAGCCAAAAGTAGACTATATTGGCCCGGCAAGAGTATTTGTTTTGGTTGAAAAAGGTAATTGAACTTTTTGTTTTTGGTTTTCGATTTCCAGAGTTTTGTTGTTTGATATTTTTCCGTCATTGTTCAGTGTTCCATTGGACATTTTTGGACACAATGCTACTGGTTCAGGCCGAGGCTGTCTGTACGAAATTATCTAAATTACTTATGGTTACGCACGTATTATCGCAACCATCACCCACCATCAGCATCATCATCATCATCATCATCGTCATGAGCATTGTCATGGCCTTTAAACGTAGTCATAGTCGCTGATCCTCTGCTGCCGCCGCTTGGAGTTCTGGGAAATTAGCTCTCCAGCTGGGTAGCAGCCGCCTCATCGGCGGCTTCTGTCTGCTCCCTGGGCTACGTATCGCTGGTATCGTTTGTCGTCGTATCGTTAATCACTTGTGGGGGATTTTTAATGGTTTTCTTTGCGTTGTTACGTTTCTGGTTTTAATGTATGTTCTATTCTGCATTAGTTTTTTTCCTGTTCGTTCGTGGGAGGAGTAGCTACTGGCAAATAAGTTGGGAAGAGACATCCACAGACGTGCTTTGTTATGTTCATCAAAAAATCCATCGAATGATTTGGTGAATAGAAAAGAATGACCATATAAAAAAGATACGGATAGGAAGGCAAATTGATTAGCATGTTCAGACAGACTATAAGCAATGGATGGAAAATACATATCTCGGCAATAGGTCTATAGAGAGGTCATTAAAAAAGTCTCATCTATAGTCAGAGATCTATAAGTTGGAATACCAATAGAGCAGCTGCACTTAAGGACAGAACAGCAGATGTATGAGCTCATGAAAGGACCACTTTGATGAAAATCTAAGAGACTAGCAAAATATTGTTATCGTTCAAAACACAAAAACAAAAATTTCTGAAAAATCCAGAGTTTTCTTTTGAGAAGCAGAGAAGTTTTGTGAAAGAACTTAGAGGACCCTTGAAGATCTAAGTCAAACCAGTTTTTTCCACTGTTTAAACACTTCAATACTCATAGTAGCTAGTAAAGGTTTGGAATATAACTTGTGAAGAGTTACAACTATTCCCTAACATTCTGCATTAACTTGTAATTATTTTCTTTCCTTGAGTTTTTAACTTATTTCGTATTTAACTATGACAAAAAATACGGCCAGAGCTCTTTCAAATTGTCAATAAAATCGAAAATTTTCAAAAGTAATCCTTAAAAACCTATACAATCTTTTGTATATTTAAAATTTTATTAATCTTAAGAGTCTTAAATGTTAGCTTTTATTTCCAGTATCGTGCGTATCTGTACCATATGTACTTCATGAGTTATTATAGATTTAAACCTATAACCTCTTTATTAATATCAATCATACGCAGTGGGGTACTCAAACAATAATTTGAGTCTGGTTTAATTCAGGCACTAGTTTAGCACAGTTTAACAAATTGAATTGGTTCTGAGGGTCAATATATGCAACAATAGAGACGACGCTATGAAATCTGTTGGAAATTTTAATATAAAGAAGATCTTTCAGACAAACTAATTAAACTACAATGCGAAATATTTTTTTATTCTATATGATATTCTCTATAATTTTCCAAGGACTCTATTCGTCGTTAAGTTATTATTCCGTGTATTATAAATTTTGTTTGTATTATTACCTATTTAACTATATCATTAATACGGCCAGAGTTCTTGAAACTGTCAATATAATCGAGAATTCTCTAATGTAAACCTTAGGAGACGTATACAATATATTGTATATTTAAATATTTATCATTCTTAGAAGCCTTAAAATTTAGCTTTTATTTCCAGTATCGTGTGTTTCTGTACCATGTTTACTTCATGAGTTATAATAGATTACATTCGATAACCTCTTTATTAATATCAATCATACGTACTGGTGTACTCAAATTATAAATTAACTCTTGTTTAATTAATAAAGAAATTTGATTAATGCAGTTTTGGAAGGCAGTTGTTATTTTAAGGAGACCTTTTTAAGAAAATAAATTAAACAACAATTTGCTAATTTCAATAATTTTTGCTTTTATTCTATAGGGTCTGCCAAATAACTTTTTTTTGAAAATGCTATAAAAAAAACTACAGAATATTTTCTCAAATTTCTTTTTTTATTTGAAAGTACAATCCTTCCGGTTAACAATGGAAAATAATTTCATTCAAATGGCTGCCTCGGCTCCCCACAAATAATAGTCCAACGTTAGATGGTGAATCCTATATATTCATATGAGTTTATAAAGGTTAACAAAATATCTTTTCGATAGCTCCAACTAGTCATCGGCATTCTGAATTAAGTTATTATTCGGTATATAATAGGGATTGTTTACCTTATTACCTATTTAACTGGATCATTATTGCGATCATAGATTTGTAAACTATTAATAAATTCGAGACTTCACATTAATATACCTTACAATATCTAACAAATATTTTTGTACTTATAACTTCTATTACCCTTAGAAGTCTTTAATGTTAACTTTTATTTCCAATATCGTGCGTTTCTATACCCTGTTTACTTCATGAGTTATTATAGATTTAAATCTATAACCTCTTTATTAATATCAATCATACGTACTGATGTACGCAAACTATAAATAGAATCCTGTTTAATTCAGATACTTGGTGAACGCTGTTTTGGAAGGACAATGTAATACCAAGAATGTTTTTCCGAAAAATAAATTACACTATAATGCAAAATAATTTGTTTTTATTCTACAGTCTTATTAGCTTATAAAGGTTAACAAAATAACTGTCCACTAACTCCAACTAATCATCGGTATACTGAATTAAGTTATTATTCGATGTATGTACCTATTTAACTATATAATTAATGCGGCCATAGCTCTTAAGTCTATCAATAAATTCAAGATTTCCAATAAATAAGCCTTACAATGCCTTTAGAATATATTTTGATACTTACAAATGTTATTAGTTTTAGAAGTCTCAAATGTTAGCTTTTATTTGCAGTATCGTGCGTTTCTGTACCATGTTTCTGTCATGAGTTATTATAGATTGCATCCGTCAACCTCTTTATTAATATCAATCATACGTACTGGGGTACGCAAACTATAAATTGACTCCTGTTTAATTCAGATAATTGAAAACACATTTTTGGATGGACATTAAAATTACAATAAATTTCTCTACAATGTGAAATAAATTGTTTCTATTCTATAGTCATATTAGCTTATAAAGATTAACAAAATAGCTCTCCGAGTACTATTCTAACTATTCCTCGGCATTCTAAATTAAGCTATTATTCGGTGTATACTAGGGATTGGTTACCGTATTACCTATTTGATTATACCATCAATGCGTTTTGAATCGCTTTTGAAACTGGCAATAAATTCGAGACTTGCCATAATTATAGATTACAATGCATATAAAATATTTTGTATATTTAAATATGTATTGTTCTTAGAAGCCTAAATATGTTAGCTTTTATTTCCAGTATCGTACGTTTCTGTACCATGTTTACTTTATGAGTTATTATAGATTGCACCCGTCAACTTCTTTATTAATATCAATCATACGTACTTATGTACGCAAACTATAAATTAACTCTTGTTTAAATCAGACACTTGATTAACATAGTTTATCAAATGGCATCGGTCTTAGGACTCAATATATTTGTATTTCTATATACTAAAAGTACACCAAATGTCTAGGTGAGTATAAATTGATGGTCGTATAAATATTCTGCCAGTTAAATGCTGGGCGAAAGAAGACCAATTGTCGTTGAGGTACGCAAAGATTAGACATAAAACGATAGTTTTGAAAAAAGTACTTTACCTATATTGTTCAATTTTATGTATTTTAATTGGACTTCAATTCGTAGAAAAATGAGAGATGTGAAGTGGAATGACCAAAACTTGTATTTTTTGCAAACAGTTAATATTAATAAAAATTTGAACTACTCAGTCAATTACTAACGGATTTTTCAAAACAGAGCGGTGTTTTACTTCTTACTAAATGTATTATTCATATAAATTTACAGGTGGTACGGTTACCAACAAAATAATGTGCAAAAACATTGTCAAAGTTGGAAAATGGCTTAACAATGCTCTATAAAATGTGTTTGCTCTATAAAATCTGTTTGCAAAAGCACACAGATTTATTAAGTTTTGTTAAACAAACTATATATCGATCGAAAGATGCGGGTTTCTACTTTTCAAATTCGAGAAAGTGAAGATCTGTAGAAAACCAATTAAGTTATAGGCTTATAAGTGTGTAATGGTACGGGTTTTTGCCGGTAACTCAAGATTTGGGGGGTGTCTGGCAAATTTCAAATACAGATTCTTTTTCTACTCGGCAATACCTACCAGAAAAAATAGCACTTCCCAGAATCTTTGGACTGTCGCATAGTCTAATTGGATCAGGTCTTAAAAATATAATTTGATATGTATGGAGACAGTCCTTTAGAATAACTTTGAGACAACATAAGTTGGATCTATTCTTTAGATTTCCATATGAAATTTTTAAATTATTCTGTTTTAAAATACTTTGCTAAGAAGTGTATTATGTAAGCTTTTATTTCATATTCCGAACATTTTGGAATGATTTTCACTAAGGGAGTTATTACAATTTTGCAGCTTAAGCCTCTTAGTCAATATCAATCATACGCATCGGAGCACAGAATTTATTATTGGAATATGACGCTTTATAAAATAAATTGTGGATGTATTCACTGTCTATAAACTGTTTTATTTTATTTTCCCTCTGAGTTTCTAAAAGTCAATACATTAATATAAAACATACGTAGCGCATCGCCTGGAATATTTACCCATTCTAATATTTTCGCTCTGTTCATCAGATTTCTAGACAAAATTTTAATAAAATTCTCCGTGTGTTTACTATCCTTAAAAGCGTATTGAGTTGGATGTTATTTCATACTCCAAACCTTTCGAAATTATTTTTACTTAGCGAGTTATTGCAATTTAACTACTTTAACTTTTCTATTTAAATCAATCATACGCACCGAAGCACATAATTTATTATTAGTGTAAATTGACGTCTTCCATAGACTTTTCTAACTTAATTTTATCTCTGCGTTTCTAAAAGTCAATACATTAATATGAAACATACGTAGCACATCGCCTGAAATATTTACCCATTCTAATATTTTCGCTCTGTTCATCAGATTTCTAGACAACATTTTTAAAATATTCTCCGTGTGTTTACTATCCTTAAAAGTGTATTGAGTTAGCTGTTATTTCATATTGAGAACATTACGAAATGATATTTACTTAGCAAGTTATTGCAATTTTACTACTAAAACTTTTCTATTTAAATCAATCATACGCACCAAAGCACTAATTTATTATTAGTGGGAAATGTAGTCTTACATAGACTTTTCTTATAAAATATCCATGATTTTAAAGCAGATTATTGCATAAAATATACTAATATACGAAGTAGAATCCATTGAAGTCGGAGGAATGGGCAGGAAATTATGTATTTTTTTCTCACATCAAATTAAATCATTCCCTATAATAAATTAAAGCATAACATAGATTCTATGAAGTCCTCGTTTGATCTTAATATATAATTTCTTTACATCTACTTACTTTAAACATCTATTACGATATGATTTCTTACCTGAAACAGAGAGAGAAAAGAACAGAAAAATATAAAAGAATTAATCATTTTCAGCAAAGAAAAATATAATTTGCTTCCTTGAGCAACAACAACAAGAACTTTAATTAAATGAAATGTTTATTACAATTATTATGGATGTTAATCTTTGAGATCTTTGGCTATAAGTCCATCCCAGCCTTTCAACAAAGCAACAACAAAAACAACAACAACATCATCATAATCATCGTATGTTAACTTTGGCTCTTAAAACTACCTTTATGGGTTCTGGCCAGTTTTTATGACCCAGAAAGGAAAGTAAACAGAAAGCAGAAAAGAAAACAACAGAATAGAATGGAACAGAACGGACGGAACAACAACACAGCTTTAATAGATTTCCTAACCCAGGGAAGGGAAAAGAAGGAAGAGAGAAGGGTGGTGAGGTGGTGATTTTATCAAACATTTCCAATTTCCTTGGACTAAGACTGGTGCCGGCGAATGATACGGAAATAAAACTGAAATTCTAAGAGGAAAAAAAGGAAAACAAACAAACAAAAACTGGGAATAGGAAACGATAAAGATTTTGCTGTGCTGTTGTTGTTGTTATTGTTGTTTTTTGCGGGCCGTATTTGTTATGATGGATTTGTGTTTTTATTTATTTTCTCTAAGCCATATGATGATAGTGGTCGAGCATGCAGCTGGGCGGAGGGAGGGGGGAGGGAGGGTCAACCAAGGTCTGTTTGTATAGAGTTAAAGAGGGAGATCCAGCGTGTATGGTTTAAGTTTATTTAAGAAATTGGTTTTGCCCCAAAGGCATGCTTTAATTTTTGTGAAACCTTAACTTGAAGGGTAGTAGAAAAGAGAGATAGGCTGTGAATATTTTCAAATATATTTCAGTAAAATTGCTTACAAAATAATATAGTAAATGAATAGTTCAATAGTGCTGATCAAATCGAAGTCCCTGAAAAACTAATTTAATTCCGGTTCCGACAACAGTCGGATTCTATGACACACATGTTTTTTCCTTAAAGCAAATTAATGCAGTGGTTCTAATAAAATAAAATATTCCTTAGATTCTGTTAAATATTCCTTAGATTCAGTTAAAAAAAACTAATGTCTTTTTTAAAAAAGTGTTATACCAGTTCACCACAATATATGCAGTTTAACTTATAATTATATATAAGTATATTTATATATAATTATTTATTATTTTTGGTTCGCTTACTGTCTATAGAATTCCTTTCCTCTTGGCATCTATCCTTTAAGCTTTCCATTATTATCAATCATAGGTTGTGAATTAACAAAACTATTTACCCAATCTAAGATTTTCGATTTATTCTTTAGATTTCCATATGAAGTTTTTAAAATATTCGGATTGTGTTGATTATCCTTGAAAGCGTAATGTGTTAGCTTTTATTTCATACTCCAAACATTCCGAAATGATTTTTACTTAGCGAGTTATTGCAATTTTCCCGCTTAAACCTTTCTATTAGTATCAATCATACGCACCGGAGCACATAATTTATTATTAATATATGGTGTTAATATAAATAATAATATAATTTTTATGTACTCGCTGTCTATAGACTGTGTTATTTATAGATCTCGGAGGTTCCAAAAGACAATCCATTAATATCAATCATCACTTGAACTATTTACCCAAGACTAAGACATTCGATTCATTCTTTGGATTTCCTTATGAAGTTTTGAAAATCTCTATATTGTGTTTATTAGCCATAAAAGCGTAATGTATTACCTTTCATTTCATATTCCAAACATTTCGAAATCATTTATACTTAGCGAGTTATTGCAATTTTCCCGCTTAAGCCTTTCTATTATTATCAATCATACGCACCGGAGCACCGAATTTATTATTGGAATAGGGCGTTATAATAATTATAATATAATTATTTTTTTGATGTTTTCACAGTTTACATACTGTGTAAGTTATAGATTTTACTTGGTTTTCTCTCGGATGTTCTAAAAGTCAATCCATTATCATCAATCATCACCTGAACTATTTACCCAAGATTAAGACCTTCGATTCATTCTTTAAATTTCCATATGAAGTTTTTAAAATATTCGTATTATTATCCATAAAAACGTAATGTGTTGGCTTTTATTTCATACTCCAAGCATTTTGGTTTGAGTTGTACTTAGCGAGTTATAGCAATTTTCCTGCTTAAAACTTTATATTAATATCAATCATACACACCGGAGCACATAATTTATTATTGGAATATGGTGGTGTAGTAATTATAATATAATTATTTTTTTGATACTCACTCACTGTGTAACTTATTTAAAAATTTTATTTTGTTTATTCTTTGAGGTTCTAAAAGTAAATCTGTTAATATCAGTCATATGTAGATCATCACAATGTCCATTATCCAATCTATTCGATTTATTCTTTAGATTTCCATATGAAGTTTTTAAAATCTTTGGATTGTGTTTATCAGCCTTTAAAGCGTAATGTGTTGGCTTTTATTTCTTACTCCAAGCATTTTGGTTTGAATTGTACTTAGCGAGTTATTGCAATTTTCCTGCTTAAACATTTATATTTATATCAATCATACGCACCGGTGTATATTATTAATTATTGTGAAATGACATAACCCATAGACTTTTCTTCTAAAATATTCTGGTTTTAAAACAGATTATTGCATTAAATATACTAACATACGAAATAGAATTCATTGCAGGATTAAAAGACGCAGAATTGGACAAGAAATTAGCGAAATTATATTCATGGGTGTCATAGAATCCTATCGGAATTAAAATATGAAAAATGGATAATTTATAGGAATTGAGAACCAATTACAATATGAATTGGTGTCATCAAATCGTATTGTGTTTTTCTTTTTTTAAAAGTCGCTTCAATTTTAATTCCCACAACAATCGGATTCTATGACATAAATGTTTTTTGCTTAAAGCTAATACCTTATAATAAATTAAAACAGTCATTAGATTTTGGTAAAGCCTAAAATGAGGGACATTTATTTGAAAATCATATAAAATTTTGAAGGTTTAGGCAGCGACAATAACTAGGCATTTTTTATACTTGACGGCCACTTCAATAAATTATTTTCGAGTTTTCATAAACAAGCATTCACTGCGAAGTTTCACGAAATCTGTTATAACACATGTAAAAATTTTTTGAAGTCAGAGTCAAGCCCACAAGGCAACAATGTTTTAATCTCATTCATTAATATCACTCTTACGTATTGAAGTATTTGACTTATTAATCAATTTGTAGAATTTCCATTTTTTGTTACATTTGTGAGTTATTGCAAATTTAAAATATGCAGTCATAATTAATATCAATCATACGCAGTGCAGCACACAAACTATTTTCGCCCTGTTTTTACTTTATACTCATACCTAAGACATTTTACTAATTTAGACTGGTTTCATATTACAATATCTATAGATAAATGAAACTGAAATAAATTGACAGTGTGGAAAATTCAATTTAAAGAAAGAGTTTAACATCATGGAAAGCACAGCAAATTCTAAAGGAACTCATTATAAATTTATGTTTAGTCTGTGTATATAATACAATTGTCATTAAGCATAACAAAATACGTCTCCGTGTGCCCAATATTTTAACAACTAATATCACTCTTACGTTCTGGTTTATTTGGATTATGAATCAATTCCTAGACTTTCCATTTTTTCTTTAAATTTCCTCAAACTATTTTCAGAAAACTTCTATTTGTACTCAATATACATAGCAGAGCATTATGTTAGCTTCCATTTCCACTATCGTTCATTTCTCTAGCACTTTTACATTGTGAATTATTGCAGATTTAAACCTGGCAGTCATAATTAATATCAATCATACGCAAACTATTTTCGACTTTTTGTTTACTTTATACTCATACTTAAGATATTTTTCTAATTTAAATTGATTTTATGGCACACTGAATTCAAACTGACAATGTGGAAAATTCAATTCAAAGAAATTGTAAATTGTATGGAAGATTTCAGATATTTATAAACTTTTCATTATAAATTTATGCTCAATGTGTGTAAATAATACAATTATTATTAAGTATCATTTCTTACGGGGGAATTAACTATTATTTCTTAGGGGGAATTTGAAGCAATTCTTCAATGTTTTGTTTATTATGATAGTAACTACAAACCAGGTCAAGCGTACTAATTTAATTCTTTCACGTCATTACCTTTTCATTTCTGGTTTGAAATTTGCTTCATTGTGAAGAAAAAGATACAATGCAAAATTCTTTATTATATGCTTATTTCAATGATCACAGAACTTGAATCTTTAAGAATATGTGTATAAACAAGGTAGTTTTAGCAGGACATTTTGTAAGAAAGCCTGTTTAACTAACAATAAATTTATTGGTTTCAAATTTCTTAAATTTTACAACTTAGCAAATTCTACAAGGTTTTAGATTTCAAGGATTGAGGTATTTTCTCTTTATTCTCTGTTCTAGATACCCATTAAATCCATTCATTGTTAAGTTATTGACAATCCCTCTCAATACAAACACAATTAATATCAATCATACGACATGGTGTTTATCAGAGGAGGAACGTCAATTCTAGGACTCTGATTTCCTATCCTATATATCTACAGCTTTCTTGTGTTCGGTGACTTATTGTGAAATTTGACGTAGTGTTTTAAGTGTAGTGTTTTAAGTAATATTGGTGAACACATCGTATACTTAAAATGTAAGGATTACAAGGATCCCTAAGTTTTAGGGGTGTTTTTACCCGTTTTTCTAAAAAGGGACCAAAAAGACTCCTATATTGAGGAGCTAGAGGGTTAAAATGTTTCATAACAAGTAAGAAGGCGTTAAGTTCGGCCGGGCCGAATCTTATATACCCTCCACCACGGAGTGCATTCCACAGTATTACCAGTAGATTAAAGAATGTCGAGGGAATGCGAATTGCAAATATCAAGTAAATACAAGCTAATATGTTCAAAAAACATGCTGAAATACTTTAAATATTAGGGGTATTTTCAGTACTTGTGAGGGAAAAATTTTTCCCTCTGGACCGATTTCGTCCACTTTCAATCCCAAGCGATCTACAACCATAAGACACATTTAGGAAAAATTTGAACCTTCTAGCTCATTTCGTTCGGCCGCTATCGTGCTTTCAACAGACAGACGGACAGACGGACATGGCTATATCGTCTTAGAATTTTACCACGACCCAGAATATATATACTTTATGGGGTCTCCGATAAATATTTCAAGGTGTTACAAACGGAATGACAAAGTGAATATACCCCCATCCTGGAGGTGGAGGGTATAAAAATGTTCCTCGTAGTATTCTAAGTACTATTGCTGAACCCATGATGTACCTAATATAAGGATCACAAGATTTCTTATGTTTTAGGGGTGTTTTTACCCTTTTTCACAAAATAGACCAAAAGACCCCCATATTGAGAAGCTGGAGGGTTAACAGGTTCCACAAAAAAGTTCCTCTATTGAAGGTTAAAGCTTCCAGGAGCTTTAAGTAATATTGCTGATCATATGATATACCTAAAATGTAAGGATCACAAGGTTTCCTATGATTTATGGGTCCTTTTTACCCTTTTGCGTAAAAGGGACTAAAAAGACGCTTTTGTTGAGGAGGTAGAGGGTTAAAATGTTCCAAAAAATTGTCCTTGTAATGTTTTAAGTAATATTGTTGAACACATCGTATACTTAAAATGTAAGGATCGCAAGTTTTCTTATGACTTAAGAGTGTTTTAACATTTTCCATTGAAGGCACCAAAAAGGCCCCTATATTGAGGAGCAAGAGGGTTGAAATGTTCCACAAAGATGTTCCTCGTAGTGTTTTAAGTAATATTGCTGAACACATACTATACATAAAATTTAAGGATCACAAGAATTCCTATGCCGATTCATAAATAAGAATGTGTAAACTGGGGAAATATCAATAAATAATTCAATAATTCTCTATACCACGGCATTTTGGTAATTGTTTATATAAATTTTCTTTACTAAATAAAGCGGTTAACATCTTGACTCTGGATTCCGATATTAATTGTCACGATATTCATACAGGTTTTTGAGATATGTTGATTTTTCCGCTAGGACTTAATAATTAATATTAATTATACGCCAAGGTGGTCTAACTACAGTTTGTTTTATATATCTGCACATTGTGAAGGGTTTTAAATAGAAAATTGTTTTTTTTTTCTTCGAAAATCTCCTACACTTCTTTCGCAGCAAATTTAAAATATTTCCTTTCCATAATGTTGTCCGTCATTTTGTTTTTTTTTTTTTTCTGAAAAGCTTGAAAATAAAGCTGTTGGCAAAGCAAGCCAGCACTAATTACTAAAATCATTAGCGGCGAAAACATTGAGATGCGAACTGCGAAACAACCAAGAATTTCTAAAGCAGTCCAGCCACAAACATTTCTCTTGATTATGCTGACGACGATGATGAGATGAGGAGGAGAAGTAACAACATTGTTTTAAATAAAACTGCAGAAACAAAAAACCATAATTAATTACTAACAGGATTAAAATGTTAAGGGCACAAGAAAGGTTAGGGAAAGGAAAAGAGAAAAACCACCGCGTTGGCTTTGATCGAGCTTTAATTACCTCAAACATTACAAACCAATCAAAATTAATTTAATTTTTATTAGCATTAATTTAAATTGGCTTGAAATGATTGCTGAATGTGTATTTATACAGAGAGAGGGATAGGGAGAACGAGAGGCAGTGTTTACTCCTTGGTGAAATTCAATTTATATAAACCAGCCACCAATAGCTCGCTGGAGCTTGCCCCAAAGTAGGCAATGTTTTGTTGTTTCCAACTCATTAAATTTGCATGTTCATGTAGTGGTTTTTAATACAAAATCATTACAAAATCCTATAAACATTTGCGTAGTGGCTTTACACCAGAGTGACTCCACTCCACGCTTACCCTGGACCGCCTGCCTTTGTGTCCGCCTTTACGGCCGGCTCCTGTTCTGCGGCAGGCTGCAGCGATCAAGTAATTTTTATTTAATTAGAAAATCAAATGGTTTATGGTACATAAAAATTACAGTTTTTTGATTTTGTTAAAAGCCTTCACATTAAATTTCGACTTCTTTAACAACCAGAGGAAAATATTTGCCTGCCACTACCCGGCCACCCCTGCACACGTCAACTTTTTATTTTTGATTTTTATGATGTTCACAGTTTTGGCTTAAAAACAAATTTTTATTCATTTGTTACGCATACATCACCACCAACCACTCACTCACTGGTCGGTGATGGTGGGTCCCAACCAAACCTCCAAAGTCGTAAAAATTGTTTTGTTGGTTAAAAAAGTCATAAAACCCGAAAATAACGAAATATTTCCGTATGCAATACATACCACTTTATACTTTATGGCCGAGGGATGAGGGAAGGGGAGGCGGCTTCCCCCTCACCATAATGTATGTATGGTGGTTTTATTTCATAAACTGATTATATGCCATTTTATATGTGTACAGATTGTTTTGTTAGCAAAATTTTATGGTTAAAATGATCCTTTTTTTGTGGGAGGGGGGTGAGTCTGAGGCTAATCAAATTTCCTCGGCAACCAAAGCTCGAAATTAAGGCATACTTTTGGGATGAAATATGGTATAACTTAAAGCTTATCGTATGTTTAATGTGTTGGGCAGAGACATGAAATGTGAAGATTTATAGGGAAAATTCAAACTAAATTGCTGAAGATATTTGTAATATGAACAGCAAGAATGGACAGAGTAGTTGTTGGAAGGGTCAAACTAAAAAATTGATGAAGAATGGTGCAGACAAATCGGATTCAATGATTAGCTTATAATAAATTAAAACATTCCTTAGTTTAAGTTAAAGCCTAAAACGAGGGACTTTTATTTGAAAACATTGACTACAATAAATTCTGTTCGAGTTCTCTTAGGCAAACATTCTCACCGAAGTTTCAAGAGTTCTGTCATAACACATGTAAAAAATTTGTTGTGAGGTCAGAGTAAAATCCACCAGACGTCTCAGAGTGCCCAATGCTTTAACCTCTTCATTGATATCACTCTTACTTACTGGAGTACTTGGCTTATTATTCGTTTTATAGACTTTCCAACTTTCCGTTCAATTTCCTCAGGCTACTTTCAGAAAACTTCTAGCTGTACTAGACATTCTTAGCAGAACATTATGTTAGCTTTCATATGCACTATCGTGCATTTCTCAAGCACTTTTGCGTTGCGAGTTATTGCTGATTTAAACAATACAGTCATAATTAATATCAATCATACGCAGTGCAGCACTCAAACTATTTTCGCCCCTTTTTTTACTTTATACTCATACCTAAGACATTTTACTAATTTAGACTGGTTTTATATTACAATATCTATAGATAAATGAAACTGAAATAAATTGACAGAGTGGAAAATTCAATTTAAAGAAAGAGTGGAACATCATGGAAAGCACAGCAAATTCTAAATGAACTCATTATAAATTTATGTTTAGTCTGTGTATATAATACAATTGTCATTAAGCATAACAAAATACGACACCGTGTGCCCAATATTTTAACAACTAATAGCACTCTTACGTCCTGATTTATTTGGATTATGAATCAATTCGTAGACTTTCCATTTTTTCTTGAAATTTCCTCAAACGGCTTTCAGAAAACTTCTATATGTACTCAATATACATAGCAGAATATTATGATAGCTTTCATTTGCACTATCGTGCATTTCTGAAGCACATTTACATTGCGAGTTATTGCAGATTTAAACATTACAGTCTTAATTAATATCAATCATACGCAGTGCAGCACTCAAACTATTTTCGCTGTTTGTTTGCTTTACACTTAAGACATTTTTCCCATTTAAATTGATGAAGATATTTGTAATATGAACAGTAAGCATGCAAAGATTGCAGTAAGCATTGGAAGATTGATGATATAAAAATTGATGAAGAATGGTACAGACAAATATATGTGTTCACTAGAAAAGGCCATGCAAAGTCAGAGAGAAGAGCTGATAGTTTTAAGGGAACTTTTTTGCAGAACTTTCGCAGCGTTTTGGCTTTATAAAAATCTAATAATCACACAAATTTTACGAAGTCAAGATGCTTCAATTAAAGAAGGGGAGGAAATAAACTAGCAGTGGCACTCAGTTTTTCCAGATCAATTTCCATACTTGTTCAAAATGAAAATTAAATATATCAAAATTTAGGCCGAATTTAAGAATTAATTTTTCGCTTTTGATCTATTTTTTATAACAAAAAATTAAACATTGGACTCGATTTTGATCGAATTGTATACGCTTTGAAGCAGTTGACATAATAAAGGGTGGTTAAATTTTAATGGACGATTTTGAATGTGAACCACACCTAAACGTCAATTTTTTTCTGCATTTCACACATTTTCACCTCAGTGGATTTGGTCAATAAGCTGAATTGCCGCATTTGGGCGAAAAATAATCCAAGAGTGATTGCTGAAAAACCAATGCACCCACAAAGAGTGACTATTTGGTGCGGTTTATGAACTGGTGGCATCATCGGGCCATATTTTTTTCAAAATGAGGTCGGTCAGGCAGTTACTGTGAATGGTCTTCGCTATTGTGAGATGATAACGATTCCATACATAATTGAACCATACCAATATTATCATAATAAAAAGAAATTACAATAATTTAATAAATATTTTGTTTTTTATTCAAAATCAACATCGGCCCCTCGGCCCCTTGGCCCCTTGGTAACTAAAAATTCACTGGACCAAATCACAACCAAATACTTCAAAGGTTATCAATTAGGATCTCTAGTTTGTAAAACGCTTTGGAAAATTGTAATATTAATATCCGTTTAGAAGTTATGACGATTTTACCAAAGTCACCATAATTATTATTAATCATACGTCACCCGATACCACAAAATACTGGTTTAATGATTCTTTTTTATTAAATACTTATTCACACCTTGTGGTATCGATATATGTATCAAATTAAAGAGGAAAATATATGCTAAAACTACTTTTAATATCACGTTTTTATCTCATTAGCTTAACATTAACAACCATTTCAAGATTCTCCCCTTAGTTTATTCATATTTTAGTTTTTAAGGTGAAAAATTCTAAATGAATTTTAATGCTAAACTAAAACAGATATAAACATGAAATTTTAAGTATTTTTAACAGATATTCTCCTCTTTAATTTGATACTTATATCATTATCATAGGGTGCGAATAAGTATTTAATGAAAAAGAATCATTAAAAGAGTATTTATTTGTAATGAGTTTTGAAAAAACATAAAAAATTTCAATAGATTCTGACAGAAGAGAGGAAATAAAACAACAGTACCGCTCAGATCAATTCGTGTACTTGTTTAAAATGAAAATCGTATACATAAAAATTCGTGCCGTTTCTAACGGAAAATGAGAATTTTGATTAGATTTTCCACGAATCATGTGTCCATTGTATATTTGTGAACATTTTGAAATTGTTGTCATAATAAATGTAACGATTTATGAAAAAATATTTTGCACACATGAATAAATCCAATAGATTCTGAAAGAAGGGTGAAAAATACAATACCAGTACCTCTCAGTTTTCGCAGATCAATTCCCGTACTTGTTTAAAATGATAATCGAATAGAACAAAATTGATGCCGGGTCTTTTTAATGAAAATTATTGAAATTATGAACATAAAAATTTTGACTCGATTTGGACTGAATCATGTGCACTTTAAAGCGGTTGTTATAATATTTTAACGATTTTTGAAAAAAAAAATTGCACACATGAACAAAGCCAATATATTCAGAAAGAAGGGTGCAAAATACAACACCAGAGCCCTCCATTATTTCTAGATCAATTCGCTTACTTGTTTAAAATGAGAATTTAAATTTATCCAAATTCATTCTGTTTTATAAATCATATGGAATATATCGAAAAATCTGAATTTTGACTAATTGATTGCAGTTGACATAATATTTGTTGCGATTTCGGCAAAAATATTTTGCACACATTAACAACTCCAATATATTCAGAAAGAAGGGTGAAAAATACAACACCAGAGTCTCTCAGATTTACCAGATCAATTCGTTTGAATGAATAAAATTAATTTTAATCTATTTATAGATTAACATAGACATAAAATAAAAGATCAGTTTAATATTTTGAGCGATTTTTTGTAAAAAATATTTCGCACACATCAACAAATCCAATATATTTTTAAAGAAGGGGAGGAAATAAAACACCTGTGGCTCTCAGTATTTGTAGTTCAATTCGCTATCTTGTTTAAAATAAAAAGTTCAACTTATCCAAATTCATTCTGTTTCATAAATCAAAGGGAATATAGCGAAACATATGAATTTTGAATGATTGATTGCAATTGAATTCATATTTATTACGATTTCGGCAAAAATACTTTGCACACATTAACTGATCCAAAACATTCAGAAAGAAGAGTAAATAATGAAACACCAGAACCTGTCAGTTTTGCCAGATCAATTCATTCAAGTATATAAAGTGCATTTTCAAATATTTATAGCTTTACAAATAATGTATGTTCAATGAGCAGTTTCCTTTTACAGCGATTTTTGAAAAAAATATTTTGCACACATGAACAAATCCAATATATTCAGAAAGAAGAGTGAATAATGAAACACCGGAGCCTATCAGTTTTACCAGATCAATTCGTTTAAGAGAGGCAAATGCATTTGAAGTTATTTATAGCCTTACTTAAATAATACATTAAATAATATGGTTGATACGATCAGCTTATCATAATATTTGTAACGATTTTGGAAAATATAGTTTGCACACACGAACATAAAACATCTGAGCGTGTCAGTTTTATCAGATCAATTCGTTTACGTGAATAAAACACATTTTAAAATATGTATTACTTTACATAAACAGACCAAAAAATAATATAGTGATATAAGCAGTTTATCATAATATTTGTAACGATTTTGGAAAACATAGTTTGCACACATGAAAAAATCCAATAGATTCTGATAGAAGGGTGAAAAATAAAACATCAGGGTCTGTCAGTTGTACCAGATCAATTCGTTTAAGTGTTTAAAATGAATTTTAAAATTAGTATGTCTTTTGGTAAACACTACATTAAATAATATGAGTGATGTGAGCAGTTTATCATAATATTTGTAACGATTTTGGTAAAAAGAGTTTGCACACGTGAAAAAGTCCAATAGATTTTGCAAAAAGGGGACGAAAGTAAACTCCAGAGCCAGCCAGTATTTCTAGATCAATTCGTTTAAGTACATAAAATGCATTTTAAATTTTGTCTGTCTTTTGGTAAACACTGCATTAAATAATTCAATTGTTTATCTTATTATTTGTAACAATTTCTGTAAAAATATTTTGCACACATGAAAAAATCCAATAAATTCTGAAAGAAGGGTGAAAAACACAACACCAGAGCAGCGTAGTTTTCCCAGATCAATTCATTTACTGATTTTAAATACATTTTAATATTTATGGTTTTGCGTAAACACTACATAAAATAATGTGGGTGATATGCTCATATCAAATCATACTGTAAATTATTTATTACCCAAAAGATAGGCCGCATTCCGCATAGCAAACGCGTAATTTTGATTTATAATTTAACGAATGGGAAAACTGGGCAGGGGCAATCCACTGACCGCCCTCCTTCTTTCACAATACAATCAACTCATGTATAATGAGTGCGCCATCAAATGTTGAATTTTCTAGGAGAAGGGGGGGTTGTTTCATAAAACCTTCTATATTTGCTATGCGTGCTTTGTGCCATGTTTTTGCTACACTTTTTGCTGCCTACTTTAAGGCTCACACTTCGCCGATGTGTCAATCAATTCATTAATGCCCTTTTGTTAAATACCTGTCATATCAATTCGTTACTATTATTCGAATATTATTGACAGCCCAGGGTGTGAGTGTTTTACTTACACACATACATGAGTGTGTGTGTGCATTTATTATTATGTTTGTGTCTAAATGAATTTAAGTGTATCTGTGCATTGTGTGTGTGTGCTCATAATTCCGTTTGTTGTGCGTGCTTGACCGGAAGGAGGCGTGTTTGCCTCTATAATTGAACACAATTTGTTGTTTATTACTTTATATCAATAGTAAATTTATTTTAGATGCTCATAAAACTATACCAATACAAATACATAACTCTAGAAACGAGAGAGATATATATTATATATATACATACATGAGTGTGTATGAGTTTGTTTGTATATGTGCAGATACAAAAGTGTGCGTTTGTATTTGTAAAGATGGATGAAAATTATACATTTACTTGTGTATTATTTATGGTTTCATATACAATTTGATATGAAAACTCTTTTTCCTGCTGCTTCCTGCGGAAGCCAACCAACTATTGAACACTGGCAGGCACAGTGGTGCAAAACTAAAGTGAACAAAAGTGGTAACATATTTTACGAAAGAAATAATATGGGTCATATGAGCAGTTTATCATTATATTTGCAATGATTTTTGAAAAAATATTTTGCACACATGAAGATTTCCAATAGATTCTGAAAGAAGAGTGAAATCTAAAACATCTGAGCCTTTCAGTATTTCTAGATCAATTCGATTACTTGTTAAAAATGAAAATTTATTGTTTAAAATGAAAATTGAAATTTACTCAAATTTATATCGTTTCATAAATCAACTGGGATGAGCGAAACATACAAATTTGGAACGATTCGTGGGTGTATTTGCGAATCCTCTAAACAGATTTATTTAATATTTATAACGATTTCGGGAAAAAAAATTGCACACATGAAAAAATCCAATAGCTTCTGAAAGAAGGGTGAATAGAAAAAACCCTTAGCCTTTCAGTATTTCTAGAACAATTCGTATAAGTGAATAAAATGTATTTAAAAATATTTATAGATTTACGTAAATATTCCCAAAAAATGTGTGATAGGAACAGAAAATAATATTTGTAGCGATTACGGAAAATATATTTTGCACACATGTCGAAATCCAATAGATTCTGAAAGAAGCCTGACAAATAAAACATCTGAGCCTTTCAGTATTTCTACATCAATTCGTTTGCTTATTTTAAATACAATTTAATATTTATTACACAGCAGAAAAATTCTTACAGGTGTGATCGATTACCAGCGGAGAAAATCTCAAAGCCTAACCAATGATCAGAATTGAAAAAAGTTTCAAATATTTTGTAGATGTAGAAAACGTTGATCTTATTCGAGATGTTGAAAAATAATTTTAAAATAATTTTGCACACATGTCGAAATCCAATAGCTTCTGAAAGAAGGGTGAATAGAAAAACACCTGAGCCTTTCAGTATTTCTAGAACAATTCGTATAAGTGAATAAAATGTATTTAAAGATATTTATAGATTTACGTAAACATTCCCAAAAAATGTGTGATAGGAACAGAAAATAATATTTGTAGCGATTACGGAAAATATATTTTGCACACATGTCCAAATACAATAGATTCTGAAAGAAGAGTGACAAATAAAACATCTGAGCCTTTCAGTATTTCTAGATCAATTCGTTTGCTTATTTTAAATACAATTTAATATTTATTACACAGCAGAAAAACCCTTACTCGTGTGCCCGTTTTTAGACATACCCCAGCAGAGAAAATCTCAAAGCCTAACCAATGATCAGAATTTGAAAAAGTCTCAAATATTTTGTAGATGTAGAAGGCGTTGGTCTTATTCGAGATATTGAAAAATACAACCCTGCGCAAATGACTTTAGAACTATCCAAGTTGACAAAATATCTATGACCTGACTTGGGAAATAATAAACAACAGAAACTTTTTACTCAGAGTAGAATCCTTCATGAAACAGAAAAATCTTTATTCTGTGTGTCCGCTTTGGACATATCCTAGAACAGAAACTATCAAAGCCTTACCAAAGGTCTGGACAGGACAAATTTTTCATATACGTAGTTCACTTTGGACCTATGACAAAAAATAAAAATCATCACAGACGAGTTCGGATTATCCATATTGAGAAAAGAGCGGACTTTTGAAATAATATAGATCAGAAACTCTAGCCAGCTATCCAGACATACCACGGTACAGAAAAGCCTCTAGGACATACCAACTGAAAAAGCATCTAGGACATACCAACTGAACTTTTTTATACGTAGATGAACTTAATCTAGAAAAGGAGACATATAGAAGAGCCGTAGCCCGGTTACAGAAATCTTTTCTCCGCTTAACATGTGATTTTTGGCATAACACTGAGTGTAATAAATTTCTAAGCTCTGCAAAAAATTGGTCTCATTCCAATAATTGCAGCCTAAACCCAAAAATAGTTTAATCTTCTATGTCCATTTTTAGCACATCTGGTTAACTTGAAATTAGAGCTATCCGACATTTTTAGCTGTCAGTTTGTGTAGAATCTGTCATCTATAAATATTGGCTATATCGAACCAGATCTGATGAAAATGGAAGTTAGAGTATTTTCTGAATTTTTGCTGTAATTACAGAGTTTTTGGCTCTATTTAATATCAAAAAGAGCCCGCATGAAGCCTACGAATGCTGTAGTAATAGCCCAAACGGCTAGCATTTCAAGGAATATACAATAAATTCCAGACTGAAATTTTCAGTTTAGTCCGCTTCGTTAAATTTATAATATTATCTGATTTTTTACAGCGTTTTCGACCGTCTAAAATAGCATTGGCTATTGGGTGGAGCTTACGAGAGGACTATAGGCGGTATAAATAATATTAATTCATATACACCTGGTGGTATGAGTAATATTAATTCATATACACCAGGTAGTATGAGTAATATTAATTTGGGTACAATGAGTGGTATGATTAATTTATATTTAAATTAATAATACCATATTCGTTTCCACTCCATAATCCTTAATCTACTGATTAAATTCGCAAATGAATTGAAATTTACAGAGATTTTGGTTCTATTAAAAGCCAATAAGAGCATCCATGAAGTCTAAAAATGATGTAGTAATAGTCAAAATTGCTGGCATTTCAACGAAAATATAATAAATTCAAGACTGAAAATTTCGGTTTAGTCCACTTCGTTGGATTTATAATATTATATGATTTTTTGCAACAGTTTTACAGCGTTCTAAGGACGACCTTACAAAAAGCAGTGGGTATTGGGTTGTTCTTACGAGAGGACTATGGGTGGTATAAGTAATATTAATTCATATACACCTGGTGGTATGAGTAATATCAATTGGAGTACAATAGGTGGTATTAGTAATTTATATTTAAATTAATTATACTTTACATCACATTCGTTAATCTTATGATTAAATCCGCAAACGAATTGATATAGAAAAACTGAAATATAGAAGAGCTTTAGTTCTAATATTTGCAGCCAATTTTTAAGGATTTACTCATGTGTGCAAACAAAATTAGAAGAAAACATGTCTAAGTAAATTTTTATTTCGAAATCAAATGCTACATTCGAAATGGAAAACTTATAGTGAATAAATTTCTCTGAAAATCCAGAATCTCTTGTTAAAATTAGCCTTCCTAAGAACACCATTCAGACAGTCATCATCAGATATTTAGAGCTCAGCCTTTACGATTATTTTAATAAACTGACCTTTTAGAACAGTAATTTTGGAAAAACCTTCCAAACACTCCCCTACCCTTAAATTTTTTCTTCAACGTTTAACTTTGACTACACTGTGCTCTGGCACAACAGCAATTCCTGGCAACTGCCTTAAGTACTGGTGTCGGAGAATGTAACAACAATTGTCGCTGGCGTTGTTGTTTGTTGTCACACAGCAATAGTTGCTAGTTGCTGCTGCAGTGTGGCGTGGCGTGGTCCGTGCGGTGCGGTGTTTCGGTGCTGTTTGTTGCTTTGGTTTCTGGCCAAGTGTGAGATTGTAAGAGCGTTTGTGTTTGTTCCCGGACGACGACGACGACGACGATGATGCATTGGTCACGTTTTCCAAGTTTCGTGTGGCATCACGTACTTCTGCTCAATTTAACAAAGTACGTAGGATGAAACGTAGTCATCAACAGTGGCAATGACTGTGCGCCCCACACACACACGCACACACCCTGTTGTTGTATACGGTGGCATCCCACAAACAATACAACCGGAATTGTTTATCCCTTTTGTTGTTCTGTGGCTGTGACTGGGCGAAGGGTAAGTGAGGAGGGTAGAGGAGGAGTAGATTGGAAAGGGTTGTGAGTGTGTGCCAGCTGCACACATTGTTTGTTACATTGGCGCTCCGGCTGTTTGTGAGTGTGTGATGTGCTGATGATACTCGTCGCCGTCTAATGTAATGTATTTTGAAAACTATAAATAACAACACACTCGCCGCTGCAAGAAATCCTAAGAAATACAATACTGATTGCTAAACTACATGTCTCTCTTACAGCCCCCCTTCCCAGCAACTCACACGAAAAATGGTAGTAATTTTAAAATTTTATAGCATAATTTAAGGCACTTTAGAAAGCAGAGCTTAGCAATCTGAGGCACGAGTCATGAAAAGTGCAAAAGTCATAAAATGAAAAGATTAGAGAACTCCAAAGGATTTCAACTCTATGGAATGGAAATGAGGAAGAGCTGTCACTGAAAAAATATCCTTAATACATTTTCTGTGTAAAAACCAAAACCTTATCTAAGTCCCGAATATGAACATTCTAACCCTCCAGTTCCGCACTATAGGGGGGTCTTTAGGTTCCTTTTGTGCAAAATGGTAAAAAATACCCCTAAAGCGTAGAAAACCTTGTGATCATTACACTTTAAGTACAGAAAGTGTTCAGCAATATTACTTACAACCCTACGAGGGAAATTTTTGTGGAACATTTTAACATTCTAGCTCTTCAACAGAGGTCCATTTTGTGAAAAAGGATAAAAGACACTCCTAAAATATAAGAAAACCTTTTAATCCCTACATTTTAGGTATATCATGTGTTCAGCAATATTACTAAGAATACCATGCGGAACATTTTTGTGGACCACTTTAACCTACTAGCTCTCCAATATAGGGGTCTTTTAGGTCTCTTTTGTGCAATAGACTAATAAAACACCCCTAAAACATAAGAAAACCTTGTGATTCTTATACTTTAGGTATATCATGCATTCAGCAATAGTACTTAGTACACTACGAGGAACATTTTCGTGAAACATGTTAACCCTCTAGCTCTTCAATGTAGGGGTCTTTTTGGTCCCTTTTGTGAAAAAAGGGTAAAATTGTCCACAAAATATAAGAAAACCATGAGATCCTTACATTTTAAGAATAGGCTGTGTTCAGCAATATTGCTTAGAGCAATATTTTTGTGAAACATTTTAAACCTCTAGCTCCTCAATATAGGGGTCTTTTCGGTAATTTTGGGAAAAAGGGCAAAAACAACCCTAAAACAAGAAGAAACCTTGTGATCCTTACCTTTTAAGTATAGGATGAGCTCTCTAATATTACTTAAAACACTACGAGGAACATTTCTGTGGAATTTTTTAACCCTCTAGCTCCCCAGTACAAGGGTGTTTTTGGACCCTTTTGTGAAAAAGGGTAAGAAACTTCCCTAAAACATAATAAATCCTTGTGATACTTACATTTTAGGTATATCATGTGTTCAGCAATATTACTTAAAAAACTACAAGCAACATTTTTGTGAATCATGTTAACCCTCTAGCTCCTCTGTGTGGGGGTCTTTTTGGTCTCTTTTGTGAAAAAGGGTAAGAAGCGTCCCTAAAACATAAGAAAACCTTGTGATCCTTACATTTAAAGTATAGGATGTGTTCAGCAATATTACTTAAAACACTATGAAAAACATTTTGGGGGAACATGCTAACCCTCTAGTTCCTCAGTGTAGTGGTCTTTTTGGTCCCTTTAGTAAAAAAGGGTAAAAAAAAAACACCCATAAAGCATAGGAAACCTTGTGACCCTTACATTTTAAGTATAGGATGTGTTCAGCAATATTATTTAAAACACTATGACAAAAATTTTTGTGAAACATTTTAACACTCTAGCTCCACAAAATAGGGGTATTTTAGGTCAATTTTACGCAAAACGGTAAAAACACCCCTAAAACATAAGAAACCTTGTGATCGTTACACTTAAGGTATAGGATGTGTTCCGCAATACTACTGAGAATACTACGAGCAACATTTTTGTGGAACATTTTAACCCTCCAGCTCCTCAATATTGGGGTCATTTTGGTCCCTTTTGTGAAAAAGTGTAAAAAACACTCCTAAAGCATAGGAATCCTTGTTATCCTTACATTTTAAGTATAGGATGTGTTCAGCAATATTACTGAGAACACTACGAGCAACATTTTTGTGGAACATTTTAACCCTCTAGCTACTCGATATAGGGGTCTTTTGGGTACCTTTTGTGAAAAAGTCTAAAAAATACCCTCAAACCAGAGCCCCCACGGGTCAAAATGTTTTACAAAAATGTTGACCATAAAATTCTCCTCCAAGTCTCTGAATACACCAAAACTCACAACTCAACATAAATGCCAGAAATAAGTCAAAACTAAAAATTAATTTCACTGTTAATTTCGTACTTTTACCGAACTCGAGCTAAACTGCCCCACAAAACTGAATTTTAGAGGGGCGGTGTGAATGGAAAAAATATTCTACGTCAAATTTCACTATAAGTCAGCGAACAAAAGAAAGTTGTAGATATAAAAGATATGAATCAAACTATCAGTACCAATTTGGATATTTAAACAAGAAATTATTTTTTATTTTTTCTTTCTTTTTTTTCTAGAAACCTGACTTGAAATTTACACTTTTTAAGGCTAGACTTGGATTCAGGTCTGGTCTCTATGACATTTATGGCAAGTTGTAATTTCCCGTGACTAAAGTTCTGCTACATGAGGTTCTATATCTCTGTGGCGGAAAACTTTCCACCTCACTTTCGTTTGTGTTTTCAATTTCGTTTGCTTTATTTGCACTTTTCATAAATTATGGCAACTTTTTTGTCATGGCTTTAAAACACAACTGTTACCATTTCCATCAGCCCCCATCTACTACAGCATTGAGCCATTGGTAGCTAAGTAAGAAAACACCGAAAGCCGAAGACGTCATTCGGACCATTAAAAGATTAATTTTGTTGCTGTCGACAAGAGTGGAAAATCATATTTTTTGTAGCTCTCCATGCTTGGCAACATCCGAAGACAGTTGTTGGCGAAAATAAGTTGGATGTAGAGGGGGTAGAGAAGTTGAAATCGTAAATCAAATACAATTAACGTTAATTAAATATACATCAAGTGGGCATGACCACCAACTCCACCATCACCACCACCACTGACACCAACACCAAGGCAAACACGTAACTTACTCACCACTCAGCAAGTCTTTGGTGAACATATGTGGGTGTTTGTGTGTGAGAGAGCATTTCATGGTTAGCCCCCCAAAGTATGCTAACAAAATTGAAAATATCTTACGCCTTAACACAGAGCTATGGAAAAATAAACAATGAATTTTTCTTGTTGGCGCTGATGTTAAACAGGCTGTCGCGTGGGCCGTGCTGAGAGGAGAGATGAAAGAAAAATCACCCAAATCAGCGTGGAAACCACAAAATGCCTCTACTCTGGGGCAAGTCAAGGGACAGGGCTGGGACTCTTTGTCCCAGTTACGCAATACCCATTCATTTGTTGTCTTGGGTGCCCCAGGCAATGTTTTCCCTTTTGTCCCGTGTTTGGTAAATGATGTATATTTGCCAAATTGCAATTGTATTGCGTAAATCAAATAAATAATATTTACCCTTAGGCTTTGTACGATTTTTTTCCGGCCCAACAAGGGTTTCACCTCGTCCTTTCCGCCCTGTTGAGTGTAGAAAAGTCTCTTAGTTACCGGGATGGATGGATATACCGCCGCCGATATACCTTTGCTATTACCCTGGTGATGTTGTTTCTTCTTGTTTATTTTTGTCTAAGTGTATTTCCTTAAGGAAGGACGCATTGTTTTGTTTTTCCTTTCTAATTTGCATTCCAGTTTTGCTCAACCTTTTTGTTGTCTTCTAATGGAATATGTAATTGTCATAGGCTCCCCATCTTTTGAGCAGTCCTCCTCATTGGTGTATATATTTTTAATGTAATGAAGGGCAGTATGAATACATAGAAGACTCTGACATGTTTTCCATTGATTCAGTTAAGATTCTGGAAGATTTTTTTTTAACGCGGAAAGGTAAAAAGCCGGAGCTCATCAGGTAAGGCAGACAATAAATACATTTCACAAAAAACGGAAATTTCTTGTTTAAATATCCAACTTGCTACTGATATTTTGAGTTATATATAGTATATCTACCGCTTTCTTTTGTTCGGTGACTTATAGTGGAATTTAATGTAGAATTTTTTTTCCATTCACACCACTCCCCTAAAGAGAAGTTTTGTGGGAGAGATAGCTCGAATTCGAAAAAAGCACGGTTTGAACAAATTTAATAAATAATTTCTGGTTTATATACTCAAATTGTTATTGATATTTTATTAATATATATTATTGCTACAGCTATCGTTTGTTCGGTGAGTTATAGTGAAATTTGATGTAGAATATTTTTTCCATTCACACCAGCCCCCTAAAATTCAGTTCTGTGGGTCAATTTAACAGAAATTCGCAAACGTTCAAAATTAACCCTAAAATGAATTTTAAGTTTTGACTTATTTCTGGCATTTAAGTTGAGTTGTGAGTTTTGGTGCATTCAGAGACTTAAAGGAGAATTTTATGGCCAATATTTTTGTAGAACACTTTGCCCCGATAAACCTCTGTTTTTAATGTGTTTTTTATCCGTTTTCACAAAACGGACTAAAAAGAACCCTATATTGAGGAGCTCGAGGGTTAATATGTTCCACAAATATGCTTTTCGTAGCGTTTTAAGCATAATTGCAAATTACATCCCATACTTAAAATGTAAGGATCTCAAGGTTTCCTATGTTTTAGGGGTGTTTTTTACCCTTTTCATAAAAGGTACCAAAAAGACCCCTATATTGAGGAGCTAGAAGTTTAAAATGTTCCACAAAAATCTTCCTCGTTGTGTTCTAAGTAATATTGCTGAACACATTCTATACTTAAAATGTAAGGATCACAAGGGTTTCTTATGTTTAAGGGTGTTTTTACCCTTTTTTTTATAAAAGGGACCCTAAATACCCCTATATTGAGGAGCTAGAGGGTTATAATGTTTTATAAAAATGTTGCACGTAGTATTTTAAGTAATATTGCAACAGATTATATACTTAAAAAGTAAGCATCACAGGGTTTTCTTATGTTTTCGGGGTGTTTTTACCCCTTTTCACAAAAGATACCAAAAATACCGCTATATTGAGGAGCTAGAGGGTTAAAATGTTTCACAAAAATGTTCCTCGTAGTGTTGTCAGTAACAATGTTGAACTTATCCTATACTTAAAATGTAAGTATTAGAAGATTTTTTATGTTTTAAGGATGTTTTTGTACCCCTTTTCACAAAAGGTACCAAAAAGACCCCTATATTGAGGAGCTAGAGGGTTAAAATCTTCCACAGAAATATTCCTCGTAATGGGTTAAGTAATATTGCTGAACACGTCGTATACTTAAAATGTAAGCATCTCAAGGTTTCCTATGTTTTAAGGGTGTTTTTGTTACCCTTTTCTATAAAATATACACGAAGACCCCTATATTGAAGAGCTAGAAGACAGAAATTTTCCACACAATTGTTCCTCGTAGTGTTTTAAGTAATATTTCCAAACATATCCTATACTTCAAATGTAGGGATTAAAAGGTTTTCTTATGTTTTCGGTGTATTTTTACCCTTTTTACAAAAGTCACCAAAAAGACCCCTATATTGAGGAGGTAGAGGGTTAAAATGTTTCACATAAATGTTCCACGTAGTGTTTTAAATAATATTGCTGAACACATCTTATACTTAAAATGTAAGGATCGCAAGATTTTTTGATGTGTTAGAGGTGTTTTTTGCCCTTTTTCACAAAAGGTACTAAAAGACCTCTGTATTGAGGACCTAGAGGGTTAAAATGTTCCACAAAAATGTTTCTCATTGTATTTTAAGTAATACTGCTGAACTCGTCCTATTTTTAGAATGTATGGATCACAAGGTTCTTTATGTTTCATGGGTGGTTTTTACCCTTTTCCATAAAAGGGACCAACAAGACCTATGCACTGAGGAGCTAGAAGGTTAAAATATTCCACGAAAATGTTCCTCGTAGTGTTTTAAGTAATATTGCCAAACACATCCTATATCTGAAATGTAAGGATATCAAGGTTTCCTATGTTTTAGGGGTGCCTTTTACCCTTTTTTAAAAAAGGTACCAAAAAGACCCCCACAATGAGGAGCTAGAGGGTTAAAATGCTTTACAAAAATTTTCCTCGCAGTGTTTTGAGTATTGTGGCTGAACACTTCTTGTACTGAAAATTTAAGGATAACAAGATTTCCCATGCCGCTTCATTAGTAGATTGTTCAAAAGTGAGAAATATTGAGAATTTCTAAAACTTCAACTACAACATATTGTGTCTTCTCTACCCTAATAAACAAAAAGTGTAAATCTTGGCCTGATCTTTGTCAAAGATTTACTAAAATTGTATGCTTCAATGCTGAGATAACATCTCTGAGTGCTTTTAATTTGCTGTACCCAAAAAAAAAACCTACCCCCATTTCGTAGGGCAAACAGTTTTTTTTGGCGGCATCACTTTGAAGGTGTATCAAATTTCCGACAACCCTCCACCAATGAAAAGGGTCTAAGCAACAAATGAATGAATCAGAATTCGAAGAGGACATTTGACAAGGTTGATTTAATTGAATACATTTCTAAATAAAAAAGAAGAAAGATAATCAAATTCTTGTAACTCCGTGTAACTTAAAGAGCCCAGCAACTACCAAAATCCCTCCATGGTAAAATAAACTCGAAGGTTATTGCAGCGAGAAAATTTAATAATGTAAATAAGAGGAAGTGTTGATAAAATAAAAAATAGAATTTGTAAATTAAAAGAGGAACGTATAACATGCAAATCATTTGCCGGAATTTAAACCATTTGCTGAACTCTTCAGTTGCATGGAAAAAAGTTTTTGCGGAAAAGTTTGTAGCCTACTTTAGGGCTTTTGCAATTATATGGGCTTCATCAGGAAGCCATTGCAAGCTGACTTTTATTTGTATACGAACCAATATTTACCAAAACTGCTCTTTTTCAGTACAACTCCGCAACCATCATATGTGTGTTTGGTGGGGCAAAAAATATTCAATTTAATTGCCAACATTTAAATTGCATACTTTTTGGCTGAACAAATAAACTTCAAGTTTTAAAGTATAGCCAAAGGGTGCTGGCTACCCAGAGAGAGAAAAAAAGAGAGATGGAGTGGAAAGGAAGCAGAAAAGACACGGGGGTGACTGCCAGAGCCACAGTGACATAAGCGAGTTCATTGTCATAATGCTGCTGAGTATGTAACCTTAACCCCTCATATAGTTATGTTCGTTCGTTTTTTATTTCTTTTCATACAACTACAATTTATGCACTCGCACATAGCCATAGAGTTCAACTCACAACCATGCGGAGGAGTATAGTTTGGTAACAACATTTATAGCATACCTTCTAGAGTGTGTGTGTAGGTTGTACTCCGCGAACGGAGTACAACGAGTCGAGTTGAATCGAGACAAACCAGATGTACCATTTAGATAATATTAAGTCTATACTTATACCTTCATAACATTTGTTAAATTGAGTTTCGCTGTTCCAACTCGACATTCCAGCGGTGCGGACGACCAACGTTGGTAAACTGTATGGTAAGGATGCTCTAAGTTTCGGCGCAAGACATTATGATTTCGGGGTGATGTTTGTAACAGTCAAATCCTTACATTTTAAGTATAGGATGTGTTCGGCAATAATACTTAAGACATTACGAGGAATATTTTTGTGGAACATTTTAACCCTTTAGCTCCTCAATATAGCCGTATTTTTGGACCCTTTTCTGAAGAAGGGTAAAAAAAACCCCTTAAAACTTAAGAAAACCTTGTGATCCTTACATTTTAAGTATAGGATGTGTACAGCAATGTTACTTAGAATACTACAAGGAACATTTTTGTGTAGCATTTTAACCCTATATCTCCTCAATATAAAGGACTTTTCGATCCCTTTTGTGAAAAAAGGGTAAAAACACCCCTAAAACATAAGAAAACCCTGTGATCCTTACATTTTAAGTATAGGATGTGTTCAGCAATATTAATTCAAATACTACGGGCAACATTTTTGTGGAACATTTTAACCCTGTAGCTCCTCATTTCTGGGGTCTTTTTGGCCCCTTTTGTGAAAAAGGGTAAAAAACGATCCTAAACCTTAAGAAAACCCTGTGATGCTTACATTTTAAGTATAGGATGTGTTCAGCAATATTACTTAGAACACTACGAGGAACATTTTTGTGGAACATTTTAAAACTCTAGCTCCTCAATATAAGGGTCTTTTTGTTCCATTTTATAAAAAAGGGTAAAAAACAACCCTAAACCTTAAGAAAACCCTGTGATGCTCACATTTTAATAAAGGATGTGTACAGCAATATTACTTAGAATACTACGAGGAACATTTTTGAGGAACATTTTAACCCTGTAGCTCCTCAGCACAGGGGTCTTTTTGGTTCCTTTTGTGAAAAGGGGTAAAAAGGCTCCCCTAAAACATAAGAAAACCCTGTGATGCTTAAATTTTAAGTATAGAATGTGTTCAGCAATATTACTTGGAATATTACGAGCAACATTTTTGTGGAACATTTTAACCCTGTAGCTCCTCATTTCTGGGTTCTTTTTGGTCCATTTTGTGAAAAAGGGTAAAAAACAATCCTAAACCTTAAGAAATCCCTGTGATACTTACATTCTAAGTATAGGATGTGTTCAGCAATATTACTTAGAACAATTCGAGGAATATTTTTGTGGAACATTTTAAAACTCTAGCTCCTCAATATAGGGGTCTTTTAGATCCCTTTTGTAAAAAAGGGTAAAAAGGCACCCTTAAAACTTAAGAAAACCCTGTGTTGCTTAAATTTTAAGTATAGGATGTGTTCAGCAATTTTACTTAAAATATTACGAGCAAAATTTTTGTGGAACATTTTAACCCTGTAGGTTCTCAATATAGGGTTTTTTGGCATCTTTAATGAAAAGGGGTAAAAAACACCCCTAAAACATAGAAGTCTTGTGATGCTTACATCTTAAGTATAGGATGTGCTTAGAAATTTTACTTAAAATACTACGAGGAACTTTTTTGTGGAACATTTTAACCCTTTAGCTCCTTAGCGCTGGGGTCTTTTTGGTCCCTTTTGTGAAAAAGGGTAAAACCCACCCCTAAAACTAAGGAAACCCTGTGATGCTAACATTTTACTTACAATATTACTTGGAACATTATGAGGAATTTTTTTGTGGAATATTTTAACCCTGTAGCTCCTCAGCGCAGGGGTCTTTTTGGTCCCTTTTGTGAAAAAGGGTAAAACACACCCCTAAAACCTAAGAAACCCTTGTGATCCTTACATTTTAAGTATAGGATGTGTTGAGCTATATTACTTAAAATACTACGAGCAACATTTTTGTGGAACATTTTGACCCTGTAGCTCCTCATTAAAGGGGTCTTTTTTATGCAAAAGTGTAAAAAACCCTAAAATAGGGATTTTATCATAATGTTGAGTTATGTACTGTTTTGTATGGTCGGTTTTGATCGCCTAAATTACTATAGCTCTGCAGTAGGTAGTCCTTTGTTAACGAATTGTGTTGCTAACAAATGTGTCTGCATTTCTTGTGTTCTGTTCAGTTTTTTTTTTGTTCTGCTGTCGGCATTCACATGTATGATTTTACATTTTGCGTGGCGTTTTGTTTCTTTTTTTCTTTCACATATACGGGGGGTCAAAGGGAAGTTTAATTAATATACTGGATATAGTACTGGATACGAAAAAAAAATTGGAAGAACATTTTTTGTATTTTTTCGTATGACTGACATCTTAGCAAAGAAAATAAAAGATATTTCAGAAATATCAATGAATAAATATAGAAAGGAAGTTTAATTAATATTAGGAGATTTTTGAAAACCTTTTCTATGTATGAAGACTCAGATTTGAGATATGCTAGAAATAGCAAAAACTAGAAATAGTGCCAGGACATTTTACACATTCAAAATAGATCAAAGAATTTTTTGTCTAAATCAGCCCAGAACCAAGTAATATTAAATGAAAGATCATCATAATATAGTAAGAAAATATAAATATTTATTTTACAAATTAATGTGCCGTCAAATATTAAACCATTCATAACAAAAAGTCGTTAATTGCTTAAGTATTTAAGATTTTACAACGTTTTTTGCTTCTCCTGTAAAGTTATGAAAATGTTTGTTACGTCTTTTGGATTTCTGGTGACGATATATTTCTTATTTTAATATATAAGTTAATACTAAACATTACCAGTGATTTCATTTGAGTCCTTAATTAAATGAAAATTGCCAGTGCCACGCCCAACGCCCATGTGCCAATTTTTATATTTTTACAATTTCAAAATCTCACAAAAAACTCCTTGTATCTTTCAATCGAAGTTAGCCAGCTCTTATAATTTAATTTATAAATAAGGCTTCATATATCAGCTCAACATTTGCAAAAAATCAGGGGATAATGGCTTAACGTTTTCTGTTAATTAATAAATCATTTCAAATATCCAGCCAATTCATTCCTATAAATCATTAGCAACTGATTGGAAGAGTTGTATTTTGCAATGCCTACTTTTAGGCTTTAATAATTTTATTTTCTTTTTGATATTATAGTTACAAATGAATACACTTATTTGAATACCAGAAAACTATTGTAGCTGTACAAAAAATTCTTAACATAACCAAAAATGAGCCTCGTCGCTATATATGATTATCAAATCCTTATCAATTTGAAGGGTAAACTCCTTGTCCTAGTTCTCTCTTTTAATCACTATTCCAACTCTTTGTAGGGAAATGCTTGGATCTCTATCCAAAATGAATTTAACTGTTCTCAGTATTTCCCTGGTAACTTCTGCCTACCACCTCGTTCGTGAGTAGTTTTTCCTCATCTGCTGCCGTTTTGTTGGAGCTGTGTGTGTGTCTGTCGGTCTATTCATTTTTTAAAGAATTCACTTTTTGCTCCCCGCTTCATATTTGTTAAAGTATTCGGTTTAGTACAACGAACGTTTGCAGTCTGCACGACTATTTCTGCTGTTGTTTTTCATTTTTTTGCTACTAAAGCAAATTTACTGCTGTTATTTTGTAAGTTGATTCTATTTAATTTTCATTCAATTTGATTTTCAATTACTTCCCCTTGAGTTCATATTAAAAATGTGTGTGTGTGGGTTTTTTTTAGTTCAGTCCCGACTTCGACTGCAAAGTCAGTCGATATATATGTATGGATATACTCATAATATGAGTATAAACTGATCCAAATATAGTAAAACACAAACACACCCAACACACACATACATACTTTCGCATTCCCCTTTTAACCATTCAAACACACACTATTACATTACATTTACGATTCACCATTCATTCCTCGCAAGCATTCCTTTGATTGCAACACTGTGCGTGTGCTTTGTTCGCAGTTATGCTTACGCTGAACAGTGGTATGAAAAATCATAAAAAAAATTAAAATAATAAAATAAATATGTATGAATGAATATAGAAATATAGACCATAACTACTAAGCAAGAGAGAGAAACCTCCAATTATCTACAAAAAATACGGAAACGAAAAAAAAAACTATAAAAATTAGAAGACAAATTTTAAAATTTTTTTTTGTAATTTTTTTCGTGTATCTCAAATCTTAACGAAACAAATAAAATATATTTGAAGAAAATCCATGAATAAATACGGAAGTTATGAACAATTAAGTGAGAGAGAAAAATTCCGAAAAAGAAAAAAATCATAAAAATTAGAGAAAATTTTTTTCAAAATTTTTTTTTGTATTTTTTTATAAAGCTGGCATCTTAATGATAAATATATAACACATTTGAAATCAATCCACGAATAATTATAGAAGTTATTATCGATTAAGAAAAAGAAAGCAAAATGGTTTTTCTACAAAAAATTCCGAATAAGAAAAAAATCATAAAAATTAGAAAAACATTTTCAAAATTATATTTATATTTTTTTCGTGTAGCTGACATCTCTACGAAGAAAATAAATCATATTTGAAGAATATCCATGAACAAATATAGAAGTTATGGTATATTAACTGAGAGAGAGAAAAATTATTTTTCTGCAAAAAATTTCAAATGTGAAAAAATCATAAAAATTAGAAAACATTTTTTCAAAATATTTTTATAATTTTTTTCATATAGCTGACGTGTTAGCGAAGAAAATAAATCACAATTGAAGAAAATACATGGAAAAATACGGAAGTTATGGTCAATTAAATAAGAGAGAGAGAAAAATCGATTTTCTAGAAAAAATTGCGAATAAGAAAAAAATTAGAAAAAAATTCAAATTTTTTTTGTATTTTTTTCAAAAAGCTGGCATCTTAATGATGAAAATATATCACATTTGAAATCAATCCACGAATAATTATAGAAGTTATGATCAATTAAGTAAGAGAAAGAAAAATAGTTTTTCTACAAAAATTCCGAATACGAAAAAAATCACAAAAATTAGAAAGAAATTGTCAAAATTATATTTATATTTTTTCGTGTAGCTGACATCTCTACGAAGAAAATAAATCATATTTGAAGAATATCCATGAATAAATATAGAAGTTATGGTATATTAAGTGAGAGAGAGAAAAAATATTTTTCTGCAAAAAAATTTTAAATGTGAAAAAAATCATATAAATTAGAAAAAAAATTCAAAATATTTTTGTAATTTTTTCATATAGCTGATGTCCTAGTGAAAATAAATAAATTACAATTAAAGAAAATCTATGGATAAATACAGAAGTTATGGTCAATTAAGTGAGAGAGAAAAAAATTAATTGTCTAGAAAAAAAATCCGAATAAGAAAAAATCATAAAAATTAGAGAAATTTTTTTTCAAATTTTTTTTTGTATTTTTTTATTAAGCTGACATCTTAATGATGAATATATAACACATTTGAAATCAATCCACGAATATTTATAGAAGTTATTAACAATTAAGAAAAAGAAAGAAAAATCGTTTTTTTTTACAAAAAATTCCGAAAACGAAAAAAATCATAAAAATTAGAAAAAAAATTGTCAAAATTATATTTATATTTTTTTTTCGTGTAGCTGACATCTCTACGGAGAAAATAAATCTTAATTGAAAAAATCAACGTCTAAATATAGAAGTTATGGTATATTAAGTGAGAGATAGAAAATTATAAAAAAATCAGAATACGAAAAAAATCATAAAAATTAGAAAAAAATGTTTTAAAATATTTTTATATTTTTTTCATATAGCTGACGTCTTAGTGAAAATAAATAAATAACAATTGAAATAAATCTATGGAAAAATACGGAAGTTATGGTCAATTAAGTAAGAGAGAGAAAAATCGATATTCTAGAAAAAATTCCGAATATGAAAAAAATCATAAAAATTAGAGAAAAAAATTTTCAATTTTTTTTTGTATTTTTTGTATAAAGCTGGCATCTTAATGATGAATATATAAAACATTTGATATCAATCCTCGAATAATTATAGAAGTTATGATCAATTAAGAAAAAGAAAGAAAAATCATTTTTCTACAAAAAATGCCGAATACGAAAAAAATCATAAAAATTAGAAAAAAATTTTCACAATTATATTTATATTTTTTTCGTATGGCTGACATCTCAACGAAGAAAATAAATCATACTTGAAGAATATCCATGAATAAATATAGAAGTTATGGTGTATTACGTGAGAGAGAGAGAGAAAAAATATTTTTCTGCAAAAAAAAATTCAGATGTGAAAAAATCATAAAAATTAGTAGATAATTTTTCAAAATTTTTTAATATTTTTCCTCAAATAGCTGGCATCTTAGTGAAGAATATATATCATATTTGAAGAAAATACATGGATAATTATAGAAGTTATGGGTCTATTAAGCAAGAGAGAGAAAATTTTTTAACATTTTTCCGAATAAAAAAATCATAAAAATTAGAAAAAAAATTTCAATTATTTTTTATAATTTTTCTCCTATAGCTCAAATCTTACAAAAAAAGTTAAATCACATTTGAAGAAAATACATGGCTAACTATAGAAGTTATGGTATATTAAGCGGGAGAGTGAAAAAAAAAACATTAAAAAAAATCTTGATACGAAAAAAATCATAAATATTAGAAGGAAATTTTTAAAAATTCATTTGTTTTTTTTTTTTTAATATAGCTGACATCTTAGTGAAGAAAATAAGTGATTTCTGAAGAAAATCCATGTATAGATATATAAGTTATGGTATAGTAAGCGTGAGAGTGAAAATGGTTTTTCTAAAAAAAATTCCGAAAACAAAAAATCATAAAAATTAGAAGAAAACATGTCAAAATGTTATTTATATATTTTTCGAAAAGCTTGTATTTTTGCGATTATAATAAATCTTATTTGAAGAAAATCCATGGATGAATATAGAAGTTATGGTCTATTAAGCCAGAGAGAGAGAAAAATGTTTTTTCTACAAAAAATACAGAATATAAAAAAAATCATAAAAATTGGAAGAACAATTTTCAATAATTTTTTGTAATATTTTTCATATAGCTGACGCCTTCTTGAATATAATAATTCAAATTTCTTGAATATGCATGAATAAATATAGAAGTTATGGTATAGTAGTGAGAGATAGAGAAAAATACATTTTTACAAAAAATTTCGAATACAAAAAAATTTATAAAAATTAGAAGGAACATTTTCAATTTTTTTTTATTTTTTTCGTATAGCTGACACCTTAGCGAAGAATTTGAATCATATCTGAAGAAAATCCATGAACAATTGTAGAAGTTATGGTATATTAAGTGAAAGAGAGAAAAAATAATTTTTTACAAAAAATTCTTAATACGAAAAAAATCATAAAAATTAAAAGAACATTTTTCAAAAATGTCTTGAAACGTTTTTGAAATAGCTGACATCTTAGCGTAGAAAATAAATCAAATTTCAAGGATATCCATTAATATATATAGAAGTTATGATGGTATAGTCAGTGAGAGAGAGAGAAAAATATTTTTTACAAAAATTTCGAATACGAAAAAAAATCATAAAAATTAGAAGAAAATCTTTCCAAATTTTTTTGGAATTATTTTCGTATAACTGGCATCTTAGCGTAGAAAATAAATCATATATGAAGAAAATCCATGGATAATCATAGAAGTTATTGCATATTTGGCGGGAGAGTCAAAGCAATTTTTTTTTTTAAATCAGAGTACGAAAAAATTATAAATATTTGAAGGAAAATTTTCAATTTTTTTTGTAATTTGTTCATATAGTTGGCATTTTTGTGAAGATATTAAATCTTATTTGAAGAAAATCCATGAATAAATATAGAAGTTATGGTATATTAAGTGAGAGAGGACAATTTCTTTTTGTAAAAAAAATAAAATATGAAAAAAAATTTTAGAAATTTTTTTTAAATTTTTTAAGTATTTTTCTTCAAAAATCTGGCATCTTTACCAAGAAAATAAATCACATTTGAAGGAAATCCGTAGCTAATTATAGAAGTTATGGCATATTAAGCGAGGGAGTGAAAAAAAGTATTTTCAACATAAAAAATCTGAGTACGAAAAAAATCATAAAAAAATAGCAGAAAAATTTTCAAAATTTTTTGGTATTTTTTTCGAATAGCAGACATTTCAGCAAAACCAATAAATCATGTTAAAAGAAAATCCATGTATAAATATAGAAGTTATGGTAAATAAAGTGCGAGAGCGAGAAAAAAACATTTTTCAACAAAAAATCCAACTTAAAATAATCATAAAAATTAGAAGAAAAATTTTCAAAATTTTTTAGTAATTTTTTTCGTATAGCTAGCATCTTACTGAAGAAAATAAATCACATTTAAAGAAAATCCAAGGATAATTATAGAAGTTATGGTAAATTAAGCGAGAAAAATATTTTTCAACAAAAATTCTGAGTTTGACAAAAATCATAAAAATTTTTCAAAATTTTACTGTATTTTTTTCACATAGCTGGCATCTTACTGAATAAAGGAAAACATATTTGAGGAAAATCTGTGAATAAATATAGAAGTTATGGCCTATGAAACAAGAGAGCGAAAAGTTCGAGTAAAAATTCTCCTTTTTCTTTGCAGTTTACAACCACTGTGCTTTGTGTTTTTTCCTTTCCTTCCCCCTTGGCCCTTGTCTTTTCGACCATTTGACAATGGTTGTTAGGAAGGAAAGGGAACACACTGTAATCATGGTTACTACAAGTACATAATACTCTTGTACAACATTGTACGGAATGTCATATCGAGTTATTGATATTGAATTACTGATGATATATGGCGACAGGAGAGCTTTTGTTTAGCTTAGCGACCTGGCAAGCACAGGAATTCCCTGCAAGGAGTTTGGAACTGCAGCTAAAGGATATTGTTTGTGTGTTTAGGAAATAATATATAAATAATAAATAATAAAACAATAATAAATTTAATGAAAATTAAAGATTAAAATGAAAATAAATTTAATCAAAAAATACTTTGGCCAATTGAGAAATATTGTCAAGAAACAAGTGTTTGCTTAGCCGTTCAAATGTTATTAATTGCCAGTAAAGCTACACTCTGGGGGTTTTAAAGGGTACAGCTTGCCCAGCACGTGCTGACGATAACCACCCGCCTTCCCCTTTTCTTACTTCATCGATTCTCACCTTTGGATTGAAAAACAACTCGACCAGGCACTTGGGTTTCGTGTAATTGTATGCACACCACTTACACTCAGCCACACACACACACACAATTACTTAAGCGAGCAAGTTTATCCCAAACCGGGCACTTTAATTCCCACACATCCTGCTGTGTCGTCCTTGGCCATATCGTAAATGCCGAACAATTCAAACGAATTTATCATGTGTCAATGGAGGGATATGTAATTGATACAATATCTGCCAGATGAAAAACAAACACTCACACAAATGCGAATGCGAAAGAACTTCAACTTCAACTAAATGGGGGAGGGGGAAGAAACATTGCGAACAAACGGTTAGGGACACGTGACCAATCAACAATGGCAAAAGGGGAAAACCAAGGGGATGAATGATGATGAGAAAGGTGGTGGTGTTGTGGAAATCACACCAAAAGAATAAATATAAATGGATGGATATTCACAAGAAAAAAATTAAAGCATACTTTTAGGCCAGGTCTAAGAAATAGAGAAAGAGAGAGAGCAAAATGCAAAAAAGTAAAAAAGAAAAACACACGGTTTATTTAGGAGCCACAGCATATTCCAGCAACGAAATAAATCAAAATTGCTCTTAATAAGATTTATGGCCTCTAATGAAGAAGGTCGGTTGGTCGTTCTGTAATTTATGGCTGGCTTGATGTAAAGGCCGCCAAGCATGGCACAAACCCCAAATGTAGGCCACATATTTGGGAATTGTTTTCCGGGAGAAAATTAAGCAGACGTCAGGTTTTGTTGAAACGTGTGCGTTAACCTTTGCGAAAATAGCTACGGTACGTGGGTTACATTAAGACTCCCTCCACCCTACTTCTTCATCCATCACTGGAAAGCCTAGAAATATGCCACATATTTTGATTTAGGTTCAACACGTTAAAAGTATTAGAAATTTTAATTGAATTTACGGTTGAAATTGGAAAAAATTACACTAGTTTACGGGAAGAAAAAATCTTCTCGAGAGTGGATTTGGTAAATATTCTGACAGCGGATTCTGATAGAGGGAGTGAAAAATGAATATACGTGTATCGGTGATTTGAAAGTTTACTTATGTGGGTCATTTTAGAGGGGGTTATTGTCAATATTTGCCCCTTTTGAACATTCTTATCTGTGAATCGACATAGGAAACCTTGTGATCCTCACATTTTAGGTACAAGAGGTGTTCAGCAATATTATTTAGAACACTACGAGCAACAATTTTTTGGAACATTTTAACCTTCCAGCTACTCACTATAGGGAAATTTTTGGTCCCTTTTGTGATAAAGGGTAAAAAGCAACCCATTAAAACATAGGAAACCTTATGATCCTTATGTTTTAAGTATAGGATGTCTTATGCAATCTTACTTAAACCAGCACTAGGAACATTTTTGTGGAACATTTGAATCCTATAGCTACTCAATAAAGTGGACTATTTGGTACTTTTTGTGCAAAAGTGTAAAAAACACCCCTAAAGCACAGGAAACCTTGTGATCCTTACATTTAGCAATATTACTTAGAACACTACGAGGAACATTTTTGTGGAACATTTCAACCCTCTAGCTCTTCAATATAGGGGTCTTTTTGTTCCTTTTTATGCAAAATGGTAAAAAGCACCTCTAAAACAGCAATTTAATGGGTCAAAATGTTGTACAAAAATATTTGCCATAAAATTCTACTATAAGTCTCTGAATACTCCAAAACTCAAAACCTAACTTAAATGGCAGAAATAATTCAAAACTTAAAATCCATTTTAGGGTTAATTTTAATATTTCCCTCATTTGCACATTCTTATGATGAATCGGAATAGGAATCCTTGCGGTCCTTACATATTAGGTATAGGATATTACTTGGAACACTACGAGGAACATTTTTGTGAAACATGTTAACCCTCTAGCTCCTCAATATATGGGTCTTTTTAGTCCCTTTTGTGCAAAAGGGTAAAAACACCCCTAAAATATAGGAAACCTCGTGATCCTTATATTTTAAGTATATGATGTGTTCACCAATATTCCCTAAAACACTACGAGGAATATTTTTGTGGAACATTTTAACCCTCTAACACCTCCATATAGGCAACTTTTTGATCTCTTTTGTGAAAAAGGGTAAAAAACACCCCTAAAACATAGGAATCCTTGTGATGCTTACTTTTTAAGTATAGGATGTGTTCAACAATATTACTTGGAACACTACGAGGGACATTTTTGTAAAACATTTTAACCCTCCAGCTTCTGCATATAAGGTCTTTTTGGTCGCTTTTGTGAAAAAGTGTAAAAACACCCCTAAAACAGGAGTTTAATGGGTCAAAAAGTTCTAGAAAAATATTTTCCATAAAATTCTACTCCAAGTCTCTGAATACACCAAAACCCTAAACCCAACGAAACTGCCAGAAATACGTCAAAACTTAAAATTCGTTTTAGGGTTAATTTCAATATTTCCCCTTTTGCACATTCTTATGGTTGAATCGACATAGGAATCCTTGTGATCCTTACATTTTAAGTATAGGATGTGTTCAACAATATTACTTGGAACACTACGAGGATCATTTTTGTAGAACATTTTAACCCTCTAGCTCCTCAACAGTGGGGTCGTTTTGGTCGTTTTTGTGCCAAAGCGTAAAAAATACCCCTAAAATAGGATTTTAACGGGTCAACATGTTCTGAAAAAATATTTTCCATAAAATTCTACTCCAAGTCTCTGAATACACCAAAGCTCTAAACCCAACGTAACTGCCAAAAATACGTCAAAACTTAAAATTCGTTTTAGGGTTCATTTCAATATTTCCCCCTTTTGCACATTCTTATGATGCATCGGCATAGGAAACTTTGTGATCCTTACATTTTAGGTATATCATGCGTTCAGCGACATTACTAAGGACAGTACGAGAAAATTTTTTATTGACCATTTTAACCCTCTAACTCTTCCACATAGAGGACTTTTTGGTCCCTTTTGTGAAAAAGGGTAAAAACACCCTTAAAGCAGGGGTTTAACGGGGCAAAATGTTCTACAAAAATATTTGCCATTAAATGCAATTATAATAATTCTCTGAATTTTAGTCCGTCTGTCTTTCTCTCTTTGCATCTATTCTTGTAAGCTAGTCATTTCCGATTTGTTTTTTTTTATTTTTTATTAATTTGATATTTCAAATATCTCATTAAATTTTACCTTACCTTGGATTATAAATACTATATTCGTATTATTACGGAAAATGACATCAACATACCTGTAATTAAAAAGAAAAGAAAAAATTACAATTTAATTTGTGCTTATAAAATATAACTTAATTTTGAGAAAAGGAAAGAATCAAATTTCACCACCACGGAAATATACAACAAATTGCCGAAGAAATCCCTTATCCCTCGTCAATCATGGTTGTTTTAATTTCTTTTCAAATCCCGAATACAACAAACCCAAATTTCCAAATACATTTATTTATATTTTTCTTGGGCCGCAAAATATTTCATGCCTCAGTGATATAAATCAAATTTTCGTTTAATAAGATTTATGAATTCGCATGAATACAATCATAATTTATGACCACCAGAAAGATACCACGGATAGAGCAAAAGCGATAGAAAAAAAAAGGATAAAAGGAAAATGAGTGTAAAAAATAGGCAAATATTTTTTCCTATCCCGCCTCCTACCCCACCCCGCAAAAAACAGTTAAGTTAATTTAAAATTACTCGAGATTTAAGTAAGTTGGTGTTTTTTGGTGAGTCGTTTTTCGTGAGGGTTTACTGCCACCAAATAAGGGTGGCTGGCCGGGGCTGGGTAAACAAGTCACGAGTCAAACTATGCTGATAAAACATGCAACACGTAGCCGGTAAGTTTAGCCTTTAGTTTAGTGTGATGCTACCCGGAAGGGTGGCGGCATTGTCACATGGGGTGTTTTATTGGCTACAGTTGACAATGATATTATATATTTTTTATATTTTTATATTTTTATATTTTTATATTTTTATATTTTTATATTTTTATATTTTTATATTTTTATATTTTTATATTTTTATATTTTTATATTTTTATATTTTTATATTTTTATATTTTTATATTTTTATATTTTTATATTTTTATATTTTTATATTTTTATATTTTTATATTTTTATATTTTTATATTTTTATATTTTTATATTTTTATATTTTTATATTTTTATATTTTTATATTTTTATATTTTTATATTTTTATATTTTTATATTTTTATATTTTTATATTTTTATATTTTTATATTTTTATATTTTTATATTTTTATATTTTTATATTTTTATATTTTTATATTTTTATATTTTTATATTTTTATATTTTTATATTTTTATATTTTTATATTTTTATATTTTTATATTTTTATATTTTTATATTTTTATATTTTTATATTTTTATATTTTTATATTTTTATATTTTTATATTTTTATATTTTTATATTTTTATATTTTTATATTTTTATATTTTTATATTTTTATATTTTTATATTTTTATATTTTTATATTTTTATATTTTTATATTTTTATATTTTTATATTTTTATATTTTTATATTTTTATATTTTTATATTTTTATATTTTTATATTTTTATATTTTTATATTTTTATATTTTTATATTTTTATATTTTTATATTTTTATATTTTTATATTTTTATATTTTTATATTTTTATATTTTTATATTTTTATATTTTTATATTTTTATATTTTTATATTTTTATATTTTTATATTTTTATATTTTTATATTTTTATATTTTTATATTTTTATATTTTTATATTTTTATATTTTTATATTTTTATATTTTTATATTTTTATATTTTTATATTTTTATATTTTTATATTTTTATATTTTTATATTTTTATATTTTTATATTTTTATATTTTTATATTTTTATATTTTTATATTTTTATATTTTTATATTTTTATATTTTTATATTTTTATATTTTTATATTTTTATATTTTTATATTTTTATATTTTTATATTTTTATATTTTTATATTTTTATATTTTTATATTTTTATATTTTTATATTTTTATATTTTTATATTTTTATATTTTTATATTTTTATATTTTTATATTTTTATATTTTTATATTTTTATATTTTTATATTTTTATATTTTTATATTTTTATATTTTTATATTTTTATATTTTTATATTTTTATATTTTTATATTTTTATATTTTTATATTTTTATATTTTTATATTTTTATATTTTTATATTTTTATATTTTTATATTTTTATATTTTTATATTTTTATATTTTTATATTTTTATATTTTTATATTTTTATATTTTTATATTTTTATATTTTTATATTTTTATATTTTTATATTTTTATATTTTTATATTTTTATATTTTTATATTTTTATATTTTTATATTTTTATATTTTTATATTTTTATATTTTTATATTTTTATATTTTTATATTTTTATATTTTTATATTTTTATATTTTTATATTTTTATATTTTTATATTTTTATATTTTTATATTTTTATATTTTTATATTTTTATATTTTTATATTTTTATATTTTTATATTTTTATATTTTTATATTTTTATATTTTTATATTTTTATATTTTTATATTTTTATATTTTTATATTTTTATATTTTTATATTTTTATATTTTTATATTTTTATATTTTTATATTTTTATATTTTTATATTTTTATATTTTTATATTTTTATATTTTTATATTTTTATATTTTTATATTTTTATATTTTTATATTTTTATATTTTTATATTTTTATATTTTTATATTTTTATATTTTTATATTTTTATATTTTTATATTTTTATATTTTTATATTTTTATATTTTTATATTTTTATATTTTTATATTTTTATATTTTTATATTTTTATATTTTTATATTTTTATATTTTTATATTTTTATATTTTTATATTTTTATATTTTTATATTTTTATATTTTTATATTTTTATATTTTTATATTTTTATATTTTTATATTTTTATATTTTTATATTTTTATATTTTTATATTTTTATATTTTTATATTTTTATATTTTTATATTTTTATATTTTTATATTTTTATATTTTTATATTTTTATATTTTTATATTTTTATATTTTTATATTTTTATATTTTTATATTTTTATATTTTTATATTTTTATATTTTTATATTTTTATATTTTTATATTTTTATATTTTTATATTTTTATATTTTTATATTTTTATATTTTTATATTTTTATATTTTTATATTTTTATATTTTTATATTTTTATATTTTTATATTTTTATATTTTTATATTTTTATATTTTTATATTTTTATATTTTTATATTTTTATATTTTTATATTTTTATATTTTTATATTTTTATATTTTTATATTTTTATATTTTTATATTTTTATATTTTTATATTTTTATATTTTTATATTTTTATATTTTTATATTTTTATATTTTTATATTTTTATATTTTTATATTTTTATATTTTTATATTTTTATATTTTTATATTTTTATATTTTTATATTTTTATATTTTTATATTTTTATATTTTTATATTTTTATATTTTTATATTTTTATATTTTTATATTTTTATATTTTTATATTTTTATATTTTTATATTTTTATATTTTTATATTTTTATATTTTTATATTTTTATATTTTTATATTTTTATATTTTTATATTTTTATATTTTTATATTTTTATATTTTTATATTTTTATATTTTTATATTTTTATATTTTTATATTTTTATATTTTTATATTTTTATATTTTTATATTTTTATATTTTTATATTTTTATATTTTTATATTTTTATATTTTTATATTTTTATATTTTTATATTTTTATATTTTTATATTTTTATATTTTTATATTTTTATATTTTTATATTTTTATATTTTTATATTTTTATATTTTTATATTTTTATATTTTTATATTTTTATATTTTTATATTTTTATATTTTTATATTTTTATATTTTTATATTTTTATATTTTTATATTTTTATATTTTTATATTTTTATATTTTTATATTTTTATATTTTTATATTTTTATATTTTTATATTTTTATATTTTTATATTTTTATATTTTTATATTTTTATATTTTTATATTTTTATATTTTTATATTTTTATATTTTTATATTTTTATATTTTTATATTTTTATATTTTTATATTTTTATATTTTTATATTTTTATATTTTTATATTTTTATATTTTTATATTTTTATATTTTTATATTTTTATATTTTTATATTTTTATATTTTTATATTTTTATATTTTTATATTTTTATATTTTTATATTTTTATATTTTTATATTTTTATATTTTTATATTTTTATATTTTTATATTTTTATATTTTTATATTTTTATATTTTTATATTTTTATATTTTTATATTTTTATATTTTTATATTTTTATATTTTTATATTTTTATATTTTTATATTTTTATATTTTTATATTTTTATATTTTTATATTTTTATATTTTTATATTTTTATATTTTTATATTTTTATATTTTTATATTTTTATATTTTTATATTTTTATATTTTTATATTTTTATATTTTTATATTTTTATATTTTTATATTTTTATATTTTTATATTTTTATATTTTTATATTTTTATATTTTTATATTTTTATATTTTTATATTTTTATATTTTTACATTTTTATATTTCTATATTTTTATATGTTTATATTTTATATTTTTTTATTTTTATAGTAGTATAGGGATTTTAATAAATTAGATTTAATGCAGGATATCAGCGAACATGCTTGAATTTTGGGACACTCTGTCGTTTCATTAGTTACAATATAGTATTTAAATCTCAAGGTTTTTATGTAAACATCAGTATAAATTAGTGTAATATAATCTAAAATTATGCTTTAATTTTATTATCTTTGAAACGCCTAATGATAGACAATTTTTTCGGGTGAAACTATAATTCTCCCTTTAAAACACCGTACGACAGTCCATATTACACTTGATCCGGGTGATATTCGTCTGAAAGTAAGGGCAAAGTTGAGTTAATTGGCGTTTCTCGCTTTTTCATTTCGCCATCGTGTTGCCCTTTCAAAAGGATACAATTTTTCCAGAATTATTTTAAATGCTTTTTCACATCCTATGTTAACGTTATAAGTATCAAATTAAAGAGGAGAATATATGCAAAAAATACTTTAAATTTCATGTTTATACCTGTAAAAGTTTAGTATTTACAAACATTTCAAGTTTTTCCTCTTAAAAAAAGAAAAATTTAATAAACTAAGGGGGAAGTTTGAAGTTGTTGTTTATGCTGGTGCAATACAGCTAGAAACATGAAATTTAAAGTATTTTTAATAGATATTCTCCTCTTTAATTTGCCACTTATAACGTCGTCATAGGTTACGAATAAGTATATAAAATAATTTTTGTAAAGTTGTATCCTTTGGAATTTTATACGAATATAATAACAAGATTATTGTAGTTGATTGTTTCCCTGAATTTTCAACGGTTTGCTACCTATGGACCTGAACAGGGGAAAAAAGGTTAAAAAAAATCGAATTTTTTTAAGTTTTTTGCGATTTTGACCTTGAAGATGAAGTTTTTTTGATTTTATATGTTCACAATTTTTGTTCTTTATGACAAGAGCTAGAACTTTGCCTCAGAGAGTAAATCAAAATTCCGAACGGTTTGCAAGATATGAGCCTGAGAATATGATCACTTTTTTCCAAAAATTACACCGAGGCCTCAAATCTCTGGGGGCCCATAAAAAAAAAAGTGCATGACTTTGGGGGAAAAAAAACACGGGTCTTTTTTTTTTTTGGTCTTTTATCATGTAGCGGTGTCCGTATATGGTTATTTTGAAATGACTTCAAAAATGTTGCACAGTGTTATCATTTCCATTGCTAATTTAATTATAATTCAATTTAGTTTAAACCAGTCTAAAATTAGCCATTATTATGCCTTTTGAGCCGCCTAATGATAGACAATTATTTAGGGAAACATTGAAATATCTGTTAATAATAAATTAATACAGTTATAAGCTTGAAATTTGAAGTATTTTTAGCAGATATTCTCCTCTTTAATTTGATACATATCAGTAGGGTGTAAATGAGTATATAAAATAATTCTTGGAAAATTGTATCCTTTGGAATTTTATAGTTCTATAAAAAGAATGGGTGTGGACAGACCCCATCTACGATTTTTAATTTTTTTAATTCCCATTTATATTGTTAATTAAATTAAATCTAGTTAAAATTAGTCGAATATGAATATTAGCCTTTAGTATGATTACCTTAGACTCGCCTAATGATAGGCAATTATTTGGGGAAAACTTGATATGATTTTTAATGCTAAACTAATACAGATAGAAACATAAAATTAAAAGTATTTTGAACAGATATTCTCCTCTTTATTTTGATACATATCACAGTCCTACGGTACTGTGCAAATAAGTATATAAAATAATTGTTGAAATATTATATCCTTTGGAATTGTGTAGATCTATACGAAGATAATAACAAGAATGGGTGTGGACAAACCCCATATACATTTTATATGGACTTGTTTTTAATTTATTCGACTGTCATTTAGTTTGCTAATTTAATTAAAATTAAATTTAGTTTAAACCAGTTTAAAATTACGTTTTTTATTATTTTTATTAATATATCGCTGACTCGCCTAATGACAGGCAATTATTTAGGGAAAACTTGAATTGGTTGTTAACACTAAACTAATACATGTAGAAGCTTGCAATTTGAAATATTTTTAACAGATATTCTCCTCTTTAATTTGATACATATTACAGTATCATAGGGTGTAAATTAGTATATAAAATAATTTTTGGAAAATTCTATTCTTTGGAATTTTGTAGTCCTATTTGAAGATAATAAGAAGAATGGGTGTGGACAGGCCATATAATCATATAAATTTTATATGATTTTTTTTTGTAATTTTCACGATCCTCATTTATATATCTAATTTAATTAAAATTACTTTAAACCGGTCTAAAATTAGCCTTTAGTATTATTATACCTTTGACTCGCCTAATGTTAGGCAATTATTTAGGGAAAACTTGAAATCGTTGTTAATGTTAATATAATACAGATAGAAACATGAAATTCAAAGTATTTTTAACAGATATTATCCTTTATTACTTGATATATATGGCGGTATCATAGGATGCGAGTAAGTATATAAAATAATTTTTGTAAAATTGTATTCTCTGGAATATTGTAGTCCTATATGAAGATAATAAGAAAAATAGGCGTGGAAAAGAGAAAATTTATGAATTTCCTCGATTCTCATATATATTGCTAATTTACTTTATACCACAATTAGTTGAAAGCAGTTTTAAATTACGTTTTTTTTATTAATATATCGTTGACTCGCCTAATGATAGACAATTATTTGGGGAAAACTTGAATTGGTTGTTAATACTAAACTAATATAGATAAAAATATGAAATTTGAATTATTTTTAGCACACATTCTTCTCTTTAATTTGATACATATCACAGTATCATAGGGTGTAAATTAGTATATAAAATAATTTTTGGAATATTGTATTCCTTGGAATTGTATAGTCCTCCACGAAGATAATAACAAGATTGTGTGTGGACTTTGTAGATGATTTTTTTTTTTAATTTTTCTATCCCATAAATTTTGATAATTTAATTAAAATTAGTCTAAAATAAATCTTTAGTATTATTGTATCTTTGACCCGCCTATTGATAGGCAAATATTTTGGGCGAAAGTCGAATTCTCTTTTTATAACATACAGTAGGGTGTTATAATTTCCGCTCGACCTGCCCCTTTCTCTCCCTCTTGCTGACTTCTAAAACTATTCACACTAAGTTTTTGTAACTTTTCTTTTTCGACTTTAAGCTTAAGAAAACTTCCACGAGTCCTTAGAAACAGAAACAGATACATATGCGGGCATACATATATGTAAATATCTAGGAGTGTTGGTGTATGTGTACAAATGCGTGGTGCTGGTTGTTGTTGGTATTTATCCTTACAAGTGTTGTGAATGAGAAACAGAGGAGAGCTCGTGTAAAACGTGATACTGATTTGAAATTCATGTGGCCACTCAAAGGGTGCATAAAGCAATCAAATCAACCACAAACATATTCAGTCATTCAAATGTAACTGGGCGAGCGAATGTGTGTGCGTCTGCAAGGATGTAAAGGATGAATATGTGAGTACCACACGCGCGTCCGTGTGCCTGTGCGTGTGTGTTTGTCTATAAACCACTACTTATTCATTTATTTCTCACTTTATGTGTTTTTCCACACTTATACACGCCTTGGCATTTATCATGCCTCAGCCAACTCTTGTTGCCTCGACTTACTTCCGTGCTTTCTACACCCCCCCCCCCAAAAATCTCCACATATGTGTGTGAGTGTGAAAGTGTGAGCTGTTGCGGCTGCCGTTTCACTCGTATTCTTCATATAAATTATAAATGAGCTGTGTGCGGCACATAAGAGTTCTCATGGTTATAAAAACCAAATTTTCTTAAATGTGTGAATTGCCCGCAAAAAAAGAAAGATCTTCCATCCACCCTGCCCTGCAGCTGCCCTCGTCCCAGATTCATGGGGGCAATCTTTTTAAGGCCCAAAATCTTGCGTGCCTTAAAGAAAGTTGGCTTCATTTGGCGTTTCGAAGTTTCTCTTGGATTTGGTTTGTTTTTGGAGTGGCCGGGCAATAAACAATTTAAGTTTATTCGGTTTGCTATTTAAGACACAGAGAGAGATATAAAGTGTATTGAACGCAAATGAAATGTTAAGATTAGCATTCAGAATTTACTTTTAGATTTCAGCAACCACCTCGCAAAGAGCACATTTAAAAGGATTTTAAATAGGAATTTATCAAATAAATTTCATTTCAATTCAAAATTAACCAAAACTAGTCATTTGTTCGGTTTTTCACTTGTCACATGTCAACTTCAATCAATGTCCATTATCAACACTGTAGCCAACAGGCCACAGTGTCCTTGTCAAATGCCTGACCTAGTTTTGAAGAATATTTATTAAAAATGACAAACTTAATTGAAATTGCATTTAAGCATTTCAGGAAGAACGATTTTCTTGGCATTTCATAAAATATTAAAACGTTGTCAGAAATATCAAAGTAGCCTTTGTGATGGATTTTGGCTTTGTGAAATCCTTTTTGTGGCCATATTTATTAATAACTGAAATATTGCCAAAAATATAATGGGCCACAAACATTTTGCAGACAACAACAAAAATACATTAGTTGTCTTTGACAAAATGACAAAGCGGCGAAAATATATGTGGCCTACTTTTAGGATGTTTGTAATGGGTGGCACTTTTATGGAAAATGGCGGGGAGGTGGTCTTTGTGAATAAATTTCATGCATTGATAACTGGCTAATAGCATTCTAAAAAAAATAATTATGAATTTCCCCCATTCGCACTCTTTGGAAATGTTTAAATCACAAACTATTGCCTACTTGTAGGAGGCGAGATAAATATTCATTCAGAATCTATTGCCTACTTAAGGGAGGGGTAGTAATTATTTATTTCGTTACTACAGCCTTCATGTGGGTGGATTTAAAATGCTTTTTTGGCTTCCTAAACTGGAAAACGATATGAAAAAAATATGAAAATTAAAAAAAATTATAAAATTATTAAAAAATTCCAATTTCTGCCCAAGGTGTATTTATGATTTGCAATCCCACTTTGAAAATATAGGTCCTATCACATCCGCTCATATATTTAATTTAAGGTAATTATAACGGCTACAAATGTTGTAAACTTCACTTTAACATAGACACATTGGTTTAGGAACAGACTCCAAAAAATGAGAAAAATTAATTTTTTGTAAAATTATTTTTTTGCTGGCACTAAAAAAATTATAAAAAATAGAAACAAATCGAGAAAAAATATTTGTTATTATTTTTATAAAGCTATCATTATAACAAAGAAACAAATATCTTTATGTAAAAGATCTATGGATAAATGTACGAAGTTTGGTCCTTTTACCAAGCGGCGAAAACTGTATGTGGCCTACTTTGTGGATGATTGTAATGTGTTGCATTTTTATGGAGTAGGTGGCCTTTGTGAACAAATTCCCTGCATAAACGTCTGACTAATGGCATTCTACAAAAATATTAATTATGAATTTTCCCCATTCGTACTCTTTGAAAATGTTTAATTCACAAACTATTGCCTACTTGTAGGAGGCGAGGTAGTAATTATTTATTTCGTTACTACAGCCTTTGTGTGGGTGGTTTTTAAATGCATTTTTGGCTTCCTAAACTGGAAAACGATATGAAAAAAATATGAAAATTAAAAAAAATTATAAAATTATTAAAAAATTCCAATTTTCGCCCAAGTTATATTTATGATTTGCAATCCCACTTTGAAAATATAGGCCCTATCACATACGCTTGTACATTAGATTAAAGGTAATTATGATGGCTACAAATGTTGTAAACTTCACTTTAACATAGACACATTGGTTTCGGAACAGACCCAAAAAAATGAGAAAAATTATTTTTTTAAAATATTTTTTTTTGCTGGAACGAAAAAAATAGCAAAAAATAGAAAAAAATCGAGACAAAATATGGTATTATTTTTATAAGGTTAACCTTCTAAGAAAGAAACCAATATCTTTATGTAAAAGATCTATGGATAAATATAGAAGTTTGGTCCTTTGGCAAAGCGTCGAAAAATATATGTGGCCTACTTTGTGGATGATTGTAATGTGTTGAATTTTTTTGCGGAAATAGCGGGGAGATGGTCTTTATGAATAAATTCCGTGCATAGATAACATGCTAACAGCATTCAAAAAAATATTAATTATGGATTTCCCCCGTTCGTACTCTTTAGAAATGTTTAATTTACAAACTATTGCCTACATTTAGGAGGCGTAGTCTTTCAATATTTCCCACTTTTGCACATTCTTATAATGAATCGACAAAGGAAACCTTGTGATTTTTACATTTTAAATATAGGATGTGGTCAGCAATATTCCTTAGAATACTACGAGGAACATTTCTGTGGAGAATTTTAACCCTCTAACTCCTGAACAGAGGGGTCTTTTTGATCCCTTTTGTTCAAAAGGGTAAAAACACACCTAAAACACAGGAAACCTTGTGATCCTTACATTTTATGTATAGGGTATGTACAGAAATATTACTAAGAAGACTACGAGGAATTCTTTTGCGGAACAGGTTAACCCTCTATCACCTCAATATAGGGGACCTTTAGGTCTCTTTTGTTCAAAAGCGTAAAAACACCCTAAAACATAGGAAACCTTGTGATCCTTACATTCTAAGTATAGGACGTGTTCAGCAATATTACTTAAAACACTGCGAGAAACATTTCCGTGGAACACGTTAACCCTCTAGCTCCTCAAGATAGGGGACTTTTTGGTCCCGCTTTGTGCAACAGGGTAAAAACACCCCTAACACATAAGAAACCTTGTGACCTGTACATTTTAAGTACAGAATGTGTTCAGCAATATTACTTAAAACACTGCGAGCAACATTTTTGTAGAAAACGTTAACCCCCTATCACCTCAATATAGGGGTCTTTTGGGTCCCTTTTTGAAAAAGGGTAAAAATTACCCCTAAAGCATGAGTTTAGCGGCTCAAAAATGTTCTACAAAGATATTTGCCTTAAAATTCTACTCGAAGTCTCTAAATACACCGAAACTCAAAAATCAATTTAAATGCCAAAAATAAGTCAAAACTTCATTATACAATTTAGGGTTAATTTCGTACACTTTGCGAATTCGAGCTAAAATGTCCCAAAAAACGGCACTTTAGGGACGAGGTGTGAATGGAAAAAATATTCTGCATCAAATTTCACTATAAGTCACCGAACAAAAGGAAGCTTTAGCTATAATGTGTATAGATAAAATATCCGTATCAAGTTGAGTATTTAAACAAGAAATTATTTATTATTTTTTTCGAATAATATTTTTTTTCGAATAATAATTTTTGCCAAGTGTACTACCTATTTTTTGGAGGCTTTACAAATCTTTTAGTAAAGCCCACTTTTCCTTTACTTTTGAAATCCTATTGGCTTATTTTGTTACCCCTCAGATGTCATACTTAGTGAATGTTCAAGTGACTATGTTGAGAAGGCCATTAACATTATTACTTGATGGCTCACTTTCAAGGTTTTGTATGAAATATATATATGAACAATAGCCATTTCAAACCTTCTTTCCATACCACTTAAAGTCGTTTACTTACAAAACAATTCGTCATCCCTAGAAATATGCTGCACTTTGTGGATGAACACACTTGCACTGGTTTTCAAAAGCCTTGAAATATCCCCTTTAAGTTATGCTTCAGATTTGCAAATCCATAAAGAAACTGAACAAAAGAAACGTTAGCATCGTCGTCGTCGTCACCGTGGAAGTGGAGTGATGGAAAGAAAACCATAAATACTCGTATTTCTTGTCCTCGACCTACTTTGAGGGGAGGTTTGATTATTTCCATTGCATTTGCATTTGAATGCATCGATACATCAACAGAGTGGGAGAAGAGGCAGAAGTGAATAAGTGACTTTCCTCCCCCCCCCCCAGACAAATGAGATTTGAAGACCAAAGAAAGTAGGGGTTTTCTACAGAGTGATTACACTAGTTTACAAGCATTTTCTTGTAATTCTAGGTTCAATTTTATTTAATGTATTTTTGGCTTTATGGAAACGAATATAAACTGCAAAAATATATTTGAATTTTGTTAAACGGATTTCCCTCAAAAATACCCTTTTCCCTTCGTACTCTTTTTGAAATATTTCATTCAGAATCTATTGCCTACTTGTGGGAGGCTAGGTAGATATTCATTGAGAATAGGCAATAGCCTATTTGTGGGAGGATTTCCATTGTCTGTTTTATGTTGCATAGTGTTAGTAAAATAAATAATTTACAGAAAATATAAACGGAACTGAAATATATTTAAATATTGTTAAACGATTATCCCTCAAAAATACATTAATGTTTTCTTTAGAAATATTTCATTCAGAATCTATTGACTACTTGTGGAAGGCGAGTTAGATATTCATTGAGAAAGTATTGCCTATTTGTGGGAGAATCTCCCACAAATAATTAAACTGATAATTAAAAAATCAGTAAATAAATTGAACAGGTTCCTACCAGTATGGTGGCCCTAGACAGAGTCTAGAGGAGACAATTTATTAAAACAACACAAAATTTGGATTTTTAATATTTTATTTGAGCAAGTGTTGGTGGTTCGTACGGAGTACACAGAACTACTGATTTGACAGCCATAAAATAATACATTTGGATATTACTATATTGCCAGACGCTCATCAGGTGATGTCGATCGTATGGTCCATTTCCAAACTGCCAGCATCAGCTGATATCGATCATAGGGTCGATCTTCGACATAAATAATAAATAAATAATTCGAATACTAAAATAACGATAAATAAATAAATCTATAGACAATTAAATCGACAAATAAAGAAACCAGTAAATAAATAAATAAATAATAAAAAATAAATCGAAATGCCATGAATAATAAAATATCGACTAATAAATAAATCTATAAAAAATTAAATAGATAAATAAAAAATAAATCGAAAAGTAATGAATAATAAAATATAGATAAATATATAAATCTATATATCGTTAATTCGATAAATAAAGAAATCCATTTATAGATAAATAGAAAAGTGATGAACAATAAAATATGGATAATTAAACACATCTATAAATAATTAAATCGATAACTAACAAAATCAATAAACTAATAAAAAATAATTAAATCAAAATGCGATGAATAATAAAATATCGATAAATAAATAAATTTATAAATAAGTCTATATATAAATCGATAAATAAACAATCAGTAAATAAATAAATCGAAAAGTGATGAATAAAAAATATCGACAAATAAATATATATATATATAATTAATTAAATCGATAAATAACAAAATCAGTAAATAAATAAAAAATAAATAAATCGAAATGTTATGAATAATAAAATATCGTTAAATAAATAAATCTATAAATAATTAAATCGATAAAAAAATAATTAGAAAAGTGATAAATAATAAAACATCGATAAATAAATAAATCGAAATGACATGAATAATAAAATATCTATAAATTAATAAATCTATAAATAATTAAATCAATAAATAAGAAATAAATCGAAAAGTGATGAATAACAAAATATCGATAAATAAATAAATCGATAAATAAAAAATCATTAAATAAATAAATCGAAAAGTGATGAATAATAAAATATCGAAAAATAAATAAATCTATAATTAATTAAATCGATAAATAACAAAATCAGTAAATAAATAAAAAATAAATAAATCGAAATGTTATGAATAATAAAATATCGTTAAATAAATAAATCTACAAATAATCAAATTGATAAAAAAAATCCATAAATAAATAAATCGAAAAGTGATGAATAATAAAATATCGACAAATAAATAAATCTGTAAATAATTAAATCGATAAAAAAATTAGAAAAGTGATAAATAATAAAACATCGATAAATAAATAAATCGAAATGACATGAATAATAAAATATCTAGAAATAAATAAATGTAGAAATAATTAAATCAATAAATAAAAAATAAATCGAAAAGTGATGAATTACAAAATATCGATAAATAAATAAATCGATAAATAAAAAATCAGTAAATAAATAAATCGAAAAGTGATGAATAATAAAATATCGATAAATAAATAAATCTATAATTAATTAAATCGATAAATAAAAAATAAATCGAAAAGTGATGAACAATAAAATATCGTTAAATAAATAAATCTACAAATAATCAAATTGATAAATAAATAAATAAATCGAAAAGTGATGAATAATAAAATATCGACAAATAAATAAATCTGTAAATAATTAATTCGATAAAAAATTAGAAAAGTGATAAATAATAAAACATCGATAAATAAATAAATCGAAATGACATGAATAATAAAATATCTAGAAATAAATAAATGTAGAAATAATTAAATCGATAAATAAAAAATAAATCGAAAAGTGATGAATAACAAAATATCGATAAATAAATAAATCGATAAATAAAAAATCATTAAATAAATAAATCGAAAAGTGATGAATAATAAAATATCGATAAATAAATAAATCTATAATTAATTAAATCGATAAATAAAAAATAAATCGAAAAGTGATGAATAATAAAATATCGTTAAATAAATAAATCTACAAATAATCAAATTGATAAAAAAATCCATAAATAAATAAATCGAAAAGTGATGAATAATAATATATCGACAAATAAATAAATCTGTAAATAATTAAATCGATAAAAAAATTAGAAAAGTGATAAATAATAAAACATCGATAAATAAATAAATCGATAAATAAAAAATCAGTAAATAAATAAATCGAAATGTTATGAATAATAAAATATCGTTAAATAAATAAATCTATAAATAATCAAATTGATAAAAAAATCCATAAATAAATAAATCGAAAAGTGATGAATAATAAAATATCGACAAATAAATAAATCTATAAATAATTAAATCGATAAAAAATAATTAGAAAAGTGATAAATAATAAAACATCGATAAATAAATAAATCGAAATGACATGAATAATAAAATATCTATAAATAAATTAATCTATAAATAATTAAATCGATAAATAAAAAATAAATCGAAAAGTGATGAATAACAAAATATCGATAAATAAAAATCAGCAAATAAATAAATCGAAAAGTGATGAATAATAAAATATCGATAAATAAATAAATCTATAATTAATTAAATCGATAAATAAAAAAATCGAAAAGTTTATTATTCATAAAATATCGATAAATAAATAAATCTACAAATAATTAAATCGATAATTGGAGAAATCTATAAATAAATACATCGAAAAATTATGAATAATAAAGTATCGATAAATTAATGAATCTATAAATAACTAAATCGATGAAAAGCGATGAATATATCGATAAATAAAGAAACCTGTAAATAAATAAAAAATAAATAAATCGAAATATCATGAATAATAAAATATCGATTAATAAATAAATTTATAAATAATTAAATCGATAAATAAAAAATAAATCGAAATGTGATGAATAATTAAATACCGATAAATAAATAAATCGATAAATAAAATATCAGTAAATAACTAAATCGAAAAAATATTAATAATAAAATAACGATAAATAAATAAATCTATAAATAATTAAATTGATAAAGAAAAAAATCAGTAAAGAAATAAATCGAAATGTTTTCAATAATAAAATATCGATAAATAAATCTATAAATCTGTTTTATGTTGCATAGTGTTACTAAAATAAATAATTTAATTTTTTTTAAATATATATATAAATATGTATAACATATAGAAAATATAAACTGGAAAAATAAATTTGAATTTTCTTAAACAATTTTCCCTCAAAAATACCTTAATGCCTTCGCGTTCGTACTCTTTACAATTATTTCATTCAGAATATATTGCCTACTTGTGGGAGGCGAGGTAGATATTCAATAAGAAAGTATTGCCTATTTGGGGGAGGATCCCCATTTAAGGAAGATTCCCATATAAAAAATGACAAATAATTTAATGGATTCTATTTAGTATAGATGCAAAATGGTCTTGAGCCAGGACAATATCCCAAATCAAATCAAATATTGATTACAGACCAAAAAAAACTAAAATAATTTATTTTTTTTAATTAACAGAACATTTCCAAACACATGCATACAATTTCATAAAGACCTCAACACTTAGAAAATATATAAATTTCCTATAGGAAATCATCATAACAATAACTAGAGATTGTATAGTAGGAGTCAATTTTTTTCTTCCTCGCTGTTATTTTCATCCCTAAAAATATAAATGACCGGAATATATAATTACTCTACAAATAAAAATTTCCAAATAACAAATTTCCACTTTGTCCACATTTGGCAGCTCTGCCACACCTAAGCCAAAGACTTAGTAAAACAAAGTTGAAATATAAATTCCTTTGTTGATTTACTGTGCCTCCAAAAACTACAGCATACCTTAGGGATGCTTAACATAACTATAGCCTATCTCCTAGGAATTATAAAGGAATCACCTTTGGCTGTACCAAAGGTAAACGAAAAAAAATCCCAATTGAATTGACGAAAACAAAAGAGACTTAAAATTAATTATCCCCTTCCTTTATCCTCTAGTCCTCGCAAAGCGAGTAAATTGAAATTGTCCATACCGAGAGAGAGAAAAATAAAGAAAAAGTTGTTTGCAATTTTTGACATTAACTTATTACACTTTAACCGCTTTTACAAACCTATTTCCGTTTAGCTCAACTCTCGTGCTCTGCAACGCTATTACACATCCGGTTGATGGCGAAGAGTAGAGGATAGGAGATGTCATAATGGACACATCAAATTTCCGCTTGGTTTACAAAACCACAATAAAACTGTTAGAGGGGCAGAGGACAGGAAGAACAACCCGGCAAAGGTAACAAAGATAGGCCACGAGAACTGGAAATAGTACTGCTGAGCTGAGTTGTGCTCCATATACCGGCAATTGCTTAAAAGGACAATTGTTTTAAGGACATATACAATTTGGCCAGATAAACAGCATTTTTGAACCCCCCTCCCTTTACAACACTTCTCATTCTCCGGCCATACAACTTGACATGGGAGGGTGGGGGTAGAAAAACCGGGCAACATTAAAATGTTATACAAATACTCGCATCCTTGCTGAGGCACAGGCAAGTGCACACAAAAACCACATCCTACAGCCACAGAGAGGAAGACGAAAGCGAAAACACAACGACGACAACAACAATGTTTTTAAAGGTGGACGAAAAAAGAGAAAAACAAAAAATGGCAAAAAAACGAGAAAATAAACAAACAAAAATTTACATTGGGTTGTGTGTGAGTGTGGCTGAGTGTGTGTTTGTGGGGGTATATTTTGGTTAAAATGTATATTAACCGGAAGAAGATTACATGTCCTGTGCACACAAACACACACACAGAGACTCCCTTTTAAACAGCGAGCTCTGGTTTCTGTGCTAGCCCCCCTCCGCCTTAGCTTTCCTGGAGATAAAAATAAACCGAAGACTCCTCGCCCAAAACAACATGAAAATGTAAACGAAATGTTGTAGACGTAAGATAATTGCAACACAATTTCGAATTTCGGCAAAATATATGTATTTACGTGTGTATGCTGGCGGAAATTGAAATGAAGTTGGTCGCAGCCTCAATGTATGCTTTAATTTATGTTGGACGGCGAGTAGAAGATACATATATTTCAGGAACACTTTAGGGATATTACTCGAGAATTTTGCGGGTTAAATTAAAGATGCTTAAAAGTAGAAAATTTCGGTGAAAAGGACAACAAATGTATGGCAAATGTTGATCTAATTTCTACCCTTTAGCACAAGAGGGACCAAAAAGACCCCTATATTGAAATGTTAGAGGGTTAAAATATTCCACAAAAATATTATTCGTAGTGTTCTAAGTAATATTGCTGAGGACACGATAGACCTAAAATGTAAGGATCACAAGGTTTCCTATGCCAATTCATCATAAGAATATGCAAAAGGAGTGAAATATTGAAATTAACCTTAACATGCTTTTTATGTTACTATTTCTCGCTTTTAAGTTCAGTTTTGAGTTCTGGTGTAGTCAGAGACTTATAGTAGAATTTTATGGCTAATATTCTTGTAGTACATTTCGAGCCGTTAAACCCCTGTTTTATGGATGTTTTTAACCAATTGTATAAAAGGGACCAAAAAGATTATGTGTTTTTTACACTTTTGCTTAGAAGGGACCAAAAAGACCTCCATATTGAGGAGCTACAGATTTAAAATATTCCACAAAAATGTTCATCGTAGTGTTTTAAGTAATATTTCTGAACACAGAATATACCTTACATGTTAAGATCACAAGGTTTCCTATGCCAATTCATCATAAGAATGTACAAATGGAGGAAATATTGAAATTAACCCAAATATGAATTTTATGTTATTATTTCTGGCTTTGACGTTGAGTTTTGAGTTCTGGTGTATTCAGAGACATATAGTAGAATTTGATGGCAAATATTTGTGTAGTACATTTCGAGCCGTTAAACCTGTGTTTTAAGGCTTTAAACCTCAGTTTAGGTGTTTAAACCTCTGTTTTAGGGGTGCTTTTTACACTTTTACACAAAAGAGGCCTAAAAGACCCCTATCTTGATGAGCTAGAGGGTTGAAAAGTTCCACAAAAATTTTCCTCGTAGTGTTTTAAGTATTATTGCTGGACACATGATATACCTAAAATGAAAGGATCACAAGGTTCCCTATGCCGATTCATCATAAAACTGTGCAAAAGGAGGAAATATTGAAATTAACCCTAAAATGAATTTTAAGTTTTGACGTATTTCTGGCAGTTACGTTGGGTTTAGAGTTTTGGTGTATTCAGAGACTTTGAGTATAATTTAATGGAAAATATTTTTGCAGAACATATTTACCCGTTAAAATCCTATTTTAGGGGTGTTTTTTACGCTTTAGCACAAAAAAGACTAAAAAGACCCCACTATTGAGGAGCTAGAGGTTTAAAATGTTCTACAAAAATGCTCCTCGTAGTGTTCCAAGTAATAGTGCTGAACACATCCTATACTAAAAATGTAAAGTTTCCTAGGCCGATACATCATAAGAATTTCCAAAAGGAGAAATATTGAAATTAACCCTAAAACGAATTTTAAGTGTTGACTTATTTCTGGAATTTAAGATAAGTTTTGAGTTGTGGTGTATTCAGAGACTTGGAGTAGAATTATATGGCAAATATTTTTGTAGAACATTTTGACCCATACAAATTCTGGTTCAGGTGTGTTTTTTACACTATTCTACAAAAGAGTCCTGAAAGACCCCTATCTTGAGGAGCTAAAAGGTTGAAAAGTCACACAAAAATGTTTCTCGTAGTGTTTTAAGTAATACTGATGAACACATTGTTTACTTAAAATATAAGGATCACAAGGTTTCCCTCTGCCGAATCATAATAAGAATGCGCAAAATATTGATATTAACCCTAAAATGAATAAAGAAGTTTTATGATATTTCTGACATTTCAGCTGAGTTTTGAGTTTTGGTATATTCAGAGACTGCGAGTAGAATTTTATGGCAAGTATTTTTGTAGAACATTTTGACCCCTTAAACACCTGTTTTAAGGGTTTAATCCCTGTTTTATGTATGTTTTTATACCCGTTTGCTTAAAAGGAACCAAAAAGGTCCCTTTTTGAGGAGCTAGAAGGTTAAAATGTCTCACAAAAATGTCACTCGTAATGTTTTAAGCAATATTGCTGAACACAAGATATATCGAAAATGTAAGGATCACTATGTTTCCCTCTGTGGAATCATTATAAGAATGTGCAAAAGGAGGAAATATTGAAATTAACCTTAAAATGAATTTTAAGTTTTTACTTATTTCTGCTATTTGGATTTTTGGTGTATTCAGAGACTTCGACTAGCATTTTTTGTAGAACATGTTGATCCGTTAAACTTCTAAACACCTTAGGGGTGTTTTTTATCCTTTTGCTTAAAAAGGACCAAAAAGACTGCGTTATTGAGGAGATATAGGGTTTAAATGTTCCACAAAAATGTAAGGATCACAACGTTTCCTATGCCGATTTAGTCATAGGTGAGGGAAAAGGGATACAAATGCGCAAAAAGTCCAAAAACTGCCTGGGAGTCGCCTCCATTAGTGTTAAACGTAAGACCAACCTCCATTGGTTTTCCCTCCCCAACATTTTTTCCGAACACGCATACCCCCGATCACCACTCCTTAAGGGGGGGCTACCATACAAAGATTATCTTTTTATAAAATTTGCTCCCACTGCTCTTATTGGCCCAAGGAGGCCGCCAGTGGAGTAAAATGTCTGACCGACCCACAATATTTTTTCAACTCCCACATTTTCTCTGAACCTTCTATTTAGAACCCTTAAAGTGGTCCCCATACGATTTTTTATGAAAGCAAGGACCAAAACTTCCCCGGAGTCGCCACTAATTGTGTTGAATGAAGGACCCCATTAATTTTCCCTCCCCAAAATTTTTTTCCGAACATACCTACCCCATATTACCACTTCTTAAGGGGGCTCCCATACAAAAACTAAATTTTTGTAATATTTGCTCTCACCGCTCTAACTGCCCTAATGAGGCACCTGGGGGAGTCGAATGTATAACAAACCCCCAATATATTTTCAGCCCCAATATTTTCTCGGAACATAGATAACCCCTATCTTCAATCCTTAAAGTGGTCCCCATACCATTTTTTATGTTTAATATTTTTTAATGAATGAAAGGCTCAGATCTTTCCTGCAGTAGCCCCTAGAGAGGAGACATGCAAGACTGACCCCTATTAATTTTCCCCCAATCATTCCTACCCCCCCATTTCCACTACTTAAGGGGAAAAGTTTATAGACTTCATATTATGCTTAAAGGGGCTGCCATACAAAAAAAATACTAATAACACAGTGCGACAATTTTACATTTATTTCATTGGACTTGAGCAAGACCATACACATGAAACTAGAGAGATAATATGTAGAAAAACCCTGTACTCAGGTATTTTCATTTGGTGTTCTTTTCTCGTTTTTACATGACTTTTAATTTCCAAAGGATATAAATATTTAAATAATTTACTTTCATACTTTCGAGAGTACACGGGTGGTATGTATATCAAATAAAAGAGAAGAAAGTCTGTTAAAAATACTAAAAATGGCATGCCTCTACTTTTATAATTTTAGCATTAGGAACAATTTCAAGTTTCCCCCTTATTTATTTAGTTTATTCGCCTTTTACTTTTTAAGGGGAAAACTTGAAATGGTTGTTAATGCTAAACTAATAGAGATAGAGGCATAGCTTATTTAGTATTTTTAACAGACATTTCTATCTTTCATTTGATGTGCATATCGGCTGTGTATGGCTATCGAAAGTATGAAAATAAATTTGTAAAACAAATATATCCTTTGGAAATTAAAAGTCCTGTAAAACGGCGAAAAGATCACCAAATGAGTACACAGTTTTTCTACATATTATCTCTAGTTTCATGAGTATATGGTCCTGCTCGGGTCCAAAAAGTATTGTCGGCACGGTGTAATAGTTTATTTCTAGGTATTTGTATTTCTGCATAATTTTTTATTTATAACTTGTTGTCGCTTTTTTTTGATAAAGTCCAGCAATAGTGTATTTGAGTTTGTAAAACCTTCCCTAAAATCGAGTATTTAGTAATTAAATCAGAGCCTATTTTTTGGTGTTTGTTTCTCTCCAAATCTTTCGCCTACTTTTAGGCTCTTTAAATAAATTTCTATAACTCTTTTGCAAAAAAAGTGGGCTTGATTTTGTGGACTACAAAAATATCATCATTACTCTCTCTATATAATTATTTTCTATTTTTATCCATTGCTATTGTCTACATTTGGCTCTTTAAATAATTTTCCAAAAAAATGACACCATGTAATTTGTAAATAAAAATTCCTGGCAAAATTCCCTAAGAGTGGGCTTGAGTTTGTGGACTATAAAAAATATTATGCTTTCTCTCTCTCTCTCTCTCTTTATTTTCTATTTTTCTCCATAGCTATTGCCTACTGTTATGCTCTTTAAATAAATTTCTATATTTTTTATATAAAAATTGTCTCTGATTTTTGGCGAAATTCCCTAAAAGTGGGCTTGAATTTGTGGACTGTAAAAACTAATATGATTACTCTCTCTCTCCAATTATTTTTCTATTTTTTCTCCAAAGCTATTGCCTACATTTAGGCCCTTTAGGAACTTTAATTAATTTTTTATGTTTTTTTTATAAAAAAATTGATTTTTGATTTTTTTCTTGCAAAATTCCCTAAAAGTAGACTATAAAAAATGTATATTATTAAATATATTATTTTTCTATTTTTTTCTCCAAAGCTATTGCCTACATTTAGGCCCTTTAGGAAGTTTTTATATTTTTTTATATAAAAATTGTTTTTGATTTTTTTCTTGCAAAATTCCCTAAAAGTAGACCATAAAAAATGTATATTATTAAATATATTATTTTTCTATTTTTTCTCCAAAGCTATTGCCTACATTTAGGCCCTTTAGGAACTTTAATTATTTTTTTATATTTTTTTATATAAAAATTGTTTTTGATTTTTTTTCTTGCAAAATTCCCTAAAAGTAGACCATAAAAAATTTATATTATTAAATAAGTTATTCTTTCTTAAAATAATTTTCGATTTTTTTGGTTTTGCCTACATTTAGACTGTAAATTCTTGTTTCTTTTTTTAAGATCTCTGTTTGTTGTTTCTCTCAAACTAATCATTTGTTTTTTAAGGTTTTCTTTGGTTTTTTTCCTCCCTAAAAGTAGACTATAAAAAATGTATATTATTAAATATATTATTTTTGTATTTTTTCTCCAAAGCTATTGCCTACATTTAGGCCCTTTAGGAACTTTTTATATTTTTTTATATAAAAATTGTTTTTGATTTTTTTCTTGCAAAATTCCCTAAAAGTAGACCATAAAAAATGTATATTATTAAATATATTATTTTTCTATTTTTTCTCCAAAGCTATTGCCTACATTTAGGCCCTTTAGGAACTTTAATTAATTTTTTATATTTTTTTATATAAAAATTGTTTTTGATTTTTTTTCTTGCAAAATTCCCTAAAAGTAGACCATAAAAAATTTATATTATTAAATAAGTTATTCTTTCTTAAAATAATTTTCGATTTTTTTGGTTTTGCCTACATTTAGACTGTAAATTCTTGTTTCTTTTTTTAAGATCTCTGTTTGTTGTTTCTCTCAAACTAATCATTTGTTTTTTAAGGTTTTCTTTGGTTTTTTTCCTCCCTAAAAGTAGACTATAAAAAATGTATATTATTAAATATATTATTTTTCTATTTTTTCTCCAAAGCTATTGCCTACATTTAGGCCCTTTAGGAACTTTTTATAATTTTTATACTTTTTTATATAAAAATTGTGTTTGATTTTTTTCTTGCACAATTCCCTAAAAGTAGACTATAAAAATGTATATTATTAAATAAGTTATTCTTTCTTAAAATAATTTTCGATTTTTTTGGTTTTGCCTACATTTAGGCTTTTCAATCTTGTTTCTTTATTAAAGATCTCTGCCATATTGTTTCTCTCAAACTAATCATTTGGGATCATTTTTGGGATTTTCTTTTTTTCCTCAAGTTATTTTTCAATGTCAATTACGTCCTGTGCCTCGTTTGTTTTCTAAGTAATTGCCCTGTTCTCGGCCTTCTGTAGTTCCTTTTAATTGAATGCTTTAAAGTTGGCTCGTTTCGTTGCGTTCCCTTTTAAAAATTTTTTTGCTTCCCCCTTTAAAAAAATGACTTTTTCTCGACATCTTTGACTTGTTCCCTGCATATCAACTTTAAGGATTCCTTGTCCTTTATCAATCAATAGACATTTTAGCAAATGTGTACTTTCACGTTACGTTCCATCAATTGTTGTTATCAGTTTTCTCTGGTCCTTCTGTCTCCAATGTGTGTGCGGGGGGGTTGTGTCGATGCTGGGGTGTCCTGGTGCGTGTGAATGACATTTTGTGTTCCTTCCAACGATTTTATTTCTATTTTATTACCCTCCTCCCACTGACTTGATGGTACATCTTCCTCGTTCGGCTAGGAACATTTGCTACCTTATCTCTCGTTCTCTCACTCGCTCTCTCTCTCCCCCTCTGCCTATCATTCGGCTGTGGAAATGTATTCGTTAGCATTTTCTGGATACTTTGTTTGATGGAGCCCGTAACGTTATCATACACAGAGAGTGATGAAGAAGGAGAGCGGGGAGGGTGAGTGTGTACGTTTCGTAGGATATTGGTAAAGATTTCCCATTTGTTTAAAATCAATTTGCACGACATATCATTCAACATGATTTTGCTTTCCTTTTTCGTCGGAGGGTTTTTCTTTTTCTTTTTTTTTGGGACATTTTTCTCGTTTCGTTCGTTCGTTTTCTCGGATAGCTGTTAAGAAATATCGAAAGTTATTTGTAGTTTCTGCCGAAACATAAAGAACATAAAGATAGTGAGGGTAGTGTACGCAGGAACTAACCATTTGCCGATGATACGCATCTATACCCGGCATGTTTCCCGGATCCTGATTTGTTTTATTAAAACTCAATGTTTATGACACTTTCTGTCTCGTTGCGGAAAGTGTCATAAAAATAATCAATGGAATTGATGATGGAATTGTTTGTGATTTGTTGCCTTGTCATAAAAAGGAAACGCGCCAAGACTTCATTTTCGCTAGGCTGGCAGAAGATGGGATAAAATGTTAAGCCGGCCCGTTCCAACCCTTGCCCAAACTCAAATCAACTCGTTTTTGTCGTTCCATGCCTATCTGCTGCTTAGTATCTTGTTTTGCTTTCTTGATTGACATTTTAATGTGGAAATTTTGACAAGATTTCCTCTACTTTTTTGCAATCTGTTTTCCTTCCTCCTCCTCCTCACTCGCTGTCCACAAAAAAATACGAATTTTGTTGTGTGCGTTCGAAAGCTTTGCTAATGGGCGTTAAACTTTCGTTGACTAAAGCCGCCGTCTACTTTTAGGCGCAAAATGGTGAACTGTCACAAATTGTCACTGTCACTCACTGTTACAGTGCGTGTAGTCTGCTTTTAGGCTTGATAACGAAAACGAAAACGAGCACAGACATAGTCTAACAAAAAGGCGCCAAATGGAGCCATGTCAGACGTTGTCATGTCTCAGGCGAAACATTCACCTGACATAATCCTGCCCGCCCATGCCGCATGGAAGTGAAGTGGTAGAAAAATTTGAGATAAAATAATCAAAATCTGTGCCACAGGGGTAGAGAGTGAGTCATGTAGAGAAATTCAATTGTAGCGTAAAAGGATTATTGAAGGATTGCAAAAAAAAAATAAAATTCATTTTTGGTTTAATTTCAATATTTTCCCCTTCTTATGATGATTCGGCAGAGGGAAACCTTGAGAACCTTACAATTTAAGTATACAATGTGTTCAGCAATATTACTTAAAACACTATGAGGCAGACTTTTGTGGAACATTTTAACACTCTAGCTCCTCAACAGAGGGGTCTTTTAGGGTTAAAAAACACCCCTAAGACAGAGATTTATGGAGTCAAAATGTTCTACAAAAATGTTGGCCATAAAATTTTACTCTAAGTCTCTGAATATACCAAATGCCAAAACTCAACTTAAATGTGAGAAATACGTGAAAACTTACAAATCATTTTAGGGTTAATTTCAATATTTCATAATGTTGCAAATTCTCATGATGAATCGACATAGGAAACCTTGTGATCCTTATATTTTAGGTATATCATGTGTTCAGTAATATTACTTAGAATACTTCGAGTTACATTTTTGTGAAACACTTTAACCCTCTAGCTCTTCAATATAGGGGTCTTTTTGGTCCATTTTTTAAAAAATGGTAAAAAAAACACCCCTTAAACACAGGTGAAAGGTGTCAAAATGTTCTACAAAAATATTTGCCATACAAGTATACTCCAAATCTATGAATACACCAAAAAGTCTAAACTCATTTTAAAAGCCAGAAATATGTGAAATATGGGTTAATTTCACATTTTGCCCATTTTTATGATGAATCGACTAAGGAAACCTATTAATCCTTATACTTTAGGTATATCATGTGTTCTGCAATATTAATTAGCATACTACGAGGAACATTTTTGTGGAACATTTTAACCCTCCAGCTGCTCAACATAGGGGTCTTTTTGGTCTTTTCTGTAAAAAAGTGTAAAATACACCCCTAAGACAGAGGTTTAAGGGGTCAAAAAGTTCTACAAAAATGTTGCCCCTAAAATTCTACTCTAAGTCTCTGAATACACCAAAACTCAAAAATCAACATAAATGCCAGAAATACGACAAAAACTTAAAATTCAGTTTTGGGTTAATTTCAATATTTCATAATTTTGCACATTCTTATGATGGAATCATGATAGGAAACATTGTGATCCTTAAATTTTAGGTATATCATGTGTTCAGCAATATTACTTAGAACACTACGAGGAACATTTTTGTGGAACATTTTAACCCTCCAGCTCCTCAACATAGGGGTCTTTTTGGTCCCTTTGTGTAAAAACACCCCTTAAACATAGGTTTAACGGGTCAAAATGTTCTACAAATTTGTTGGCCCATACAATTCTACTCTAAGTCCCTGAATACACCAGAACTCAGAACTCAACATAAATGCCTGAAATAATTGAAAACTTAAAATTCAATTTTGGGTTAATTTCGTACTTTTTCCGAGTTCGAGCTAAACTCTGCCCTAAAAATGCACTTTAGGGGGGCGATGTGAATGGAAAAAATATTCTACGTCAAATTTCACTGTGAGTCACCGAACAAAAGAAAGCTGTAGCTATAATTTCTATTAATAAAATATCAGTAGCAATTTGGGTATTTAAATCAGAAATTATTTATTATTATTTTTAAACGTACTTTTTCCGAATTCGAGCTAAATTGCCCCCAAAACTCCACTTTAGGGGGGTGGTGTGAATGGAAAAAATATTCTGCGTCAAATTTCACTGGAAGTCACCAAACAAAAGAAAGCTGTAGCAGTAATTTCTATTAATAAAATATCAGTAGCAATTTGGGTATTTAAACCAGAAATTATTTATTATTATTTTTAAACGTACTTTTTTAGAATTCAAGCTAAACTGACACACAAACGTGCACTTTAGAGGGCTGTTGTGCAGGGAAAAAATAATCTACGTTTAATTTCACTGTAAGTCACCGAACAAATGAAAGCTGTAGCAATAATTTCTATTAATAAAATATCACTAGCAATTTGGGTATTTAAACCAGAAATTATTTATTATTATTTTTTAAGCGTACTTTTTCCGAATTCGAGCTAAACTGACACACAAACGTGCACTTTAGAGGGGTGTTGTGCAGGGAAAAATATTCTACGTCAAATTTCACTATAAGTCAGCGAACAAAAGAAAGTTGTATATATAATATATAATTCGAAATATCACATTCTGATATCATTATATTTAGCCCGTCTTCTCTAACGTCTAGTTATTAATGGAAGTTTTGATTTGGTGAATTAATCATCAAACTTGTCTCCTATATCTTTCCACGAATCCACTATTCTAGCTTCGAACGTCAGAGTTTCGTTATATTTGTTTACATATGTTCTCCTCCAATCCCGCCCAAACAACCGTTGGCTCCTCAGCACTTCAAATTGTCAACCATTTTCTAAATATCTCAGTTTATATTATCTTTTTTGAGGCGGCTCAAACCCCATGCCCTTAAACTCTACAATCTGTCCTACATTTTTAACGTATGCCAATTTGTATGCTCTTTTCTGTGGCGAATATCTTATGGCAAAATTTTAAGAGATACACAGAGATCAACAAACATCGCTTTTGGGGAGGAAGCTAAAGAAGCGAAGCATACTTTTAGGGGATGTCAAATTAAATACATTTTAAAGTCTACATCAGGAATTTCATTTAATTTATATGAGCCTTACATCTCTAGTGTCTGTAAAATAACTCGAATTTCGTTGCCTTTGTTGTATTTGAAGGAAGTCCTTTCGTACCCGTCCTTCGTCCTTCTGCTGACATGAATCCCATTATTGATGTCAATGAAAACATGTTGCTGTCTGCCACAGTGTTTGTTAATTTATATAAACACAATGTATAGGCATACAAACATTGCCGTACACACATACTTATAACAGCAGCAAGTATACTCACACATACACGCACACAAAGGAAGTTCAACGTATAACCGCGTCAATTGAATCACTGAAAGTCCTGACAGCCACCGACTACAAAATATATTTGGTTATATGGATACACACACGTGTGCTCCTGTATACACACACTCACATAAATAAACAAAGCCTAGCAAACAAACAAACAAATGTTGTCGAGCTGTTAGTTGCCCGTCATTGTTTTCTGTTAATGATTATCATGAATATTATGTAAGTTTATTTAAACGTTATTGTTGTTAAAATCCAAATAATAAACAACAACAACTACTCCCACCTACTTGCACAGGCATACTCCTCACAAGGATACCCAACTACTCGTGTACACAAGGATAAACATGGATATATGCAGATATGTGTGTATGTAAACATACAAATATATCAGAAACTTTTGAAACACTGCCACTACAAAGTTGTGAACTTCATTCAAGTACGTATGAGAACACCTACATTGTTTTGTATATACGAAAATAATAGGGTGGGGAGATAAATAACAAACAGTTGACTTCAACATTACCGCAAAAGGAAATCGAATAACAATTAGTTGGAGATTCTAAATTCTATGAAAGTAATCAAAAGTTGAGAACTAAAAAGTGGGTGATTGATGTCTTACTTCTCATCAAATATATCAAACAAACGATCTAGAACATCGGTCTAAAAGTAGGAGAATGAGGTATGACGCCTCAGCGACATTTCGTAGTTGGGAATAAATTGGAACATTAGGAAATTTGTTGACTAACAAATACATAGCCACCTCTAATTTTGTCATCTCAAAAAGTACATTTAAGCTAGCCTAAGGTATTGAGGTACATCAATAAGAGATACAAATAAAATAACAAACATATTTGACTATGTTCTCCACAAAATGTAACTTTTTTTAGTGTAGATCATTTATCCGTTTTTCTCTGAAAACTACTTTGGTGGGACACCAAATCAACCTCAACGGCGACCATATGTTTATCTTACGCAGAAGTGATGTGAATGACAAGATTCCGCTAGACTTTGCCTTGAGTTCAAGTTAAATAGAATAAATAAAATATAAAATAAAGTAAATAAAATAAATAATCAAATAACCAATAAAATAAACAAAACTAAATAATAAAGTAAATAAAATAAATAGAATAAAAAAAGGTAAAATTAATAAAATATATGAATTAAACAAAGTAAATACTTTATAAATAAAATAGAAAATATAAAATAAATAGAGAAAATATAAAATAGCTGCAATAAACAAAAGAAATAATATAAAAAATCGTATATAATAAAGCAAAGTAAGTAAAATGAATAATATAAATAAATAGAATAAATAATAAAATGAATAAAATACATAACATCATTAAAATAAAAATAACAAATAAAATAAAAAACAATAAAATAAATATAAAAAAATAAATATAATAAATGTTATCATGCCATTTGTAAATAAATTTGCATTCTATTAAATATAGAAGCAAAATGGTCTTGAGCCAGGACAATATCCCAGTTCAAATCAAATATTGATTACAGACCAAAAAAATGCAAACGAAAAAACTAAAACAAAACAAAAAAAAATAATAACAATAAAATAAATAAAACGTATCAAAAAGAAAGAAAAGAGAATAAATAAACCAAAATAAACTAAGCAATACATACAATTAAAATAAATGAAAGGAATAATGTTAATAAAATAAAATTAAATGAATAATTAAAATTAAGTAAACCAACAACGTCAATAAAATACATTGAATAAATAAAATATAAAAAAATACAAGAAATAAAAGCAATAAATAATAATAATAATAAATAATACAAATAGAATGAATGAAATAAATAAATAAAATTAATTAAAAAATATAAAATAAATTTAAAAATAAAACAAAAATGAATAAAGTTAATAAAATACATTGAATAAATAAAATATAAAAATGCAAGAAATAAAAGCAATATAAATAACAAAACATAAAATAAATAATACAAATAGAATGAATGAAATAAATAAAATTAATTAAAAAATATAAAATAAAATAAAAATGAGTAAAGTTAATAAAATAAAATTAAAGTATAAAATTAATAAAATACATAGAATAAATAAAGTAGAAAATATATAAATAAAAAATAAATTGAATAAGTAAAATAAATTAAGTAAATTAACAAAATAAATAATATAAATAAAAAATAATAATAAAAAATAAAATAATTAATACAAATAGAATGAATGAAATAAATAAAATTAATTAAAAATATAAAATAAATTTAAAAATAAAACTAAAATGAATAAAGTTAATAAAATAAAATTAATGTATAAAATTAATAAAATATATAGAATAAATAAAGTAGAAAATATATAAATAAAAAATAAATAAATAAAAATAAATAATATAAATAAAAAATAATAATAAAAAATAAAATAAATAATACAGATAGAATGAATGAAATAAATATTATTAATTAAAAATAGAAAAATAAATTTAAAAATAAAAAAATTTATAAAGTAATTAAAATAAAATGAAAAATGTATAATGTAGAAAATAAATTAAATAAGTAAAATAAATTAAGTAAATAAACAAAATATATAATATAAATAAAAAATAGATAAATAATAAAATAAATAAAACGAATAAAATTAATACAAAATAAATTTAATAAATAAATAAAGTACAACAAAAAAATCATTAAAATAAATATAATAATTAAAAAATAAAGGTAATAAAATTAATTAAAATAAATAAACAAAACAAATAAAATAAATATATATGTATATATAAACAATTAAAAATAAATAATATAAATAAAAAATAAAATTAATAAAGTTAAAAATTGAATAAATTCATTATATGTTAAATAAATAAACATATTGAATAAATAAATTAGATACAAGAAATAAAATCGTTAAAATAAATCAAATAATAAATCAAGTAAAATTAAAATAATTAAAAAATAAAGTAAATATAAAAAACAATAAAACTAATTAAAATAAATAAAATGAAAACATGAATAAAGTCAATAAAATAAACAAAATCAAATAATAAAATTAATGAAATAAATAAAATAATAAATAAAAAAATAAATAAATAAAATAATACAATAAATTAAAATAAATCACATGAAAAGAAGAAGTAAAATTCATTAAAATAAATAAATAATTATATTCCAAATAAATAAAATTCAATAAAACAAGTGAAAAATTAAATTAATTAAATTAAATTAGAATTATGTAACTATATAAAATACATAAAATCAAAAATATAATTTGTGAGAATAATTTACTTAAAGAGTCCGGGTATCTTGTTGAAAATCGCTGCGAAGCCTCGTCACCAGCCAGAGGTAGAGGCCAGAACTAGCGTAGAACCAAGTAATAAATATCACCATGTATTCCATAAAATATAGATGCAAAAAGGTCTTGGCCAGGATAATATCCACGTTCAAAAAATAATATAAATAAAATAAATGAAACGAACAAAATGTGATCTGTGGCATTTGCTCTGTTTTTGATAGAACGGCCATTTTAGAATTACAAAAAACTTGCATTGGCGCCCGAGCATGAACCATTGAAAAGACATTTTAAATAGGATCACGTTAATTTGTCATAATTTTTGTCCTATATTTTCTGGAGACAATAAGAAAAACGTGGTCTGCTTTTTGGAAACTCTCAATACCTTTCTTTAGAAACGGTTTAAACTGATGTGTAGGCATTCTTATTGTTAGAAATTCTAATTCGGGCGGCATTGGCGCCCGAGCCTAGTGCATTAAAAGACGTCTTCGGTAAGATTATGCTAATTCGTGATAATGTACTGCTGTAGTTTTAGGAGGCAGTTACCATTTTATAAGGCCATCTGTTTGGGAGCTCTATTTGCCGTCTTAGGAGTTCTAAAATGATTGAAATTGGCGGCCGAGCATGGCACCTTAAATGTTATTCTTTACATTTTTTGTGCTCAATTTTAAGGAGCAGGAACCCTCAAAAAAGACATCTTAAAAAAGATGTTATAATTTATAATTTCCTGGTTTTTTCGATAACAAAATTGGATCATTAAGTTTGAGAATATGAAATACCACAATTTTCATTTTGCGCTCCACCCTTATACATACATTTGTATATGTGATCCAGCCGTTGAATATGTAGTAATCTGAGTGTTTGTGTTGATAGTTGTTAAATCATGTCCTTGTCATTGTTGTTGTTGTTGGAAGTGGTGGTGTTAGTTGTTCCAGAGTGTTGGCTTATGTGTCGTCATCGTCGTCAATGAAGGTATATCACAATGTTGGCATATATGTACATATTATATATATCGATATATATATATATATATATGGCAATCTATGAGCCACAATGTCAGTCTATGTTGTGGAGATTTATCGAAGCTTTGTGGAGTGCTGGCAAAAGGACTTTATTTATGGCAGTTCATGTGGACAGCAAAAATAGAAAATCGTAAATTTATGACTAATTAAAAATATACAAAAAAAAATCAAAGGATCATAAACAACTAGGAACGAAAAAGAGGAGTCTTTATGGAATTGACTCTATCTTGAAGGTTTTGTTTTTTGAAGTATGCTTTAAATTTTGCCAAACCAAATTCAACTCCCTTAAATATGCTTCACTTTTTTGTCGTTTGTTTTTCATTCTGCTTTCTTTAAATTTTTGTTTTTCTTTTTATTTATTTTTTCCTGGCTTTTATTTTTAATATTTAATCTTGTGCCACATTTTGGAAGTGTTCAAGTTTGTTTTTCTGTGTTTTTCACTCGCTCTCTGCACAGTTTCCGCCTTCAGTCTTGGCGGCTGCTGCTGCTGATCATAAGTATAACTCAAAGTTAAAAGGTCATTTTATCTTTGTCAGTTGCCAGTGTTGTTTGCTTTATGTTTTCCTTATACAATATATATATATGTGTGTGAGGGGGTTTTCATCTTTTTTTTTTGCTTTGCCAGGGCGAACTAAAAAAAGAAAAAAGAGTCATTACCTTTCAGAAAAACACACCTGTGACTCAATAAAGCCAATGGCTTTTTTGTGTTTCGGAAACAACACAAAACACTCGCACAAAAGAAAACCAGAAACACAAAAAGTATAGGAAAAATTCAACAGAGTAAAGATTGTGCCATGGCTGGCGTCGTCGTGTATTGTTTCAACAAAATCCGCTTTCAAAACAACAAAACTATGCATAGAACATGAGCAAAAACTCAGCACAAAAGAGTCATATTTTTCAGAGCTTTTTTTTGTTTTTGTGAAAAAACATAAAGCATAGATGCCGGCTGATGACAAACAATATAAAGCATACTCTCGGGCTCATAACATAAACGATTTGGTATTTTTTCTCTCCCGTTTTTTTTTAATTTACATTGAAACTCATCTTGTCACAGCTGCTAGAGTTTTAATTTTTTAGCCAGTGCCAGACTAAAAGTATGCTACACAAAAAAACCGAAAACATCTCCTCCATGTAGGCTTTAGATTTCCAACAATAAATGTGACGCAATGTTTTGCTGTCCAAGACTTAAAAGTGTTACGAGTGGTTTGACTTACATTTGCAGTCCCTAAGGAGGAGAAGGGAGTTCAATAGCTATGTGGGCACATAGCCACATAGCAGAAAACTCTGAGCCATCAACAACATTAATATTGTTACAAGGCTACGCTGGATTTGCTTTTCTGATGTAAACGAAAACTAGGCTAAGGTTTTAACGTTTGCGCCTAGGCCTCTTCACTAACCTTATGTAATATTGCTAAACGAAAATGTGCTACAATTTAAATAATCAAAGAAAATATCCTCAAAGGAATGCAGCACGAATATATACTTTTGAAGAAAAGTTTGTAGAAGAATATTTAAAAAATGAATGAGAAGGAAATTCACAGACATGCTGGCAAATGAAAAAATTTATTTGCCGACTATATTCCAGAAAAACATTAAATTTTACAATAAATATCCGAGAAAGAAAAAAAAAAAAAAAAACGTTCAATAAAATGCATTACAAAGTTATCGAATAAATTTCCTCGTTAGTTTTTGCAAAAGTTGCCAGATCAAGCTGATTTCTTAGTTTGTCTTATTTATTTTATTATTATTTTACGAAATTAAGTCCAATGAAAATACCTAAAATTCATCAAAAAGATAAATACGATGACAAAAATACCATGCTTTCCCCAAAAAAATGCCCAAAATGCGGAAAATGTGTTCCAAAATTGGGAATTTTTTATTAAAATGTTTTTTGCCATTTTTATATGTTTTGATGAAAAATGCAGGAATTCCCAAAGTGGGGAAAATGTGTTCCAAAATTGGGATTTTTTATTAAAATGATTTTTTGCCATTTTTATATGTTTTGATGCAAAATACTGGAATTCCCAAAGTGGGGAAAATGTGTTCCAAAACTGGGGATTTTTTTATTAAAATGGTCGTCATGCTTTTTTCGCCATTTTTATCAGTTTTGATTAAAAATACCCAAATTCCCAAAATGGGGAAAGTGTGTTCCAAAATTTGGGATTTTTTATTATTGTTTTGTCATTTTTATCAGTTTTGATCCAAATATACCCGAATTCCCAAAGTGGAATTTATTATTTTTTTTGTTTAATTTGTAATCTGTTTTGATGAAAAATACTCGAATTCCCAAAGTAGGGAAAATGAGTTCCAAAATTGGGGATTGTTTTATTAAAATGTTCGCCATGTTTTTTTTTACCATTTTTATCTGTTTTGATGAATTTTCCATTTTTTTTTTCAAAAAAAATACTCAAATTCTCAAAGTGAGGAAAATGTCTTCCAAAATTGGAGATTTGTTATAAAATTGTCGCCATGTTTTTTAAGTATAAAAACGATGGAAAAAATCCTCAGCTTTTTTCGACATTTTTCATCTGTTTTGATGAAAAAAACCCGAATTCCCAAAGAGGGAAAAATGTGTTGCAAAATTGGGGATTTTTTATTATTTGTTTGTCATTTTTATCTGTTTTGATTAAAGATACTGGAATTCCTAAAGTGGGGGGAGATGTGTTCTAAAATTGGAAATTTTTTACTAAAATGTTTTTTGCCATTTTTTATCAGTTTTGATTAAAAATACCCCAATTCCCAAAATGGGGAAAATGTGTTCCAAAATTGCGGATTTTTTATTAAAATAGCCGCCGTGCTTTTTTTACCATTTTTATCTGTTTTGATGAATTTTCCATTTTTTTTTCAAAAAAATATACTCAAATTCCCAATGTGGGGAAAAATGTGTTCCAAAATTGGGTATTTTTTATTAATTTATTTGTCATTTTTATCTGTTTTAATGAAAAATGCTGGAATTGGAGATTTTTTTTATTAAAGTGGTCGCCATGCTTTTTTGCAATTATTATATGTTTTGATGAAAAATACTGGAATTCGCAAAGTGGGGAAGATGTGTTCCAAAATTGGGGATTTTTTATTAAAATGGAAATCATGCTCTTTTCGCCATTTTTAAAAGTTTTGATGAAAAATACCCCAATTCTCAAAATGGGGAAAATGTATTCAAAAATTAGGGATTTTTTTATTAATATGTTTTTTTTTTGCCATTTTTATCTGTTTTGATGAAAAGTACTCGAATTCCCAAAGTGGGGAAAATGTGTTCCAAAATTGGGTATTTTCTTATTAAATCTGTTTTGATGAATTTTCCATTTTTTTAAAATACTCCAATTCCCAAAGTGGGGAAAATGTGTTCCAAAATTGGGGATTTGTTATTAAAATGGTCGCCATATTTTTTTAAGTATAAAAAGCTGACGATTTCTGCTTTTTTCGCCATTTTTCATCTGTTTTGATGAAAAAAAAAACCGAATTCCCAAAGAGGGAAAAATGTGTTCCAAAATTGGGGATTTTTTATTAATTTTTTTTTGTCATTTTTATCTGTTTTCATGACAAATACTCGAATTCGCAAAGTGGGGAAGATGTGTTCCAAAATTGGAGATTTTTTAAAATGCTCGTCCTGCTTTTCTTATCATTTTTATCTGTTTTGATGAAAAATACTGGAATTGTCAAAGTGGGGAAAATGTCTTCCAAAATTGGGAATTTTTATTAAAATGTTTTTTTTTCATCATTTTTTTCTCTTTTTTATGAATTTTAGGTATTTTTATTTGACTTCAATTCGTAAACGAATGAGAGTTGTGAACTGGAATGACCAAAACTAGTATTTTTGCAAAAATTTAGTATTAATAAAAAACATCAACAATTCAGTCAATTAATAATGGATTTTTAAAAGCAAAGCGTCGTTTTACTCCTTACAAAATGTGTTATTCAAATAAATTCACAAATGGTGTGGTTACCAAGCAAAAAAATGCGCAAAAATATTGCCAAAATTGAAAAATGGTTAAAATTGTTTTAAAAATATGTTTCTTGGGCAAAAGCACACAGATTTCTTAAATAAGCTACATATTTTTCAGATAGAGGGGGTAAAAAATATTTAAACATATATAAATGTATAAAAAATATATCAATATATATATATAAATATATAAATATTTTAAAGGGGGGTCAATATTTCTCATTTTGCACATTCTTATGGGCCTGGTCCTTTCACCCATTTTGCATATTCTTATCATAAATCGGCATAGGAAACCTTGTGATCCTTACATTTTAAGTATAGGATGTGTTAAGCAATACTCTTTATAACACTATGAGGAACATTTTTGAGGAACAACTTAACCCTCTAGTTCTTCAACATAGGGGGCCTTTTTGGCCCCTTTTGTGAAAAAGGTAAAAACACCCCTAAAACAGAGGTTTAATTGTACTCGAAGTCTCTGAATACACCAAAACTCAACTTAAATGCCAGAAATAAATCAAAATTTCATCATACATTTTAGTGTTAATTTCAATATTTCATCCATTTTGCACACTTTTATGATGAAAGTAAACCTTGTGATCCTTACATTTTAGGCGTACAATGTGATAGGCAATATTACTTAGAACACTACGAGGAACACTTTTGTGGAACATTTTAACCCTTTAGCTTCTCAACAGAGGGGTTTCTTTGGTTCATTTTGTGAAAAATGGGTAAAAACACACCTAAATCAGGGCTCCATCGGGTCAAAATGTTCTACAAAAATGTTGACCATAAAATTATACTCCAAGTCTCTAAATGTCTAAACTCAACATAAATGCCAAAAATAAGTAAAAACTTCATTATACATTTTAGGGTTAATTTCAATATTTCACTCATTTTGCATATTCTTATGATAAATCGGCATAGGAAACCTTGTGATCTTTACATTTTAAGTATAGGATGTGTTCAGCAATATTATTAAAAACACTGCGGAGAACATTTATGTGGAACATATTAACCCTCTAGCTCCTCAACAAAGTGGTCTTTTTGCTCCCTTTTGTAAAATGAGTAAAAAACACCCCCAAAACAGAAGTTTAAGGTGTCAAACTGTTCTACAAAAATGTTGGTTATAAAATTCTCCCCCAAGTCTCTGAATACACCAAAACTCAAAACTCAACTTGAATGCCAAAATTAAGCAAAAACTTCATTATACATTTTAGGTTTAATTTCAATATTTCTCTCATTTTACATATTCTTATGATGAATCGGAATGAAAATCCTGGTGATTCTTACATTTTAAGTATAGGATGTGTTCAGCAATATTATTAAAAACACTGCGGAGAACATTTATGTAGAACATATTAACCCTCTAGCTCCTCAACAAAGGGGTCTATTTGGTACCTTTTATCAAAAAGGGTAAAAAACCCCCCTAAAACAAAGGTTTAAGGGGTCAAAATGTTCTACAAAAATGTTGGCTATAAAATTCTCCTCCCTCTCTCTCTGAATACACCAAAACTCAAAACTCAACTTGAATGCCAAAATTAAGCAAAAACTTCATTATACATTTTAGGTTTAATTTCAATATTTCATCCATTTTGCCCATTCTTATGATGAATCGGAATGAAAATCCTGGTGATTCTTACATTTTAAGTATAGCATGTGTTCAGTAATATTACTTAAAACACTGCGGGGAACATTTTTGTGGAACATGTAAACCCTCTACCTCCTCAGCACAAGGGACCATGTTGGGTAAAAACACCCCCAAAAAATAGGAAACCTTGCGATACTTACAATTTAAGTATAGGATGTGTTCAGCAATATTATTTAACACACTACGATGAACGTTTTTTTTGGACCATCCTAACCCTCTAACTCCTCATTAAAAGGGTCTTTCTGGTCACTTTTTTGAAAAAGGGTAAAAACACCCCCAAAACAGAAGTTTAAGGGGTCAAAATGTTTTACAAAAATGTTGGCCATGAAATTCTACTCGAAGTCTCTGAATATACCAAATGTCTAAACTCAACATAAATGCCAGAAATAAGTCAAAACTACTTCGTACATTTTAGGGTTAATTTCGTACTTTTTGCGAATTCGAGCTAAAAAGTCACACAAGACTGCACTTTAGGGGAATGGTGTGAATGGAAAAAATATTCTACGTAAAATTTCACTATAAGTCAACGAACAAAAGAAAGCTGAAGATGTAATGTAGATAAATAAAATATGAGTTCCAATTTGCGTATTTAAACGAGAAATTGTTTATTAAATTAGTCTGCAAAATAAAAAAAGCAATGTTTGTGCTCGGGCGCCAGTGGAAATCTCAAAACGTTTTGGACTTGTTGTTCTAATAAAGTTGTCTGCAGCATCATGTGAACTTTAATAGATGAATTTTATAAACCAATTTTGAGTTTTACGATGGAAAACTTTCCAATAATAGTGATTTGAAATAGAACACCTTTATAAAAGCTATAGAATTTTTTCAGTATTTTCCAACAAACATCCTGCTGTTTATACGAAAAGCATAAACAACATGTCATAAAGGATAAGTTTCTGTTTTTTTCTGAAAAATTCACATTATCACCATGTTATCCAACACCCACACACACACACACTGAAAACTGAGCACCTACCTACCTACGCGGTAATAAATAATTCGCTGATGAACATAAACACATAGGTACGTGTATACATGTTACATCCACACTCCCATGTCTACAGTTACACCTTCGCGAGAAATTCGCGCTTGATCCACATTCGTCGTTTCGTAGCAGAATATCCTGCAGGGAGAGTGAAGGGAGGCGAGGAGTAGGATGAGGAAGCAGCAAATACATGTCAATGACATTATAAAAAGCGGAAACGCATAAACACAAGTGTTGACATGTTGTTTTCTGTTTCTTCTACTTCGACACCGTCTTCTTCTGCTGCTTCTTCTACGTCGTCATCATCCTCATCTTCTGTTATGTGCTATTGTCAACAACATGTTGTTGTTGTTGTTGCCGTTGTATTAGTTGTCACAGTCGTTATATTGTGTTGTCGCAGCATACATTTCGTGGAGCAAGGCCCTTAAAACAGGATCATTGGGAAGAAGTGGAAGCATAAACAGCGAAAACAAGCAGCTCAGCACACATCGTATCACTCTGATGTGAAAATGTGTAAATGTGAGATGTGCTGGCGTACTCCAAAGCAGCAGCAACAACAACTACAACACTCGCTTACTTACTTAAGGATTCTTCTTAAAGGTGTGTATTTGCTGGCTGTCGTCCCTTTTTCCCCGTTTTCCCTGGTTATTATTTGTGTGTTTTTGTTTGCTTTCGCAAAAATACCTTTAAAAGTCTAATAAAAAAGTTAAGCAACAAAAATAACAACAACAAAAGTTCAAAACAAACGATTTGCTCGACGCAAATGTTTAAAATGTCGTAAACAGCTGGAAAAACTCTTTTTCAAATATGATTATTTATTAATGCCACAACGCCCAGAAGATAGGCAACGGTATTTTTTGTTGTTGGTCACAAAAATGTTGGAAACATTTTAACAATTTTATATACGAAAATCAAATTGTAAATACTCGGAATTTCTTGACGACTGTAGACAGAAAAAACGGAAATTAATTAAAATGAAAATGGCGCCCAACGCTCAAAAGTCTTAATATAAGAAAACCAAAGTGTCATTACTCAGAATTTATTGACTGTTGTAGACAGAAAAATAAACTAAAATTAATTAAAAATAAAATTGGCGCCCAACGCAAAAAATTTTAATATAAAAAATCACTCAGAATTTTCAGTCTGTTATAGACAAATCAAAATAACATAAACTAAAATTTAATTTGGCGTCCAACGCACAAAATTCTTAATATTAAAAAATCGCTCAGAATTTCCAATCTGTTATTGACAGAAAGAAATAAAATTGGCGCCCGACGCCAAAAATTCTTCATATACAAAAATTACATGTAAATACTCGGAATTTCTAGCCTGTTGTAGACAGAAGGAAATAAAATTAATTAAAAATAAAATTGGCGCCCAACTTTCTAATCTGTTGTCGACAAACAAAAAATTAAAATTATTTTAAAGTAAAAATGGAGCCCAACGCAAAAAAATCGTAATTTAAAAAAACACGTGTAAATTCTCCGATTTTCTAAGCTGTTGTAGACGGCACAAATTAAAATTAATTAAAAATAAAATTGGCGCCCAACGCTCAAAATTCTTAATACAAAACAAGTAAAAACGGCGATAAGTTCGACCGGGCCGAAATTTATATATACCCTCCACCTTGGATTGCATTCCACAGAGGTTGTCGTTTTTCGTAAAAGTGCAGTGAAAATGTAATTTTTTTAATATAGCCAAACCAAAACAAATAAAAATATTAAACAAATAATTTTATAAAAAAAATATAAAATTTTTATTAATTCAAACCACCCTTGTAAGCTTATAATATCGAAAATATTTTTATTTTGCTTGTCTATGCAGGCAGACGAATGTATACACCGAATTCCATGATACTAGCTGTGGCCATTTGGTTGGTACCATTTTTATCCCCTTTTTCCTATTTTACCCCCTTAAGAGTATGACTTTCCAAAATCTCTTTATTTTACGTGTCTACGCAATTAGAGGGATGTACATATCGAATCTCCTCATTCTAGCTGTAGCAGTTTAGTTGGTACTATTTTTATCCCTCTGTTCCCATTGTATCCCTTGAAAGTACGAATTTGGAAAAATCATTTATTTTTCGTGTCTATGGAGTCAGAGAAATGTATACTCCGAATTTCATCAGGATTATTAAGGATTATTATGGGTATTTTCAGTCCTCTGGATTTCCTCGATTTCACCCATTTATAATCCCAACTGATCTACGACTATAAGACGCATTTATGGAGAATTTGGACGTCCCAGCTCCTTTCGTTTAGATGCTAGCGTGCTTTCAACAGACGGACGGAAGGACGGATATGGCTAGATCGTCTTAGAATTGTATGGCGATCAGAAATATATATACTTTATATTTTTCAGGTCGATATGTCAAGGTGTTACAAACGGAATGACAAAGTTAGTATACCCCCATCCTGGAGGTGCAGGGTACAATTACGCGTAAATACTCGGAATTCCCTAGTCTGTTGTGGCCAGAAAAAAAACTAGAATTAATTAAAAATAAAATTGGCGCCCAACGCAAAAAATTTCTTAATATACAAAAATCACCTGTAAATACTCGGAATTTCTAGCATGTTGTAGACAGAAAAATATAAAATTAATTACAAATAAAATTGGCGCCCAACGCAAAAATTCTTAATGTACAAAAATCACCTGTAAATAATTAAAATTAATTAAAAATAAAATTGGCGCCCAACGTAAAAAATCTTAATATACAAAAATCATCTTAAATACTCAGAATTTCTAATGTGTTGTTCCCAGCATAAATTAAAATGAATTAAAAATAAAATTGGCGCCCAACTTTCTAATTTGTTGTAGACAGAACAAAAATTAAAATTATTTAAAAATAAAATTGGCGCCCAACGCAAATTTCCATATTTAACAAAAAAAGCTGTTGTGCTCATAATTCAATATCTTCCAACAAAAATGATTACAAGCACAAGACTCCATCTACAAGAAAGACATCTCCACAAAATTGGCGCCCAACTAACATCACTTTCACAAAAAATTACTAATAATTCAATATCTTCCACCAAATATGTATAAAAGCACTAGGCCATATAATATATGACGCATTGGGGTAGCACACCGAAAATGTAAGTTGAAGAGCACTGAGTTCAATCTCAATTTATTTTCAAACAAAAATTCCTTCAATTCCAAAATTTCGAGACAGATCTTCTTGTCATTTTCAGATAGTTCCGGGCGGGTTTCCTTGCATCGTTTACCAAAGAATCTAATCCAGAGCCGAATATTGGCAGACAAGACGAAGGTTTGAATATCCATCTTCGCTTTCGTTGTGTCTGCTACTGCTGAAGTCTGTTGTGACTAAAGAATAACTCAATAGAATTGGCGCCCAACGCTCTGTAGTAGCTTCTGTCGGTGTGGATCCAGAAGAAATTTAATATTAATAAACAAGTATGGGACATAACTTCTACATTTATTAAAAGATTTTCTTCAAATAGACCTTGTTTTCTTCTTTGAGATCTCAGCTATTATAAAATATAATTAAATATTTTGTTAATTAATTTTCAAAGGGCTTTTTTGCACTATTTAAACACAAATTTAAAAAATCATGATTTTTTAAAAATTCTTTTGCGTCTACAAAGAAGGTCATAACTTCTACATTTATGCATAGATCTCTTAATATGTAGGCACTCATTTCTTCCCTATAATGTTAGCTATTTCAAAATAATACAAAATATTTTTTTGGGATATTTTTTCTACTTTCTATGTTTTTTTAAAGATATAAAAGATTTAAAAAAATATATTTTTTATTTTTTTTGGAGACTGTTCCTAAGCTATTGTTTCTGTGTGAAAGTGAAGTACCTCAACTATTATCAAATAAAACTAAATATTTTGTTATTTAATTTTAAAATTTATTGCGCTATTCTTATCAAGGAGGAACATAACTTTCAACATTTATCCATAGATCTCTTAATATGTGGACATTGTTTTCTTAAAAGATATATTTGTTCCGCTGTTTTTCTGCATGTTATGATTTTTTTGGGACAGCAAAAAAGATGTTTTTTGAAAATAAAAATAATTTTTTGGAGACTGTTCCTAAACCATTTATAGTGTTAGCTAATTCAAAATAAAACAATGTATTTTTTTCATTTATTTTCCTACATTTTATTATTTTTTACGTGAAAAATATCTTTTTTTTTTTGAAAAAAATATGTTTTTTTTAATTTTTAAGCGACTGTTCCTAAACCACTGTTTCTATGTGAAAGTGACAAAAATAAACATTTGTAGCCATCATAATTACCATTAATCGACCATATAAAGGGGTGTGATCGGATCAATAATTCCAAAATGAGAGTACAAATATTAAAGCTACTTTCGAAGAAAATTTGTATTTAAATAAAAAATTTCCTTCCGAGTAGAATTCATGTATTTTTGCTGGCAGAAATTTTCCCAAATCTCCGCCCGATAACTCTGTAGTTCTCTCTGCTCTCCCTTTTTGGTATATTTACCTATCCTTCCCTTTCCTTCCCCCCTTAATATCACAACACATTGTTCTTGTTGTTGTGCTTGTCATTGTTTGCCGATTACCTCAATTTGGTTGATTTGTTGATTATTGTTCTGTTCTGTCCATTTATTTAACTAACTAAATATTAATTAATCTGAACGTGACATAAGCAGCACGCTTAGCTAATTGCCTAAAAGTATGCTACAAATGTGTGTGTGCGTATAAATAGTGGCGAGGTCACACATGAACGAATATTGATTTGTTTTGGTTGTTGTTGTTTTTTTTCTCTGCTTTTGATTAATTCATAATTGTCGTTGCTGTTGACATTTCATCATGAAAGCATAAATCATAGAACGCCTAAAATACCAACAAAACATAATTGTTTATAGCCACAGTGTGCAGGCCACACACCACACACACACACCTATTTTTATGAAAATCCAATTTCATAATTTCACACCAAAATGCTCACATATATTCAAATATAAATTGTGGGTTTTGGTTTTGAAGTGAGCCTACTTTTAGGGCTTTAATTTACTAAATTATAGTTCAACGTGTCGGTTTTTTCGCTTAATTTTATTCATTACAGTTGTTGTTGAGGTATATTTTTCTCGAGTTTTGTTTTTATTATATGACAGCTTCATATTTACATAATATGCACTTTATATGCTAATTATAGAAATTAGTTTTAATACGTTGGATGGATATTATGCCGGAAATTATGCTATGGAATTATGCAACGTGTAATTACAAACAAACGCCTAACGTGCGCTGCATGATGAGGGCCATAGAAAAATGCATTCTGTGTTGGTTACACTTTGTATGAATGAAAACAAATATATATACAGTGATTTAAATTCTGTGGTAGTTTAACTCAAGTTTTGTGTTTAAAAAAATCATGTATTCCTTAAAAAAACAAACAAACACCGTAGTCCAATACTAGAGAAGGTACGTTTGAAATATGCGATATTTTCTTCTTTTTACAGGGTTTTTAATTTCCAAATGATATAGATTTTGTAATAATTTATTTGCATGCTTTTTGGAGCCGTACATAGACGTTAAGGGTATCAAATGAAAGAGATGAATGTCTCTTAAAAATACTTTAAATTTGATGCTTCTATCTTTATTAGTTTAGCATTAACGACCATTTAAATTTTCTCTCCACTTTATTCCGTTTTGCAAAAGTTTTATTTTCCAATTGTTAAAGATTTTTTTAATAATTTATTTTTATACTTTTCGCAGCCGCGCAAAGGTGTTAAGGGTAGCGAATGAAAGATTAGAATATCAGTTTAAAATACTTTAAATTTTATGCTTCTATTTGTATTAGTTTAGCATTAACGACCATTTCAAGTTTCCCCTCTAGTTTTCTTCTTTTTACAAAAATTTTATTTTCCAAATCATATTTTCAATACTTTTAAGCCATGCATAGGCCACATGGGTATCAAATGAAAGATTAGAATATCAGTTAAAAATACTTTAAATTTTATGCTTCTATTTGTATTAGTTTAGCATTAACGACCATTTCAACTTTTCCCCTAATTTTCTCCTTTTCGCAGAACTTTTATCTTTCCAAATGATATAGATTTTTTAATAATTTATTTTTATACTTTTTGGTGCCATGCAATGGTGCCAAGGGTATCAAATGAAAGAGAATAAGGTCTGTTAAAAATACTTTAAATTGTATGCTTCTTACTGTATTAGTTTAGCATTAACGACCATTTTAATTTTCCCCTCTAGTTTTCTTCTTTTTACAAAAATTTTGTTTTCCAAATGATATAGATTTTTTAATAATTAAAAATTTATTTTCAATCTTTCTGAAGCCATACATAGGCGTTATGGGTATCAAATGAAAGTGTATAATGTCAGTTAAAAATACTTTAAATTGTATGCTTCTATCTGTATTAGTTTAACACTAACGACCATTTCAAGTTTCCCCTCTAGGTTTCTTCTTTTTGCAAAAATTTTGTTTGCCAAATGATATAGATTTTTAATAATTTATTTTCCATATTTCTCAAGCCACACAGACGTTATGGGTATCAAATGAAAGATTAGAATATCAGTTAAAAATACTTTAAATTGTATGCTTCTACCTATATTAGTTTAGGATTAACGACCATTTCAAGTTTCCCCTCTCGTTTTCTCATCTATAAAAAAGTTTTGCTTTTCAAATGTTACAGATTTTTTAATAATTTATTTTTATACTTTTTGGAGCCGTGCAAAGATGTTAAGGGTATCAAATGAAAGAGAATTATGTCTGTTAAAAATACTTCAAAGCTTTATGTTTAAATCTGTATTAGTTTAGCAGTAACGGCTATTTCTAGTTTAGTTTATTTAGTTTTAGTTTATTTCTAGTTTTCTCCATTTTACAAAAGTTTTATTTTCCAAAAGATATAGATTTTTTAATAATTTATTTTTATTTTTGTTGGAGCCTTACAAATGTGATATGGGTACCAAATGAAAGAGAATAAAGTCTGTTAAAAATACTTTAAATTTTGTGCATCCATCTGTATTAGTTTAGCATTAACGATCATTTCAACTTTCCCCCCTAATTTTCTTCTTTTCACAGACTTTTTATCTTTCCAAATGATATAGATTTTTTAATAATTTCTTTTCATACATCTTGTAGCCCTACAAAAACGATATGGGTATCAAATAAAAGAGAAAAATGTCTGTCAAAAATACTTTAAATTTAATGAATAATCTAATAATAATAATCTAACGGCTATTTCAAATTTCGTTCTTAGATTGTTTAATATATTCATGATTTACCTTCTAGGAAGGGAAATTTGAAATGGTTGTCAATCCTAAACTAATACAGATAGAAAAGCGAAATTTAAAGTATTTTTAAAAAATATCCTTCCCTTTCATTTGATACAACTTTGGTATATTTACTAGGTATACCTAATAATTACAGGACACTGTATTACAAAATTGACGCCCAACGCATATTGTTTGTATACCAACTAGATATATTCTATCAAATTTGAAGAGTTTCCGACAATGAGATACCTAAAATTTTTTATTTAAAAGAAATTTTTATAAAAATGGCGCCCAACACATATTGCCTTCAGTCATGCTTGTTTATTGTTATTATGATATGATTATGATAAATCATCAATAGAGGGGTCTTTTTGGTCCCTTTTGAGTAAATTGATGAAAACACCCCTAAAACAAGGATTTAGCGGCTCATAATGCTCCACAAAAATGTTGGCCATAAAATTCTACTTTTTGAGTACTGCAAAACTCAACTTAATGCCAGAAAAAGGTCAAAACTGAAAATTCATTTTTGGGGTTAATTTCAATATTTCCCCCATTTGCCTATGTTTAAGATGAATCGCCATAGAAAAAATTACGATCCTTACATTTTGGGTACAGGATGTGTTCAGCAATATTAATTACAACACTATGGAGAACATTTTTGTGGAACGTTTTATCTTTCTAACCGCTCAATAGAGAGGTCTTTTGGGTACCTTTTGAGCAAAAATTAAAAAAAAAATACCCCTAAAGCATTGGAAACCCTGTGCTCCTTACATTTTAATTATAGGGTGTGTTCGGCAATATTACTTAGAACACTACGAGGAACATTTTTGTGGAACATCTTAACCCTCTAACTCTTCAATGGAGGGTTCTTTTTGGTATATTTTATGAAAAGGGATAAAAACACCCCTAAAGCATGGATTTAGCGGCTCATAGTGTTCTACAAAATTGTTGGCCATAAAATTCTATTACAAGTCGTTGAACACTGAAAAACTCAAATCACAACTTAAGTGCCAAAAAATAAGTCAAAATTGAATCATACATTTTAGGGTTAACTTCAATAGTTCCCCCTTTTGCACATTCTCAAGATGAATCGGCAAAGGAAACCTTGTGATCCTTACATTTTAAGTACAGGATGTGTTCAGCAGTATTGCTCAGAACACTACGAGGAACATTTTTGTGGAATATCTTAACCCTCTAACTCCTCAATATAAGGGTATTTTTGGTCCCTTTTGTGCAAAAGGTTAAAACACCACTAAAACAGAAGTTTAACGGGTCAAAATTTTCTACAAAAATGTTGGTCATAAAATTCTACTCTTCTTTCTTGAATACATCAAAACTCAAAATGCCAAGAAATAAGTCAAAACTTCATTGTACATTTTAGGGTTAATTTCCATAGTTCACCCATTTTATATATTGTTATGATAAATCGGCATATGAAACCTTGTGATCTTTACATTTTAAGTATAGGATGTGTTCAGCAATATTACTTAAAACACGTCGAGGAACAGTTTTGTGGAATATCTTAACCCTCTAGCTCCTCAACAGAGAGGTCTTTTTGGTCCCTTTTGAGCAAATTGCTAAAAAACACCTCTAAAAGAGGGGTTGAACGATTCAAAATATTCTACAAAAATGTTGGCCATAAAATTCTCCTCCAAGTCTCTGAAGACGCCAAAACTCAAATCACAACTTAAGTGCCAGAAATAAGTCAAACCTTCGTCATTCAATTTAGGGTTAATTTCGTACTTTTTGCGAATTCGAGCTAAATTGCACCACAAAACTGCTCTTTAGGGGGGTGGTGTGAAGGTAAAAATATTCTACATCAAATTTCACTGTAGGTCACCGATCAAAGGAAAGCTGTAGCCATAATATATATAAAGGGTGATTTTTTAAGAGCTTGATAACTTTTTTTTTAAAAAAAACGCATAAAATTTGCAAAATCTCATCGGTTCTTTATTTGAAACGTTAGATTGGTCCATGACATTTACTTTTTGAAGATAATTTCATTTAAATGTTGACCGCGGCTGCGTCTTAGGTGGTCCATCCGCTTAGTCCAATTTTGGCATTTCCTCGTTTTTGAGTAACAGAGACCCAATTGGTGCGAACGGCGACGAATCGAAAATTGGTGGTCATCATTAACACTGGCCGATACAGCTGCGATATTTTCTTCAGTTCGCACTCTACGTGAGCGTGTTGGTGGTTTAATGTCCAACAATGTAAATTTGGTGCGAAATTTAGTCACAATAGCCCGAATAGCCGCTTCAGTGGGTCGATTAAACTGACCATAAAATGGAAGCGCGCAATGAACTTTCTTAACAGAGCACGCATTTTGATAATAAAATTCAATAATTTGCAAGCGTTGTTCGTTTGTAAGACGATTCATGATGAAATGTCAAAGCATACTGAGCATCTTTCTCTTTGACACCATGTCTGAAATCCCACGTGATCTGTCAACTACTAATGCATGAAAATCCTAACCTCAAAAAAATCACTCTTATAACAAATATCATTTGCAAGTTGGGTATTTAAACCAGAAATTATTTATTATTTTTTTTTTAACGTAACTTTTCCGAATTCTGGCTAATCTCAGTCACAAAATAGAATTTTAGGGGGGTGGTATGAAGAGGAAAAATATTCTACATCAAATTTCACTATAAGTCAACGAACAAAAGAAGGCTGTATATATAATGTAGATAGATAAAGAATCGGTAACAATTTGGATATTTAAACAAAAAATTATTTATTAAATTCTAGCTCTTGGTATTTCTATATTTGAATCAATTTTATACTGTATACATCACTATTTCCATGATATATTCTGATTTCCTATATATATTTATTATTTCCTATATATCATAGCCTTCCTTTGGGCCTTTACATTGCGTATTACCTCTTGGTCTGCTTTTAGGCGAACAATCTTTTTTCTTATCGTATACCTCCCGATTGTTCTTTGAAAATTTCTTTTCTTAAGATTTTCTCGTTGAATACAATTTCTTATGGCTGTTGCACATATCCTTCTTAATTTGCATTTTCTCCGAGAGGAAACTTAAATTGAGTTCTTAGACATTGCATACTTTTAGGTGCCGCTTTCATTACCCGAATAGGAGGGAGGAGTGTGTGTATCCACTTTCTCTAATAACATTTTAGAATGCCACTAACAACTCTGAAAATCAAATAAAACTTTAACTTTATTTCGATTGCTTAGATTTAACTTTTTTCGCTGCACAGCACAGCATGGTGAATGGATGGAGAGGGGGGTGATTTTGTTAAAAAGAAAAAACTTTTTAACATTTCTTGTTACCAATAACATACCTTCTTTTTAACCTTTTATTAAAGTTTATTGACTTTGATTTCTTTGGCCCAACTTTATCCAGAGCCAGCCATGAAGCAGAAGAAGAGGAAGGCAAGGAGCGGCAAATAAGAAACGCATCTGTTCAGGAGCACAAAAAATATAAACTTTCGCGTTTCATGTCGCAAAACCCTTTCATGAACACACGCAAAAAAAAACACAACTTTTATCTCTCCGGAGGAAACTAAGAGGGAAGGAAAAACCACTGCATACTTCTAAGGCGACACAAAAGAAAGGAGATAGACATCTCACAGCAGGGAGATACCTGCTAGAAAGTTCGCATGTTTTGAAGCTGCAAGAACGACGCCATAAAGAACGGGGTGAAAATAAATGAACATAACTTTTTCGACAACAACAACAACTGGAGAAAGAGCTCTTTAAACTTGTTTGGCGATATTTTCGTGGAAGTTTAATAAATATTTTTCAAAAAACAACTTTTAAATTCTCCTTCGCCTAAGAATGCCGAACAGACATTTCAATTAATATTTGTAGAGCAATTTCCACCAGGAACAATGTGGTCTGCTGCAATTGACACATCCCCCGAAAGTGCATCACTTCCAGCAGGATATCGTTGAGGGCTCTGGCTCAATGGCTGAACATCATTGTGTTGTGTATTCCGAAATGGTCACCCGGCCATAATTAATTATCTCCTGTTGTAAAGTTAAGTGAATGCAATTTATTTCATTGTTAAGAACATCATACTTAACATGTTATTGCAAAAATGGGATATTCATCCCACCCCACCCTAGCCCGCAGCCGGATTTCTTCTTTTCTTTTGTGAGTCCACACAACATTGACAGTTAATTAATTTTTTTGTTCAGTGCTCTTCCATCCTTCTTAGTGGCTGTGCCAGAGAAATTGGAAAATTTTAAAGCATACTTTTCGGCGGAAGAAGGGAAGGGGAGGATGAAATGAAAACTGCCAGAAACCTTGTTCTTTTAAAAAAATCAATTAAGTAGAGATATAAGCAGACAGTTAATTATATTGTTTGTATGCAATTCATGGTGCTTGGATACGTGGGAAACAAAGCTAAAGTATACTTTTGGGGAGGGCGCCACAAAATAGTTTTTTATAGCATACGCAAAGTGGAATATGTTTTAAGTTCTTAGAGAAATTGCCATTAAATTTTCGAATACAACAAGTTGTCTATACAAGGTTTGAAGGATTGTATTTGTCTTGAGACAAAAATAGAGTCGTTAAAAATAATTTATTTATTTTTAAATATCCAAATTGTTATCGATATTTTATTTATCTACATTATATCTACAGCTTTCATTTGTTCGTTGACTTATAGTGAAATTTGACGCAGAATATTTTTCCTCTTCACATCAACACCTTAAAAGTCCTTTTTGTGGGAGATATTAGCACCAATACGGAAAAAGTATATTTAAAAATAATAATAATTTCTTTATTTAAATATTCAAATTGTTACCGATATTCTATTTATCTACATTATATATACAGCTTTCTTTTATTCACTGACTTATAGTGAAATTTGACGCAGAATATTTTTTCCTTTCACACCACTCCCCAAAAGTGCAGTTTTGGGGGACATTTTAGCTCAAATTCGAAAAATTTACGAAATTAACGCTAAAATGTATGATGAAGTTTTGATTTATTTCTGGCATTTAAGTTGTGATTTGAGTTTTGGCGTATTCAGAGACTTGGAGGAGAATTTTATGGCGAATATTTTTGTAGAACATTTTGACCTGTTAAAACTCGATTTTAGGGGTGTTTGTTACCCCTTTGCAGAAAAGAGACCAAAAACACCCCTCTGTTGAAAATTTAGAGGGTTAAAATGTTCTACGAAAATGTTCCACGTAGTGTTCTAAGTAATATTGCTGAACACAACATGTACTTAAAATATAAGGATCACAAGGTTTCCTATGTTTTAGTGGCGTTTTTCACCCACAAAAGGGACCAAAAAGACCCCTCTATTGAGGATTTAGAGGGTTAAGATGTTCTACAAAAATGTTCGCCGTTGTGTTCTAAGTAATATTGATGAACACATCATATACTTAAAATATAAGGATCACAAGGTTTCCTATGTCGATTCATCATGAGAATTTTCAAAAGGCGCAAATATAGAAATTAACCCTAAAATGCATGATGAACTTTTGTCGTTTTTCTGGCATTCAAGTTGCGATTTGAGTTTTGGTGTATTCAGAGACTTAGAGGAGAATTTTATGGCGAATATTTTTGTAGAACATTTTGACCCGTCAGAACCCATTTTAAGGGGTGTTTTTACCTCTTTTCACAAAGGAGACCAAAAAGAACCCTCTGTTGAAAAGTTTGAGGTTTAAAATGTCCTACAAAAATGTTCCCCGTGGTGTTCTAAGTAATATTGCTGAACACATCCTCTTCCTAAAATGTAAGGATGACGAGGTTTCCTATGTTTTAGTGGCGTTTTTTCACCCTTTTGTACAAAAGGGACAAAAATACCCCTCTATTGAGGATTTAGAGGGTTAAGATGCTCTACAAAAATGTTCCTCGTAGTGTTCTAAGTAATATTGCTGAACACATCCTATGCTTAAAATGTAAGGATCATAAGGTTTCCTAGGTCGATTCATCATGAGAATGTGCAAAAGTGGGAGATATATTGAAATTAACCCTAAAATCTAAGATGAAGTTTTGACTTATGTCTGACACTTATGTTGTGATTTGAGTTTTGGTCTATTCAGAGACTTGGAGGAGAATTTTATGGCGAATATTTTTGTAGATGATTTTGACCCATCAGAGCCTATTTTACCCCTTTGAACAAAACAGACCAAAACGACCCTCTGCTGAGGAGCTAGAGGGTTAAAATGTTCCACAAAAATGTTCCCCGCAGTGTTTGAAGAAAAATTGCTGAACACATATTGTACTAAAAACGTAAATATCACAAGCTTCCTATGTCGATTTACCATGAGAATGTGCAAAAGAGGGGGAATATTGAAATTAACCCTAAAAATGAATTTTCAGTTTTGGCTTATTTATGGCTTTTATGATGAGTGTTGAGTTTTGCAGTATTCAGAGACGTCGATTCGAATTTGATGTCATTGTCTCTTAGGTTTTTTTCACATTTTCCATAAAGGGACCAAAACGACCCCTTCGTTGGGGAGTTAGACACAAAAATGTTCCGCGCAGTATTTTATGTAATATTGTCAAACACATCCTACACTTAAAATGTAAGTAGCACAAGGGTGCCTATGTTTTAAGGGTGTTTTTTACCCTTTTCCATTCCACGCCCCGTAATCGCCCATGTAACATAAAATGAAAGACCGTCATATATGTCTCTTTTTTCTTAGATATGTTAATACAAATCACTGCCAGTCAGTTAGGACAAAATGATCTAGTTGTGATAAAATTAGAAAAAAACAGAACAGGTTATGTATTTTTAAATAATTTCTGATGATTAGTTGACCAACCTACATCACAATTAATTTTCATTTGATATATGCATGTGACTTACCAACAAGTCATATTCGAAGACAAATAAAAATTTTAAAAGTCCAAGGACTTACCTGAAAAGAAAAACAGTAGAAGTCGTGATTAGAATTTAGGAAAATTGTTAAATAGAAGATAATCTGATACTCTAACTACGGAACTATGAATATTCTACATTTAAATACAGTGATAATAATTTATTTTTTATATTTATTTTTAGCAGACATTGTCATCTTTAATTTGACACCTATACCGGTATCATTGGCTGCGACGAAGTATTTAAAATAATTTTTGAAAAATTATTTTTTATTGAATGTAAATTTAGTTACAAATGACGAGGCGATATTTATTACTTGGCTGCACACTACCTCTACTATGATATCCGGCCCATGACGAACATCAGATTTATTTATTTTTCATAGTTCAATGTTTTTTTTCTTATATAATATCAAAATGTTGCAACAATTTATTTCACATTCTTCGTATTTAATTTAAATACATTCCATGCACTTCCTTTCATCTTATTTAATTTAAATGCAAGTCATTAAATTTACTTCCTTTATTGCAGTTATCTTCCTCCACTCCCTCCCCCCAAAAGTATGCAATATTCAGTAAATATCTCTTCCATGCCCCCGAAGGTATGCCATTCTTCTTTCAGTAAATATTTCCTTTTGATGTTGTTTTTTCTTCTTTAATTAAATTGCATTTGCAATTAATGCGGCAATATGTAATGTTTATGTTTTTAATAAAATTTTAATGATTAGCTACGACGATTATTAGTTCAGCTGCATATTTACCATGAACAGGATTATGGCGCACTAGCAGCTGCATATACATATAAAAACATGGGCATATGTTTGTACAAGCCTTAAGCTATGCTGCATTTTATGCATGTTTTATAAATGGTTGTAATTAAAGTATAGAAGGCATACATATATGTATGTATGAGTGAATGAGAGAGAGTGTGTGTAGATACACAGGTGTTTGTGTACATATATGGGCATAGATGTACGTGTTTACCCGTGAAGATTTAGTTTTAATTAATAACTATGATTAAAATCAGGAGCGTCAAAGGAATTAGGGGTTGAAGTGCTACAATATAATGTGAAATCTTTTCACATAACAGACCATATATTAGGAATTTAATCATCGATTTTCTGCACAAAAAATATATAAGATTTTTGGAAAACATTGCAAAGTGGAGACACAACGAAAAATTGAACTCTGAAGCAATGAATTTATATTTTTCTTTGAGTTTGTGCAATTTTTTCCAAATTATGTGGGAAAGTATAACGAACCTTTACACTTTAACTCAGACATTTTTATTTTTTGTATTAAAATGTATATTGTTTTTATATTATTTGTTTTCTTTATTTTATAAGATATTTTTTTAATTGTACAAAATGTAGAAAAAATCATTTAAAAAGTAATAAAAAATTTAAATAAATTAAAAAAATAAAATATTACAAAAAAACATTTTTTTGTATTAAAATTTATATTACGGTTGCTTTTCTTTAAAACTGGATAACTAAGCTGCGATAACAAAAATCTAAATAAAATGTTCAAATTTCACTCAAAATAAAAATTACTTTTTAAAAATCCTCACCAAAAGCAATATCAATGTGTGTGTGAAAACAAATTTTGAAAAAATATTTTTTTTGGATTTAGGCTGGATAATTATCCAATGTAAGTCAAAATTATGGCTATCGAGTCTCTGCTAAAAGAAAAACAGCCCTATTATTTTTTATTTCCTTTATGTGATAAACAATTTTATAATTGTATAAAACCTATAGAAAAATAATGAAATTAACTAAAAGAAATAAATCAATACTAATAATAAAATATTACAAAAAATTAAATAAATTAAAAAAATTAAATAAATTAAAAAAATTAAATAATTAATTAAAAAAATAAATCAATACTAAAAATAAAATATTACAAAAAATTAATTAAATTAAAATAAGCAATTTTTTTGTATTAATTTTTTTTGTATTTAATTTTTATAAACTATTTTTTTTAATTGTAAAAAATGCAAAAATAATTATATATTATATAAAAGTAATAAAAAAATATAAAAAATTTTAAAATAAAATTTTAACTCTTAAAAAATAAAATATAACAAGAAATAAATAAAATATGCTACGAAAATATTTTTTTTCGTATTAAAATTTATATTGATTTATATTTTTTTATTTTATATTTTTGATTGTAAAAAAGAACAAAAATAATTTAATTTAAATAGATAAATTATGTAAATAAATGCCAAAAAAATAAAATATTACAAAAAATAAATTAAGCAGCGTTTTTTATTTTCTTGGATTAAAATGTATGTTTTTCATTTTCATTATTTTACAAACTGATTGTGTTAATTGTAATAAAAAATAAAAACGCCATTAAAAATTTGTCAAAAAACAATAATTAAAAATTTCAATATTTAAATAAAATATAACAATAAATAAAATAAGCTATTTTGTTGTTTTTTATTATTATTTTCAAATTCAAATTGTTTTTATGTTGTAAACTATTATTTTTAAATAATGCAAAGCAATTTTTTAAAACATAAAAAATAAATGTAGTTTTTTTAATTTCAATATTTTTTAAACTATTTGTATTTATAGTACAAAAAATATAAAAATAATGCAAATAAAAGAATTGTTAAAAAGTAAATAAGTGTTAAAAATAAAAATAAATAAAAATAAAAATAAAAATAAAAATAAAAATAAATAAAATAAGCAAAGTAAATATTTTTTTGTATTACAATTTATATTGTTTTTATATTTTCTTTACTTTATAAAATGTTTTTAATTGTATAAAAAATAGAACAAATAAATGTAAAAAATAAAATATCAATAAATAAATAGATTAAAATAAGCAACGTATTATTTTTTTGTTTTATTTTCTTTATTCTATAAACTATTTTTTAATTTTGTATTTAAACAATACAAACACATTTCAATTAAAAAAATAAAAAATTTAAATAAAAGTAAAAATAAAAATAATATATTACAAAATAAAAAATCAACGTTAATATTTTTATTTTCATTATTTTGTAAACAAATTTTTCAATTGTATAAAAAATAAAAATAATAATAATGTTTAAAAATAAATAAATGTTAAAAATAAAATATTACAAAAAATAAAAATAAATAAATTAATTAAAATAAGCCACACATTTTTTATATTTTTGTATTAAAATTTATAACGTTTTTATATCATTTATTTTCTATATTTTATAAAATAATTTTTAAGTGGTTAAAAATGATATTAAAAAAATGTAGAATCGTATAAAAATAAATAGATGTAGAAAATAAAACATTACAAATAAAATATTACAAAAAATAAATAAATTAAAATACAAAACAAAAAATAATATAATTAAAAAACATTTAAATATTAAAAATAAAATAAATATAATATTTTTTTAATTTTATATTAAAATATATATTTTTATAATTTTGTATTTTGTATATATTTTTAAACTACATTATCTTAAAATTAAAATACAAAATAGTATAATTTTCAACCACAATCTAATTTATTTATTTTTGTTTTGTTTTATTATTATTTATTTAATTAATAATAATGTGTATTTTTATTTATTATTAAATGAATTTAGAAATTAAAAAATAATACGAGAACAGTTAACAAATAAAAAACCGATTGTATATTATATAACAGGTTATAATATGTAAGTTAAAAAAATAATAAAAAATATTATTAAAAATATAAAACAAAAATAAAACAATATAAAACAAAAATAAATTTGGTGTAATTTTTAATATGTTCTTTTGTATTTTCTTCAAACACTTTCAACTAAGAACATTTAAAAAAATAAAATAACAAGTATTTTAAAAAATAAATATAGTTTAATATTTATTTAATGCAGCTATCTTGTGTTATCTTACAAATGGCATAAATTTGGTAGAACAATAAAAAAAAGTGGAAAAATTTCTGTCTATTTTAAAAATTGAAAGAGCCTCTGAAAAATAACTTTCGATGAAACTTGTTCTGCAAGTTTGCTGTACCTGTTCCCAGTCCCCATTTAGGTTTAATCTATAGTTTAGGTCTTCCATTTCCTAAATTCCTTCTTAAACAAGCCAAATAGTTTCCGTCATATTTTAGGGGATATTATATATATTTCCTTTAGTTTATAATCGAAATTTATTCCCAAAAAATTTACCCTATACAAATTTTCCCACTCTGCTATATTTTCCCTCCTTCCTTTTTCCAATTTTCTCCTGAGGCAGCCCATGTTTTCAAATCCCTTCATCCCCTTAATATTGAATACGCACTACGCCACAAGCTGTTCTAATTAATCTCTGGCCAAAAATGTTGCATACTTTTTGGCCTTTAAGCTTAGTTGTCACATGCAATAATCATAGACTAACATGTTTTGTACTATTAAAGGTAATTAGTTTAATCTATGTAAAATTAAATATAATTTGTAAATGCATATTTAATCAAATACAAGTGAGGACAAAATGAAAACTAAAGTATACTTTTAGGGGGATAGAATTTAAAATAGATTGTTGGGCATATGCTACAGGGATGAGTGCAACACAAAAATGTTATACAGGAAATTTGTAGCGACACTAGTTTGGAAAAAGTAGTGAGAGAAAAAAATTAAAAAATATTTTATGAGTGTTTTAGGGTTTCTCATGCACTAAAACATTGCGTCTCTAAAATCAATTAAATTATTTTTTATTTTTTGCCGATTTTTGCCTTTACTTTCAGTATGTTTACTACATTTTGGGAGAGGCTTTATTTTCAAGATAACTAAAATATATATAAATTCTAAATTAGGTAAATTGGGCAAAAATTAAAAAAATTTTTATTTTTATAAAAAAATCTCCCATTTTATATTTTTTGCCAACTTTTGCCTACATTTTTGGAGAGGCTTTTTTTCAAAATAACTAAAATATATATAAATTCTAAAATAGATTTATTTAGGCAAGAAGCTCAACAGAAAATAAAATCATAAACGTTTTTTTTTTCTTTCACAATTTACTATTTTGCTTAGCAAATTGCCCATATTGGATGGAAAATGGTTCCGGCACAATGCAAGTCACAAACAAAACGAAGCCATTGGCTGTTAAGACCATAAAAAAGCTCATGGCTGTGTGCACTCAGTTTAATCAAAAGTTTGTAGGAATATTTGGTTGAAGCGCAGCTGGGTTTCACAAATTCACATCTGTCTGAAGCCAGTTTATGATTGAAATCAATCATGTTTGTTTGTTTCGGTTTTTTTTTGTTTTTCGCTCCCTTATTAAACTAATGGCACAAAATCAATCATCGATATCAGCAGCATCAGCGAAATTTGTTAGAGCCAAATAAAATTCTCCTCCCCTCATAACAACCACCACCCACTACCTTCCTTCCTTGCCTGCCCCCTCCCTTCCTTCCTTTTCACCGGATATGCAATTTAATAGAACTTTGTTTTTGCTCTGCTATCTGCTCTATTGATGGCAGCTTCGTTAACTTTCTTTTTTTAAATTACTTGTAATACCGAATAATCTTAACTCATCCATTGCTATCAAAGACTAAGTGTAATTTGATCATTTTTCGATAGCTGCTACAACACGCTATCCCAGATATAGGGAAACTTTTCGGTATTATGAAAATGTATGTAATAAAAGACAAAAAAACGAGGAACATCGTCATCATCATATCATCATCATCGTGAAGAACAAGGGGGCAAACTCCTAAAAGTATGCTATAAAATATTTTAACAGCCTTGGCACAATACAGCAATGGCAACGGATAAAAAGTGAAACGTTAACAAAGTTTCTGGGTTGTGTGTGTGTGAGAGAAAGTCGTGTGTTGTTGTTCTACTTGTTTGTGTGTGTGTGTTGAAAGATAAGCTTTACAAAGTAGCAGCATAACTTAGGGGGTCATTAGCGTTGAAGTCGACTTGCAGGCGCCTTAAAGCCATGCCAGAAATTATCCCAAACATAACATAAAAACTGTGATCATGATTAACCGTAGAAATACGTGAGATAATGGCTAATAGAGAGATAGAATGAAACAAACATCATTTGAAAAATCAAATGAGTAGGGTTTTCTAGAGGAAAAAAAAGCACAAAAATAAAATTAACAATAATTAATATTTTTTAATGAAAAGATTTCTGGACAACAGGTATTTTGGGTTATATTTTGTACTGTATTGTGGGCTTATAGATAGAAAATAATATTTAATTTTTCCATTTAATATCAATTTCCCTATAGAAAATTTATTTTTTTTATGTGCCACCTATTTGGAATAAATTTTTCTTCAGACGAAGGTAATTTTATTGTTTCGTAATGGAAAGGAGGGCCATCTCTAGAGATAAAATGAAATGAAAGCCATTTGAAAAGTCACATGAAGCGCATGGTCTGGAGAAAAAATCACAAACAAATATATAAAAAAATCAATAAATAATAAAGGGTGATTTTTTAAGAGCTTGATAACTTTTTTTTAAAAAAAAACGCATAAAATTTGCAAAATCTCATCGGTTCTTTATTTGAAACGTTAGATTGGTCCATGACATTTACTTTTTGAAGATAATTTCATTTAAATGTTGACCGCGGCTGCGTCTTAGGTGGTCCATTCGGAAAGTCCAATTTTGGGCAACTTTTTCGAGCATTTCGGCCGGAATAGCCCGAATTTCTTCGGAAATGTTGTTTTCCAAAGCTGGAATAGTTGCTGGCTTATTTCTGTAGACTTTAGACTTGACGTAGCCCCACAAAAAATAGTCTAAAGGCGTCAAATCGCATGATCTTGGTGGCCAACTTACCGGTCCATTTCTTGAGATGAATTGTTCTCCGAAGTTTTCCCTCAAAATGGCCATAGAATCGCGAGCTGTGTGGCATGTAGCGCCATCTTGTTGAAACCACATGTCAACCAAGTTCAGTTCTTCCATTTTGGGCAAAAAAAAGTTGGATATCATTTCACGGTAGCGCTCACCATTCACAGTTACGTTACGATTCGCATCATCTTTGAAGAAGTACGGTCCAATGATGCCACCAGCCCATAAACCGCACCAAACTGTGACTTTTTCTGGATGCATTGGTAGCTCTTGCAATGCTTCTGGCTGATATTCACTCCAAAATCGACAATTCTGCCTATTTACGTACCCATTGAGCCAAAAATGAGCTTCGTCGCTGAACACAATTTCTTTCTTTCTGAACTTTCTTAACAGAGCACGCATTTTGATAATAAAATTCAATGATTTGCAAGCGTTGCTCGTTAGTAAGTCTATTCATGATGAAATGTCAAAGCATACTGAGCATCTTTCTCTTTGACACCATGTCTGAAATCCCACGTGATCTGTCAAATACTAATGCATGAAAATCCTAACCTCAAAAAAATCACTCTTTATAAATAAAATTAATGATAATTTATTTTAATTTTTTATTTTTTTTTTTTCATATTTTCCTATATTTTTATCATAGGCCTTGGCCTATATTTCAGAGTTTATATAATATGTCATCCTAAAAGTCTGCACTATTTGGTCTTTCAGTTAACAAAAGCCTTGATGTTGGCTTTAAAATTCTAAAAAAAATGTACAAAGAGGTGCTTTGGAGACGGTTTAATTTTACTAGTTGGATGGTATTTTTGCCTAAAGCTGAGAAAATTATTTTTAAAGTAAAGTCGAGAAAAAATAGGACGTGATACTCTCACTTTATAGACAAAAACTTTCATATTTGTCCATCACATCCTCCTTGGCATATACTCAATATTTATTTAATATTTCCCCCTAAAAGTGTGCTCTCAAATTCTGCTCTATTTTGTTTTGTACTAACCAAAGACTATACTTATCCAAGGAATTTCTTCAAATAGGAATTGTTTTCTTTTCTAAGTTACAATCTATATAAAGAAACTTTATTCGATTTTTTTATAATTTTTCTATTTTTTGAGTTGGATTTTTTTTTATAAAAATTGAGCTGATGGCTGATGAGTTTTCAAAAAATACAAAGAGGTGTTTTCGAGACGGTTTAATTTCAGAGTTTATATAATACGTCACCCTAAAAGTCTGCTCTATTTGGTTTTTCACTTAACAACAGCCTTGATGTTGGCTTTAAAATTCTAAAAAAAATTTACAAAGAGGTGCTTTGGAGACGGTTTAATTTGACTAGTTGGCTGGTATTTTTGCCTAAAGCTGAGAACATTATTTTTAAAGTAAAGTCGAGGTGGTACTCTCACTTTATAGACGAAAATTTTCATATTTGCCCATCACATCCTCTTTGGCATATACTCAATATTTATTTAATATTTTCCCCTAAAAGTGTGCTCTCGAATTCTACTCTATTTTGTTTTGTACTAACCAAAAACCCTACCACATTTATACTTATCCAAGGAATTTCTTCAAATAGGTATTGTTTTCTCTTCTAAGTTAAAATCTATATAAAAAAACTTTATTCGATTTTTTCTATTTTTAGTGTTGGAATTTTTTTTATAAAAAATAATTTTTTACTTTTTGTCCACGGTACCTATTTTGAAATTTATATATTTATAGTTATTTTGAAAATAAAGCCTATCTGAAAATATAGTAAAAATACTAAAAACATAGACAAAAGTCAGCAAAAAATAAATGAATTGATTTTTTTATTGTTGAACTTTCCGCAACCTGTTATTGATATTTTATTAATAAAAAATTGTGCAACAGCTTTCTTTTGTTCTGTGAGTTATAGTGAAATTTGGCGTGGGTTTAATTTAGCACCAATTCGGAAAAAGTAATATTTAAAAAAAATAATTTCTAATTTAAATACCCCAATTGTTACTGATATTTTATTAATAAAAATTATGGCTACAGCTTTCTTTTATTCGGTGACTTAAAGTGAAATTTGACGTAGAATATTTCTTCCATTCACATCATTGCCCTAAAATTTAGTTTTGTGGGTTTAATTTAGCACCAATTCGGAATAAGTAGGATTTGAAAAAAAAAAAATTTTGGTTTAAATACCCAAATTGTTATTGATATTTTATTAATAAAAATTATTGCTACAGCTTTCTTTTGTTCGCTGGCTTATAGTGAAATTTGACGTAGAATATTTCTTCCATTCACATCACCCCCCTAAAGTGTAGTTTTGAGGGTCACTTTAGCACGATTTCGACAAAAGTACATTTGAAAAAAAAAAAAATAATCAATAAATTCTGTTTTAAATATCGAAATTGTTACTGATATTTTATTAATAAAAATTATTGCTACAGCTTTCTTTTGTTCGGTGACTTATGGTGAAATTTGACGTAGAATATTTCTTCCATTCACATCATCCCCCTAAAGTGAAGTCTTGCGGCTCACTTTAGTTCGATTTCCAAAAAAGTACGAAAAAAAAACCTAAAAGTTTTTAACTATTTCTGGCATTTACGTAGAGTTTTGAATTTTGATGTATTCAGAGACTTATAGTAAAATTTTATGGCCAACATTTTGGTAGAACATTTTCTCCGCGTAAACCCCTGCGTTAGGGGTGTTTTTCACCCTTCTGCACAAAAGGGACCAAAACGACCCTTTTACCGAGAAGCTAGAGGGTTAAAATGTTCCACAAAAATGTTCCTCGTAGTGTTTCAAGTAATATTGCCAAACACATCGATCCTAAGTCGATTCATTATAAGACTCAGCAAAAGGGGAAATTTCTCGTTTAAATACCCACATTGATACTTAGATATTATTTATATGCAATATTTCTGCAGCTTTCTTTTGTTCGGTGACATATAGTGAAATCTGATGTAGAATATTATTTCCATTTACACCACCCCCCTAAAGTGTAGTTTTATGGGAGAGATAGCTCGAATTCTAAACAAGTACGTTTAAAAAAAGTAAGAAATAATTTCTGGTTTAAATACCCAAATTGTTATTGATATTTTAATAATAAAAATTATCGCTACAGCTTTATTTTGTTCGGTGGCTTATAGTGAAATTTGATGTAGAATATTTCTTCCATTCACATCATCGCCCTAAAATTTAGTTTTGTGGGTTTAATTTAGCACCAATTCGTAAAAAGTAGGATTTAAAGAAAAATAATTTCTGATGTAAATACCGAAATTGTTATTGATATTTTGATTAATAAAAATTATTGCTATAGCTTTCTTCTGTTCGGTGACTTATAGTGAAATTTGATGTAGAATATTATTTCCATTTACACCACCCCCCTAAAGTGTAGTTTTATGGGAGAGAAGCTCGAATTCGAAAAAAGTACGTTTTGAAAAAAAATAATTTATAAATTCTGGTTTAAATATCCAAATTGTTACTGATATTTTCATAATAAAAATTATCGCTACAACTTTCTTTTGTTTGGTGGCTAATAGTGAAATTTGATGTAGAAAATTTTTTCTATTCACATTATTCCCCTAAAGTGCAGTTTTGTGGGTCATTTCTTATGGGTGTTTGAGTGGCAGTAAAAAAAAAAGATTTTTGTCGAAAAAAAAATTTCTCCAATTTTTATACACTGTTCCTAAACCACTGTGGCTATGAGAAAGTGAAATGCGCAACATTTGAAGCCATCAAAAATACCTTTAATTTGACATATAAGCGGGTGTTATCGGCCTTGCATTTCCAAAATGAGAGTACAAATATTAAAGCTACCTGCGAGGAAAATTTGAATTTTAGTAAAAAAATATCCATAAAAAGCTAAAATACTCAATCAAATCCTTCGGCAAAATATTTGCAAACTAGTGTTTGATCGCTTTCCAAACTTGCCCACCACTACCTTTTCTTATACCACTCAAGCTGTCAGCCAGGATATCAGAAGTTAATAGCAAGACTTATGCGATTAAGTACATAAGGACGGACGAGTAGTAAGGAGATAGGAATGATGCCCCAACGTGAAAGTGTGGGAGGACATGTACATTAGGGCGTACCTCAAAAAAAAAGTTCGCCGTACACCTTCGAATATGAAGTATTATTGAAAGGTAGTTTCAAAAAAAAATTTTTTATTTTTTTATGCCGAACGTAGGGGTCGCGCTTTTACATTTTTCTATATAACTTCTGCATTTATAAACGGATTTTAAAGTGTGATACATCGATGTTTTTGTCTCGACGAGGCCGATTTTTTTGTCTTTGAAGTCATTGAGCTCAAGCACCCCCTTCTGGTACTTACCCATCATATCTCAGTTGCTACTACCCTAATGTACCACTCTAATATCAGAAAATTTAAATAATTAAAGCTCGCATAAAATCATGAAACTCTTCTGACTTCAAAGACAAAAAAATCGGCCTCGTCGAGACAAAAACATCGATGTATCACACTTTAAAATCCGTTTATAAATGCAGAAGTTATATAGAAAAATGTAAAAGCGCGACCCCTACGTTCGGCATAAAAAAATAAACAAATTTTTTTTGAAACTACCTTTCAATAATACTTCATATTCGAAGGTGTACGGCGAACTTTTTTTTTTTACTTGTAACCTGGTACGCTCTAATGTACATACATATACATATGTATTTATGTGTTTGTATACAACATTTATTAGCATGGTTATTTATTTTATGGCCATAAAACTGTTGTTGATATTCTCCGCTGCGAACTTGCGACGTTTGTCCCAACATAAAAGTTAAAGCTGGCAAAAACAAAAATACAGCCAGTCAACCAAAGAAACTTTTTCTGGTTTTTCATTTATGGCTTAACTTTAAGTATGCAATGAAATCTCGATTTTATGATTTCACAAAGAAGGGTTGCCCCGACCAGTGGAAGAGCGAAGAAATCACACATAAAATATTGAAAACTTAATAGTTGTTGGTGTGTGCAAATGTCCCCCCTCCGCTGGCTGTGGAAATTTATGAAAAACCCTGTGAATTGTTTACAAATGAGTGGCTGTTTTATTGCTTTTGTTTTGTGTGATAGTTTTTTCTTTCTTTTTTGCTGCTGTTCGCTCTTCTTTTGGTATTTATTTCGTTGGCAATTTGTTAAGTTTTAATGATACCTGCATAGCGATAACATTAATTAGGGCTGTTCATGTTTACATGGCCAACATGATTAACATCTAACCTGGTTGTTTCCCTGCCGTGCCGTCTGAAGGGCTGACTCAACACACTGGTTGGTGGGTCACATAAATTGCAGTACGACAGCCAAAAGGGGTGTTGATTTAGGTGTTTGCCTATAACTTGCCGGTAGAGGTTAATGTAATTTATAGTTTATTATTAAGGGCCATTCCTTGTTGTCATTTTGGGGTAAATATTTCAGGAGACCAAGACAAACCAGCAAACCTGGGGAAAATAGATTTGTTCAACTAATAATAATATCAACAAATCTGACAGAGAATAGATACAGAATAAAACCAAGTCTAAAACATATCCCTAGGCTAACAGCATATTACTGAGGTGTAGCATAGCTTTGGGGATTTTTAGAGAATTTTGTTAATTTGTTACCACTTATTGCAGTACACTGAGGGTAAAAAGGAATATAAGGCGTTTTGAAAGTATACCTACGGTAGTCATTTTAGAGGGGTGGGGTTAATATTTACCCCATTTACACATTCTTATTATGAAGCAACCTAGGAAACCTTGTGATCCTTAAATTTTATGTATAGGCTGTGTCTAGCTCACCAATATAAGGATCCCCTTTTGAGAAAAAGGGTAAAAATCACCCCTAAAACATAGGAAACTTAGCGATCCTTACATTTTAGGTATACGATGTGTTCAGAAAATTACTTAAAACACTACGAGGAACATTTCTGTGAAACATTTTAACCCTCTAGCTCCTCAATATAGGGGTCTTTTAAGTCCATTTTGTGTAAAAGGGTAAAAACACCCCTAAAACATAGAAAACCTTGTGATCATTAAATTTTAAGTATAGAGTGTGTTTCGTAATATTACTTAAGACACTACGAGGAACATTTCTGTGAAACATTTTAACCCTCTAGCTACTCAATATAGGGGTCTTTTTGGTCCCTTTTGTTCAAAAGAGTAAACAAACACCCCTAAAACATAGAAAACCTGGTGATCCTTAAATTTTAAGTATAGGGTGTGTTTCGTAATATTACTTAAAACACTAAGAGGAACATTTCTGTGGAACATTTTAACCCTCTAGCTACTCAATATAGGGGTCTTTTGAGTCCATTTTGTGTAAAAACGTAAAAAACACCCCTAAAACATAGAAAACCTTGTGATCCTTAAATTTTAAGTATAGGTTGTGTTTCGTAATATTACTTAAAACACTACGACGAACATTTCTGTGGAACATTTTAACCCTCTAGCTATTCAATATAGGGATCTTTTGAGTCCATTTTGTGTAAAAGGGTAAAAACACCCCTAAAACATAGAAAACCTGGTGATCCTTACATTATAGATATAAGATGTGTTCGGCAATATTACTGAAAAAACTACGAGGAACAATTTTGTGGAATATCTTAACCCTCTAGCTATTCAGTATAAGGGTCTTTTGGGTCGCTTTTGTTTAGAGGGGTGAAAAACACCCCTAAAAAGAGCTTTTAAGGGTCAAAATGTTCTACAAAAATGTTGGCCATAATATTCTACTAAAGGCCTCTGAATACACCAAAACTCAGAATTCAATTTAAATGCCAGAAATAAGTCAAAACTTCATCATACATTTTAGGGTTAATTTTGTATTTTTGTTGAATTCTTTCTAAAATGAGCAACATAGCTGCACTTTAGAGGAATGGTGTGAATGGAAAAAATTTTCTACGTCAAATTTCACTATAAGTCACCGAACACAAGGAAGCTGTAGCAATAATGCATATAAATAAAATAACATTAACGATTTGGGTACCTAAATCAGAAATAATTTATTTTTTTTTTTCAAAACGTCTTTTTTCGAATTCGAACTAATCTCACCTACCAGACTGCACTTTAGGGGGATGGTGTGAATGGCAAAAATATTCTACGTCAAATTCCACTATAAGTCATCGAATAAGAGAAATCTGTAGATATAAAACTTTATTGAATTACTTAACAAATAAAAGCCTCTAATTTTTGTTTTAAACTTTGAAAAAAATATTTTACAAACTTTGGAGTTTTAGATTTCTTCAATAATGAACTAACTGCTGTAGTTTAATATCTCCGACCTCCTCCTTGCCCTTTTCCATGTTTAGTGTTATTATTTTTCGAAAAATTACTTTCTAAGTTTTAAACAAAATTTCTAAATAAACACCAAACTTTCTCAAGCATTTATATATGTCTTCCTCGGTATATTTTGTTTAAATGATTTGGTTTCTTATGGTTTAATCTTAATCCAATTAAACTTAATTAACTTATGTTCTATGTATGTGTGTGTTTGTGTATTCTGCGACGATTTTGCCACATGGCAAATGTAAGCAAACAACACGCCAACTGCTCTCGAAAGGATAGCAACATCCTTGAGAGCCATGAAACCAACACCACCAGAGTAAGTTTTCCCACCATTTTCGCAAATGCCACGAAATCTAGGCTGCTCTCAGTTTTAACTTTTTGGATAGAACTGTAATCATTAATACTTAAGGAAGACAGGCTGCAGTTAGTTCCTGGGAAAATGGCAGGGAAACCTATACAAAAGTTTTCCACTGCAGGGTTAAGTGTAGTCTGTGGTTGTTTGTTGCCAATGCTTCTCATTTTCCGAGCCCACAAAAACTTTCACTGGCATTAGAAAGCAAAAAGGAAAACAAAAATTGCCAGAAAACTTCCTCCTTTGGCACCTCCAGCAAAAAGTAGTCTACTTCTCGTCTGCGGCCACGCTTTTGTTTTGTTCGCTGTGTGTGTGTCCGTTTTTCGGGCCAGCATTTTCGCAACAATTATAATTGTTTATCTGCCTTTTGGCCATAAATTATTTTTACCACACATAATGGTGTAGAGTTCTAAATAAAAATATATGGGGCTGTACTATGTTTTGAAATCACAGCCGGCTTTTAGGCTTATACTGGCAAAAGGGGTACAGTGAGTTTCACAAGAAAGACAGGTTAAATCGTAGAATAAAAGTAATTGGAAATTGATAGAGGGGATACGAAAAGAATATACACTATCCCCCTAAAGTGCCGGTTTGTGGGACATTTTAGCTCGAATTCGAAAAAAGTACGTTTTGAAAAAAAAATTAATAATAAATTTCTGGTTTAAATACCCAATTTGCTACTGATATTTTATTTATATACATTATAGCTACAGCTCTCTTTTATTCGGCGACTTATAGTGAAATTTGATGTAGAATATTTTATCCATTAACACCACCATTCTAAAGTGCAGTTTTGTGGGAGAGATTAGCCAGATTTCAGAAAAAGTACTTTTAAAAAAAAAAAAAAAAATAAGAATAAATAATTTCTGGTTTAAATACCCTAATTGTTACTGATATTTTATTTATATATATCGATGCCACAGCTTTATTTTGTTCGGTAACTTATAGTGAAATTTGACATAGAATATCTTTTCCATTCACACCACCCCCATACATTGTACTTTTGTGGGAGCGATTAGCTCGAATTCGAAAAAAGTCAGTTTTGAAAAAAATTAATAAATAATTTCCGGTTTAAATACGAAATTGTTATTGATATTTTATTTAAATGTAATATTGCTACAGGTTTCATTTGTTCGGTGACTGATAGTGAAATTTGATGTATAATATTTTTTCCATTCACACCACCCCCCTAAAAAGTAGTTTTATGGGAGAGTTTAGCTCGATTCCGGAAAAAGAAAGTAAAAAAAATATAATAAATAATTTCCGGTTTAAATACCCAAAGTGTTATTGATATTTTATTTATATATATTATTGCTACAGCTTTCTTTTGTTCACTGACTTATAGTTAAATTTGGCGTAGAATATTTTTTCCATTCACACCACCCTTCTAAATGGCAGTTTTGTGGGAGAGATTAGCCAGATTTCAGAAAAAGTACTTAAAAAAATAATAACTATTTTTTAGCTTAAATACGCAAGTTGTTACTGATACTTTATTTAAATATATTATTGCTACAGCTTTCTGTTGTTTGGTAACATATCGTTAAATTGGACGTGGATTATTTTTTCCATTCACCCCACCCTTCTAAAGTGCAGTTTTGTGGGAGAGATTAGCTCGAAAGTCCGTTTTGAAAAAAAAAAATTGTATTTAAATACCCAAAGTGCTATTTTATTTATATATATTAAAGCAACAATTTAGATTTGTTCGCTGACTTATAGTGATATTTGACGTAGAATATTGTTTCCATTCACACCACCATTCTAAATGGCAGTTTTGTGGGAGAGATTAGCCAGATTTCAGAAAAAGTACTTTTTGAAAAACAAAAAATAAATAATTTTTGGTTTGAATCCCCAAATTGTTACTGATATTTTATTTATATCTATCGCAGCTACAGCTTTCTTTTGTTCGGTGACTTATCGTAAAATTGGACGTGGATTATTTTTTTCATTCACACCACCCCCCTAAAGTGCACATTTGTGGGAGAGATTAGCCAGATTTCAGAAAAAGTACTTTTTGAAAAAAAAATGATAAATAATTTTTGGTTTAAATGCCCAAATTGTTACTGATATTTTATTTATATCTATCGCAGCTACAGCTTTCTTTTCTTCGGTACCTTATAGTGAAATTTGCCATAGAATATCTTTTCCATTCACACCACCCCCATATATTGTACTTTTGTGGGAGAGATTAGCTCGAATTCGATAAAAGTCAGTTTTGAAAAAAATTAATAAATAATTTCCGGTTTAAATGCCCAAAGTGTTATTGATATTTTATTTATATATATTATAGCTACAGTTTAGATTAGTTCGGTGACTTATAGTGAAATTTGACATAGAATATCTTTTCCATTCACACTATACTCCTAAAGTGCATTTTGTGCGAGAGTTTAGCTGGAATTCGGAAAAAGTGCGGAATTAACCCAAAAATGTATGATGACGTTTTGACTTATTTCTGGCATTTAAGTTGATTTTTGAGTTTTGGTGTATTTAAAGACTTAGAGGAGAATTTTATGGCCAACATTTTTGTGGAACAGTTTGAGCCGTTAAACCCCTGCTTTAGGGGTGTTTTTCACCCTTTTTGCACAAAGGGGACCAAAAAAGCCCTTATAATGAAGAGCTAGAGGGTTAAAAAGACCTCTATAATGGGGAGATAGAAGGTTAAAAGGTTTCACGTTCACGTTTACTTGTGTTTCAAGTACTTTTGTTGAACACATCCTGTACTTTAAATGTAAGGACCATAAGATTTCCTCTGTTTTAGGGATGTTTTGTATTCTATTCCAGAAAACGTACTAATATGATCCCTATCTCTCCAATATAGAGGTTTAACATTTTCCACCAAAATGTTCCTGGTAGTGTTTTCAGTAATATTGCTGAACACATCCTATATTTTAAATGTAAGGATAACAAGGTTCCCTATGTTTTAGGGATGTTTTTACCATTTTGCTTAAAATGAACTAAAAAACAGCCCTATATTGAAGAGCTAGAGAGTTAAAATGTTCCACAAAAATGTTCGTCGTAGTGTTTTAGGTAATATTGCTGAACACACCCTGCACTTAAAATGTAAGAATCACAAGGTTCCCTATACCAACTCATCATATGAATGTGCACAGGGGATTTTTTACACTTTAGCACAAAATGGACCAAAAAAGCCCCTACATTGAGGAGATAGAGGGATAAAATATTCTACTAAAATGTTCCTCGTAGTGTTCTAAGTAATATTGCTGAGCACATCCTTTAGTTAAAAATTAAGGATCGCAAAATTTCCTATGCCACTTCATCGTAAGAATGTGCAAAGGAGTGTTTTTACCCTTTTGCATAAAAGGGACTAAAAACACCCCTATATTGAAGAGCTAGACGGTTAAAATGTTCCCCAAAAATGTTCCTCGCAAAGTTTTAAGTAATATTGCTGAACACATAATGAACTTAAAATGTAAGGATCATAAAGTTTTCTATGTTTTAGGGGCGTTTTTCACCTCCTTATAAAAAAGCTACCAAAAACACCGCTCTGTTGAGGTGCTAGAGGGTTAAGATGTTCCACAAAAATGTTCCTCGTAGTGCTTTAAGTAATATTGCTAAACACATCCTATACTTATAGTTTAAGGATCACAAGGTATCCTAAGTTTTAGGGGAGTTTTTTATCCTTTTTCTGAATAGAGACCAAAAAGACCCCTATATTGAGGAGCTACAGGATTAAGGTGTTCCACAAAAATGTTCCTCATAGTGTTTTAAGTAATATTGCTCAACACATCCTAAACTTAAAATTTAAGGATCATAAGATTTCCGATGTCAATTCATTATAAGAATATGCAAAATGGGGTAATATTGAATCAACTCTAAACTTATCTCCACGATACACGTTTTACATTTTTCTATATAACTTCTGCATTTATAAACGGATTTTAAAGTGTGATACATCGATGTTTTTGTCTCGACGAGGCCGATTTTTTTGTCTTTGAAGCCATTGAGCTCAAGCATGATTCATGATTTTATGCGAGCTTTAATTTTCTGATATTAGAGTGGTACATTAGGGTAGTAGCAACTGAGATATGATGGGTAAGTACCAGAAGGGGGTGCTTGAGCTCAATGACTTCAAAGACAAAAAAATCGGCCTCGTCGAGACGATGTATCACACTTTAAAATCCGTTTATAAATGCAGAAGTTATATAGAAAAATGTAAAAGCGCGACCCTACGTTCGGCGTAAAAAAATAAAAAAAAAAATTTTGAAACTACCTTTCAATAATACTTCATATTCGAAGGTGTACGGCGAACTTTTTTTTGAGGTACGCCCTAATGTACTTCCCATTTTTTATTGTAATGTATGATAATTGTATATCATTCTTCTGGATCTCCTGTCTTTTTGCGACCACTGTTCGCATTTGTGTGCTGCCTTAAATCGCATTGTATATCTCATTCTGGCTTCATATCGCTTTTCTCACTTTTGCCAGAGGAATTGTGATGTTTTTGTGTGGAATTTAAATCTACTAATTACTTCCTGCAGGGAAATAATGATAAATCATAATTTTTTTCGAGACCATAATGTCTGTCTGGCCTCACACATCTGTGTGATGATGATCTATGGTTGTAATGGTATCATTGTCAATGCATTTTACTGTGGCCGGAGAGTATGAAAATATGACAAATTTCTGCAGAAGTGAGAGTATTTCTGAGCAGCTTTATCACACAATTATAATCCTAGAAGTGATTTAATGTACTTCCTTCATTTAAAGTCACTCCTTTCAATCATTAAATGAAAATATTCTACCACCAGCTTAGCCTTTGTCCACTATCCTTTTATGAAACTGTAAGCTTTTGATGATTATCTCCATTTCATTCTCTTTCCTAGAGTCTAAACTAAAACTCTGCAGCAAATGTATTAAATCTTTCTACATTTCATTATCCTATTGTAAAACTATATCCGTTTCATTCTCCTTTTCCCCGCTCCCTAAAGCTATGCTGCAAATATATTGCAGCTTTGCTCCTAAAATCCTGCTTTAAAACATAGTATCTATATAATTTCTTTTAACCCCAAAAAGTATACTTTACACATGAGTTTTCAATTTACATTTTCTTCTACGGATTGTAGTTGTTTATTTCTGTTTTTCTTTCTCTTTTTTACAAACATTTATGGCTTATAATATTCTGTCCTGTATTTAGTTGCTCTGTACGGTTTTTATTTCCTTCTCTATCTCTCTGTTTTTTTTAATAACTCCCATCATAAATATGACCAACAGACATGCTCACACACACATATATGCAGTTGCCAGAAGTAGGTTTACCTTTCATCCGAGTTTCAAATATTCTCAGAAAACCATGGACACCAACGAATACCATCTAACTAGGAATAACATTTGTTGTATTTACTCTGGGTTTTTGCATACTGAAAATGTCCATAGAAGGGAAGGGAGTTGTGTGAAGAATTTTGTTTACAAAACCACACAATATTTTTAAAATAATTCTTGTTTATATTCTAACTGTGCACCCAACAACGAGGGTAGTACAAGAAGTCTAAACGCTGAAGAGCCAAACCTCTCCTTTCCGTGTTCTGAACTAGAAGTTGATTGGAGGATGACCTGGCCAAAGTACGATTTAAAAATATCGAGCTGCCTCCTTTATTATAGAACATTAAACGCCTGGTTCAAGGATGTTTTTACCCTTTTGCACAAAATGTACCAAAATGACCCCTCTGTTGAGGAGCTAAAGGGTTAAAATAATCCACAAAAATGTTCCTCGTAGTGTTCTGAGTACTATTCCTGAACGCATCGTGTGCTTTAAATGTAAGGATAACAAAGTTTCCTATGCCGCTTCATCATAAGAATATGCAAAAGGCGGAAATTTCTTGTTTAAACCCAAATTGATACTTATATTTTATTTATATACAATATTTATACAGATTTCTTTTGTTCGGTGACTTATAGTGAAATTTGACGTAGAATATTTTTTCCATTCACACCTTTCCTCTAAAGTGCAGTTTTGTGGGACAGTTTAGCTCGAATTCGCAAAAAGTACGAAATTAACCCTAAAATGTATGACGAAGTTTTGACTTATTTCTAGCATTTAAGTTAAGTTTTGAGTATTGGTGTATTCAGAGACTTATAGTAAAATATTATGGCCAATATTTTTGTAGAACATTTTCGCCCCGTAACCCTTTGTTGAAGGGAGTGTTTTTTACCCTTTTTCAGAAAAGTGACCAAAATGACCCCTATATTGAGGAGCTAGAGGGTTAAAGTGTTCCACAAAAATGTTACTTGTAGTGCTGTAAGTAATATTGCTGAATACATCCTATACTTAAAATGTAAGGATCATAAGGTGTTCTATGTTTTAGGGGTGTCTTTTACCCTTTTTCTGAAAAGGTACCAAAAGGACCCTTATATTGAAGAGCTACAGGGTTAAAATGTTCCACAAAATTATTCCGCGTAGTGTTCTAAGTAATATTGTTAAACACATCCAATACCTATAATGTAAGGGTCACAAGGTTTTCCTATGCATTAGGGGTGCATTTACCCTTTTTCACAAAATGGACCAAAAAGACCCCTCTGTTGAAGAGCTAGAGGTTTAAAATGTTCCACAAAAATGTTACTCGTAGTGTTCTAAGTAATATTGCTGAACACATCCTTTAAAGTGTAAGGATCATAAGGTTTCATATGTTTTAGGGGAGTTTTTTACCCTTTTTCAGAAAAGGGGCACAAAAGACCACTCTATTGAGAAGCTAGAGGGTTAACGTGTTCCACAGAAATGTTACTCGTAATGTTTCACATAATATTGTTAAACACATTCTATATTAGAATGTAAGGATCAGAGGGTTTCCTATGTTTTAGGGTTGTTTTTTACCCTTTTTCAGAATAGGGACCAAAAAGTCCCCTTTATTGAAGAGATAGAGGGTTAAAATGTTCCACAAAAATATTCCCTGTAGTGTTTTAAGTAATATTGCTGAACACATCCTGTACTTAAATGCTAATCATCATAAGGTATCTTATGTTTTAGGGTGTTTTTTACCCTTTTTTAGCAAAAAGAGACCATAAGGACCCCTATAGTAAGGAACTAGAAGGTTAAAATGTTCCACAAAAATGTTCCTCGTAGTGTTCTAAGTAATATTACTGAATAGATTCTACACTTAAAATGAAAAGATTACAAGGTTTCCTATGTTTTAGGGTTGTTTTTTACCCTTTTCCACAAAAGATACCAAAAAGTCCCTATATTGAGCAGCTACAGATTTAAAATGTTCCACAAAAAAATTCCTTGAAGAGTTCATAGTAATATTGTTTAACACATCCTATACTTAAAATATAACGATCACAAGGTTTCCTATGCTTTTGTGGTGTTATTTACCCTTTTCCACATAATTGACCAAAAAGACCCCTATGTTGAGGAGCTAGAAGGTTAAAGTGTTCCACAAAAATGTTTCTCGCGGTGTTTTAAATAATATTGCTGAATACGTTCTATACTTAAAAAGTAAGGATCACATGGTTTGCCTATGTTTTAGGGGAGCTTTTTACCCTTTTCCACAAAAGATACCAAAAAGACCCCTATCTTGAGGAGATAGGGGATAAAGTGTTCAACAAATATGTTTCTCGCATATTAATAAATAATATTGCTGAATATATCCTATATTTAAAATTTCACAAAAAGTGAAGCTAAAAAAATTTCCTAATGCTAGCATATCTCCCTCCATGCCATACACACTTCCGACAACTAAGAGTTTTTGTCGCATTTTTCGTTATTAATATGTTTGCAAACTTTCACACTCACTCTTGGCTTTCCTCGCCCTCCCCCCAAACCCCACTCTCTCTCTCTCTGTGTCTCTTCGAGGACACCCCTGAAACTTTAGATGCCATGCCTGGCATGTACTACACACATGTGTTTCCATACATGTCTGTACTTGCATTTCCGTGTCCGTATCGTTGGTACTTGTTTTGACCAAAAAGTATTGTATTCATTATAAAGGTTTAGACCACAGAAAACAAACCGTCTAGCTATGCACATGGCATGGTACAAAGGAATAAGAATTATTATCGGTGTTAGCATTTCTTGTTTTGTTTCAGGATTAGTCGCTAAGCTCTCTCGCCTTAAAGTAGGCAACACATATGACCTTAAATAACGCTGGTATGCATGCATCCATAGATAAATATAGGGTGGGTCATGTAATATTTTAATTCTTGAACTTCCGATTACTTTGGCTTTGAAAGGTAGAATAACATTCATTTTTATTTTCAAGTTTATTTTTAGCATTTGCAAAATGGGACTTTATACGTTTGAACAAAATTGGAAAATTGTTAAAAACAAAGTAGTGAGTCTTCACTTCCAAAGTAGTGAGTCTTTAAGGCAAATTGTAAGATATTTACTTGGTAAAATTCGAGAATAGATAAGCGGCATTCAGTTCAGCCTTCATGAAGCTCATTTTCATCTCGGTGGCTATGTCAATGAGCATAATTGCCGCAGATGGGGTTCAGAGAACCCACATGTGACTATTGAGACTGTTTGGTGTGGATTTTGGGCCATGTACTGAAAAATTGGGTTGATCGGATGATCGGTACTGCCTAGCCAGTCGTGGTAGTCATTAGAATGATATATTGGGTTCCCTTATTAAATGACAAAGTTCAACCTTTCCAATAAAACCAGAGAAAATAATCATTACTTTTTTTCTAATTTAAATTTCGAATTGGCCCACCCTATACTAGCACATGGCTATATACCAGTTGTAATCTTTCTGGTTTTAATTAAATTCCTTCCATACAATTTATTTACTGTAACTGTTCAGGAGAAAAAAAGGAGTTGTTGCCTTATGCTATGGATAGGCTAAAGGATTTTTGTGGATATGATAAAATAGAGGAGGGTTTAAGGTTATAGAAATTCAATACCTTATTTAATCTAAACCATTTAATAGATCTTAAAAGAAACGAATCTCAATCGTAATTCATAGCATCGCTGCAGGCGGTTGTATGCCAAATGGCATTGCCTACCTCAAGGCTCCCGAAGAAGATATGGGCTTAGTTTTACCCTTTTCACAAAATGTACCAAAAATACCCCTATATTGAGGAAATAGAAGGTTCAAATGTTCCACAAAAATGTTCCTCGTAGTGCTTCAAGTAATTTTGCCAAACACATCCTATACTTAAAATGTAAAGATCACAAGCGTCATCATGAGAATATGCAAAAGTGGGAGATATATTGAAATTAACCCTGAACTTAATTTTAAGTCTTGATTTATATCTGGCATTTATATTAAGTTTTGATGTATTCAGAGACTTACAGTAGATTTTTACTACAAATATTTTTGTAGAACATTTTTACCCTTAATACCTCTTTTTAGGGGTGTTTTTCACCCTTCTAAACAAAAGTGACCAAAAAGACCCCTATACTGAATATCTAGAGGGTTAAAATATTCCACAAAAATGTTCATCGTAGCGCTTTAAGTAATATTGCTGAACTTATCCTCTACTTCAAATGTAAGGTTCACAAGGTTTACTATATGTTAGGGGTATTTTTTACCCTTTTCCACAAAGAGGACCAAAAAGACCCCCACACTGAGGAGCTAGAGGGTTAAAATGTGTCATAAAATTTTTCCCCATAGTGTTTTAAGTAATATTGTCGAACACATCATATATTTAAAATGTAAGGATCACAAGGTTCCTATGCCTTTTCATCATAAGGATTTGTAAAAGTGGAGAATTTCTCATTTAAATAACCAAATTGTTGCTGATATTTGATTTATATATATTATTGCTACAGCTTTCTCTTTTTCGGTGACTTATACTGAAATTTGACGTAGAATATTTTTTCCATTCACACCACCCCTCTAAAATTTCATTTTGAGGATGAGATTAGCTCGAATTCGGAAAATGTACGTTTTGAAAAAAAATTAATAAATAATTTCTGGTTTAAATACCCAAAATGTTATTGATATTTTATTTATATAAAGAGTGATTTTTTTGAGGTTAGGATTTTCATGCATTAGTATTTGACAGATCACGTGGGATTTCAGACATGGTGTCAAAGAGAAAGATGCTCAGTATGCTTTGACATTTCATCATGAATAGACTTACTAACGAGCAACGCTTGCAAATCATTGAATTAATTAATTATTTTATTACCAAATCGACAAATTTTGTTCAGCGATGAGGCTCATTTCTGGTTGAATGGCTACGTAAATAAACAAAATTGCCGCATTTGGAGTGAAGAGCAACCAGAAGCCGTTCAAGAACTGCCCATGCATCCCGAAAAATGCACTGTTTGGTGTGGTTTGTACGCTGGTGGAATCATTGGACCGTATTTTTTCAAAGATGCTGTTGGACGCAACGTTACGGTGAATGGCGATCGCTATCGTTCGATGCTAACAAACTTTTTGTTGCCAAAAATGGAAGAACTGAACTTGGTTGACATGTGGTTTCAACAAGATGGCGCTACATGCCACACAGCTCGCGATTCTATGGCCATTTTGAGGGAAAACTTCGGAGAACAATTCATCTCAAGAAATGGACCGGTAAGTTGGCCACCAAGATCATGCGATTTGACGCCTTTAGACTATTTTTTGTGGGGCTACGTCAAGTCTAAAGTCTACAGAAATAAGCCAACAACTATTCCAGCTTTGGAAGACAACATTTCCGAAGAAATTCGGGCTATTCCGGCCGAAATGCTCGAAAAAGTTGCCCAAAATTGGACTTTCCGAATGGACCACCTAAGACGCAGCCGCGGTCAACATTTAAATGAAATTATCTTCAAAAAGTAAATGTCATGGACCAATCTAACGTTTCAAATAAAGAACCGATGAGATTTTGCAAATTTTATGCGTTTTTTTTTTTAAAAAAGTTATCAAGCTCTTAAAAAATCACCCTTTACATATTATAGCTACAGTTTAGATTAGTTCGGTGACTTATAGTGAAATTTGACGCAGAACATTCCATTCACACCACCCTCTAAAATTTCATTTTGTGGGTGAGATTAGCACCAATTCGGAAAAAGTACGATTTGAAAAAAATAATAATTTCTGGTTAAATACCCAAATTGTTGCTTATATTGGATTTATATATATTATTGCTACAGCTTTCATTTGTTCAGTGACTTATAGTGAAATTTGACGTAGAATATTATTGCCATTCACACCACCCCTCTAAAATTCCATTTTGTGGGTGAAATTAGCACCAATTCGGAAAAAGTACGATTTGAAAAAAAAAAAAAAAATAATAATTTCTGGTTAAATACCCAAATTGTTGCTTATATTTGATTTATATATATATTATTGCTACAGCTTTCTCTTTTTCGTTGACTTGTACTGAAATTTGACGTAGAATATTTTTTCCATTCACACCATCCCTCTAAAATTCCATTTAGTGGATGAGATTAGCACCAATTCGGAAAAAGTACGATTTGAAAAAAAATTATAATTTCCGGTTTAAATACCCAAATTGTTGCTGATATTTGATTTATATTCATTATAGCTACAGCTTTCATTTGTTCAGTGACTTATAGTGAAATTTGACGCAGAATATTTTTGCCATTCACACCATCCCCCTAGAATTTCATTTTGTGGGAGAGATTAGCTCGATTTCGGAAAATGTACGTTTTGAAAAAAAAATAATAAATAATAATACCAAAATTGTTAATGATATTATATTTATATGTCTTATTGCTATAGCTTTCTCTTGTTCGGTGACTAATAGTGAAATTTGACGTAGAAAATTTTTTCCATTCACACCACCCCCATATATTGCACATTTGTGGATGAGATTAGCACCAATTCGGATTAGCACCAGAACGATTTAAAAAAAAATAATAATAATAATTTCTGGTTAAATACCCAAATTGTTGCTTATATTTGATTTATATATATTATTGCTACAGCTTTCATTTGTTCAGTGACTTATAGTGAAATTTGACGTAGAATATTTTTGCCATTCACACCATCCCCCTAGAATTTCATTTTGTGGGAGATATTAGCACGAATTCGGAAAAAGTACGTTTTGAAAAAAAATAATAAATAATAAACTCAATTTGTTATGATATTATATTTATATGTATTATTGCTATAGCTTTCTCTTGCTGGGTGCTTAATAGTGAAATTTGCGTAGAACATTTTTTCCATTAACACCACCCCCATATATTGCACTTTTGTGGGAGAGATTAGCTCGAATTCGAAAAACGTCAGTTTTGAAAAAAATTAATAAATAATTTCCGGTTTAAATACCCAAAGTGTTATGATATTTTATTTATATATATATTATAGCTACAGTTTAGATTAGTTCGGTGACTTATAGTGAAATTTGACGTAGAACATTTTTTCCATTCACACCATTCCCCTAAAGTGCAGTTTTGTTGCTCATTTTAGAAAGAATTCAAAAAAAGTACAAAATTAACCCTAAAATGTACGATGAGGTTTTGACTTATTGCTGGCAGTTTTGAATTTTGGTGTATTCAGAGACTTCGAGTAGAATTTTATGGGCAACATTTTTGTGGAACATTTTGGCCCTTAATACCTCCTTTTTAGGGGTGTTTTTCACCCTTCTAAAGAAAAGGGACCAAAAAGTCCCCTACACTGAATACCTATAGGGTTAAAATATTCCACAAAAATGTTCCTCGCAGTGCTTTAAGTAATATTGCCTCTACTTCAAATGTAAGGTTCACAGGGTTTCCTATATTTTAGGGGTATTTTTACCCTTTTTCGTGCTCATTACTTTAGATTCATCCAACCACTTTCACTCCGCAAATAAATACCGAAAAATTAAAAGGATGTCTTCTCTCAAGCAATAAGCTGTGAGGCAAAAAAAGTTATATCCGCAAAGGGTTCCCGAATTGAAAGACGTCTAGGATTGGCTATTATTATGGCTCTACTCAGAAGGTCTTGGCGAGACTTTAATATATGAACTAATCAAAAAATTAAATAATAAATATTTTAAAACTCTATTGTCTTTTTAAATTCCTCCAAATAAATTATTCTCTAGCTTTGAGCTTGAATTCCATTCCCCACACAAAAATACAAACTCAATTAGTTAACGAAATTTATAGCATATTTTCGGGGCCTTTAAAGTTCGTAGCATCTCTCTTCTTAGTGAAGCTTCTCGCCATCGTCACAGCCAACCAAATGCCAGCAAATTATCTCAATATCCCAAGAGGCTAATATATTTTAAAACTAAATTTTTGCAAAATGATTTGAACAGTAACAATCTTGATGGTGTTGTCAGAGGTGGCGGTGGCGGTAGCGGTGGTTGGTGGAGGAGCTATCTTCCTGTTGTTGTTACTTGACTCACTTTGAACTGTCATTAAACTAAAAGTATCTGTTTTTAACGAAATATAACAGCTACACAGCTTTTCAGGGCATGAATACAGAGAGAGAGAGATAGGAAGGCACAGCCATGCCTGTAGCCCGTACCAATGTCAGGATGAATGAATGAATAGATGGCTGGATGAATGGTTGACTGAAGGGAAGCCATCAACGATGTATGTATGGATGGATGAGCAAAACAAACCCACATGAGACCTCTTGAAAATGTCCTGTTTTCCAGTCATTACTTTTAGATGAAAATAGAGGAACGTGCAAAAGACAACAACAACAGCAACAAAAGCAACAGCGCCCAACAAAGTTAACTTTATTACAAACACATAGATGAGGTGGAACGAAAAATGGGAAAGGAATAAGAGGATGGTATGCTAGGTTAAGTGAATATATGTAATAGTTTCCAAGACTTCTCAGAGTCACAGAAGTCACCAAAAGGAAAAAAGTATTCAAATACCACCAATAAGGTAGAGTTGACGGCACCCAGGTTCTGACTTTATATACAGAGAGCTTCTCGTAATGATTCCTGGCATCATTTGTAAGGAAATATCCTCGCTTAACGAATGTGAGACTTAGGTATACACGGACGGTTGAAAAATGGAGTTGGAGCCCGTGTCTTCTCAGAAAAAGCTGGCCTAGAGTTAATCAGGCGAAAATGTTTGCAATTAAGGAAATATCTTTAGGAACAACGCACAGTCAAGCTGCCCTTTTGTCCCTTAGATCAAATCGTATAATATCTATCTATCTATCGAGGGGCTGTACAGACTGAGTAGTCCGTTTGAAGTCACTCTTATATGGGGTTCCCTGGCCACAGCGACCTTTATGGGAATGAACTAGCAGACGAGTTGACGAGCAAAGCAAACTAGCTACGGAGTTGGTCGCAACACCGATGTGGACTCAACTAGCCAGATAAACTTGGCCTTAATATAACAAAAGACCTTCTCAACCAAAATAGAAGGAACGTATCAAAAGAGATCGCAGAGCTGACGGTTCATTGGTCAATTGGAAAACATGAACAACGATCACTGCCATAGCTGCGACGACGAGGAGGAAAAAATACTCTCGAGCACTTCTAACGCGACAGCCCAGCTCTAATAAACACACAGCACAAGGCCCTTGGGAAGCAATTACTACACAATATTGACGAGATATCGGATTGATTGATATTATAGATCTAATCAAACATCTCAATCTATCAGGGTGGGTATAGCAGACCTTTCCGGGTGGTGTGGTCCATTAAAAACGAGGCCTTGGTTTTATTGCCTTAAGGCACAACCAAGCTCCCCTTAACATGAAATATATAGATGCGATCCTTAGGTCGGGTACAGAGGCCAAACTCTCCGACACATTTTCGGCCTTCGTGGAGTTACTACGACCCATAAGATCCAGAAATCCTATAGAAGCCGAACATACCACCGTTGTCACCGATTATTGAAGTACACGCGGATAACTTATAAATAATATGCCCAAAAGAGAAACTTCTTTCCGGTTTAAGTCTTGACAATAAAGGAATCTTTCATCTTGCGGCACAACGACTCACATAGGGATCTTTGTAGGCACCCAGATTGTTATTCCATCCCTAATACATTTACTTCCTCAATACATCTACTTTCACATATACTAGCGCTTTGCGGAGCTCTCCACACCGAATACTTCGTCCGAAGCCAAGCTTGAAAGAGAACTGGCCGACGCTTTGTCGGAAATTGCATCGAGCACGGATGACTTCGAAAAGGATTGCCGGGTTGCCAGCGGAGCTCTCCACACTGTGCAGCTCTCCACTCTAAGTTCTTCGTCCGAAATCTATCCAATATGGAAAAGCACTAGTCTATGCTTTGTCGGAAATTCAATCTACAATCAATCACGGATGACTTCAAAATGGATTGTCGAGTTGCCTACAGTATATTCTCAACCGTGAAGCATATTCCAGGTTGAAGTCTTGACAATAAAGGCACAACTGTTCTCATAGGAATCTTTGTAGGCAGACAGATTGTCATTCCACCGCAATACATTTACTTTCGAATATATTAGCGCTTTGTGGAGCTCTCCACACTAAGTTCTTCGTCCGAAACCAACCTTGGAAAAGAACTGGCCGGAAATTGCATCTAGCATTGAATACGGATGACTTCGAAATGGATTGTCGAGCCAAAGATTCCTACCATCCGACTACACCATCCCATAGTCCATGCTCAGAAGAGAAACATTTCAGGAGGAAGTCTTGACAATAAAAGAAGCTTTCACCTTGAGACACATCGAGTCACAGTTTTGTAAGCATCCAGATTGTCTTTCCATCCCAAGGATCTCAGCGCAATACATCCATCTACTTTCGAATACAACAGCGCTTTATGGAGCTCTCCACACTTAGTTCTTCGTTCAAAGTCAACCTTGGAAAACGAACCGGCCGAAGCTTTGTTAAAAGTTGCATCTAGCATCGAGTACAGATGACTTCGAAATGGATTGTCGAGTCAAAGATTTCTACCATCCGACTAACCGAATATGTAGTTCCATCCCATAGTCCATGCTCAGTCGTGACACATTTTGCAATCTTGACAATAAATGAAGTTTTCATCTTGAGGCACAACGAGTCACATAGGGATCTTACCAATACCATCGCAATACACCTACTCTTGAATATACCAGTGCCTTGTGGTGATCTCCGCAGAGTTCTTCGTCCGAAGCCAACCTTGGAAAAGAACTAACCGACGCTTTGTCGCATTGTCGAGTTGTCTCCAGAGCTCTCCACATGGAACTCATCGTCCGAAGACAACATTGGAAAAGAACTGTCCCACGCTTGGTCAGAAATTGCATCTAGCATCAAGCACGGATGACTTCGAAATGGATTGTCAAGTTACCTCCGGAGCTCTCCACAATGTGGAGCTCTCTATTATAAGTTCTTCATCCAAAGCCAACCTTGGAAATTATATCTAGCATCGAGCACGAATGACTTCGAAATGGATTGTAGAATTGCCTCCGGTATATTCTCAATCGTGAAGCATCTTCCAGACGGAAGTCTAGACAATAAAGTCACAACGTTTTTCAAAGGAATCTTAGATAGCCATTCCATCCCTATGATCACATCGCATCTGCTTTCAAATATACCCGCGCTTTGTGGAGCTCTCCACACTGAGTTCTTCATCCGAAGCCAACCTTGGAAAAGAACTGTCCGACGCTTTGTCGGAAATTCAATCTACAATCAAGCACGGATGACTTCCAAACGAATTGTCGATTTGCCTACGGTATATTCTCAACCATGAAGCATCTTCCAGGCGGAAGTCTTGTCAATAAAGGCGCAACGGTTCTCATAGGAATCTATGTAGGCAAACAGATTTTCTTACCATCCCTATGGAAGTCTTGACAATAAAGGAAGCTTTCATCTTGAGGTACAACGAGTCGCATAGGGATCTTTGTAGGCAGACATATTACCTTTCCATCTCTATGATATCACCGCATATACCAGGAGCTCTTCACTTTGAGGTCTTTGTTCGGCAACGAACGGCCACAGGTTTATGAGAAATTGGATCCTCCATTTGAATGAGTATATTCGATTCTAAGTACGATTCAAAAGGTCGTTGATGAAAATAAGAAAAAGGGAAGAGGAAAGAGGAAAGGAAAGAGCCATGTTGAACTCCTGCGCTCGAACTATGCTCGTCGGATGACGACGTATAGTGTGGTGTCTGAAGAAGATCGATATAAATCGAGAGTAATCACTATTAACACTAAAAACGATGAGCTTGGATACGAGTGTACCGTGCCAGAATCTATCCAGAGCAACGATCTGTCTCTCTCACCAGACGGGTGGATGGATCGGCTCCATTGTTCTGACATCAACGTCATCAGGTCCCCTGTAGATCGGTTACTACGAAAGTCATACTATCGATCAATATGCAAGTCATTAGTCTCCAAATACCTCACATTATGGTTGTTATCCATACTCTCGTTGAGGTCGTCCCAAAGTGGCTTTTCATATATAAAGAGTGATTTTTTTGAGGTTAGGATTTTCATGCATTAGTATTTGACAGATCACGTGGGATTTCAGACATGGTGTCAAAGAGAAAGATGCTCAGTATGCTTTGACATTTCATCATGAATAGACTTACTAACGAGCAACGCTTGCAAATCATTGAATTTTATTATCAAAACGCGTGCTCTGTTAAGAAAGTTCATCGCACGCTTCCATTTTATGGTCAGTTTAATCGACCCACTGAAGCGGCTATTCGGGCTATTGTGACTAAATTTCGCACCAAATTTACATTGTTGGACATTAAACCACCAAGACGCTTACGTAGAGTACGAACTGAAGAAAATATCGCAGCTGTATCGGCCAATGTTAATGATGACCATCAATTATCGATTCGTCGCCGTTCGCAGCAATTGGGCCTCTGTTACTCAAAAACGTGGAAATGCCAAAATTGGACTAAGCGGATGGACCACTTGAGGCGCAGCCGCGGTCAACATTTAAATGAAATTATCTTCAAAAAGTAAATGTCATGGACCAATCTAACGTTTCAAATAAAGAACCGATGAGATTTTGCAAATTTTATGCGTTTTAAAAAAAAAAAAAGTTATCAAGTCTTAAAAAATCACCCTTTATATATTGTCTGTTTTGGGGCTGGAGTCCAAACGACACGAAGAGCGAAATACGTAAAGTTACCAAGAGGTGCTAGAATATTAACTGCATACTTTTCAGGGTGTGATGTTAGGAAAAGATCAGGAATAATTTGGTGTTGCCCTTGGACATACAGCATGGGTAGTTTGAGAAGCTCTTCACTTTCAGGTGTTTTTCGGAAACAAACGGCCACATGGTTTCTGGGGAAGTGAATCCCCACCTTGGAGTCAACAACCTGCAGATTCCAACTACGCTTGCTCTAGTTATCATAATTGTCTTTGGTGACGAACGATTTTATGCTTTCATTGACAGCTATGAAACATCTTCTGACCATACTTATCATACCACTCTACCAAATTTGCACGAACTCAAGCTGAAAATCATGAACATTTTGTTTGGTTTTGGTACGACTTTTTTTGGCAACTTGACTTGGAGGAGAACAAACTCCTATAATAAAATAAAATCAAACTGCAGAAAAACTTTGTCAACAGCAATGAATAATTAAAATGCTCCCCAGACTGAAGCGAGACCGAGATAGACAGAGAGAGATAGAGAGCGACCGAGTGATGCCGCCGCCAACGAAATTATTTGGCTTATTTACCATGAAGATAGCGAGCGAGCGACAACGTTGGAAAAGGCATTAAAATGTAACTTAATATTAACAACACCAGTTCTCAATTGCTTTTTGTTGTTCAAAAACATCACAAAGACAACGACAACAACAACAGCAGCAACAAGAATCGCTGAACGCTGGGAATGCTGCATGCTGTTGCCTGGTGTTGCCAACAACAAAGGCTGAAACAATGCCACGCTCTACGAGTACATTGTTAAAGTAGCACGAGTGCGAGGCCTTTGTTGAGCAACACCTGATACAAATGATGGTTTTGGGTGGCAAGAGATTTATGGCAACGAAAGCCCTACAGTCGATACGATGAGATTGCAGCGAAAGAACATTACGAGGTAGTGTTAGGTTAAGATAAGACACAGTCAGAAAGAAAGTATTCTACTCACTAAGGCTATCCCGGGCTTTTTATGACCTTGTCGGGATGAACATGGGGAGCAGGTTTTCCTCAGTTTTAATCAATGACTAGCCTATGCACACGTCTACCTAGAAGGCTGAACCCCGTCAATACAGGAGTTAAGAAGTGAAATCTTTCATGTCATGTCTTTCACTGAAATCCTTTTCATTTTATAATTAGGCTGGATAATCTTGACGTGACTCTAGACGAGTCTAGCTCTGTCCACTTGCCCACTGAAGCAGCCTGTCGGCTTGAGGGTACCTATGGAAGCAAATGTCGGCGACAAACGCTACCGTTCCCTATGTTGTCCCTATTCCTTGACATTCAAATAGGATTCGTTCTTGAATGAGAACCCATCTACAATAATGCATGTTATATTGCGTTTTCTGAGGAAGCTCGATAGTTCTGAATCTGCGCTGAACAGTCAACTAAACATATATTGATTATTTAAAATTTATTATATTAAGGACTTAATAAGGGAATAAAAAATAATAAATAAAATTTTGTTTGCACACATGAGAAATATAAACATTTACTGAAAGTGGGAATACAAAGAGAATAGTCGTATCTTTCAGTTTCTCTATATCAATTCGTTTACTGGTTTAAAATGCAAAATATACTTTTCGTATGAAATTTTTGGGGTTTTTGGAAAATATTTGCATTATTTAGGCTAATTTAAATTTGAAGAGAAAACGAAATCTTTCATGTGTGCAAAGTTAGGGATTCAACAAGTATATACAAGAATATATCATATTAAGGTGGTAGGTAATAAGGGAATAAAAAATAATAAATAAAATTTTGTTTGCACACATGAGAAATATAAACATTTTCTGAAAGGGGGCATAAAAAGAGAACAATCATATATTTAAGTTTTTCTATATCAATTCGTTTACTCGTTTAAAATGCAAAATATTAATTTTTTTATGAAATTCTTGTACTTTTGGAAAATAGTTGCATTATTTAGACTAATTTAAATTTGAAAAGTGTAAACGAATTGATATAGAAAAACTGAAGGACACGAGTATTCTCTTTTTATTCCCTCATTTAGAATAGAGTGTGGTATGCAGGCAGTTGACATTTCATACGGATTACTTAAGGTCTTGGTCTTGGTCTTGGTCTTGGTCTTGGTCTTGGTCTTGGTCTTGGTCTTGGTCTTGGTCTTGGTCTTGGTCTTGGTCTTGGTCTTGGTCTTGGTCTTGGTCTTGGTCTTGGTCTTGGTCTTGGTCTTGGTCTTGGTCTTGGTCTTGGTCTTGGTCTTGGTCTTGGTCTTGGTCTTGGTCTTGGTCTTGGTCTTGGTCTTGGTCTTGGTCTTGGTCTTGGTCTTGGTCTTGGTCTTGGTCTTGGTCTTGGTCTTGGTCTTGGTCTTGGTCTTGGTCTTGGTCTTGGTCTTGGTCTTGGTCTTGGTCTTGGTCTTGGTCTTGGTCTTGGTCTTGGTCTTGGTCTTGGTCTTGGTCTTGGTCTTGGTCTTGGTCTTGGTCTTGGTCTTGGTCTTGGTCTTGGTCTTGGTCTTGGTCTTGGTCTTGGTCTTGGTCTTGGTCTTGGTCTTGGTCTTGGTCTTGGTCTTGGTCTTGGTCTTGGTCTTGGTCTTGGTCTTGGTCTTGGTCTTGGTCTTGGTCTTGGTCTTGGTCTTGGTCTTGGTCTTGGTCTTGGTCTTGGTCTTGGTCTTGGTCTTGGTCTTGGTCTTGGTCTTGGTCTTGGTCTTGGTCTTGGTCTTGGTCTTGGTCTTGGTCTTGGTCTTGGTCTTGGTCTTGGTCTTGGTCTTGGTCTTGGTCTTGGTCTTGGTCTTGGTCTTGGTCTTGGTCTTGGTCTTGGTCTTGGTCTTGGTCTTGGTCTTGGTCTTGGTCTTGGTCTTGGTCTTGGTCTTGGTCTTGGTCTTGGTCTTGGTCTTGGTCTTGGTCTTGGTCTTGGTCTTGGTCTTGGTCTTGGTCTTGGTCTTGGTCTTGGTCTTGGTCTTGGTCTTGGTCTTGGTCTTGGTCTTGGTCTTGGTCTTGGTCTTGGTCTTGGTCTTGGTCTTGGTCTTGGTCTTGGTCTTGGTCTTGGTCTTGGTCTTGGTCTTGGTCTTGGTCTTGGTCTTGGTCTTGGTCTTGGTCTTGGTCTTGGTCTTGGTCTTGGTCTTGGTCTTGGTCTTGGTCTTGGTCTTGGTCTTGGTCTTGGTCTTGGTCTTGGTCTTGGTCTTGGTCTTGGTCTTGGTCTTGGTCTTGGTCTTGGTCTTGGTCTTGGTCTTGGTCTTGGTCTTGGTCTTGGTCTTGGTCTTGGTCTTGGTCTTGGTCTTGGTCTTGGTCTTGGTCTTGGTCTTGGTCTTGGTCTTGGTCTTGGTCTTGGTCTTGGTCTTGGTCTTGGTCTTGGTCTTGGTCTTGGTCTTGGTCTTGGTCTTTTTTTTTTTTTTTTTTTTAATTCATTTATTGTGTAATATATAGATTTACAATTTAGTTTATTACAAGACCCGCGAAGCCATTGTGGCTTGTCTGCAGGCTAAATTAATACTAACTGTATATATACATATTCTTTTTGCTATATAAATATTCATTGATTTTTTAAATTGAAAAACAAAATTAAAATTTTAAATGGATATAAACCTAAGATTTATTCAAGAAATATTTTTTGATAGATTTATTTCTGCTTATTGGATTACTAATATCCAGAATGTTCAGCGGCAGTTGGTTCAGCGTTGATGGTATTGTGACGGCAAGAGAATATTTTCCGTAATCATTTTTGTACTTTGGAATTATGTATCGTCCTTGTGCCTTTCTTCTTGTGTTTTGTTGGTGATCTATTCGTTGAAGATAATTTGTGTTGTTGAAAAATTCTTTTGATATTGTTGTGTTGTATAAATCTTTGATGTTGAGGATTTGTAGTTCTTTGTATATATTTTTAATTGTGTTAGCATTGTGTGATATTGGTAAATCTCCTATGTTGTTGGTTTGGTTATCAATATTCATTATTTGGTGACTGTTCGGATTTTGTTCTGGCTGTTGTAGGTAGTTTTTGGTGCGTTGATAATTTTTGTACAGTAATTTCACGAGTCTGTCCTGGGCTAATTGGAGCGTTCTGCAATATGCCGCGTTGCCCCAAGCTGTTATTCCATGTCTCAAGTATGATTCTGCTAAAGCAAAATAAGCCTGCTTTAGCACGAAGTAAGGAGAACAGTTGCTCAGGTGGTATAATGCATAGGCCGTTTTACGAAGCTTTTTGTGTAGAGTTTCTATATGTGTTTTCCATTTGAATTTTATATCCAATTGTACTCCCAGGTATTTGTATGTCTCAACTAGCTCAATTTGTGTCTTGCAAGATTCCTCAGTCGTTGAGTTACCTTTATTGTTAAACGTTTTGTGTAGACAGTCTGTGTTGTGAAACGTAAGAGAGATGTTCGCGTGTGGTATATGCCGAGGTCTTATATGCATTACTTTTGTTTTCGTTGCGTTTATTACTAAGCCGCTGTCGTGACACCATCTGGTAATTGTATTTAATTCTTTTTGCATTCTTCGTTCAGCAGTGCGTATGCATTTGTGAGATACAATTATGGCGGTGTCATCTGCATACGTGAATGCAGTGCTGTCGGTTAATGTCTTTACCATGTCGTTAGCATATATGATGTAAAGAATTGGTCCTAATTTTGAGCCTTGAGGAACACCGTATGTTGATGCGACTTTGCTGCTAAATTGGTTCTCAATTTTTACCCGAAAAGTTCTATGTTGTAGGTAATTTTTGAACCAGTTTAAACTATGCCCTCGAATTCCACTTTTCTCCAATATGTTTATTAGATTGGCGTGTGACAATGTATCAAATGCCTTGCTAAAGTCTATGAAAAGGACAAGGCAGTTATTTTGTTTACTTAGTTCTTGATTTATGTAATTGGAGAAGTTTCCAAGTAGCTGATTAATGTTTTTTCCCTTCTGGAATCCATATTGGCTTTTATTTATAATGTTGTATTTGGTAAGAAAATTGTTTAATCGTCTTACCACTATCTCCTCCAGGATTTTTTCAATTGTTGATAATATAGCGATCGGTCTATAATTGCTGTACTCAGATTTGTTACCATTTTTGTGAATTGGGCGTATTATAGATGTTTTTAGTAAATCTGGCACAGTTGATTCGCGTATACTTTTATTAATTAGCATAGTGAGTATTGGTGAAAGACGATCTGCACTGTTTTTCAGGTCTATAGACCTTATACCGTCAATTCCTTCACACTTTCTGATATTTAACGATGTTAGAATGTTATAAACTTCTAACTCATTTGTAGAGTCTATATACATCGTGTTTTGAACATTTATTGTTGGATTTATGGTTGTTTTTATGTCACATTCGTGAACCGTATTTAAAACGTTTTGGTTGAATTGATGCGCAAATTTTTCTACAACTTCACTCATATTTTCACACATAAAGTTTCTTTTAATTGTTTCATCAATGTTTTCAGTTTTCTTTCCTGTAATTTGGTTTATTAACTGCCACGTTTCACGGATATTATTTCTGTTTTCCAAAAACTGTTTGAAATTATACGTATTCTTTGCATTTATTATTTTTTTGTTTAACTTATTACTAAAGGTTTTATAGATTTTTTTATTTAATTCATTATTTTTATTTTTTAACCATTTTTTATGGAGTTTATCCCTCATATCGCAACATTTTAGAAGATCTTCGCTGAGCCATTGGTATTGATTTCTTTTTCTTATTTTTGTTTTATTTGATTCTTCAGATTTTTTGTATATTTCATTAAATTTGTTATATATGTTATTGAATAGTTCATTTGTACCATTTGATTCACTTGCAACAATGTTCCAATCAGTATCATTTATTAGACTTTTAACTTTTTCATTGCATATCCTAACTTTTGCCACACCCTGTATGCTTTGTTTATTTTTTAGTTTTGTTTTCTTCTCTTCTTCTAAGCAGCCAAATATTGCGAAGTGGTCTGATATTGTTGTTGTAATAACAGCGGCATGTGCGCTTGTTCTTGTTTTGTTACATCTAACAAACAAATGATCGATTGTTGTGCTCGTGTTGTTGTACTCATCTTCTCTTGTGTTCTCGTTCACCATGCTGTGCAGTCCGTACGACGAAAGCAAGTCTAAGTATCTTGTTGTTGTTGTGCTCTGCGTACTTATGTCGATGTTCATGTCTCCAACAATTATGATCTCCTGTTTTTTGCGTACATTGCTAATGCTGTGATCGAGTTCTTGCAAAAACATGTTGATGGAGTGTGTGCATGTTGGTATGTTTATGCATTGTATGTTTTCGCTGATGTATATCGCGACACCTCCTCCTCTTCCTTCTCTATTCAAAAAGGTCGCTTGGAAACCGTTTATGTTGTAGAATTGGTTTTCATCATTTGTAATATTAGTTTCGGTTAGAACAATAAGGTTTATTTTGTTTATGACATTTTTAAGATGGGTTATTAGGGTAATGAAATTTTTTCTCAACGATCTAATATTCATATGAATGAGCGATATTGGATGGTTTAAATAACTTTCTTTTATTTCACTGAAATTAGTAACAATTTCGCTGGTGTAATTCATTTTTATACAAAATAGTTCACTAACTTATGGATGTAGAGTTTAGATTTCGCTTTCGCTAAATGTTTTTGGTTCGTTTTTTCTATAAAAAAAGAGTAAAAAATATGAAGAATATGTTTGTGAGCTTGGCTCTTGATGAATTTGTGGAATTTTGTTTTTATTAGTTTTTAAAATTGCTTTGTTTGTAGCTAAAAATTTTTCATAGAATATTTGTGCGTTAACAGATTAGTTCTATGTCGGCATCTATATTAATATTTAAAACCGCATCCTTTTCAATTTTACGTGCATATATTTCTCCATTTCGCACCCAGACAAATTTCCAATTGACCTCTTTTGCTCGTTTTTTTGCTAGCCACAGCAGTCGACGTTTGCTACTCGTCAGCTGATCATTGATGTATATGTATTTGTTATTTTCGTTGCCATCCTCGTTGTTTATGTCTGCTGCTTCTAATCGATGCCTTGATATTTTGTTCGTCAACTCTCTCTTTTTACGGAGAGAGCAGAATTCGACTATCACTTTATTCTTTCCTTTAAGTCTGTACGCGTTCTCAATGTCAGTGTCTTTGATATCGATTTTTAATTTTGTTGCTATTTTTTCAATCACTTCACTTGCACTTAATTCTTCGTTTCGTACATTGTTTATTTCTATGTTTTTTCCTATTAATTTTTGTTCCAATTTATTTATTGTAATTTCCATTTCACTCATTCTTTTATCTTTCTCTTTGTTTTGTTTTTGGAGTTCTATAACTTGATTGTTGAGGTTTGAAATATTATTGTTTATTTGGACTAAGGTGCATTGTTGGTTTTGCAATTGTGTATTGATAGACGCAAGTTGTGTGGTAATTTGTTGCATATTTTGCATCATAACATTCATTACGTCGTTTGTTTCTACCATAGAATTTTGTTGTTGTTGCACTGGTAGATTTAGAGCGCTGGGTTTTGACGTATGTTCTTTGAATCTTTTGTTGTTGTCTTCAAAAACTTCGTCGTCATCATCTTCATCATTTCTTTTTTGCTTGTCTGCAATAACTACATGATATGCTGAGATCTTACGTTCTCTGCATTTGTTGCATTTCCATGTTGCTTTTTTCTCAGCATTCATACCATTGTAGGTTGTTTGCTGTACGGAGCAGCAAGGGGAAAAATGAAAGCAGGCATTACACACACTGCATTTCATATGTTTGTTTGTAATTTTAAGATCACATTGAGCACAGGTTTGACTTTGTAATGTTGCCATTTTAACTCTCTCTTACTCTCACTCACAGACTCAATAATTTGTACTTGTAGATTTTTATGCGCGCAACTTAAGAACACGACCGTTCGCGTCGAAGGCTACAGTAGTACTGTAGCAAGTACAGTAGTACTTGGTCTTGGTCTTGCTCCTGCTCTTGCTCCTGCTCGTGCTCTTGCTCTTGCTCTTGGTCTTGGTCTTGGTCTTGGTCTTGCTCTTGCTCTTGCTCTTGCTCTTGCTCTTGCTCTTGCTCTTGCTCTTGCTCTTGCTCTTGCTCTTGCTCTTGCTCTTGCTCTTGCTCTTGCTCTTGCTCTTGCTCTTGCTCTTGCTCTTGCTCTTGCTCTTGCTCTTGCTCTTGCTCTTGCTCTTGCTCTTGCTCTTGCTCTTGCTCTTGCTCTTGCTCTTGCTCTTGCTCTTGCTCTTGCTCTTGCTCTTGCTCTTGCTCTTGCTCTTGCTCTTGCTCTTGCTCTTGCTCTTGCTCTTGCTCTTGCTCTTGCTCTTGCTCTTGCTCTTGCTCTTGCTTTTGCTCTTGCTCCTACTCTTGTTTCGATCTTGTTCCTGCCCTCGCATCCGGTTCATTCTTACTCCTCTTCTGCTCTTGTTCCTGCCCTCGCATCCGGTTCATTCTTACTCCTCTTCTGCTCTTGCTCCTGCTCTAGCTCTCGCTCTTACTCCTTCATTTTCTCTTGTTCATACTCTTGCTTTACATTTGCTTTTACTCATTCTTACTCCTGCTTTTTACCCATTGCTTTCTCATGTCACCGACTGTATCTGTATTTACATCTAGTATGCCCAACTCAACTCATCGCTGAAGTGTTGAGTTGAATGACAATGCGTGTGGGCTTGGATGGCTGACTGGATGAATTGTTGCTATTCATGTGGATTTTGCTGCTGCTACTGATGATGTTGATGTTCGGTTTGGGTTATGATGTCCTTTGTATTTTGATATAGTGATGTACATACAATCATACGGTGGCGACGGTTGCTGTGCCGAGACTGAGACTGGGAACATGAAAATTCATCAACTTTTGATGCCATAATATTTCAATAAAACGCCAGAAAATGCTATAAAATTATAATAGATGTGTCTGCGTGTGTGAGGGATCCACAATCATATGTAGTATATATTGAAAAGTATGGTTGTGTGGATGTGTGTGAGGGGGGCGAAGGTGGGTGTCTGTGTTAGTTGCATGAATTTGTTTGTGTAAACAAAGTTATTTAGCTTAAACGCACACACCGACTCTAAAGCTTTTGTTTATATTTATGGATCGGGATGTGCACACAGGATGAGCGCACCATAATGTTGGTAATGATGAAGCAATTTTTGCACTCGATGATCCCTTTACGTTGCTCGCAACACCAACAAAATATGCAGCACTGAATATGCGAAAAGAGCTGAATCTTTGATACTTTATGCACAAAATGTTGCAAAGTTTATGAGGTTTTCAGTTTTTAGTTTTCAGACGAAAGTAACAAAGTATTTGCGAAGACTTGAAGATGAATGGAGAGATGAAAATGATGATCTGCTGAAAGTTCTTGCATGTATATGAGGGAGGGATGCCATGGGAAAAATTCCATTGGTAATATTTTAGACAAAACTTCGGGTCTCAATTATGGAAGAGAACATAAGTAGTAGAGCTCTAAACTCTGTGTTTCAACTAAAGGAAGTAGGGCACACCTTGACTTCAAAACTGGTCTAAAAGAAGTGAGTTCATTCAGTAGAGGTTTCTTCAATTGATAGCGAGTTTACACTGCACTATACTGCAGATATTTGATTGTCCATAGCAATTCCCGATAACTCAGTAAAGTCATAAAGAAGTTACGAGGTATGGCATTATTACAGCTCCTTCTTCGTTGTCCTGGCTACACATTATTATTTCTTTTTAATACATCCTTTAAGCATCATAGATTCATCACAAATTCAAGTTGTCTAAAATAAGTGATTCAATGAAGGTTTCAATCATATCTGGCGATTTTACGTTGGACTATACAGCAGATATTTGATTAATTCGTCCATATACATTCCCGATATCTCAGGAAAGTTATAAAGTTGATGCCTGGACTCCCTGGCATGGATTACAGCATCTTCTTTATTATTTCCTTCAAATCCTATAAGCATAATAAAACAATCACAAATTCATTCCACTTTGATCTATCTACTCTTGTTCCTTCTCTCTGACGGCATCAACTGTTAGCTGGTCGTCCCAGCCTTGCTAGTTTCACTCTATAACAGCGTCCTTCTCTATCTGATGGAGCAAATGTTACCTAATCGACTCGGTCTTCGGATTCCATATGGGCGCCACTGTATTACAGCTTCCTTCTCTCTATCTTTCTCTCTGATGGCGCCAAGTGTGACCTATTCGTCCCGGTCTTTGGCTTTCTTGAGGGTACCACTCTATTATAGCTGTTTCTTCTCTTGTCTACTTGTAGACCAATCAACTTAAGTTATAGAATACTTTTAAGACTTCGACAATTACGTATTTATGCCTGCCATGTAATTTTCATTTACAAGGGAATTTGAACATCCTTTTGTTGTGCATTTCATTTAGCAACGTCCAACAACAACAACGACCCTCCTTTGTGTCGTACAAACAATAACATCATTCTTTCCCAATTTGAAATACTACTCCAACTCCAAAACCCAATGGTGATGTATGAGCATTAATAACACAGTGGAACAAAATGACACTTTTGCGCAAATAACCAGACTCAGAACACGGATTCTGATCGAGGGGATCGAAAAAGAATATACGTGTCTTGGAGTTTTGAAATAATAATTCTAATTAATTTAATAAAGAATATCTTATTTAAATACCCAAATTGGCATTGATATGTTATTTCTACATATTATATCTATAGCTTTCTTGTGTTCGGCGAATTTTAGTGAAATTTGATGTGGAATATTTTTCCATTCACACCCCATCCTTAAAACTCTGTTTTGTAGGAGAGATTAGCTCAAATTGGGAAAAAGTACGTTTTAAAAAAAATTAATAAATAATTTTTGGTTTAAATGCCCAAATTGCTACTGCTATTTTATTTATAAATATTATCGCTACATTTTTCATTTGTTTGATGACACATAGTGAAATTTGATGTAGAATATTTTTTCCATTTACACCATCAGCCTAAAGTGCAGTTTTCTTGGAGAGATTAGATCAAATTCACAAAAGTACGTTTAAAAAAATAATAATAAAAAATTTCTTCTTTATATACCGAAATTGCTACTCCTATTTTATTTATATATATTATATTTACAACTTTCTTTTGTCCGATGACTTATATTGAAATTCGATGTAGAATATTTTTTCCATTCACACCACCCACCTAAAATTCTGTTTTGTGGGAGAAATTATCAACAATTCGGCAGAAGTAATTTTTGAAAAAAATAATTTCTTCTCTAAATACCCAAATTGGCAGTGATATTTTATTTATATATATTATTGCAACAGCTTTCTTTTGTTCAGTGACTTATAGTGAAATTTGACGTAGAATATTTTTTGCATTTACATCCCACCCCTAAAATTATGTTTTGTGAGAGAAATTAGCTTAAATTCGGAAATGTACGTTTATAAAAAATAATAATAAATAATTTCTTCTTTATATACCCAAATTGCTACTCCTATTTTATTTAAATACATTATTGCTAGATCTTTCTTTTGTTCTGTGACTTAGAGTGAAATTTGACGTAGAATATTTTTTCAGTTTACACCCACCTAAAATTTCGTTTTGTGGGAGAGATTATCAACAATTCGGCAGAAGTACTGTTTGAAAAAAAAACAATTTCTTCTCTAAATACCCAAATTGGCAGTGATATTATATTTATATATTTTATATTTACAGCTTCATTGTGTTCAGTAACTTATAGTGAAATTCGACGTAGAATATTTTTTCCATTCATACCCCACCCCTAAAATTCCGTTTTATGACAGATATTGCTGCCGATTCGGAAAAAGTACGTTTTGAAAAAATTTAATAAATAATTTCTTGTTTAAATACCCAAATTGCTACTGGCATTTTATTTATATATATTATTGCTACAGCTTTCTTTTGTTCGGTGACTTATAGTGAAATTTGATGTAGAATATTTTTTCCATTCACACCACCCACCTAAAGTGCAGTTTTGTGCGAGAGTTTAGCTCGAATTCGGAAAATGTAAGAAATTAACCCTTAAATGTATGATGAAGTTTTGACTTATTTCTGTCATTTCAGTTGAGTTTGGAGCTCTGGTGTATTCAGGGACTTGGAGGAGAATTTTATGGCTAATATTTTTGTAGAATAGTTCGACCCGTTAAACCTCTGTTTTAAGGGTGTTTTTTACCCTTTTACACAAAAAGTATCAAAAAGACCCTTGAATTGAGGAGCTATAGGGTTAAAATGTTGAACAAAAATTTTTCTCGTATTGTTTCAAGTAATATTGCTGAACACATGATATATCTAAAATGTAAGGAACACAAGGTTTCCTATTCATCATAAGAATATGCAAAATGGGTGAAATATTGAAATTAACCCTAAAATGAATTTTAAGTTTTGACTTATTTCTGGCAGTTACGTTGGGTTTAGAGTTTTGGTGTATTCAGAGACTTCGAATAGAATTTTATGGCGAAAATTTTCGTGGAACATGTTGACCCGCTAAACAGCTGTTTTAGGGTTATTTTTCACCTTTTAGCACATAAAGGACCAAAAAGACCCCTCTGTTGAGGATATGGAGGGTTAAAATATTCCACAAAAATGTTCCTCGCGATGTTTAAGTAATATTTCTGTAGACATGATATACCTAAAATGTAAGAGCCACAAGGTTTCCTATACTTTAGGGGTGTTTTTACCCTTTGTCATAAAATGAACCTAAAAGACCCCTCTGTTGGGGAGCTAGATGGTTAAAATGTTCCACGACAATGTTCCTCGTAGTGTTTTAAGCAATATTGCTGAGCACATCCTATACATAAAATGTAAGGATCACAATGTTTCCTATGTCGATTTATCATAAAAATATGGAAATTAACCCTAAAATGTATGATGAAGTTTTGACTTATTTTTAGCATTTCAGTTGAGTTTGGAGCTCTGGTATATTCAGAGACTTCGAGTAGAATTTTATGGCCAACATTTTTTTAGAACATTTTGAACCGTCAAATTCCTGTTTTAGGTGTGATTTTACGCTTTTGCACTAAATATACCCAAAATACCCCTCTGTTGAGTAGCTAGAGGGTTAAAATGTTCCGCATAGTGTTTTTAGTAATATTGCTGAACACATCGTATACTTAGAATGTAAGGATCACAAGGTCCTCTTCTGTTTTATGGGGTTTTTTAGCCTTGTACAAGGGTCGAAAAGGACCCCTCTGTTGAGGAACTAGAGTATTAAAATGTTCCACAAAAATGTTCCTCGTAGCGTTTTAAGTAATATTGCTGAACACTTCCATTACTGAAAATGTAAGGATCACAAGGTTTCCTATGCCGATTCACCATAAGAATTTGCAAAATGTGCAAATATTGAACCCCTCCCTACCACAATACGTAAACTTTCAAAAATATTCATTTTACTCCCTCTATCAGAATCCGTTGTTAGAACTTTATTATTTTTTGGTCTACAGTGTAATTAGCCTAAATGTGCAAGATTATTTGATAACGAGTTCAAAAAGCATTGCCTTCTTCCAGGACTTTGTCATATCAAAGCCCTTAGGCTTATTTAGATTTGTGAGTTTTATTATTATCTCTCCTGTCTCTCTTTCTCTTTAATGTCAGTTCATCCCAAGCTGTGTCATGTTTACAAAACTGTTGCCTACATTTAAGGGTTAGCAAAAAGTTTCCTACCTTGCGGCATGCTACAGCTAGCGTATCATATATATTTCTATAATTTTTCTCATTGCTATCATTAAGATAATCTCGGCTTTCTCTAGTTGGCAAATTGTAAAATTACCTTCAGATGGTTTTTGTAAAAGACAAATGTTTAAAATCTCCAAAAAGATATGATAAAGTTTAATTTTGTTCCACTCTGGGGCGTATGATTGATTTTAATTCCGGATACCTTCTTCCTTTTGCCTATAATTCGAAAGCTATAGCATACAAATTATTATATTTTTGTAATTCAAAAATGTTTCAGTAGAAAAATTCCTTAAGGGGATTGCCGCATAATCTCCTCCTTCTTTATCACAAGCATATTTTTAAAAAATTTTATGTTGTCCTTTTTAGACAAAAGCTCATGATAGTTAACAAATTATTTAGGGTTGAGTAAATATTCACAAAAAAATTTAAACTACTTCATAAAACAAAGCACCCAACTGAGGCCAAATATAATAGCTACCAATCAGGCCATATCTTAGAGTGTTAAAGATAATTTAATTGTGTGTGCTTTTATGTCGAAGACAATGGGCAAATGATAAGCCACAACATTGCCAACAGTTTGTACAACAACTATCAATTGCCAACATGGAAATTTCCACAATATTATCTACTTCTAAGGCACATACACATAGTTCCTGCCGTAGCCTTTAAATATAATGTTATATGCTATACAATGCAAATGCTGCTTAGAGAGCAATCTTGATGAAATCAAAATTTAAAGTATACCTTTGGGCGACCAAGCAGCAGAGCATAGCTAAAGGCGTAGCCAATCATCTGAATGTCTCCAAAGAAACAAAGAAATCATCAACAAAAAGATTAAAATTCAAAGGACGATTTTTTTGTAATTCAATAAAAATATTAAAAAATAATTCATAATCATTAAAAATACAATATCTCAAAGGTATTACAATTAGATATCTTCCTTGGATTGATAAAAATAATCATGAAAAAATCGTTGCTTACCTTAAGAACAAAGGTAAAATATTCCATTCGTAATTTTATTAACTTTGTGAGTTGCTTTAGAGCTCAGGTGAATTTACAAAATGTATAGCATAACTCACAGGATTTGACAAATGACATTTAAATCATAGCATATCTTAGGGAGGGAGACTTCATTTCATATTACTGTAATTATTTTAATGACAAGACAAAATTTCATATATGTTATTCATCAAAAATTCCATTTCACATTCATTCATTTGTTAAGATCATCATGTGGAAGCGACGAACATACCTGAAGCATGTAGGCAAATACATTATGTGAAGGCGTGTTTACAAATTACACTGTGGAATACAAACAAAAAATAACAAGGCTCTGACTACGGATTCCGATAGAGGGGGGGGGGGGGGGGGTAACAAAAGAATGTATCGGCATTTGGAAAGTTAACTTATGGATGCCATTGTAGAGTGAATATTTTCCACATTTTTGTGGAACATTTTAACCCTCTAGCACCTCAGTATAGAGGACTTGTGGATACCTTTTGTAAAAAGGGAAAAAACACCCCTAAAACACAGGTTTAACGGTTCAAAATGTTCTAAAAAAATGTTGACCATGAAATTCTACTCGAAGTCTCTGAATATACCAGAGCTCCAAACTCAGCTGAAATGCTAGAAATAAGTCAAAACTTCATCATACATTTTAGGGTTAATTTCCATATTCTTATGATAAATCGGCATAGGAAACCTTGTGATCCTTACATTTTATGTATAGGATGTGCTCAGCAATATTACTTAAAACACTACGAGAAACATTGTCGTGGAACATTTTAACCCTCTAGCTCCCCAACAGAGGGGTCTTTTAGGTTCATTTTATGAAAAAGGGTAAAGAACACCCTTAAAGCATAGGAAACCTTGTGACTCTTACATTTTAGGTATATCATGTCTTCAGAAATATTACTTAAACACCGCGAGGAACATTTTTGTGGCACATTTTAACCCTCCATATCCTCAACAGAGGGATCTTTTTGGTCCTTTATGTGCTAAAGGGTGAAAAATAACCCTAAAACAGCTGTTTAGCGGGTCAAAATGTTCCACGAAAATATTCGCCATAAAATTCTATTCGAAGTCTCTGTATACACCGCAAAGCGCAAAACTCAATTTAAATGCCAGAAATAAGTCAAAACTTCATCATACATTTTAGGGTTAATTTCGTAGTTTTTCCGAATTCGAGCTGAAATGTTCCACAAAACTGCACTTTAGGGGAGTGATGTGAATGGGGAAAATATTCTACGTCAAATTTCACTATAAGTCACCGAACAAAAGAACGCTGTAGATATAATAGATATAAATAAAATATATATACGAATTTGGATATTCAAAGAAGAAATTATTTATTTTTTTTGTCAAAACCTTTTTTTCCGAAATGGTGCTGATCTCTCCCACAAAACTAAATTTTAGGTGTGGGGTATGAATGGAAAAAATATTCTACGTTCAATTTCACTATAAGTCACCGAACAAAAGAAAGCTATAGATATAATGTATATAAATAAAATATCAGTAGCAATTTCAGTTTTTAAGGAAGAAATTATTTATTAATTTTTTTAAAAAAATATTTATTATTTTTTTTTTAATTTATGATAAGTTTTATCTCCAAAAAACAATAAACACTCCGAAAGGCTTCGAAAAATTCAAATAAAGAACAAAAGAACGCTGTAGATATAATGAAAATAAATGAAATGTCAGTATCAATTTCAGTTTTTTAATAATAAATTATTTATTAAATTTTTAAAAACTAATTAATTAACCAAAATATTTTTTAACAAAAATATGTTGCCTACTTTTAGGATTATATTTATCTCCATCTATGAAATGAAGCTTACTCAGAGAGAGAGCGAAAAACAATAAACAAGCCGAAAGGTTTCAAAAAACTCATTGAAAGTAATTTTTCTGGGTTGCCTCAAATTTTCGAGTTTATCATTAACAAATATTCTTGGGCTGAACGAATTCAATTTCAGTCGTCAACTCCATTGCATACATCTCGGCTATTCATAAATTAACTTTAGCACACATACGTTGCATACATGTACGGGTGCTCTGTCAACTCTTTCAACTTTAATTCAAGCTGTGCAGCAACAGAAAAACCACAAAAAGTTGCTGCTCGCCGGGAAAATGGCAAAGAAACCAGAAACCAAACCAATTGCGTTAAAAAGTCCTTTCTTGCCACTCGCAAATATTGGTTTTGCCGGTCTGTTTGTGGCTCTCTTTCAGTCTGGGTATGTCACACAGTACTCGTGTGTGTGTATGTGTGTGACTTTGTTCATTTTTGGTTTCACATATTTTCTTCCCCCCCCCCACGTTTCCTTATATTTCCTGTTCTGTTTTTTCGCCTTTTTTCGTGTTTTTTTTCTCTGTATGTTGGTCCTGCGAAACCTTTGCTGGCAACTTGCAACTTGTTTGAACTGTTACTTATTTGTTTGCGGTTAAATGAAGCCTCACCACAATTTCAACAGTTTGCCGCAAAGACCATACTTTATTATAATGATCCGAGACAGAGAGCAGAGCAAACCGGACGCCCAACCAACCGACCAAACAAGTATTCATCTCTCTGTAGCTCTCTCTCTCTCTCGCCGTGTGTTTATTCTGCGTTGCTGATACTGTGGAACTTGTTTTAAATGCATAATGTGTAAAAAAATACGGCCCAGGACGCTTGTGGTACGTCCTGTGAATGTTTTACCAGCGGAAATGTCGGTTCATGTACGAGTATGTTGTAGGCAACGAAGTGGCTTTTGTGTTAAGGTTAAATAACCTTTTATACAAACGGGCTCCACCCTCACTCACCCACCACCCTGTTGGGCCGCGCGTAAAAAAAATATATATAAATGACAAAAATTAACACAAAAGAATTATACGACTCCGGGGAATATAAACAAGTAAACCACGTTAAATGAAAATAATGGCAATAATTTATAATGCAAAATATGAGAACACACATCTCTCTGGGCGGCGAAAAACACACGCACACACACATCCTCTTATCCCTGAACATGTAGACACGAGTAAAACACATAATGCCACTTCATCAATAGCCCCGAGAACACAGGGAACACATTTGTTAACCGGAAAGAGTCATCATATCATGTATTCAGATATTGTCATAACAATAACATGACAAACCTTTGGCTGGAGTTTTTGGGGAACTCAAGCACTTTTTCGGAATTTAAATTCACTCAAAATTAATTTCCCGAAACTGCTTAAAATATATTTAATAATTTTTAAAAATAAAAATTCAAATTATAGTATTCTATGGTGTTTACAAAAAGTGAGAACAGTTTTTTTCCAAAAGAAAAAACTTTATCTGCAGTTTTTTTTTTGAGATTCGAGCTCTTTTTGGTAATTTAAATTCAATGGGAATTGATTTCCGGAACCAGAATAAAAAATATATTTAATAATTCTCAAAAATAACAATTCACTTAATAAAGTTTTATGGTGTTTACAAAAAGTGAGAACAGTTTTTCCCGAAAGAACAGAACCTTAGTTGGAACTTTTTGTAGATTCAATTCAATGGAAATTGAATCCCCGAAAATGCTTTATATAAATTTAATAATTCTCAAAAATAACAATTCACATTATAGTATTTTAGGGTGTTTACAAAAAGTGAGAACAGTTTTTTTTCCAAAAGAACAAAACTTTATCTGCAGTTTTTTTTGGAGATTCAAGCACATTTTTGTAATTTAAATTCAATAGGAATTGATTTCCGGAACCAGAATATATTTAATAATTCTCAAAAATAACAACTCACTTAAAAAAGTTTTATGGTGTTTACAAAAAGTGGAAACAGTTTTTCCTAAAGGCGAAAAATAGTTGCAAACTTTTTAGAATTTTGAAATATTCAAAAATCATAAATTTAGAACTGTTTCCACTTTTGGAAAAAATTGTTCCCACCACCTCCCCCCTCTTAAAATATCCTGAGAAGATCTATGTTTAATTACTATTAAAGTTTCTGATATTAAAAATTGAAATATTAACGAAAAACGCTTTAAAATAGATTTATTGAGATTTTTTGAAGGGTGAAAACAGATTTGTCCCAAGGGCAGAACTAGTTATGAAGCTTTAAAACAATTAAAAAGACAAAAAACCTAATGATTTTATAAAACTATATACAAATTTAAAATTTTCAAACTGTTCCCACTTTTGGAAAAACTGTTCCGACCTTAGAAAATATCCAGATAGCATGTACGATAAATTATTATCAGAATTTTTAATGTTGAAATTTCAAATATGGACTCTTGAAGAGTGGGAACAGTTTTTCTCAAAGGAAGAATTAGTTATGAAACTTTAAAAAAATTTTAAATATACAAAAACTTAAAGATTTTTATAAAAATTTTATACAAATTTAAAATTTTCAAACTGTTCCCACTTTTGGAAAAACTGTTCCCACCTTAGAAAATATCCACATAGAATTTACGATAAATTATTATCAGAGTTTTTGATGTTGAAATTTGAAATATGGTCATTTGAAGAGTGGGAACAGTTTTTCTCAAAAGAAGCATTAGTTATGAGGCTTTTAGAAATTGGAAGAATAATAAATTCGATGAGTTTTTATAAAAATTGCACAGAAATTTAAATTTTTCAAACTGTTCCCACTTTTGGAAAAACTGTTCCCACCTTCAAAAGTATCCAGATAGTATCTACGATAAATTATTATCAGAGTTTTTGATGCTGAAATTTGAAATATGGACTTTTGAAGAGTGGGAACAGTTTTTCTCAAAGGAAGATGGAAGGAAGAAATTGGAAGTATAATAAATTCGATGAGTTTTTATAAAAATGCATAGAAATTTAAAATTTTCAAACTGTTCCCACCCGTAAAATTACTATGAAAAGATCCACAACAATTAATTAAAAACTGAAATATCAACAAAAAGACTTTAAAGCAGAATTGTTGAGATATTTTAAAGGAGGGGACGGGTTTTCCCGAAGAAGTTATGAAGCTAAGTTAAGTTATGAAGCTTTAAACAATTAAAATAGACAAAAGCCTGTGAAGCCACCTGAACGAAACCTTTAAACAACGTGTAAATCATGATAGTGGTAGTCTGCAGCCAAGTAATAAATGTCACCATTTCATTTGTAAATAAATTTTCATTCTATTCAATATAGTTGCAAAATGGTCTTGAGTCAGGACAATATCCCAATTCAAATCAGTTTTTATAAAAATTGCATAGAATTTTAAAATTTTAGTACTGTTCCCACTTTCAGAAAAACTGTTCCCACCCCTAATAATATCATGATAAGATCTGATAATTTGAAATATGAAAAAAACCTTTAGAAAGATTTATTGAGGTCATTTGAAGGATGGAAACAGTTTTTCGCAAAGGAAGAATTAGTAAGAAAGCTTTATAAATTTTGAAATATACAGAAACCTAAAGATTTTTATAAAAATTGCAAAGAAATTTAAAATCTTTACACTGTTTCCACTTTAGGAAAAACTGATGTTAATGTCGATGTTAAAATTTAAAATATGGTCTTTGGAAGGGTGGGAACAGTTCTTCCCAAAGCAAAAAAAAACTTTTTATAAAAAATTCATAGAAATTTAAAGGTTTCAAACTGTTCCCAATTTTGAAAAACTGTTCTCACCCCTAAACATATCTTGAAAAGATCTATGATTAATTACTATTAGAGTTTTTGGCATTCAAAATAAAAATATCAAATAAGAACTCTTAAAATAGGTCACTAAAACTGTTCCCAGAATTCCCATTAGGTTTGGATTTTGAATTAAAATTTAGTCATTATCTAACTAGAAATATTTTTGTTTGTTTATTGTACATCAAATTCTGCAAAATTAGGTCCACATATATATTTGTTCTGGTCTCTTGAAGGGTGGGAACAGTTTTTCCAAAGGAAGAATTAGTTATAAAGCTTGAAAATTTTTGAAATATAATAAGTTCTAAAGGTTTTTATAAAAATTTTTTAGAAATTTACAATTTTCGAACTGTTCCCACTTTTGGGAAAACTGTTCCCCCAAAAATATCCCGTCAAAATCTACGGTCAATTACTAATAGTAAAAATAAAAATATTGAATAATAACTCTTTAATAGGTCATTAAAACTGTTCCCAGCATTGACTACTGGGAAGTTTATTGGATTTTAAATTAAAATTTAGTTATTCCCTACTTAGAAATATTTTTATTTGTTCATGGTATATTATTTACAAAATATTCTTTAAAATTGGAATCCAGAAATATATTTGTTCTGGTCTTTTGAAGGGTGGGAACAGTTTTTCCTCAAGGAATAAGTTGTTATGAAGCTTATAGAAATTGGACATATCATAAATTCGAAGAGTTTTTATAAAAATTGAATAGATATTTACAATTTTCGAACTGTTCCCACTTTGGGAAAAACTGATCCTACCCCTAAAAATTTCCTGAAATGATCTAATATTAATTACTATTAGAGTGTTTGATGCTAAAAACAAAAATATTGCAAAATAACTTTTTAAATCGGTCATTAAAAGTGTTTCCAACATTGAATTCCCAGTAGTTTTGCATTTTAACTTAATTTATTATTTTCCCAAACCTAGGAATATTTTTATTGGTTTATTGTCCATTGTTTATTAAATATTCTGTATAACTAGGTCCAGAAATATGTTTGCTCTGGTCTTTTTAAGGTTGGGTGAGAACAGTTTTTCCCAAAGGAAGGAATAGTTATGAGGCTTTCAAAAAAATTTAAATATACAAAAACCTAAAGATTTTTATAAAAATTTCATAAAAGTTTAATTTTTTTTAAACTGTTCCCACCCCCAAAAATTCCCGAAAAATCTACGATCAATTACTATTAGAGTGTTTGATGTTAAAAATAAAAATATGGAAAAATACCACTTTAAAAATGTCATTAAAAGTGTTCCCAGCGTTGAATTCCCAACAGTTTTGCATTTTAAATTAAGTTGTTCTTTTCCCCAACCTAAACATATTTTTATTTGTTTGTTGGCCATTGTTTATTAAAATATTCTGTATAACTAGGTCCAGAAATATATTTGCTCTGGTCTTTTGAAGGGTGGGAACAGTTTTTCCCAAAGGAAGGAATAGTTATGAAGCTTTAATAAATTTCAAATATACAAAAACCTAAAGATTTTTATAAAAATTTCATAAAAATTTAAATTTTTCAAACTGTTCCCACTACAAAATCGTATCATAATATGATAAAGGATTGAGCCCATTAATACTGTTCCCACTTTCAAATTCTCATGTACTTCTACAAGAACGACCATAACTTCTATATTTATTCATAGATTTTCTTCAACTAGGCCTTGTTTTCTTGGCTAAGATCCCAACTATAAAAAAATAAATAAAATAATCTGATAACTAATTACTAAAGAGCTTTAGTGCTATTTAAACAAAAAATTAAAAAAAAAAAAAAACATTTTTAAAAAATATTTAGCGTCTACAAAGAGGATCATAATTTCTACATCTATCCATAGATCTTTTACATAGAGACGTTGTTTTCTTCGTTAGAATGTTTGCTATCAAAAAATACAACTAAATATTTTCTTAAAATTGTTTTCCTATTTTCTATGGATTTTTTATTGCTAGCAAAAGAATTTTTTTTTTTTTTCAAAAAAAATTGTTTTCTCAATTCTTTGGAGACTATTCGTAAATCATTGATTCTAGGTGGAAGTATAATTCTCAACATGTGTACCTATTCTAAGTACCTTTCATTGAACATATAAGTTGGTCTTATTGGACTTTTATTTACAAAATGCGAGTAAAAATATTAAAATAAATGTATAATTTTAAAATAAATAAAATATTGAATTTAAGGGGGGATATATAAAAAAATTTCCAGTAAAAAATTTTGTGTTGATTTTATGAATCGGCATGGCTCAATGCTTATAAAAATTATACTTGAAGGCCTCGCATTTTTTATTTTCTTAATAATATATTTTTTTATACATTTTTGAGTCAAAACAATAATAAAATATCCATAATAATTTTTGTTGATGTTTTTATGAATCAGTGTTGCGCAATGCATATAAAAAATACATTTTTAGGTCTCGCATTGTTATTTTTTTAATAATATAAATCATATTTGATTGCAGTTTAGATTTAGGGAATGAGAGTAGTCTCTATTTGGCCATCATAAGTACCTTTAATTAAACATAATGCAACACATAAATACAAATATTAAATGTAAATGTGTAAATTTGTATTCAATTAAATACAAATTAAAAATAAAATATCCAGAATAACAATTTTTGATTTTGTTGATTTTATGAATTTTAAAAAATAAATTTTAATAATAAACGCGAGACACATTTTTTATTTTTTAATAATGATTTTTTATTGATATAAATGAAGTTTAGATTTAGGGAACACTTTCCTTGGTAGTGAGAACAGCAGTCATTTCGATCAATAAAGTAATCACCTACCACCTACAACTTAATCCTTTCCTTATGGCTCTCCCTAAGACAAGAAAACCTAATTCCAGATAAACTTCATGTGTCCATGTGGACACAATAAAGTGTCATTGTCTTTTTCTGCTCCTAAATGTAGGCTTTATATTTTATTTTATTTTTTAGAATTTCTTGTTGAAAATTGCCTATATCTTTCTACAATTGTTTATATATTTTTGTTTTTGAGGCAGCTCTCTCTTTTCACAAAAGAGTTACCAAACAAAAGCCGGAACATAAAACCTAACTATGTATGTGGTGTAACTAGGCTGTTGTGTTTCAAAGCATACTTTACGGAGTACCAGGAAGAAAAGGAAAAAAACAAACAGGCAAACACATAAAGCTGTTTGTTTGTTCGAAAGTAAGTGGTGAACAAAATGAACATTTCGATTTCCAAACCAGACAATAGTTGGGAGTAGTTGTAATTGCTATGGCCGAATTGCTACGAAAAACCCAAAGAAAAGATGAAATTAAAATACTCCATACAATGAGCAGATTCTTTGGGGGGTTTTTTGGTGAAAGACCTTTTGTAAAGCATTTTATAAAGCCAGTGAATGAAGTTGTAAAGAAGAATTTGGGAAAATAAAAGAGTTGAAAACTAAGGCATATATTTTTGGGCAGGTCTTTGTTGAAAGCCTAAGTTCTAACAAAGGGAATTTTTTACAAAAGATGATGATTGTTTGAAAAATACATTCAAACTCTCAAGAAAATGGAAGGGGATTAGATTATTTCCCCCTTAGAATTTCTGTTAACCTACCTTTTTGCTCCACCTCTATATATCTAAATGAATATATTTCAATGTGCCACACACATACCTGCCAGAGACAAACAGAGAAGAGCACATAAATACATAATTAAATTTGCCAGGACAATTCAATAATTTTTATTTTCAATAAACCAACCAACCAACCAACCGAAAAATTCAATAAACCAACCCAACAACCCTCCAACAAAGTTTTCGCCAGCCAACCAGCCAGCCAAAACCCATCATAATTGTCCACCCTTTCTTTCTTACGTTTCGAATAATTTGTTAAATCTCTTTTTGAAAATCGCATTCATTAAAAACTTTTTGTTTGGCAAACTCCCCAAAGCCCGAGGTCCCGAGCACATTTGCATAATATTTTCATATGCTTTCATTTGGCGAGATTTTACATTCATAGAAAGTGGCGTACCATGCGTCTGAATGTGTTTAGAATGGCACGACGTAACGTGTTTTTTTCGTCCTTTCTTTCTTTCCTTGCTATACAATTATGCATAAATAAAGAGCCTTTAGGCTAAATACCCTTTTATCCACACGTACACACACCTCACTCAACCAGGAAGCCAACAATACCTAGTCTAACTAAGTAACAACGGCCGCAAGGAGTCGAGACGAGTCGGTTGGAGTCTGACTCAAGGGGACAGCTTGCAGTCAAATTAAAAACACATTAAATTTGCATATTTTTAAGCGCTTTGCACAAATACACTTCCTTTCAACTGAAGATGTGGGAGGACAGCCACTCCACACCACACCACTCCAAGTCATCGTACTTTCCCAAAAGTAACCACAAGTTTTCGGAAGTGTTGTCATCACATCACACAAATGGAATAAGAAAAGAAGAAAAGAAAAACTTCAAAAACTTGCGAAAAGTGTTTATGCGTTTAGTATTCAATTTGGAGCAACACGAAAAACTCCCCGCAAAACTAGCGGCAGCCAACTGACAAGGACACCCTTAAGGTATGCTCTGATTTCGGGGTAATAATCTCCCTCCCTTCACTATATGCCACGAATTTATTCCTTAAATAAAGGTAAATTCATCATTTAACTAGCTGATTACATGATGATTTCCTCGAAGAGGTTTAGTAATTTCAGGGAAATCGCTGACACAAGTCTTGACATAATGCTGACATGAGCAACAATTTCATTATTAATGTCATTAGGCCAACAACTCTGAATAGCTTCGAGAAATTTAATATTCATTCATTCAGCTCAACCCCTCCAAATGTGACTTCGCGAAATTTAATATTTATGCATTAGAATATTAATAAGAAATTTGTTGTCTAATTTTCAGCATTTACTATTAATAACCCCTAATAAGTCTTTAAAACAATGTAGCCTAAAGGTAGGCTCTAATTTCGTAATGAAATCAAGAATTTTGCACATTCTTATGATGAATCGCCATAGAAAAACTTGTGATGCTTACATTTTAAGTCAAGGATGTGTTTAGCAATATTACTTAAAACAATACGAGCAACATTTTTGTGGAACATGTTAACCCTCTAGCTCATCAACGGAGGGGTCTTTTTGGTACCTTTTGTGCAAAAGGGTAAAAAACACCCTTAAAAAATAGGAAACCTTGTTATCTCTCCATTTAAAATATATAAAAAGTTCAGCAATATTACTTAAAACACTACGGCCAACATTTTTGTGGAAGATGTTAACCCTCTAGCTCCTCAACGGAGGGGTCTTATTGGACCCTTTTGTGCAATTTCGGTATCTAAAGAAGAAATTATTTATTAAATTTTTCTTTTAATATGTTTAATATCCAGCATATGTCAGCTATAAGAGAATGAATTCTTCGGCCTTTATAGCGTTCTAACTGACTGCTAGACTATGGAAGAATTAATGTATAGATGAAGGAAAGTTTTAACTACAAATAAGGCACTATTGAGTAATAGTTCTGTGATGTATGGATAGGCTGGAAAGGGATGGAAGGGCATATGAAACAGGGAAGAAATTTGGGCTATCTAGATTGCCCAGAGAATGTATCATCAATTCAGGTTTGAACAGATAATATATATCCAAGTTGGTACGAAACGATGGATAGTATATAGAGTTATGGATGAATAATACTTGTGAAGAACTGATTAATATATTAGGGTTGAAGAAACTGCTGGAGAAATTAGGATACTACTGACTGAACAGATGAATAATCATTGGATGGACGAGGGACGAATGAAACTACTACTGATGCGCTCTTGAATAATAATTGTGTGATGCATTATCCTAATAAATGATAGAATGACAAATGAAACAGGAATCAATTATGGGGTCTTCAATTCAGGTTTGAGCAAATAATTGATGAATTACTAGATGACGAAAAAAATATAGGATTTCAAATGGTTAGCACTTGTGAAGAACTAAATTGAACTGAAGTTTCGACTGACTGATGAATAGAAAAAGAATGGAAGAAGAATGGTACTACAATAAAATCATATAGAATTGAATACACAATATATGAAGTATGCACAACCCGGCTGAAGGACACATGAAGCTGGAATTAACTATGTATCATCCAGATTGGACTGACAGATTGGGCTTCAGCTATCCCGTCAACTGCTATTCTAGCAAAACCGCTATCCCATAACGTATCTTAGATGAGATGATAAAAGAGATGTTGTTTCTACAAATTCCATTGACTTACGAAACAATTTCTCCTGCCGACGTCGGTGCTGGCAAAGTCTCCCAACTCTTAAAAGAATATCTAAAAGTCTTCTATACATAAAATATGCTCGACACTCTCATCCTTCTCTCGGACCATACAGCCCATATATAAGTCGTTTAACTCAAACAATTCTGGAAGTAAATAATGCAATTCAACCTTTCGTGGGAAGTCATCTTAAAAAATTTTTTGCTCCGTCCAGCTTCTACATCTTCTAGTTTCTTGCTCTTCCGATCGGCCTTCTGCGATCCCAGTTCCCTTGGTTCGAATTACGTGAAAATTTAACAGCTTAGAACTATCTCGAAAAGATTAGTGTCAATCTTGGGCTGCTCTTTCATTTAAGGTCACCGACTACATGGATCTTGCAGCCTAGCTATTGCATGTGGGGCCATCGAAACTACAGATCATATCCTTAGTCTGGCTCTTGCCTTCAGGGTCATTAAGCTTTTGGACATAATGTAAAGATTACACTGGCAGTCTTGATCTGCTCTTGCATTTAAGGTCACCGAGTCTATGGATCTGACATCGAAACTATAGATCAGATGCTTAGTCTGGCTCTTGCCTTCAGGCTCATCGAGTTTGTGGATATAATGTAAAGATTCCTGACAGTCTTGCGCTGCTCTTCCATTTAGGGATGCCGATGGTATGAATATGGTAGCCTAGCTCTTAAATGTAAGGTTTTCGAAACTGCAGATCAGATCCTTAGACTGGCTCTTGCCTTCAGGGTCATTGATTTTGGGGATCTGATGGTCTCGGGCTGCTCTTGGACTGCTCTTGGACTGCTCTTGCATTTAGGGTCATCGACTATGCCATGTAGCTTAGCTCTTGTATGTGCGGGCATCGAAACTACAGATCATATCCTTAGTCAGACTCTTGCCTTCAGGTTCATCGAGTTTGTGGATATAATGTAAAGATTCCTGACAGCCTTGCGCTGCTCTTCCATTTAGGGATGCCGATGGTATGAATATGTTAGTTTAGCTCTTAAATGTAAGGTTTTCGAAACTGCAGATCAGATCCTTAGACTGGCTCTTGCCTTCAGGGTAATTAAGTTTGGGGATCTGATGGTGTTGGGCTGCTCTTGCCTTTAGGGTCATCGACTATGCCATGTAGCCTAGCTCTTGTATGTGGGGGCTCTTGCCTTCAGAGTCATCGAGTTTGTGGATATAATGGAAAGATTTCTGTCAATGTTGATATGCTCTTGCATTTATGGTCACCGACTCAATGGATCCGGTAGACCAGTTCTTCTATGTAGGGGCAAAGAAACTACATATCAGATCGACCGTCTGGCTCTTGCCTTCAGGGTCATCAAATTTGTGGATATAATCGAAAGATGACAGTGTTGGTCTGTTCTTGTATTTAGACTCACCGACTTGATGGGTCGAAACTACAGATCAGATCCGCAGTCTTGCTCTTGCCTTCAGTATCATCGAATTTGTGGATATAATGTAATGATTCCTGGCAGTCTTGGTCTGCTCTTGCATTTAGGGCCATCGACTCGATGGTTCATGCAGTCTAGCTCCTAAATTTAGGGCATCGAAACTGCAGATCATATCCGCAGTATGGCTCTTGCCTTCAGGCTCATCGAGTGTGTGGATACAATGGGAAGATCACTGGCAGTGTTGGTCTGCTGTTGCCTTTTGGTTCACCGACTCGATGGGCAATGCAGCCTTGCTCTTTTTGGTAGGGACATCGAAACTACAGATCAGATCCACAATCTGCTTCATGCCTTCATTGAGTTTGTGGATCTATTGGTCGTCTGGCTCTCCCAAAAGATGTTGACGCTAGAGCTTGTCCCATAAATGATTCATGACTAATCCACAACTACTCTGATAGCTAAACTTTGTCTTGGCAAACACTTGGGAAGAAAGTTTGCTCAGAGAAAGTGGACTTTTTATATAGTGTAGGTCTTTCAGAATCAGCAATGTCTGTTTTATATGGCCGAAGCGAACTGATGAATCCACGAGGGACTAGTGGATTCTTCAGTCCAGCCTTCCATTGGCAAACCAAACTCTTTTTGCCAGTCCGGTGTAAGCTTTCTCTTCAGACCTGTCCTATCGTTCTATACCGAACCATCTGCTCGTATTCCTTGGATATTCATTGATCAGATCTCTCTCTCTCATCTCAGTTCAGTCTCTCTTTAGCGACTTACCAATCATCTCAGTCCAACCTCACTTCGTCGGCTGAGTTCAAGCTGCCTTATCATTCTGGCCTTTTTATCTCAATTCTACCAAACAACGTAGCTTTCTCAGACAACGGAGGAAGTTTACTCAGTGAAATGGCGTTTTTTATAATGTAAGTTTTCCTGAAGGCGATCTGATGAATCCACGAGGAACTAGTGAATAATGATGACCAGATCCAGAGCATCATTATCATCGCTGTAGACATCAATAACGCAATTACCCTGTAGGTTTTGTCTGTCTGATGAACACCTAACTGTCTACCACCAAAGCCTGAATCCCCGTTGGATTTAAATTCCCACTGATCACAATTTAGTGGTTTCTATATATCCAGCATATCCTCATTAGGTCTGCTCACTAACGAACAAAACCCAAATTCAATCTTGCCCACATAATTTCCTTATTAACCTGGGAATTTAATAAAATCCACCCTCCCCCTTTGTGTTCGTTGATTTTATTCCTTCGCTCTACAGTTGCATACCTTTGCTTGGCATTTTCTAATTAAAAAGTGCAGCATAACTTCAGGCTGATATATGAACTTCTTTGTTAAGTCGCTTTTAATTTAAGCTACTGTATATGGGGATGGGCGAATGGGGGGGGGGGGGGGGGGATGGAGACAGCCAAATGTAAACTTCATTCTTGGCACCTCAGCCATTTGCAAACGCTTCTTGTTTTACGTGGTGGCGAATTCAGCAAACCACAAATGCATTGCACACCTAAATAGTGGAGCTGGGCTAACAACAAAAAGCATGCAACTCGCGACCAGCATTGCGGTAAAAACCATTCATTCATGCCCCACCAATGAGAGATAGAAATGGAGTTTCCTGCCGTGCTTTCCACCCCCCCCCCTCCCATGCCTGCAACTATTCTGTTCCATTCAAGCATTGGCCATTATCTCACCATTTGTTTATTGAGTCTGGCCGGCTAGCTGGCTGCTGGTGATTTTGGCCATGTTGTTGGCTGCTAACCGAAAATTTGCTGTGAAAGCCTGCCATCGCAACGGCATCTTTTGTGTTAAAGCGAAAAGTTTGAAATGGCAGCCGGTGAGAAACAGTAGAAAAAAAACAACGCAAACTAAATTTGCGTACACATTAGATGGTTGAGTTTAGATGGTTTGCTGGTTGGTCTGGCCCGGGCCGGCCCATCCCGGCTTCCATGGGTTTGCTGGCTTGTTATGGCCAACAACCAGCAATAGTTTTTTGGGTTTTTCCTCACTACGTGGCAAAGTACCTCTACCAGTTATGCTGTGTGGCAACATATTGTTCGAGTTCATTATCACTAATAAAATGATAGAGAAACCCAGCAACAAATACAGCAACGCAACGCATCACATCGCTTCATACCAAATGTTTGTACACAACTATGCTGTTGTTGTTCACGTACTGCTGCTGTACAGGTGTTGCATTCCCCAAAGTATTCATCCGTGTGCCATAAAAGGACTAAAAATATGCAAATTCTTTAGGAAAAAAAAAGTATAGCAGCCTTTTTTGGGAGGGTAAGTGTTTAGTTGTATGTGTAGCGTAGTAGCTGGCATATAATTACAAAAGTATTGCATATATTTTCGGCAGCTATGAAATTCTCCAAAAGTTAATGCATACTTTGGGGGGCTTGCTGTTCCATAATTAGGTATGGGAATTTGCATAACTGGCTAGCCGGCCGGTTGGCAGCCATAATGCTCACTGTTCAGTAGTGGTAGTATTTAAATTATTAGTGGGACTAGTAGCATAGTTTGCCTGCCGTTTCTACAAGTAGTTAGTTATTTTGGGTCAGGAGGGAATAAATTAGGCGAATATTTTGGTCTTCAAAGCCTTTAAGAACTTACTCCTAAACTGAACGATATTTTATTGGATTGGATTCTCAAGACAAACAATTAATAATCAAATCTCTCCAATCAAACTAGCATTTTTCAAAATCTCAACCAGTAATTTACAGACGTTGCATGATCAAAAATCTGTTATCTTCAGGAGCGTCATGTAGTGACTTAAGTCCCGTTTTGAATTATATCTCAGGTTAGGTTGTGGTGGCTGTCACAATGTAAGCATCAGATTCACTTAACCCAGAAGAGGTCCATTATGATACCACGGGCTTTTACACCCCTAATCGGAACCGCCCATCCGCTGTCCGCCAGCACCAGTGCCTACTGCCTGAGCTGCCGTCTGCATGTCGAGAGCGGAACTTGTAGAGTGGTTCCTAATCTTACAAGCTCATCAGCTTTACAGTTTCCTGGAATCCAAACAAGGTGAATATCGAACTGCTTTTCCTGAAGCGATTCTTTGGATGTTGGCGACTTCAACGCCAAGTCCATGGACCTACATTGTAGCGCAACTTTTTTCAGTCCATCCTCTCTTGGTCGCCCGTTCAACCATGTTATCCCAGTTCCGCCTATATTCGTCGACCAATTAACCTGGCTTTCTCAGTCCAAGATTTCTTTAACAGCCTAGCCATTCAGTCTCGTTCAAATGTCCAAGCGTAATACGTCAAACAATCTTCACCAGCTGGCATCAGTCCAAACATCAATTGCCGAATCAAAACTTATCCGGTCATTCAAAACTTCGTCAAAAAGTCCAAGCATGATTCGTCAATCATCCTTCGACGGCTGCAATTTTCTATTCACGCATCCTCCATCAATAAAACATCCCAAGTTATCTTAACCGTTCGCCATCATCTTTCTTTCTTTTTCAGTCAAAACTTCATTCGCCAGTCGAAACATCTTTCGTCAGCTGGAGGACCTCCATTTTTTCTCCAACCTTCTCAAGTCAATTCTATCCTGTCTTCATTAAAAATACTTTTCCGTGCCTAGTCTCCAGATGCTTTCATAGTCTATCCTACATTTATTCATCAATCCTTCCTTTCTTAGGCATTCCATGAGCAGACTGTCCAACCTCCTGACGTTAGTCCTATCCTGCCTTTCATAGTCTTACTTTTCAGTCTAACCATTCGTCTTCAATAGTCTATTCTTCCTTTATTCGTCAATCCCGCAACAGCTAATCCATAAATAGACTTAGAGAACCTCTTTCTTACACCCAACCTTTTAACATCACCTCTATCCTGTCTTCCATCGACTTACTTCACCAGTTTAACCACTCCACTTTTGTATTCTTCAATCCTACTTTCCTCAGCTCCTCCATAAATAAACTATGCAAACTTCTGATGTCACTTCTATCCTGTCTTCCTTAGACTTACTTTTCCGCATCAGTCTAACCATTCATCTCCAGATGATTCCATAGTCTATCTTTCCTTTATTCTTCAATCTGTCTTCCTCAGCTATTCCATTAATAAACTATTTGATTTTCTGATGTCAGTTCGATCCTATCTTCCTTAGACTTACTTGTCTGTATTAGTCTATCCTTTCAAGATTCGCCAATCCTACCTTCCTCAGCTATTCCACGAATCGTCATTGCAATTAGTCTTTCATATTCATATTATTTTCAGTTCCTTCTACGAGCCATGAATACGGTTCCTTCTTCGAACCTTCATTCTAGTTTCTCTCGACCTTCTCTAATAACATAGTTCATCCGTCGTCTCCAAATGCTACCATACTTTGTCCTTACACTATTCATCAGCTATTATTCTTACTTTTTTATTGTTGATTCCTTCTATGAACCGAGAATCGGCAACAGTTCCTCCTTCTTTGCTTATTCCACATTCGACTGGACCTTTAGTTTGTATCTCCGTAACTTTTCCATAATTTAATCTGTTATAAGAGATCGATCCTTTCATGATCCATTCATACTTACATTGGCCGATTGGCCGCTCGGAGCTATTACTTTATCCACTCCAGCACTACTACTTCCGCCCTATTTCTATCAATTTCAATCCTCCTCCTTTTGGTTTGTATCGCCGGATCGGATATGAGTTCTATGCAGTCTTCTTTAAAATTACTTTTCCCCGTCATTCTAATCATTCGTCTGCAATGCTTCCATAGTTTGTTCTAGCTTTCTTCCACAATTCCGCCTTTAATCTGTTATAAGGAGATCGATTATCTTTCATGATCTATTCATACTTCCATTGGCCGTTCGGAACTATTACTTCATCCACTCCAGCACTACTACTTCCGCCCTACTTCTATTAATTTCAATCCTCCTCCTTTTGGTTTGTATCGCCGGATCTGATATGAGTTCTATACAGTCTTCTTTAGACTTACTTTTCCCCGTCATTCCAATCATTCGTCTCCATATGCTTCCATAGTTTGTTCTACCTTTCTTCCACAATCCCTTCCTCAACTATCCAACCTTCTGACTTCAATTTTAGCTATCCTATCTTCTTTAGACTTACTTTTCGTCTAACCATTCGTCTCAAGACACTTCATTGATTGCTAAGTCGCAGCTTATTGATATTCTCTCCATCTATTTTACGGAGGTTGATCCTTTCATGACTCTTCATATTTCGGAACTATTTCTCCATCCACTTCAGCACTACTTCCGTCCTGACTCAATTGATTTCAGCTCCTCTAAAAGACCGTCTTTATCAGTTCAGTTTATCAGTTCTTTAGGACTTAGGTCTTCCTTCCTTGCTCTGTTCATCATCTTTTGGTAATAGTTTCATCCATCTTCGGTAGACCTTTTGGTTTGTATCTCCGGGCCTTGTTACTACAACTCCATCTATTATTCGGAAGTCGATCTTTTCATGATCTGTTCGTACTTCCATCTCCACCTTCTTGGGTACTTTTTTCCAACCTTCTTCAATTGATTGCAACTCCTCCAACAAATCGTCCTTATTTAACACTTCATCACTCTTGCTTTAGACCTTCCGTCCTTATTCTATTCATTCTTTATTTTTTTGTAAGAGCTGTCAATTCGGCCTTCTTTAATACTTTCATGATGTGGAACGGATCTTCTGTCCACAGTATATATTTTTTATAATATTCCAAAGGTCCCTACTCGGCATACTTCAGTGTGCCAACTCGACTTGTATGACATTTGAAGCTCCAGCAAACTGCATCAGACCCACCCCCTGTGCCTAAAAGTCAACTTTAAATAATTGAAGTTTATTAAAATGGCAAACATAAATCTTGTTCCCTTACCAAAAATGTCCCAAACATTTCAAACATGTAAAACCACCCGATACAATAGCAACAACAAAAACTGAAAATTGTAATAATTTCAAAAACTAACAGCGGTTTTTCTTTCGTTCGAATTATACAGCCTAAAAGGCCATTAGAAATGTTGCTGTTGCTGCCGTGTAGGCCATAAACATATGCAGATGTATGCCGATGATATCGGTATGTTTGTATTCGGTTTGTGTGTGTTTGTATTTGTGTTTGAGGTATGATAATAACAATTTCGTATGCATATATTTACCTGTTTGGAGGTCATAAATCTAAAATGTTAGACAAACGGCGCAGAGCCAAAACGAAAACGAAAAAACATTGCATACATTTTGGCGTTAAACGAAAAACATGCAATATTAAAGTTAAATATGCATTAGAAATGCTAAAATTGTTGGATTTTCGAATTCGAATTCACGCCAACTGTGAGGGGACCGACCATTCGAGGAGTGTTGTATCTTTGGTGATAATTTTTATGGACATACGACTACAAAACAATATGAATTTAATGGCATTTTTATTTTTATGTATCTCTATCGCTCTCTCTCCTTCTCGTTCTGGGGTCTGGGGGGGGGGGGTCTTGTTGCTGTTTTTGTTATTTAACGCCTCTAGTTGCTCGTTATGGCTTTGGTTGCCAGCCAGAACATTGTCAATTGTTTTAGTTTATAAGGCCTGCCTGTCCGCCGTCACATAACCTCCCTGCTCCGTACTCCCCAGCCGACCGGCCAGCCTTACCATAAGTGTTCATTAGTTTATTTGGTAGTGAGTGTCTGTAACATGTGTTAGTAGTTCTTGCTTTTTGGCCACACATTTCACATTCACAAATACTCGCACAACACACTGTGTGTTTGTTATTGGTTGGGGAATTCAGAGTCTCCATATTCACTTCCGGCTGTTTTGTATTGTTATTGTATGTATTTGTCTTTGGCCAATTTTATGTGTCGCTGTGTGTTTGCTTCGACTTTAATATATATGGTAAAAACAAGGTGTTGATCAATGGTTTTTATGATACTCATTAAAATATTGACCTAAGGGAGCCCTAAAGTAGGCTATAATTTGTCTCGTTCGCCGTGTTACAATTTCGCCTTCACTAAATATAATTTTTCTTTAGAATGAGGACAAAGCGAAAGGTATGGAATGGGAAGGGAATAGAAGAATGATAAGCTTTTTAGATAGAAGTCCCGCAAAAATTCCCCCTGGAGCAAAGATGTCTCCGTATTTTGTCCCCTAAAGCTATGCTATACTTTTTAATTAGAAATGTCTGGTGGCAATAAATTAAGGAATGGGATATAGATAGACCTTGTTCAGAAAGGAACATTTCAAGGTCTCACAATACTTAACACATGGTGAGCTCATAACATAGTGCTACAAAAAAGAATGAAGAAGTAATGCACTCTCTAGGTATTAACGCGCAGAACAAGAATTTGTATTTATAATTTCCCAAAACACCCTCAACAATTTGAGTTACCTGCAAAAAACTGATTTCCTTGCACACTTATTTTTTATTTTTTATTTTTTATTTTTTATTTTTTATTTTTTATTTTTTATTTTTTATTTTTTATTTTTTATTTTTTATTTTTTATTTTTTATTTTTTATTTTTTATTTTTTATTTTTTATTTTTTATTTTTTATTTTTTATTTTTTATTTTTTATTTTTTATTTTTTATTTTTTATTTTTTATTTTTTATTTTTTATTTTTTATTTTTTATTTTTTATTTTTTATTTTTTATTTTTTATCTAGTAATTTGGAAAATCAGTAATTTTTCATCATTTTGAAGAATTTAAGTATTTTTATAATTTAATAAAAATTCCCAATGTTGGAACATATTTTCCCCACTTTGGGAATTCGAGTATTCTTTGGAAAAAAACGAAAATCTAGCAATTTTGTAAACATATTTATCTGTTTTGACGAATTTCAAATATTTTTATTGTCACCCACCCATAAAAATCCAAAATTTTGGAACACATTTTCCCCACTTTGGGAATTCGAGTATATTTTAGGAAACTAGTGTTTTTTCATCGTCTTTACCATATTGACGAATTTTAAGTATTTTCATTGGTAAAAAGAACTTCACTCATTTTTATTTTTATATTTTTATATTTTTATATTTTTATATTTTTATATTTTTATATTTTTATATTTTTATATTTTTATATTTTTATATTTTTATATTTTTATATTTTTATATTTTTATATTTTTATATTTTTATATTTTTATATTTTTATATTTTTATATTTTTATATTTTTATATTTTTATATTTTTATATTTTTATATTTTTATATTTTTATATTTTTATATTTTTATATTTTTATATTTTTATATTTTTATATTTTTATATTTTTATATTTTTATATTTTTATATTTTTATATTTTTATATTTTTATATTTTTATATTTTTATATTTTTATATTTTTATATTTTTATATTTTTATATTTTTATATTTTTATATTTTTATATTTTTATATTTTTATATTTTTATATTTTTATATTTTTATATTTTTATATTTTTATATTTTTATATTTTTATATTTTTATATTTTTATATTTTTATATTTTTATATTTTTATATTTTTATATTTTTATATTTTTATATTTTTATATTTTTATATTTTTATATTTTTATATTTTTATATTTTTATATTTTTATATTTTTATATTTTTATATTTTTATATTTTTATATTTTTATATTTTTATATTTTTATATTTTTCTATTTTTATATTTTTATATTTTTATATTTTTATATTTTTATATTTTTATATTTTTATATTTTTATATTTTTATATTTTTATATTTTTATATTTTTATATTTTTATATTTTTATATTTTTATATTTTTATATTTTTATATTTTTATATTTTTATATTTTTATATTTTTATATTTTTATATTTTTATATTTTTATATTTTTATATTTTTATATTTTTATATTTTTATATTTTTATATTTTTATATTTTTATATTTTTATATTTTTATATTTTTATATTTTTATATTTTTATATTTTTATATTTTTATATTTTTATATTTTTATATTTTTATATTTTTATATTTTTATATTTTTATATTTTTATATTTTTATATTTTTATATTTTTATATTTTTATATTTTTATATTTTTATATTTTTATATTTTTATATATTTATATATTTATATTTTTATATTTTTATATTTTTATATTTTTATATTTTTATATTTTTATATTTTTATATTTTTATATTTTTATATTTTTATATTTTTATATTTTTATATTTTTGTATTTTTATATTTTTATATTTTTATATTTTTATATTTTTATATTTTTATATTTTTATATTTTTATATTTTTATATTTTTATATTTTTATATTTTTATATTTTTATATTTTTATATTTTTATATTTTTATATTTTTATATTTTTATATTTTTATATTTTTATATTTTTATATTTTTATATTTTTATATTTTTATATTTTTATATTTTTATATTTTTATATTTTTATATTTTTATATTTTTATATTTTTATATTTTTATATTTTTATATTTTTATATTTTTATATTTTTATATTTTTATATTTTTATATTTTTATATTTTTATATTTTTATATTTTTATATTTTTATATTTTTATATTTTTATATTTTTATATTTTTTAATTTGATATATGTATTTCACTTACCAAAGGATCTTTTGCGAAAACAAATAATTTAAAAAGTCTAAGGACTTACCTGAAAAGAAAAACATTAGAAGTCGTGATTAGATTTGAGTAAAAATATTCAGTAGCAGATAATCTAATACTGCAACTACCGAACTAAAAATATTCTACATTTTAATACAGAGATAATAATTTTTATTCTTTTTTATTTTTATTTTTAGCAGAAACTGTCATCTTTAATTTGACATCTATACCAGTATCATTGGCTGCGAATAAGTATTTAAAATAATTTTTGAAAAAATATATTTTGTGACATTTATTGCTTTGGCTGCACACTACCTCTATTATGGGATAGGCCGGTGACGAACATCACTTTTATTTATTTTGAAATGCTATTTATTTATATAATATCAAAATGCTGCGACAATTTATTTCACATTTATTATTATTTAACTTAAATGCATTCGATTTACTTCCATTAGTCTTAATTTAGATTAAATTCATGAAATTCAATTCACTTCCTTTCTGTAACCTAACTACTCTCGTTAAAACAAAATTATTGCAAATATACAAGTTTTGGTCCTTCCAGTGCACATCTCTCTCTCATTATTTTGCGAATTGTGGTTCCAAAAATACATAAAATTCATCAAAACAAATAAAAATGAGGAAAAAAGCTTATCTACCATTTTAATAAAAATCCCCAATTTTGGAAAAAAAATTCCCCCATCTGGGAATTCGGGTATTATTTGGGGAAAAGATAGAAAATGTAGTAATTTTTTGATTTTGATGAATTTTATGTCATTTTAAAAATCGCCAATTTTGGAACACATTTTCCCCACTTTGGGAATTCGGGTATTTTTTTGGGATAAATCGAATTCGAAAATCTAGTAATTTTTTCATCGTTTTTATCATTTTTACGAATTTTAAGTATTATTATTGTCACCCATTTTAATAAAAATCCCCAAATTTTTGAACACATTTTCCCCACTTTGCGAATTGGTATTTTTAAGAAAAAAAAATAGAAAATAAAATAGAAAATCTAGTAATTTTTTCACCGCTTTTAACTATTTTGACAAATTTTAAGTATTTTTATTAGTAAAAAAGCATGTCATCCCTATTAATAAAAATCCCCAATTTTGGAACACATTTTCCTCACTTTGGGAATTCGGGTATTTAAAAAATCTAATATTTTTTTTATCTTTTTTGATGAATTTAAAGTATTTTTATTGTCACCCATTTTTATAAAAAATCCCCAATTTTGGAACACATTTTTCCCACTTTGGGAATTCGGTTTTTTTGGCAGAAATGGAAAGTCTAGTAATTTGTTCATCGTTTGTAGCTGTTTTCATGAATTTTAAGTATTTTTATTGATAAAAAAGCACGTCACCCATTTTAATAAAAATCCCCAATTTTGCAACACATTTTCCCCCACTTTGGAAATTTGGGTATCTTTTTGGTAAAATCGAAAATCTAGTAATTTTTCATCGTTTTTATCTTTTTGATGAATTTTATTTATTTTTATTGTCACTCATTTCATTGGAAAAATTCCCAATTTTGGAACACATTTTCCCCACTTTGGGAATTCGGTTATTTTTTTGAGAAAAAATCGAAAATCTAGTAATTTTTTCATTTTGATGAGTTTATTTATAGTCACCCATTTTTATAAAAAATCCCCAATTTTGGAACACATTTTCTCCACTTTGGGAATTCGGTTTTTTTGGAAGAAATGGAAAGTCTAGTAATTTGTTCATCGTTTATATCTGTTTTCATGAATTTTAAGTATTTTTATTGGCACGTCACCCATTTTAATAAAAATCCCCAATTTTGCAACACATTTTCCCCACTTTGGGAATTTGGTTATTTTTTGGGAAAAAAATCAAAAATCTAGTAATTTTTTCATTTTGATGAATTTATAGTATTTTTATTGGATTTGAATTCGTAAACGAATGAGAGATATGAACTGGAGCTGGACCAAAACTTGTTTTTTTGCAAAAAATTTGTATTAATCAAAACTTCAGAAACTCAGTCAATTACTAAGGGATTTAAAAAAAAAAACAAAGCGGCGTTTTACTCCCTACTAAATACGCCATTTAAATAAATTTACTACTAAATTTAGTAGGGTTACAAAACAAAATAATGTGCAAAAACCTAGCCAAAGTTGAAAAATTTATAAAAATTAAAAAAAATTTGTGCACACAGATTTCTTAAGTTTTCTTAAATAAGCTATATATCGGTCGAAAGCTCCACGAATCTTCTTTTCAAAAGATAAGAGGAAATGTGATAACAACCAACAAAGTTACAGGCTTATAAGTATGCAAAGGTACGAAACCCGGTTTTTTTAGCCGTAACTCAAGATTTTCGGTGTGTCTGGGAAATTTCAAATACAGATGCTTGTTCTACTCGACAATACCTATCAGAAAAATAATAAGTGTATTAGGGGAGGAAAAAGTCTGGATACTTTTTGGAAATGTGTATCCATGGCTTGAAAATATATTTCGTTTGTTTGGTTGACTTCTTCAGTTAATTTTCATATCCAGTAATCAACGCAACTTCTTTCAATTGAGATACGACTTTTATGCAAAATACTGTTACTTCATGCAATTAAATACAAATTTTTGACAGCTAATCTACATATGTCGACTATCTTTTCCACTTATAGTCTCTTCTCAGTATTATTTTCATAAATTACATTCATATCCTAACCAGTTCATTAATATTGTTGCTTCCAATAGGCGAACCAGCAAACTAATGTGAGTGGTTTGAGTGCTATTACTTGGTGGGACACCCTATTATATACATTTATATTTTTTTTGATAAATAAATAATGCCACAGAATAATTAGCTGTAAAAGACAGCTTCTTTCAATTGAGATATGACTTTGAAAGTTATATAAAATTTACAATAAATTTATTACACAAATTTAATTTGAAAAAATATATATATTTAGGAATTTCCCAACTAGAAACATATATATAGTTTAATTATATTCAACACTCTTAAATCTTTTCTAGTATACATAATTTGAATATCTAAAATATATGAGTTGGTTCATGAGTTATCGGGTTATTTCGCTAACAACTTCCTTATTAATATCAATCATACGCCACATGGTTTGAAATATAGTATCTCTTGTGTTTTGAGGAAACGTCTCATATTTCAAATGAATTAAGGGCAAATATACAAAGTTAAATAGCACTTTAGGTAGGTATATATCAGACAAGACTTGGAGGGTGATGTTATAACCTAAATTTGCCAAAAAATTGTTTCGAAAAGATAACTATTTAGGAATTTCCACATAAGAAAGATACATATATTTTAATTATATTCAACACACTTAGATCTTTTCTATTATACATAATTTGAATATCTAAAATATATGAGTTCGTTCATGAGTTATCGGGTTATTCCGCTATCAAATCACTTATTAATGTCAATCATACGCCACATAGTTTGAAATATAGAATCTCTTGTGTGCTGAGGAAACGTCAAACTAAGGGCAAATGTAAAACAGTTTCGCAAATGAATATTTTGCATACGTCCATTTTTTCTTCCCCTGTCGCTACTTTCATCAGCTGTCTAGCCATCTTTGGTCAATACAACATTTCAGTCTTCTTTCGTTCTTCTTTCAGCTTACTAAGGAATATAGATATTTATTTTGCAACATAATACTTTCTAGCTCCGACTAATTGCCAAGAAAACCCTTAGCATCCATATTCCAAAGTTAAGAGTCCGAATTAAAATCTTAGCATCTCTAGTGTGGTTGAATATTTAAAGATTTAACATGCTATAAAACTAACAACGTCTTCACCATCTATAAAAAAAGAAGTCGTAGCAAAAAACTATTTGAATTCTTTTCGTTTATTTTCTTAAACCGACTCAAAGAGAATTCACTGCTCAAGTAAAGTAAATTTTCACCCAAGAGCCAGTAAGGCATAAGACTTACGCAAGAACTACTTCAAGTCCCTTAAGAGATGTTTGCCTCGCAGAATACCGAAAAAAGCTTGTGAAGCTTTGAATGAATGCATAAGAAGAAATCTGAATAGAAAAGCGAGCACTTCACGAAATCTTCACATTACACTCGTATATATATATTTTCCATGAAGAAGATGCAATGTTTCCCATTCCTTTGGCCTCCAATTCGGTAGGCCGAAAACGATAATAACAAATGTTAATTTTAAATGCTTTTTTCGGCCAGTTTCGTTGTTTCGTTCTTCGTTATGTGTGCCACCAGGATGGCTTCCAATCGTTTTGTGTGTGTTGGCGTTGAGAAAGAAATCGCGGAAAAATAATACAACATGCTTTGGCGTACACAAAAGCGAAAAATAAACACGCTTCATATAAATCACAACGGAAATGAAAAGTTCAAAATGTTACACGAGTAAAGTAGCGTAACAAGAATTTTGAAGAAGGTTGTGGAAGGTGGTGCCTTCCCCGAAGAGTCTGGCGTAAGTTCTTTCATCGGCATCCTAATTCAAGAAATTCTTTGGAGATACCAAGATCCTTACATTTTAGGTTTTTGCTCTGAGTCTGGCTCTTCCTCTAAATCAGGCTCTAGCTCTGGCTCTTGATTTTACTCTTGCTCTGGTTCATGTCCAGCTCTTGCTTTTGCTCTGGCTCTAACTCTTGCTCTTGCTCTTGTTCTGGTTCTTACTCTTGCTCTTACTCTGGCTTTTATTCTATCTCTTGCTCTAGCTCTGGCTCATGCTCTGACTCTGCCTCTTGCACTGGATCTTGCTCTTACTCTGGCTTTTACTCCTGCTCTGACTCTGCCTCTTGCACTGGATATTGCTCTTACTCTGGCTTTTACTCTTGCTCTGGCTCTTACTCAGGCTTTTATTCTGTCACTTGCTCTTGCTGTGACTCTGCCTCTGCCTTGGATCTGGCTCTTGCTCTGGTTCTAGTTCTGGTTCTGGTTCTGGTTCTGGTTCTGGTTCTGGTTCTGGTTCTGGTTCTGGTTCTGGTTCTGGTTCTGGTTCTGGTTCTGGTTCTGGTTCTGGTTCTGGTTCTGGTTCTGGTTCTGGTTCTGGTTCTGGTTCTGGTTCTGGTTCTGGTTCTGGTTCTGGTTCTGGTTCTGGTTCTGGTTCTTGCTCTGGCTCTTGATCTGGTTTTTGTTCTGGTTCTTGCTCTGGCTCTGGCTCTGGCTCTGGCTCTGGCTCTGGCTCTGGCTCTGGCTCTGGCTCTTGCTCTGGCTCTTGCTCTGGCTCTTGCTCTGGCCCTTGCTCTGGCTCTTGCTCTTGCTCTTGCTCTGGCTCTTGCTCTGGCCCTTGCTCGGGCTCTGGCTCTTGCTCTGGCTCTTGCCCTGGCTCTTGCTCTGGCTCTGGCTCTGATTCAGGCTCTTGCTCTGCCTCTGGCTCTTGCTCTGGCTCTTGCTCTGCCTCTTACTCTGGCTCTTGATCTGGTTTTTGTTCTGGTTCTTGCTCTGGCTCTGATTCAGGCTCTTGCTCTGGCTCTTGCTCTTGCTCTTGCTCTTGCTCTTGCTCTTGCTCTTGCTCTGGCTCTGGCTCTGGCTCTGGCTCTGGCTCTGGCTCTGGCTCTGGCTCTGGCTCTGGCTCTTGCCCTGGCTCTTGCTCTGGCTCTGGCTCTGGCTCTGGCTCTGGCTCTGGTTCTGGCTCTGGCTCTGGCTCTGGCTCTGGCTCTGGCTCTGGCTCTGGCTCTGGCTCTGGCTCTGGCTCTGGCTCTGGCTCTGGCTCTGGCTCTGGCTCTGGCTCTGGCTCTGGCTCTTGCCCTGGCTCTTGCTCTTGCTCGGGCTCTGGCTCTGGCTCTGGCTCTGGCTCCGGCTCTTGCTCTGGCTCTGGCTCTTTCTCTTGCTCTGGCTCTTGCTCTGCCTCTTACTCTGGCTCTTGCTCTGGCTCTTGCTCTTGCTCTTGCTCTTGCTCTTGCTCTTGCTCTTGCTCTTGCTCTTGCTCTTGCTCTTGCTCTTGCTCTTGCTCTTGCTCTTGCTCTTGCTCTTGCTCTTGCTCTTGCTCTTGCTCTTGCTCTTGCTCTTGCTCTTGCTCTTGCTCTTGCTCTTGCTCTTGCTCTTGCTCTTGCTCTTGCTCTTGCTCTTGCTCTGGCTCTGGCTCTTGCTCTGACTCTGCCTCTTGCACTGGATATTGCTCTTACTCTGGCTTTTACTCTTGCTCTGGCTCTTACTCAGGCTTTTATTCTGTCACTTGCTCTTGCTGTGACTCTGCCTTGGATCTGGCTCTTGCTCTGGTTCTGGTTCTGGTTCTGGTTCTGGTTCTAGTTCTGGTTCTGGTTCTGGTTCTGGTTCTGGTTCTGGTTCTGGTTCTGGTTCTGGTTCTGGTTCTGGTTCTGGTTCTGGTTCTGGTTCTGGTTCTGGTTCTGGTTCTGGTTCTGGTTCTGGTTCTGGTTCTGGTTCTGGTTCTGGTTCTGGTTCTGGTTCTGGTTCTGGTTCTGGTTCTGGTTCTGGTTCTGGTTCTGGTTCTGGTTCTGGTTCTGGTTCTGGTTCTGGTTCTGGTTCTGGTTCTGGTTCTGGTTCTGGTTCTGGTTCTGGTTCTGGTTCTGGTTCTGGTTCTGGTTCTGGTTCTGGTTCTGGTTCTGGTTCTGGTTCTGGTTCTGGTTCTGGTTCTGGTTCTGGTTCTGGTTCTGGTTCTGGTTCTGGTTCTGGTTCTGGTTCTGGTTCTGGATCTGGTTCTGGTTCTGGTTCTGGTTCTGGTTCTGGTTCTGGTTCTGGTTCTGGTTCTGGTTCTGGTTCTGGTTCTGGTTCTGGTTCTGGTTCTGGTTCTGGTTCTGGTTCTGGTTCTGGTTCTGGTTCTGGTTCTGGTTCTGGTTCTGGTTCTGGTTCTGGTTCTGGTTCTGGTTCTGGTTCTGGTTCTGGTTCTGGTTCTGGTTCTGGTTCTGGTTCTGGTTCTGGTTCTGGTTCTGGTTCTGGTTCTGGTTCTGGTTCTGGTTCTGGTTCTGGTTCTGGTTCTGGTTCTGGTTCTGGTTCTGGTTCTGGTTCTGGTTCTGGTTCTGGTTCTGGTTCTGGTTCTGGTTCTGGTTCTGGTTCTGGTTCTGGTTCTGGTTCTGGTTCTGGTTCTGGTTCTGGTTCTGGTTCTGGTTCTGGTTCTGGTTCTGGTTCTGGTTCTGGTTCTGGTTCTGGTTCTGGTTCTGGTTCTGGTTCTGGTTCTGGTTCTGGTTCTGGTTCTGGTTCTGGTTCTGGTTCTGGTTCTGGTTCTGGTTCTGGTTCTGGTTCTGGTTCTGGTTCTGGTTCTGGTTCTGGTTCTGGTTCTGGTTCTGCTTCTTGCTCTGGCTCTGGCTCTTGCTCTTGCTCTTGCTCTTGCTCTTGCTCTTGCTCTTGCTCTTGCTCTTGCTCTTGCTCTTGCTCTTGCTCTTGCTCTTGCTCTTGCTCTTGCTCTTGCTCTTGCTCTTGCTCTTGCTCTTGCTCTTGCTCTTGCTCTTGCTCTTGCTCTTGCTCTTGCTCTTGCTCTTGCTCTTGCTCTTGCTCTTGCTCTTGCTCTTGCTCTTGCTCTTGCTCTTGCTCTTGCTCTTGCTCTTGCTCTTGCTCTTGCTCTTGCTCTTGCTCTTGCTCTTGCTCTTGCTCTTGCTCTTGCTCTTGCTCTTGCTCTTGCTCTTGCTCTTGCTCTTGCTCTTGCTCTTGCTCTTGCTCTTGCTCTTGCTCTTGCTCTTGCTCTTGCTCTTGCTCTTGCTCTTGCTCTTGCTCTTGCTCTTGCTCTTGCTCTTGCTCTTGCTCTTGCTCTTGCTCTTGCTCTTGCTCTTGCTCTTGCTCTTGCTCTTGCTCTTGCTCTTGCTCTTGCTCTTGCTCTTGCTCTGGCTCTGGCTCTTGCTCTGGCCCTTGCTCGGGCTCTGGCTCTTGCCCTGGCTCTTGCTCTGGCTCTGGCTCTGGCTCTTGCTCTTGCTCTGGATCTGGCTCTTGCTCTGGATCTGGATCTGGATCTGGCTCTGGCTCTGACTCAGGCTCTTGCTCTGACTTTTGTCTGGCTCTTGCTCTGGATCTTACTCTGGCTCTTGCTCTGGCTCCGACTCTTGCTCTGGCTCCGACTCTTGCTCTTGTTATGTCTCTGGCTCTTGCTCTGTCATTATTGCACCTTTTAATTCACTTTCTAATTTCACTAATTTCCCATGAACTCTCCAAGTTTCTTCTCATCTGTGAAAACTTTTCGCGATGCCCCTCCTGCGGCCGTAAACAACCTAGACAAGGACGGACGGGGCAAAACAGAAAAAATAAAAGGAACACCAAAAGCGGCAGCTCGTTTTAACTTACAATTGACATTTGCCAAGTATATCCGCTTTCGGCCAACGACAACAACAGCAGCACAACCCAGAAAAGGAACCAGAAATACTCCCAAAAAGGGAAAGCCAAAGCGTATGTGTGTGTGTACATGTCAAGACTATTTGCTGCAGCAGAAGACACCGTAGGGCACCTGCCTCCGGGCCATGTTGCCAAATACAACACAAAACTGGAAACACACACGCAACGCACTTGGCTAGGGAACCCCAGCCCAGAACACAACGTCAACAACGTAACACGACAACAATATACCGGAAAAAATTACACTTTCTCTCTTTTATGGTAGAGCGACAAACGCTGCGACAATTCGGAGAACGTTTGACAAAGGACTAGGAGCGAGGCAGACAGCCAGCCAGCCAGCCAAGCCAACACAAAAGTGGAAAAAATTTTGTGTGGAGTCAGCGTGGCGAAAAGTCATAAATCTTATAACACGGCTGGTGGTCTCCAGCCGCACACAAACAGGCGACACGAAACGAAATTAACATTGAAAACGGCAACACAATCCGTAGAGGCCAACAAAAAAGCATATTCCACAAACACTTGAAATACCAGCACAAATTTAGCGCTGGCACGTTCCTACCTAGCAGCCGCCCTGCCGCCAAAATACGACTTTTGATTTTATTTCCAAAAATTATTTTAAAGAGGTTTCCCTCTACACTCTCCCCACCCCCTTCCCTCCTGGTTGAGGGCCATTTATCATTGTGGTCTTGTTTTTTTTTTGGTTTTGCTAATGCCACCTAGAAAAACCATGTTTAACTAAAAATTCGTATTGTTTTTTGGTCTCCCTCCTCAGCTCAGCTCCTCTAGCAAATATTCACAATATGAATTATGATTTTTGGGGAATTACGCAGAGGGCTTGTTTGGCTTAAGCCAGACTGCTTGACGCCCTGGCATGGCAAGTTGTTGGCGTGCCTTTTTCGGTTTTGAATTACAGATTTTTTCGGCGAATATTTATAGATAAACCCATAAAAAGGAAATTAAAACATATTTTTAGGGGCGTTGGAAAAAAATGCGGAACATTAAAGCCCGCTTTCAGGGGCAACTGTGTAATAAATATTTATAATGTTGGTAGAAAAGAATATAATAAATATTTGGTATAAAAGCGAAGAGATAATCGTGGAAGGCAAATGTTGCCAAGGTCGAAATCTGCACGGAGACTGCCTCAAAAACTTCCACCTCGGCTACATACGAATATGATGTGTAAGTAACACAGAATTCTCAATGAACTACCAAGCCTCGGAATCTGTACATTGAGGAAAAATACCCTGCTGTTAGCTTTTCAAATATCAAATCGCTGCCATTTGTGATGCTATCCTTGGAAGTAGAAATTCATCAGGTTTGCGTGTCAATTTAAATGTGACCAAGAAAGACGAAGAGATAATCATGGACTGGCAACTGGCAAATAAACATCGAATTCTCAATTCCCAAAGGGATTTCGTGATTTCTCTATTCTGTCATCGCCTGAGACAATTTGTCATAAATTTCTTGTATATACTGAAATTTTCCTTGCAGATACATACGTTTCTTAAAAAATCGTAATCAATAAGTGGCTTGAATGATTTTAAGATTTCACTTCTGAACGTAAAACCGTTGCCCTTGTTTCAATTTTAAAATTCAGATATATTTTGTCAGACTATCCGGCCAAACGATCGCTTTCCTACCAAAGTGAATGGAACCTTTAAAACCATGCCACGAATCCAAAATCTCCAGAGTTGAGATCTAAATCTCTAAAGTTACCTCAAGACATATGAAATTATAACGATTTCTTTTGAAAGTCTTATCCTACTACTGGTTCGTTCGATAAAAAATCACAGTGAACAGGTTCCAACCAGTATAGTGGCCCTGTTGGTCTCTCCTAGACGGAGTCTAGAGGAGACAATTTATTAAAACAACACAAATTTGGATTTTTAATATTTTATTTGAGCAAGTGTTGCTGCTTCGTATGGAGTACACAAAACAACTACTCATTTGACAACCATAACAGAAACGATACCGCCATCTATCGGATTTATCTATATGGATTTTATAGCATTGCCATAAATTCATCAGTTGAGATCGACCATATGATCGATCTGCAACACACAGTATTCTTTGGTTCAAAATATGTTGCCTACATTTGGGCTTAACCGTGTGACGTTTATAAGTTTGACTAGACTTCTGTTGAAAAGGTATTGAGATAATACATGGCAGAGTTCATTTTAAAAATTAACTCCGAATGGCTTCATATTTCAATCGGGTTAAATGTTGTGGGATCTTCTTTTCATGTTTTCTTCTTCAAAATGTCAATATGCGTAGAAATTTAAAGATTTAACGGTTACTAAGGATTAATGGTGTACTGCTTGGAAATAGGAGTTATATGCTGTTAATTTTGTTTTACTGCAGAAATTTATATACTTTTGCTCAATTGCTGCCTTGGGTGTACGAGATCTGGTGGCCTATTTTAAGGCAGAACGTCGATATACAAATTATGGCCTACTTTCCGGCTTCTCTTTTTAAACTTCCGCTTTATTGTTGTCTTCGATGAGGTCTAGTGGTATATTTTATGGCTGAATTTCAATATAAAAAGTATAGCCTACCTTTTGGCAACAGATGTCAACAGACACTACTCCCTCTTTCCTCCTTCCAATACCTTATCTTCCTTCTACCAACGCAATGCACTGCATTTATAGGGGACACCCCCTGAGTGTTGGTTCAGTGAAAAAAAAAAAACTATGGGGGGTTTTCACAGTAACTGCAGGTTCTATTTCCCCAATTTTTTTTTTTTGGTTTTGAAGTTTATCATTTCTAATTTTTTATTTCAATACATTCCGATAGAGTCTTTATGCGGCAAACCTTGAAAATTGTTTTAATGCTCTTTGCAGAAATTTCATTTAAAAGAATTATTGGTTTAAAAATGAATGGCCAAATTAGGAACACATTTGGAAATTTTCTTTCTTTCAAACTTCATTTTGATTTTAAAAATCCGTTAGTAATTGACTGAGTTATTGATGGTTTTTATTAATACTAATTTTTGCAACAATACAAGTTAGATCATTCCATTTCACATCTCTCATTATTTTACGAATTGAAGTCCAATAGAAATACATAAAATTGGCCAAAACAGATAAAAGTGATTAAAAAAACCATTTCGACCGTTTTTATAAAAAAAATCGCCAATTTTGGAAAACATTTTCCCCACTTTAGGAATTGGTTTTTTTGGAAAAGTGGAAAATCTAGTATTTGTTTCATGGTTTTTATCATCTTGACGAATTTTAAGTATTTTTATTAGTAAAAAAGCATATCACCCATTTTAATAAAAATCCCCAATTTTGGAACACATTTTCCCCACTTTGGAAACTAATTTGTTTTATGGAAAATGAAAAATCTAGTATTTGTTTCATATGTTTATCATTTTAAGTATTTTTATTGGTAAAAAAGCATATCGACCGTTTTAATACAAATCCCCAATTTCGGAACACATTTTCCCCACTTTGGGAATTCGGGTATTTTTTGGCAAAAATCGAAAATCTACTAATTTTTTCATCGTTTTTATCTGTTTTTACGAATTTAAAGTATTTTTTTGTCACTTATTTTAATAAAAAAGTCCCCAATTTTGGAACACTTTTTACCCACTTTGGGAATGGATGGAATTTCTCTATTAAACTATTTGTCTAGAATTTTCATAAGGCACATTAAATAAATTTATACAAAATTTGCAAAATCATTGCCCTCTTCTTGGCTGATAATTGGATAAAGAAGTATTGTCGACTTTTAGGCTGCAATTCTTTGCAAATATAAGGTCTCTATTAAACTATTTTTCTAGAATTTTCATAAGGCACAATAAATAAATTTATACAAAATTTTAAAAATAATTGCCCTCCCTTTGGCTGACAATTTGATAAAGAAGTATTGTCGACTTTTAGGCTGAAATTCTTTGGAAATAGATTGAATTTCTCTATTAAACTATTTTTCTAGAATTTTCATAAGGCACATTAAATAAATTTACTAAAATTTGCAAAATCATTGCCCACTTCTTGGCTGACAATTTGGTATAGAAGTATTGCCTAATTTTATAAAGAGGTATTGCCCACTTTTTGGCTGAAATTCTTTGGAAATGGATGGAATTTCTCTATTAGACTTTTATTCTAGAATTTTCATAAGGTACATTAAATAAATTTACTAAAATTTGTAAAATCATTGCCCTCTTCTTGGCTGACAATTTGGTATCGAAGTATTGCCTACTTTTAGGCTGCACTTATTTGGAAATTATTTTTTTAGAATTTTCATAAGACACATTAAATAAATTTACTAAAATTTGCAATAACATTGCCCTCTTCTTGGCTGACAATTTGATAAAGAGGTATTGCCCACTTTTAAGCTGAAATTCTTTGGAAATGGATGGAAATTCTCTATTATTTTTTTTGTAGAATTTTCATAAGGCACATTAAATAAATTTATACAAAATTTTCAAAATTAATGCCCTCTTCTTGGCTGACAATTTGGTATAGAAGTATTGCCTACTTTTAGGCTGCAAGTATTTGGAAATTAATTTTTTTAGAATTTTCATAAGACACGTGAAATAAATTTACTAAAATTTGTAAAATCATTGGCCTCTTCTTGGCTGACAATTTGATAAAGTAGTATTGCCTACTTTTAGGCTGCAATTATTTGGAAATTACTTTTTTTAGAATTTTCATAAGGCACATTAAATAAATTTATACAAAATTTGCAAAATCATTGCCCTCTTCTTGGCTGATAATTTGATAAAGAAGTATTGCCTGCTTTTAGACAGCAATTCTTTTGAAATGGACGAATTTCTCTGTTATTATTTTTCTAGAATTTTCATAAGACACTTGGTGGTATTTTCAAAAGTTTTCAAGGGCACAGACATTTTATTTAAATTTACTTAAATCAGTGAAATTAGTATCGACTTTTTTAGTGCAGCAAACTCCAATCGTTGCCTTCTTCTTGGCTGGAAATTTAATAAAGATGTCTTGCTCACTTTCAGGCTGCAATTCTTGGAAGTTGATGAATTTCTTTGGAAATAAGACAATTTGAGGTATTTCTAAAAGTTTTCAAGGCCACAGACATTTCAGTTAAATTTACTAAAATTTTATTTTTGGTAAATTTAAATTTTTATTTCTTTTAAATTTACAATTTTTTTTTTTGCCGTTCACTTTAAATTTAAGTCTCAATACCGCTCATAAATTCCCTGCTATAGTGAGGAGCTGAAGGCTAATCACGAGCAGCAGCACAGAACAGAGTAGAAAAACTTAGCTACGTTTCTTATGGCAACCCAAAGGAAGCGTAAGGCAACACTATTTGCCCGGTTAACAAAACGAAAAAGACCAAAACAAGAAAAAGAACGAATGAAAAAAAAACTGCAAAGAAAAGCAGCTAACTAACGAACTACGAAAAAAGGGTTTACGCCAACGACATTGTTGTTTTCGTGCGTTCCAGAGGAGGGGGTGGTTTGCAACTAAAGGGATTTGACTTCAATTAGGATTAATACACCAGATACCAAAAAGCGTTTTTTCTTTCTTTCTTGCTGGTGTGCTCCCAGAACGCCACAAAAAAATTGCGTAAGTTGCTAAATAACCCCAACCTCTACCCCAACTCTTTGTGCAAAATATAAGGTCAAATTTCTAACAATTTCCCTGCACAAAAAAGGAACCCAACACAAAAATCAGCAATCAAACGAGCTTGGTGGTATGAACAGGAAAATTTATCTTCGGGAATATGTGACTCTGGTCTAAATTGCTGACAATTGAGGCATTATTAGTAGAATAGTTTTGTTTTTCTGGGTCCCTAAGGAAAGTTGTGCTTTCATCCCCCCTCAAAAAATGAGAAAAACCAAATTTAACATAGCGAGGCGGAAGAAGGAAAAAAGAAAACTTTTTTCTTTCAAAAAAAATCGTACAGGAAGCTGGCGGATGGAGCACAACATTTTCCGGCCCAATTTATCACTACTATTGTATTTAAGTTTTAAGCCTAAAAGTATGCCCAGCTCTGCTGTACTATTTATTTAAACAACAAAGGCACAGATATGTTTGTATGAGATGTATAGTATGAAAATGATAACACATACATAAGGTTCATTGCAGGCTGGCCGAAATTTGTTTTTCTTGAGATTAGGACATTTAAACTTTTGTTGACATTTGCGTCTGTTTTTTTTTGTTTTTTTTTTTTTTTTTTGGGTATTCTTCGTCATCATCGTCTTGTAAATATTTTCATTTTATTTCTTCGCAATCTTTAACATTAGAAAAGTTTCAACATCTCAACATTCATCCTCCCTTTGCATACAGGGACCTACAGACCGGCCTCGTTCGAGACATCGTTTTCTTATTGTGTCAGAATTTATTGTTGTTGTCAGTTAAGATGATAGCATTTGTCAAATGGCATTTCAAGGCAATTTGTATGAAAAGCAAATATTTCACAAGCGCCACCATCGAAAAAAAAAACACAAAAAAAATAACTTATCTTTTCTTATTTGTTGTCCTAAAAGTAGGCAGCACAATTTTCCAACTGAAAGAAAATCATCACCATAAAGGCGGGGAAGGAAAGGAGGGGAAACTAAGAAGATGAGTATTTACATTTTAGGCAAGTAGTACACAACCTTGAAGTGAATTTTGTCCACAACATGTGGAATTGGAAATTTCCAAATAAATTTCAAAACGAATAGAAATAGTAAAAACTTTAAAGTGGACTAATAAAAGGCTACAAAAAGATGAATTATTTAATAAGAAACCTAAAAATAGGCAGTAGTTTTTGTAGAAACAAAAGCCTAAAAGTTGGTTGCATATTTTTTGCAACCTAATTTGTCCACAACATGTGGAATTGGAAATTTCCAAATAAATTTCAAAACGAATAGAAATAGTAAAAACTTTAAAGTGGACTAATAAAAGGCTACAAAAAGATGAATTATTTAATACGAAACCTAAAAATAGGCAGTAGTTTTTGTGTAAAAACAACAGCCTAAAGGTAGGCTGCAAAATTTTTTGAAATAACCAATCACAATTTAAAAAGCCTTTTAAATATAAAATCTTGAAATAAATCATGCCCGAATCCTCTTTCTAATAAATATATAAAACTATGTTTTTTGATGAGGTATGACCTTAAATATGGTTTTTATCGAGTCTTGGCGTTCTAATTCATACATCACATGAGTAACAGGATGTTTCTTAAAATCATTATACTGCAGATATCGGTTAAACAAAAAAATTATATTTTTAAATGTTTCTTCATTTTAAAAATCTTTGTTATACAGGGTGGCGCAGAATGACCTATATGGTTTAAATGGTTTATAACTTTTTTATTTTTATTATTATTATATTATTATTTTTTGTTGGACAGTGTAATTGGCGAAAAAGATATTTCGTTTACAAATGTATAGGATAATAAGCTGACATTTAAAAAAATATGGCCAACCTTTAGTTTTGCCAAATTAGAAGCAAATTGCAAATAAAATGACTGCCCTCTGCTTGGCTGACAATTTGATAAAGAAGTATTGCCGACTGTCCACTCTCACTGTAGAAAATATTGAAAATATAAGCTAAGCCTAAAAGTAGGCAATGCATTTTGAAGTGTAAGCCAGCCATAAGGAGAGCTATACATTTGTCGTCCGGCAATCCCATTCGATATAAATCAAACTATGGCCAATATCGTTGTAGCAACTGGTAAAGTAGAGCCCCAAATGTAGGCAATAGTCTTTGAAAATAGAATCATTCTTACGGCGGTCTATGTATTTGCGGTCTTATAAGACAGGTGTTGCAACAAGCATACTCAACCTTTAGTTTTGCTAAATTAGAAGCAAACTAAAGCAAAATGACTGTCCTCTGCTTGGCTGATAATTTGATAAAGAAGTACTGCCCACTTTTAGGCTAAATAAATAAATTAATTTACTAAAATTTGCCAAACCCAATATTTTTGCAAATTTGCGCGAATAAAGAATTACATGCAATTTAAGGTACACTGATTGCCCTCTACTTGGCTGTCAAAATGATAAATATTGCCTACTTTTAGGCTTCAATTCTTAGGGCGTAGGGAATGGTTGAAATTCTTCTCTTGAAGTTTTTTCTAGAAAATTTATAAGGTACATTAAATAAAAGTACTAAAAATTTACCAAATTAGCTGCGAATTTGTAGGAGAGAAAACTAAAATCACTGCCTTCTTCTCGACTGGCAGTTTGTTGAAGGACTATTGTCTACTTTTAGGCTTAAATTCTTTGGAGTTGAATGAATTTCCCCAAAAAAAAATCATATTAATTGAATTAGTTAAATTTTCTAAAAATTTGCCAAATTAGAAGTGAGTTTGTAGGATAGCAAACTAAAAGCACTGCTTTCTTCTTGGCTGACATTTTGGTAAAGGACTTTTGTCTACTTTTAGGTTTCAATTCTTTGGAGTTGAATGAATTTCTCTAAACAAAAATAGGGCACAGAAATTTCATTTAAATTTAGTAAAATTTTATTTTGTGCGTCTACTTTAAATTTAAGACTCAATCATTATAAATTCCCTTGTATTTATATAGTGTGGAGTTGAAGGCTAATCAGCAAAGAACAAAAACTTGTGCGATTTTTACTTTGGAAATTTCAACAATATATTTAGAGTAAATGCTGAAGTTCTTCCCTCAAATATAGACATTAGTTTTCGAGAAAAAATGATTTTTATCGAAAAAAATATCAAAAATAGAAAAAAATAAAAATAAAATAAAATAATTTCAAAAATATCAAAAATAGAAAAAAAAATAAAAATATATATATTGTTTTATTTTTTAATAGCACCCCTAAAATATAAAAATTTTTTTTGAAAAAAATGTGTTTTTTGAAAAAAAAAATCACTTTTGTTAGCACAAAAAACTTTAAAAATAGAAAAAATATTTTATTTTATTTTTTTAATAGCACCCTCAAATGTAGGCAATACTTTTCAAGACAGAATTATTTTTTTCGGAAAAATTTGTTTTTTTTTAAACAAAAAAATATTCTTGTTTGTGGGCACAAAAAAAAACTTAAAAAATAGAAAAGTGGAAAAATAGAGAAAAATGGAAAAAATATTCTTTTTGTGGGCACAAAAACCCTTAAAAAGTAGAAGAAAAGAAAAACAGATAAAAAATATTTAAATTTAATTTATAAATATTTTATTTTAAAAAAATCTATCAAAAATGGAAAAAAATATTTTGTTTTATTTTTTTGATATCTAGTGGCACTCCTCAATTATAGGCAACAAAATATATATATTATTAAAAAAAAAAATAATTTACAAAAATTTGTCCGCATAAAATTGCGATTTTTATTTTGGACATTTCAACAATATATTTAGAGTAAATGCTGAAGTTCATCCCTCAAATATAGACATTAGTTTTCGAGAAAAAAATGATTTTTATCGAAAAAAATATCAAAAATAGAAAAAAATTAAAAATATATATTTTGTTTTATTTTTTAATAGCACCCCTAATATATAAGCAAAATTTTTCGAACAAAATTTGTTTTTTGAAAAATAAATTTATTTATTTTTTTTTTTAAATATTTTTGTTACCAAAAAAACATTCAAAAATAGAAAAAATATTTTATTTTATTTTTTAATAGCACCCTCAAATATAGGCAATACTTTCTGAGACAAAATTATTATTTATTCGGAAAAAAATTGTTTTTTTTTTTAACAAAAAATATTCTTTTTTGTGGGCACAAAAAAAAACTTAAAAAATAGAAAAGTGGAAAAAATAAGAAAAATGAAACCTTAAAAAGTAGAAAAAAAAGAAAAACAGATAAAAAAATATTTAAATTTAATTTAAAAATATTTTCTTTTAAAAAATCTATCAAAAATGGAAAAAAAAGATTTTGTTTTATTTTTTTGATATCTAGTGGCACTCGTCAATTATAGGCAAGAAAATATATATATTATTCGAGAAAAAATAGTTTATTTTTTTGAAATGAAGCTAATATCACCTTCAAATACGAAAAAATATACGGAAAAATATGTTATATTATTTCTTATAGCTAATAACACCCCTCAAATATAGGCAATACTTATCGAGAAGAAATTTTTTTCCAGAAAAAAATGATTTTTTTTTTTTTTCGAAAAAAATATCTTTTTTGTTAGCACAAAAACACCTTCAAAAATATAAAAGAAATTGAAACAAGATTTTGTTTTACATTTTAAAGTTAATATTCTAAGGAATAAAATAATGTCTCTATGTATGAGATCTATGAATAAATTAAGAAGTTATGGCCTTCTTAGCAGACGCAAGATAATTTTAAACATCTAATTTTAATAATATTTAATTTTAATAATAATAATTAATTTTTGCTTAACTAGACATGTTTAATAAAAAAAGATATAACCGGACTATTTTTTTCCAAAATGAGAGCACCAATATTAACGATAACTTCGACAAAAATTGGAATTTTAATAAAAAAATTATTTTGGAAAATTTTATTCACAAATGCAAAATAAATGTTTATGTCTGGGACAAAAAATTCTTTTATATTTAGTTTTATACCGTTCTTAATTGGGAAACCCCTTTCAACACAAGCCAAAGGCAGACCACTCTCGCTGTAGAAAATATAGAAGTTAAGCCTAAAAGTAGGCAATACTTTTTGAAGTGTACGCCAGCCATAAGGAGAGCTAAACATTTTACGCTGGCATAAAAGAGGCTTTGTTGTCTGGCTATCCCATTCGATATTAATCAAACTATGGACAATAACGTTGTAGCAATTGGTGAAGTAAAGCCCCAAATTTAGGCAATAGTTTTTGAAAATGGAATCACTCTTACGGCGGTCTATGTATTTGCGGCCTTATAAGACAGGTTTTGAAACAAGGTTACTCCACTCAATACAAATGTAAGCAATACATTTGCACAAATTTCCTCAATGCCTCAAGGATAAGTAATAAATAATTTTAAAAACTTAAACAAATAACAAATTAAGAAATTAAAAAAAAAAAAATAAATAAAAAAATAGTTAAAAATAAACAAAAGATACATAAAAATATTAATAAATTTAAAAAATGTAGAATTAAAATTAAAAAAAAAATAACTAAAAATTTAAAAAATTGGAAAATTAAAATAAAAATAAAAAATAAAATCAAATTTAAAAACTAAAATATTAATAAACAAAAAAATAAATAATAATCAAATATAAAGAATAAAAAAATAAAAAGAAAAAAATTAAAATTAAAAAATATACATCGTTACCAAAATATAAAAAGGACTCAACTAACTTTTTTTTGCAAATCGAGATTTTTGTTGATTATGACCAAAGTTGTTGTTTAAAAATGTAGAATTCAAATTTAAAAAAAAAACTAAAAATTTAAAAAATTAGAAAATTAAAATAAAAAAATAAAATCAAATTTAAAAACTAAAATATTAAAAAACAAAAAAATAAATAATAGTCAAATATAAAGAATAAAAAAATAAGAAGAAAAAAAATAAAATTAAAAAAATATACATCGTTACCAAAATATAAAAAGGACTCAACTAACTTTTTTTTGCAAATCGAGATTTTTGTTTATTATGACCAAAGTTGTTGGGTTATGTTAAAATAACCAAAAATCTCGATTTGCAAAAAAATATTAGTTGAGTCTTTTTTATATTTTGGTAACGATATATATATTCGAAATGTGAGTTGTGCTTCTCATTTGTTTGGGAGAATCCGGGTATGTTGTAGGCTTTCACAGGCCGGAAATCATGATAGTGGTAGTGTGCAGTAGGGGTGGGATAGTGCACGACTTTTCCATTTCGATATGCTAGAACCCTTAGTTTTGTGAGGTTTGGAAGAGAAATTCATGAGCCAACAAAAAATGTGTGTAAGTTGTCTCTCATGGGGGTCAAAGGTGAGGGAAAAGGGGTAAAAATACACAAAAAGGCCCAAAACTGCCTCGGAGTCGTCCCCAGAGCAGAGTTAAATGTAAGACCGACCCCATTAATTTTCACTTCCGAAATTTTTTCCGAACACATATACCCCCTATATCCACTCGCTAAGGGGGCTCCCATACAAAAAATTTTTTTTATACAATTTTTTTTCCACCGCTCTTGCTGGCCCGAGAAGGCCACTAGTGAAGTCAAATGTATGACCGACACCCAATATTTTTTCAGTCCCAATATTTTCTCAAAACGCACCTACCCTTTATTTTCAACCCTTAAGGTAGGTAGTCCCCATACGAATTTTCATTTTTTTATATTTTTGGTTAGTAAGGCCCAAAACTGGTCCAGAGTCGCCCCTAGCTGGGTTTAATGTAAGACCAACCTCCATTAATTTTCCCTCCCCAACATTTTTTCCACACAAACTTACAGCACTCCTGAGCGGGGCTCCCATTCAAAAGCTAAATTTTATAAAACTTGCTACCACCACTCTAATTGACCCAAGTAGGCCCCGTAGTGGAGTCAAATGTATAACCAATTCCCAATATTTTTTCAGCCCCAATATTTTCTCAGAACACAACTACCCTTCAACTGCACCCCTTAAGGTGGCACCCATATACTTGCCTATGTTTTATATTTTTTTTCTGTGTAAGAAAGCCCTGTTCAAATTTAAAAATAACAAAATAATATTTAATTTGAAATTGTAGGTCAAAACTGAAATTTATTCTATTGGCGTCTAACGAAATTTAGAATCTTGGTTCTAAATCTACAAAACCGGAATTAAGTACACATTTGTCGCAGATTCTATTCTACAATTTGAATTGATTAGCCTAAATGTAGGCAACACTTTTTAGATTAAATCAGCATCCCTAAATTATTCTTTAAATGTCGATGGAACCAAATAAAGAACTGTCAACTAAAATTCCCCGAATCTATGCAATTTAAAACGATTAAAGCAAAAATATTACCCTCAAACTCCAGCCTTACAGAAGTTGGGAGATATTCAAAAACAAAAAAATTGGGCGAATTTAAATATAACTCCACCACATACATCAAAGAGCACGCACTTTGAACATTTAATTAATCTTCTCAAATCCCCCGAACGGTTATTCAAAAACAAAGAAGAAACAATAGCTTAAATACACGATTGAATACACATCTCACAGCCTTCTACATACCTTTCTCAACATATCGTCCAGCGATTCCACATCCAAACCCGTATAATTATTGTTAAACTGCGTTGAGCAATTGGACGAGTTGCTGGTAAAGCGTTTGCGTCGTCCCATGGCCGGTGAATTCACCAACGAATTAGGACCGCTGGCACTGTAGCAACCCGAACCCATCAGAACACCCGGATACAAAGTGTGATGATGCAGAGGCGGCGTGGACGAGCCACTCACACAACCGGAGCCGCAACAAGAAGATGGGCCCGCGCTACCACCTCCGCCGCTGCCGCCACCACCGCCGACAACACTGCCCGTGGAACATTGTTTTAAATTGACAATTGCCGGATGCTGCTGAGGTGAATGATGTATGTGCTGCAGTGTGGCCGCTGTATGGCTGTGATGGCCATGTTGCATCTGATGTTGGTGGTGCTGATGCTGCTGATGATGATATGCCGATGATAAGACTTTCGAGGGTGATGAGTTCACGGACGAACAATTCGAATGGCTGGTGATATGCAAATTTTTATTTACGCCACCACCCCCGCCACCCATGGAACCAACACCGCCTCCACCACCGGTGCCCGAGCCACAGCTATTTATGGAACCATTTGTGATTGTTTGAGTTATATCAAGTGTTGTGTTGACTGTGGAATTCGGTATGACTGTCATCATCATTGTGTCCTGGAGATGATGATGCTGCTGTTGTTGTTGATGCTGATGTTGCTGCTGCTGTTGTAGACTGGTGGTGGGTGGGGAACAACTGTTTTTACGTAAACGTTGTTGCTGTTGTTGTTGATTTTCCTCACATAGCATCATGGTTGTGTCCATAATTTTTTGAGGTGCCCCTTTTCTTTTTGCTCCTGTTCTCTTTTTTGTTTGGGACGTTTGATTTATGAAAGCTGTTTGCAGTTTGTTGGTTGGTTTCACCAATTCAATTGGAGGGGTAAAATTGGAGAGGAGCACTTCCTTTATTTGATTTTTTTCTTTTTTTTTGTGATATGATGTATTCAATGCATTTGAAATCTATAAATCGTTATTGATTTATGCTTTTCATTTTTACGATTGCACATATTTCCATTTCCACTTCAATTTAAATTGTAATTGTTTAATTTTAACATTTTGTTGGGGTTTTGCCTTTTGGGGGATTAGCAAAAAACCGGTGTTATTTCCACGTTTTCACATCATTTTTATTTTATTTATTTTTATTGAGGACAGTTTACACAGTTATATATGATTTTTTCGTTTAAATCCTATACTTGATTAGGATTTGTAGTTTGTGATTTTTTAAATTATTATTTCTGAAAAAGAACGAAATTTTCAAAATTCACAGCATACTTTGGGGCATTTAAATTATATTTATTTGAAAGCCTAGTGTTCAGGGATATCAAGAGTGGATTTTACAGCATACTCTTGGGCGTTGATAAAGTTTTAAGGGAAAAATAAGCGGAATGCTTCAATTTCAGGGGTGTTTCATTGGAAAAATCGTTAAATAATCTAGAAATTTTAGTTTTTTCGTTTGTATTTTTTGGTCTGTAATCAATATTTGATTTGAACTGGGATATTGTCAAATCCGGTCTCTATAAGGATATTGAAAAGTCACTGCGAAGCCACCTGAAAAGTCTTTTGACATGGTCGAAATCATGATCGTGGTAGTCTGCAGCCAAGTAATAAATGTCACCATGCCATTTGTAAATAAATTTGCATTCTATTAAATTTAGATGCAAAATGGTCTTGAGCCAGGACAATATCACAGTTCAAATCAAATCTAGAAATCTTAAAAATCTACATAACTAATAATCATCAAGCTCGAGGAAATTTTTAACACAGTTGATGAATATTGATTTTTCCTATTTTTTGTGGGTATTTCGGGACAGCAAAATTTTTTTTTCAAAATTAAAAAAAAATCAAAATTCAAAGAAAAAATATTTTTTTGAAAAAATTTTAAAATATATATTTTTTCAAAATATTGATATTGATTCTTTTCCTACTTTATGGGTTTTTTGGACTGCACAACATATTATCTTTTTTTTTAAATAATTTTTTTTAAATTCAAATCAAAAATATTTTTTTCACAATTAAAAAAATCTAAATTCAAAAAATATAATTTTTTTCTAAATTCAAATCAAAAATATTTAAAAAAAAGAAAATTAAATTCAAAAAATATAAATTTTTTCTAAATTCAAATCAAAAATATTTTTCAAAAAAATTAAAAAAAAAACATTATTTTTTCTAAATTCAAATTTGGACTGCACAACATATTATCTTTTTTTTTAAATAATTTTTTTTAAATTGAAATCAAAAATATTTTTTTCACAATTAAAAAAATCTAAATTCAAAAAATATAATTTTTTTCTAAATTCAAATCAAAAATATTTTTCAAAAAATTAAAATAAAAACATTATTTTTTCTAAATTCAAATCAAAAATATTTTTTTCAAAATTAAAAAAATATACATTTTTTCTAAACACAAATCAAAAATATTTTTTTTCAAAATTATATTTTTTTCAATATATTATTTTTTTTTTCAAAACTAAAAAAAATATTATTTCAAAATTAAAAAGAAATATTTTTTGAAATATAATAATACATATATTTTTTTTTTCAAAAAAACAATTTATTCAAAATATTGATATTGACTTTTTCCCCTTTTTATGGGTATTTCAAAAAAAAAATTATTCAAAATATTGATATTGACTTTTTCCCCTTTTTATGGGTATTTCGGGACAGCAAACAAAATAAATAAATAAACATTTTTTTAAATTGAAAAATATTTTCGAAATTCAAAAAGAAATACTTTTTAAAAATTTAACTTTTTCAAAATTCCAAAAATATGTTTTTCCAAAATTAAAACAATATATATTTTTCTCATTTTTTTGCGCAGTTCTTAGACCACTATTTCGCAGAAATTGTAGCCAACTTTATAACTTCTACTTGAACATATGACTATTGATGAATATTAGGAGAGTATTGATTTTTTATGGGCATTTCGGAACAACAACAAAATAAATAAAAAGATATATTTTTTTAAATTCAACAAAAAATATTTCAACTTAAAAAGTAAAGAAAAAACATAAAAATATTGATATCGTTTTTTCTATTTTTAGGGGTATTTCGGGACAGCAAAAATAAATATATTTTTTTACAAAATTCGAAAAGAAATATTTTTTCAAAATTCAAATCAAAAATAGTTTCTTCAAAAAAAAATATATTTTTCAAAAAAAAAAAAAAAAAATTTTTGCGCTGTTCTCAGAAATTTTAGCCACCATAAACCCCATTCAACACAAAACAAGGACTGAAGAAGATCACTGTAGCAAATATTGAAGTTAAGTCTAAATGTAGGCAATACCTTTTGAAGTGTAAGCCAGCCATAAGGGGATGGCTTTGCATTTTGCGCTATCATAAGACAGTTTTGGTCGTTTGGCAATTCCATTCGACTACTACTGAAGTAAAGCCCAAAGGTATGCAATTTATTTATATAAATATATATAAAAAATCTAAAGAAATGCTGAACTTCCAAAGAATGGAATATGTTTAAACAAATTTTCTGTAAACAAGTCATGTATTAAATTAATTCACATTTCTCCCATATGAGTGCTGACATAAGTCAAAGACATATTGTTCTTCCTTAAGTTCTGACCATTTTGAAGCGATGCTATTAGCAATTGGGCAATGTGTGACGCAACTAAAATTAATTTGGCATTTTTATAGTTTCAAAGTTTTCATCGGTTTCAACATTGCATTAGAGTTACATTAATTATTAAAGATATTTAATCATACATTTGGGTTACGTCTTCAAGGGGACATATACACTTTCATATATTCAAGGTATAATTCTAGGCATTAAAACAAAATCAAATTCAAGAGCAAAAACTTGGTGTTTTATATATTTTTAGAAAGGGCTTCAGGAAGTTGGACTTTTTTCTTTCTGCTATCTTTAAATTAAATAAGTTATTAAATTACTGACCCTGAATTACTTTAGTCTCTGTGAGTGCTCAAAAAAATTGGAAATTTTTACAGTACGAATCATTTTACCAATGACAAATATTAAAAGAAAAAGCATTAAAAAATCTAAAATGTACACAGCAATCGAACCAAATACTTGGTCACATTTAATGCTGAAGGTAAGCCCAAATATAGGCAATAACTTTGCATAGGAAATTCGATCATTAGGACATTTTCACAAAACGCCAGCCCTAAAGTAGGCTCTAAATGTCAACGAATTTCAAAAATAAAAATAAAAAATATCTACTTTAAATTGGGGGTTTTAGACCAAAGTTCGCATTTGACAATTAGACATATTTTAGTTTATAAAACTACAAAATAAATATATATATAGAATAAACCGCTGTCTAAAGACTATACTATGCAGCAAAAAAATAAATTGCTTTTAAGAGAAAATCAAAACTTAAGCCTAAATGTAGGCAACACTTAGTGGCCAAAGCAACTGTCCTAAAGTAGTCTTTGAAAGTTGATGGAAATTGGTATTCTCGTATTAAATACTATTTAGAAACAGTGGTTTGGGAACAATCTTTAAAAAATTAAGAAAAATAGATTTTTTCGAAGTAAATTTAATTTAAGGTAATTGTTTTATTTCTACAACAATACAAATCGCAAAAATCACTGTATTGCAATTTGTTCACAATGAGACTATAGCTTGCTTTTAGGCGAAGTTCGTACACAAAACTACAGCATACATTTAGGAGAATTTCTTCACAAGAACTACAGCATATATTTAGGAGAATTTTTGACAAGAACCACAGCCTACATTTAGGAGAATTTTTTGACAATAACTACAGCATATATTTAGGAGAATTTTTGACAAGAACTACAGCATACATTTAGGAGAATTTTTTGACAAGAACTACAGCATACATTTAGTTGATTTTTCTTCACAAAACTACAGCACACACTTAGGAGAAGTATTTCACAATATAAATTACAAACTCTTGGTTGTAGATTTATATGTTGCCTGTTAATTTTGTGGCATTATAATTATTTATGGAAATTATTTTATTTTTATAGAAAAAAAAACAAAATCGTTAAAAGCATCAATTTGATTTATTATCATCGTGATGGAAATTATTTTCTTTATCTGACAAGTCGTTGCAAGCATCAATTTGATTTGTTCTCGTCGAAATAGGCAACATAAATACCGACCAAGTTCTTCACACACAAACTACAGTTGAGCATTTAGGCGAAGTGTTTCAATCCCACAAAAACTACAGTATACATTTAGGCCAAGTTCTACAAATACTCGTGGGTGTGTATTAATATTTTTCCCTTTTAAAGATATTTCTATTCAGGAATGAAATAAAAATCTGCTCTACAGATTTATTTTCTGTTTATGTTGAAACGAATTTAAATAGGCGGCTACAAGTAAAACCAAAAAAAAAACATATTGAGTTATTTATAGCATGGCCGGGGTTGAATCAATGATGATGACACCTCCCAGCCAGCCATTCCATGCCATACTATGCTCTCACTCAACCACTCACTCAGAAACCCAGAACTATGATGGTGCATTCAGTCATGTCGAGAAATGCCCAGACAGTTGCTAGACATGATTAAAGCAAAGAATTTTCAGTTTTTTCATATTTGCTCACACAAAAGCGTTTATCTATGGCTTGTCTTCTTACTACATATATATGATTCTGAGGGGGGAAGATTTTTGTATAGTTCTTGTTTTTTTCGTCAGCCGGCCATAAGAAATGCTCAATGTTATTTATGGCAAAAAGTCTCTATATGTCTGTGCTTTAAGTGCTGGAGAAACTGGAGTAGGAAGAAATAAAAAGGACCAGCGAAATGGCTAGGAACTGAAATCGATTTATAATTTATTTTTCTGTTCTTTGCGCTTTTTGTGTGTGGTGCTGCAGTGCTATTCCCTGTTTGAGCTTTGCACAAAATGACAATATCTTCTTGGGATATCTTCGGTTATATGCGAAGCATATATCTGGGCGACAGGATATACGCTGAGTATATAACAGGATGTGTGATGACGATGCCATGACGATGATGACGATGATGACGACGATGCCATGACGTTGATATTGATATGAAATTTAATACGATTTATTAAATGAAGAAATTCTTGCAAGGACAAGGGAGCAAGAGAGCCAGGGAGCCAGAGCACCAGAGAAAGAAAATGATTGGAAATAAAGGAAATGAAAGGAAAATATTGCGATAAAGTTACAGGCTTTAGGGAAGACTTTAAATTTAAATTTTTGCTGGTAACAAAACTCCCTAAAGCATGCTATACTTTTAGGAGGCCTTAAAGTAGTTGAAAGAAAACTCCGGAACATTATAACAATATTTAAAGTAAAATACACATTATAAAGCCTAATAAAATATTTAGATAATTAAATTAAAAAAACTCGCAAGTGTTTTTTTTAAATCCACATTGAGCTAATTGAGACTTTGAATTTAAAATACAAACCCCTAAACATATGCTATAGTTAAATGACAAGTAATCTTTGAACAGCTGGAATCTTAAGGAAGAAAACAAGGCCTATTTGAACAAAAATTTGATTTTTAAAATACACATTATGAAGCCTATTAAAATACTTAGACAATTAAATTAAAAAAAACTCTCAAGTTTTTTTTTGAAATCCACATTGAGCTAATTGAGACTATGAATTTAAAATACAAACCCCTAAACATATGCTATAGTTAAATGACAAGTAATCTTTGAACAACGAAGAAAACAAGGGCTATTTGAATAAAAAATCTGATCTTTAGCGCCTTAAGGTATGCATATGAATTCCATGCAAAATAACAAGCCTTTCACGATTTTTACCACATCTTCAGACCAAAATAATACTGGTTAACAAACAATTCGTCGCCGAGCTGTGTATCAAATTTTCCAATATATTTATGCTTTCTAGATTCGAAAACGACAGTGAAAAAAATTTATTATTATTTTTTTAATTTTTACTAAAATATCAATTTTAAGTCGTTGTCTTTGTTAAAATCTCAGCTATTGCAAATTAAATATTTTTCTATTTTTCTGCGGCTTTTCGTAACCCACATAAAATATGTTATCTTTCGATTGAGGGCATTTAATGGTTTCCAGCTCAAAATTTGTACATTTGTTTAAAGCCTAAATAGTAGGCAACACACAACTTTAGAATACTGACTTTTGAATACAAACCCCCTAAGCATATGCTATAGTTAATTGAAAAATAACCACATATAAATATGCTATCTTACGATTGAGGGAATTTATTGGTTTCCTAAAAGCAGGCAACACACAAACGCTTTTACTATTCGGGTCAAGCCTATATTTACACTTGGATTTGGATTGTGAGCTGGCCAGGCACGCCACGTCATTCATTTATTATTTCAAACTTCTTATTAAACACGAACCATTAAAAATCTCTCTGAATGTTCTTTATGCCTCTTCCACTAATTGAATTAATGATATGGAAATACTAATGCTAACTAAAGAGTGATTTTTTTGAGGTTAGGATTTTCATGCATTAGTATTTGACAGATCACGTGGGATTTCAGACATGGTGTCAAAGAGAAAGATGCTCAGTATGCTTTGACATTTCATCATGAATCGTCTTACAAACGAACAACGCTTGCAAATTATTGAATTTTATTATCAAAATGCGTGCTCTGTTAAGAAAGTTCATTGCGCGCTTCCATTTTATGGTCAGTTTAATCGACCCACTGAAGCGGCTATTCGGGCTATTGTGACTAAATTTCGCACCAAATTTACATTGTTGGACATTAAACCACCAACACGCTTACGTAGAGTGCGAACTGAAGAAAATATCGCAGCTGTATCGGCCAGTGTTAATGATGACCACCAATTTTCGATTCGTCGCCGTTCGCACCAATTGGGTCTCTGTTACTCAAAAACGTGGAAATGCCAAAATTGGACTAAGCGGATGGACCACCTAAGACGCAGCCGCGGTCAACATTTAAATGAAATTATCTTCAAAAAGTAAATGTCATGGACCAATCTAACGTTTCAAATAAAGAACCGATGAGATTTTGCAAATTTTATGCGTTTTTTTAAAAAAAAGTTATCAAGCTCTTAAAAAATCACCCTTTATTTGTGGTTGGGTTTTTTCTTCAATGAAATTAGGTTTTTGTTATCATTTTTCTTCACTCTGCCACATACATATATTTTAGAATATTTAAAAGTATTCAGAAAATTTGCAATATGCAGAAAATATATACCTCAGCAGGCTGCATTTTTATTTTATTATTATTTTCAATAGATGTCAGTATTTCTATCGAAAATTGCAAAAAAATTGCTTGGAAGATTGTAAATAGTCTGATTTTCCAGTTTTTCAGGTTCCACGCAGTTCAGTGTCAGTTTTTCACTCTCACATCGGTTTAAAAAGAAGAAACCTGGAGCTTTCGATCGATGTATTTTTGAAAACTTAAAAAATCTGTGAGCTTTTGTCAAGCAAATACGTTTTCTTAAACGTTTTTTTATAATTTTTCAACTTTTTGCACATTATTTTGCTTGGTAACCGTGTCACTTGTAAATTTATTTAAATAACAGATTTAGTAGGGAGTAAAACGCTGCTTTGTCTTTAAAAATCCATCAGTAATTGACTGAGTTATTAAGATATTCGCTAAAACAAATTGTTTGCATAAAATGCAAGTTTTTCTCATTCCACTTCAAATTTCGCATTAGTTGACGAATTGAAGTCCAAAAAAAAATATTTAAAATTCATCAAAGCCGATAAAAATCGCAAAAAAGGCATGTCACTCATTTTTATAAAAATCCCCAATTTTGGAACACATTTTCCCCACTTTGGGAATTCGGGGAAAACATGGAAAATTCATCAAAACAGATAAAAATGGTAAAAAAAACATGGCGAACGTTTTAGTAAAAAAAATTCCCCAAATTTTGGAACACTTTTTCCCCACTTTGGGAATTTGGGTATTTTGGGGAAAACATGGAAGATGCATCAAAACAGATATAAATTGTAAAAAAATGTCGATAATTTTAATAAAGAAATTCCCAATTGTGGAACACATTTTCCCCACTTTGGGAATTCGGGTATTTTTTGGAAAAAATTGAATATCTGGTCCTTTTTACAACGTTTTTATCTTTTTGACGAATTTTAAGTATTTTTATCGTAAAATTATGGTGGAGGTGTGAACTGGAACTGGACCAAGACTTGCAAAAATTTAGCATTAATAAAAACTGCAATAACTCAGTCAATTAATGGCGAATATTTGAAACCAAAACGGCATTTTACTCCTTACTAAATGTGTTATTTAAGTAAATTTACAATTACACTTTCACAGACAGACGGTAGTTTAGGAAAAATCGTCAAAGAAATTGAAAAAAAAAAATGATTTTTTCCAAAAAAAAACTGCTGACTCGAAAAAACTCTCAAAAATAGAAAAAAATAAAAAAATATATATTTTATTAATTTTGTATAGCTAATATTCTAAGGAAGAAAACAATGTCTGCATGTAAATGATCTCTGGATAAATGTAGATGCACAAGATATGAAAAAATCATGAAAAAACTGCTAAAAAAACTAGACAAACGGAATATTCAGTTTTTTTTAGAATAACTAGGATCTTAACAAAGAAAACAGGGCTCATTTGAAAAGAAAAATGAAATTAAGAAAAATGTGATTATTAGCGCCTTAAATATAAATTCCATACAAAATGATACCAGCCTAAGATTACAACATAAACATTCAGGATTTTTTACTATGTCTTGAGATTAAAATAACATTTTATCGATGAGCTGTGTCTTTAGGCATGCTAAATTCGAAAACTGCGTTGAAAAAATTATTTTTACTAAAATTTTAATTTCTTCATTAGAATTTTTTTATCTGTTTTAAACTCGAATATTCGCCAGGCTCAAGACCATTCTATAATATTCTACAGATTGAACATTTATTTACAGCGCCTATTTAGCTGCTCACTGCCTGTATCATGCCCATAACGACGATTTTTTTAACACATCTCAATATAAATCTTTTTCCCAAACAAATGAGAAGCACGACTCACTTTCTGAAGGTTAAACAAAAAAAAAAAATGCAATCACCATGCAATTTGTGCACTCTATAGAAATGGTCTTTGTCTTGATCTAGTTTCCACACTGAACTAATAAAATTTTAAAGATATGTTGATTTATTGCTCACATAGCTTGCATTCTAATGATAAAAACAATTAGCAAATCGAAGGATAAATATACAAGAGAAGTATTATGTAAAAATTTCATAAATATGTGTGGAAAATATCGTCAAATTATGCATTTTTTTCCTTGATAACAAATGCGAGTTACTCTCATAATCCCCTAATTTACATATACTTATGAAATGATAAATAGTTTTTAATTTTTTCACTGCTACACCACATTTTTCAAAACTACAAATTCCGAGATTTATTGTTATTTTTTGTGTGTGTTTAAGAATACTGAATTTATATATATTATTTTTTTTTGCCAAAATTCCAATTTTCGAAGAATACTTGTACTCACATCTTAGACAACAAACACTTATATGTTCAATTAATGGCACGTCAATTGTCTTTTTTTTTGAAAAAAAAAAACATTTTTTCGTGTACGAAAAACACCGTAAAAAATCGAAAAAAAATTCAGATTTATTCTTCAACAGCTAAGATTCTAATAAAGAAAACATTTTGTAATATTTATTTTTTGTGACAAAAAAAATTATTGCGATTTTTAACATAACTTTTCCTTATTACACCTAAAGATATGCTATGATTTTCTCTAAATTGTTCACTATGCCTAAAACTATGCTGTGATTTTGTTTAATTTCTATTACACTCAACGATACTATTCTATGATTCTAGAATTTTTCGTTGAAAAAGTGCGATCTAAAAATTATCCGGCCTCGCGGAATTTGTTGATTTCGATTTTAGCAAACTATTTTGAAGAGTGTACTGTAATTTTCAATTTTTATTACACCTAAAGACGTGCTGTGTTTTTTAAATGTTCACTATTTCGAAAACCAAAGTGTGATTTTTCATATTTCTTATTTTTTATGCTGTCAAATTTTTTTAATTCACAATCTCGAGAGCAAAAATATATTAACCTGAAAATTATACGGCCTCATCAACAAATTACTGTTGATTTTTAATTTATTTATTTTTTGTATTTTTTATTATTTTTATAATGTTTTATAATTATTTTTTAATAAAGAGTGATTTTTTTGAGGTTAGGATTTTCATGCATTAGTATTTGACAGATCACGTGGGATTTCAGACATGGTGTCAAAGAGAAAGATGCTCAGTATGCTTTGACATTTCATCATGAATCGTCTTACAAACGAACAACGCTTGCAAATTATTGAATTTTATTATCAAAATGCGTGCTCTGTTAAGAAAGTTCATTGCGCGCTTCCATTTTATGGTCAGTTTAATCGACCCACTGAAGCGGCTATTCGGGCTATAGTGACTAAATTTCGCACCAAATTTACATTGTTGGACATTAAACCACCAAAACGCTTACGTAGAGTGCGAACTGAAGAAAATATCGCAGCTGTATCGGACAGTGTTAATGATGACCACCAATTTTCGATTCGTCGCCGTTCGCACCAATTGGGTCTCTGTTACTCAAAAACGTGGAAATGCCAAAATTGGACTAAGCGGATGGACCACCTAAGACGCAGCTGCGGTCAACATTTAAATGAAATTATATTCAAAAAGTAAATGTCATGGACCAATCTAACGTTTCAAATAAAGAACCGATGAGATTTTGCAAATTTTATGCGTTTTTTTTTTTTAAAAAGTTATCAAGCTCTTAAAAAATCACCCTTTACTTTAATGTTTTTTTCTATTAAGCCCAAGAAAATGTTCCTTTTAAGTTGATTTTTTTTCGTATATTTTAATAACACCTAAATAACACCTAAGTTTTCTATATATTTTTCACTATGCCTTAAAGTATGGTGTGATTTTGAATTTCTGATTTTTCATCATTATTACAATATTGTAAATAATAAAATTTTGTTTTATTAAACAATTCTATGTGATTGTTATTCTTTATACAAAGCGTTTAGTAATCTTTTCTTTTTTATCACTACGAAAATTAATGAGATCACTGAAACTGTAAGTATGCTGTGATTTTTTCTAAAGTGTTCTAAATTGTCAAATTATGGAATTTTTTAACATTTTAAATGATTACTTTGACTTTGAAAGGTAGAATAACATTCATATTTATTTTTATTTTCAGATTTAGGTTTGACATTTGCAAAATGGGACGCTATACTCTCGAAAAAAATTGGGAAATATTAAAAACTTACTTCCAAAGTAGAGAGTCTTTAAAGCAAACTGTTAGAAATTTATGTGGAAAATTTTCGTGTTTTCAGATGAAGCTCATTTTTATCTAGGTTCAGAGAACCCACACGTGACTATTGAGAAGCCAATGCATCCACAATGAGTCACTGTTTGGTGTGCATTGATGGGCTGTACTGAAAAATTGGGTTGATCGGATGAGGTACTGCTGAATCAGTCGAGGTAGTCATAGGAATAAATGATATTGTGTTCCATTATTTTAATGGCAAAGTTCAACCTTTACAATAAAACCAGAAATTTCAAAAAAATATCAAGTACTTCTTTTACAACCGATTCTAATTTAAAATTTTAATATTTATTTATTATTGGATAAATATTTATTTTAACTTTTACGAGCCCAACAAATGAAAAAATCTGCAGATAAAAGATATATTAAACTAAAAATTCTCCGGTCTATAGGAATTTGTTGATTTCGAATTTTTTCGGGTTTTATTAGTTTCCATTTTGAGCAAACTATTTTAAAGAGCCTTAAACCTACCTATTTATTTATAAAACCTAAAAGTATGTTGTGATTTTTATTACACCTAAATATATGTATGCTTTTCACCAGCTCAAAGTGAAGAGCCCTAAAGTGTGCTGTAATTTAATTTCTAAATTGTTCACTACGCCTAAAAGTATGCTGTGATTTTTTTATATTTTAATTACACCTAAATATATGCTGTGATTTATAATTATTGTGAATTTTTATGTTATTCTTCACTCTATGCCTAGAAAGTATGCTGTGATTTTTTTTTTAAATTTTTGCTACTCCTAATGATATGTGATATGCTGTGATTTTATTTTATTTTCATATTTTCTAAATTGTTCACTCTATGCCTAAAAAGTATGCTGTGATTTTTTAATTTCTGCTACTCCTAATGATATACTGTGATTATTATTTTATTTTTTTCTAAATTGTCCACTGTGGTTTTTAATTTTTGTTGCTCCTAATGATATTCTGTGATTTTTATTTTATTTTTTATTTTTTTTTCTAAATTGTTCACTATGTCCAAAAGTATGCTGCGTTTTATTAATTTTTGCTCCTCCTAAAGATGTGCTGTGATTTCTTTAAATTATTCACGATGCCTACAAGTATGCTGTGATTTTTTATATTTTAATTACAACTAAAGATATGCTGCAATTTTGTGATTTTTATTTTTTTTTCTAAATTGTTCACTTTGGCAGAAAGTATGCTTTGATTTTTAATTTCTTATACTCCTAATGATATGCTGTGATTTTTATTTTATTTTATTTTTGCTACTCCTAATGATGAGCTGTGATTTTTATTTTATTTATTTTTTCTAAATTGTCCACTGTGCCCAAAAGTATACTGTGTTTTATTAATTTTTGCTCCTCCTAAAGATGTGCTGTGATTTCTTTAAATTATTCACGATGCCTACAAGTATGCTGTGATTTTTTATATTTTAATTACAACTAAAGATATGCTGCGATTTTGTGATTTTTTCCTAAATTGTCCACTTTGTCCGAAAGTATGCTGCGATTTATTAATTTTTGATACTCCTAACGATATGCTGTGATTTCTTCAAATTGTTCAGCATGTCTACAAATGTGATGATTGAACTGTGATTTTTTATATTTTATTTCTGTGATTTTTAATTTTTTTTTGTGATTTTTTCAAATTGTTCACTCCACGCCTAAAAAGTATTCTGTGTTTTATAAATTTTTGCTACTCCTAATGATATTCTGTGAGTTTTATTTTATTTTTACTTTTTTTATTTTTCCTAAATTGTTCACTATGCCCAAAAGTATACTGTGTTTTATTAATTTTTGCTACTCCTAATGATATGCTGTGATTTCTTCAAACTGTTCACAATGCCTACAAGTATGCTGTGATTTTTTAAATTTTAATTATTATGATTTTTAAATTTGTGTGTTTTTTTTTTCAAATTGTTCACTTGTCCCAAAAGTATGCTTTGTTTGATATCACTTTTATGAAATTCAGCTCGAACACCTGTTTTGTCAATGCTTTAAATTCATTATCATTAATGTTGTCGTTTCACTTTGAGCCTGGTCGAGTTTATTTTTTTATTTTTTTTACTGGTGCCTTTGTGTGTCCCCTTCTTTGCGTTCCATTTCCATTTGCTGCACTTTATTTCAAATTACATTCAATTTAAATTTTTTGCCATTATAACACACACACACACTTCAGCGAGTGTGTGTTTATCTATGCAGAACGTATGGAAGCAAGGAAAAAACATGCTTTCATTACACATCCTGGCTGGGGGGAAGCGCCAAAAAGTATGCTTTCATCCAGCAGACATCAAACGCCGCCCTGGCAAAGCCATGGACAAGGAAAGCGGAGTGTGAGTGAGAAGAGGGAAGCGGTAGGGCAAACAAATTAAAAGTAAACAAACCAAAACGCTTACAAAGCATTAGACTTTCACCAAGCAACACTCAACACTCTCACACGCACACACACAGGCACAACACGCTCTCATCATATGGCAGAGCAAGAAGATGTGAAAAATTTAAGGTTTGCTCGGGATTTAAATTAAAAATTCTACGCATATTTTAGGGGGCATTACATTAAGCACCATTTGCTCTGCTGCTGCTGCCACTGCTTGTACTTTTTTTAATTTCTATTATTTTTTCTTTTTTCTCTGGGTTTTCTTCGAAACACTTCTTGAGTTGTAGACAAATATTTCTTTATTTGTATTTTCGTAATATTTCACTTGTTAAAGATTTGACACTTTTTCACTTTTTGATTTTATTTCTTTTTTTGTGTTGTTCGGGGTTCTCAGGAAACCCGTCTGTATCGCGGAACCGTAGCGCGTCGAACCGTTCGCGTATCGAGCCTAGTCTTCCGTCAACGTTACTATGCGTTACGCAGCAAAATATCAACTGATTGCCGTGATGAAATATTGGTTGTGATTTTGTCGCGCGCACACACTCACACACACACAACTTGGCCAAAACGAAGAGAGGGGGTATTGGGCAAAACAGAACAGAGAAATCGCACATTATAGCAAAAGCTAACATGCGCAGAAATAGGGGGAAAACAACCTAAAAGTATACCTTAGATATGCAGAGAGCAACAGACACACAGACAGAGAGAGAGAAAGAACGAAAGATTTAACTGAGAGAGAGTGTGTGTGTGAGTTTTATGTTTTGCCTCCCCTTTTTTCTGGCCAAACCGGAAGTAAAAATGAAAGTCATTAATAACACAAAACATGATTTGTTTTTGTTTTTTGTTTATAGGGTGAAAATGAACAAAAGCCCGCAATGAAAAATTCCTTTGCATACTTTTGGGCAGATTTTCTTAGAGTGTGTGTTTTTCCTCCCCTACCCATCCTTTGTGGTTTTTGCCGGTAAGTAAAGAATTTCCATGCGAAAGGCGAAAGGATTAAAGCAACACACACACAAAATCTTTAGCAAATCTTAACAACTGCTAAGGACTGTGGGGAATAGCAGCGAGTGTTTCACATACAAAAATTCCTGCTTGTTTTTCTATTCATCCTTTTCCTTCTGTCTGAATCTCTGGCATACAAATCATAATAATCAAAGAAAAAAAAAAAAGAAATTATTGGACAAAATGTGTTCGAAAACTATTTTCATGACATGGCATGTAAAGACATGTAAGTATTCAATAAATTTGGAAATATGGGAAGGGGAAAGCTGGGAACAGCAAAATAAAGGTGAGAGTAATCTTGACAAGTGCCGAAGTAATAAGGAAAATAGTTGAAGCTATTACTGCCCAAACAAAACAAATTCAATTCCTCATAAAATCGCAATGAAATATTTTCATACAAACTGGAGCAAAGAAATTAGAAGTTAAAGAACCAGGACCTGGAAAGTTCACACAAATTATTATTGCCAACTTGGATTAAAAAATGTTAAATTCTCTCAAAATAAATAACTCCCCTACCACCCATGTAATATAGAATGAAAAATCATCAAATATTTCTCAATATAACACAGTGCGGCAGTACAAAACTCTGGAAAATAGTATTATTTTTCTGGTATTGTCGAGTAGAACAATAATCTGTATTTAAAATTTTCCCCCTAAAGTCTTGAGTTACGGCTAAAAACTCGGATTTTCGTACCTTTGCACACTTATAAGCCCGAAACTTAATTGGTTATCAACCAATTATCAACATTAATTGGTTTCCAATTTCTCATCGTATTTAAAAAGAAAAAAACTGGATAGATATATAGCTTATTTAAGAGAATTCAATAAATCTGCTTGCTTTTGTCCAGCAAACACACTTTGTGAAAAAAATTTTTTTTACCATTTTCCAACTTTGGCCCTATTTTTGCACATTATTTTGTTTGGTAACCGTACCACTTGTAACTTTATTTAAAAAAAACATTTAGTAAGGAGTAAAACAGTGCTTTGTTTTTAAAAATCCCCTGGTAATTGACTGAGTTATTGAAGTTATAATTAATAGTACATTTTTGTAAAATTACAAGTTTTGGCCTTTCCATTTCATTCGTTTACGAATTGAAGTTCAATCAAAATACTTAAAATTCATTAAAACACTAAAAATGGTAAAAAAGCATGGCAACCATTTTAGTAAAAAATTCCCAATTTTGGAACACATTTTCCCCATTTTGGGAATTCGGGTATTTTTTGATAAAATGTGGAATCTAGTAATTTTTTATCTGATTTGAAGAATTTTAAGTGTTTTTATTGTCACCCATTTTCATAAAAAAATCCCCAATTTTGGAACATATTTCCCCACTTTGGGAATTCGGGTTGTTTTTATCTTTTTTATCATTTTGACGAATTTTAAGTATTTTTATTGTCAACCATTTTTATACAAATCCCCAATTTTGGAACACATTTTCCCCACTTTGGGACTTCAGGATTTTTTTTTTAATAAAAGGAAAATCTGTTTTCATCGTTTTTATCTGATTTGACGAATTTTAAGTATTTTTATTGTCACCCATTTTAATAAAAAAAATCCCCAATTTTGGAACACATTTCCCCACTTTGGGAATTTGGATATTTCTTGAAAAAAAAAACGAAAATCTAGTAATTTATTCATCGTTTGTATCATTTTGACGAATTTTAAGTATTTTTATTGTCAACCATTTTTTCACAAATCCCCAATTTTTGAACACATTTTCCCCACTTTGGGAATTTGGGTATTTTTTAACGGAAAATCTAGTAATTTTTTCATCGGTTTTATCATTTTGACGAATTTTAAGTATTTTTATTGTCAACCATTTTAATAAAAAATTCCCAATTTTGGAACACATTTCCCCACTTTGGGAATTCGGGTATTTTTTATCGTTTTTATCATTTTGACGAATTTTAAATATTTTTATTGTCACCCATTTAATAAAAAAATCCCCAATTTTGGAACACATTTCCCCACTTTGGGAATTCGGTTATTTTTTAGAAAAAATTGGGAATCTAGTAATTTTTATCGTTTTTATCTGATTTCACGAATTTTATGTATAATTATTGTCACCCATTTTAATAAAAAAAATCTCCAATTTTGGAACACATTTCCCACTTTGAGAATTCAGGTATTTCTTGAAAAAAAAAAACGAAAATCTAGTAATTTTTTCATCGTTTGTATCATTTTGACGAATTTTAAGTATTTTTATTGTCAATCAATTTTGCACAATTGCCCAATTTTGGAACACATTTTCCCCAGTTTGGGAATTATTTTTATGGAAAATCTAGTAATTTTTTCATCGTTTTTATCTGATTTGACGAATTTTAAGTATTTTTATTGTCACCCATTTTAATAAAAAATCCCAATTTTGGAACTCATTTCCCCACTTTGGGAATTCGGGAATTTTTCTAGTAATTTTTCATCGTTTGTATCATTTTGACGAATTTTAAGTATTTTTATTGTCAATCAATTTTACACAAATCCCCAATTTTTTAACAAATTTTCCCCACTTTTTTTGTCATTCATTTTAATAAAAAAATCCCCAATTTTGGAACACATTTCCCCACTTTGGGAATTCGGGTATTTTTTTTTTTTGAATAAAAGGAAAATCTAGTAAATGTTTTAATCGTTTTTATCTGATTTGACGAATTTTAAGTATTTTTATTCACCCATTTTAATTAAAAAAATTCCCAATTTTGGAACATAGTTCCCCACTTTGGGAATTCGGTTATTTCTTGAAAAAGAAAACGATAATCTAGTAATTTTTCATCGTTTTCATCTGATTTGACGAATTTTAAGTATTTTTATTGTCACCCATTTTAATAAAAAAAATCCCCAATTCTGGAACACATTTCCCCACTTTTGAGTTCAGGTATTTTTTTTAACGTTTTTATCTGATTTGACGAATTTTAAGTATTTCTATTGTCACCCATTTTAATAAAAAAAAGTCCCCAATTTTCGAACCCATTCCCCACTATAGGATTTTTTCGAAAAAAAAATGGAAATTCTACGATGAAGAAAATCGTTTTTATCGGATTTGACGAATTTTAAGTATTTTTCCGGTATTTTGTAATACAATTTCCAGTATTTTGTAATCATATAACTAAATTAATAACTAAGGCTTGAGATAAGCTCATCATTTGTATAACAACTGGGGATATTTTGTTTATTAATAAATCATTCCAAAAGCGCAGCCAATTGCAATGGGTACTTTTATATATAATAAATTTACCCAAATTTAAATGCCAGAAAAAATGTTTGCTCCTAAAGGTAGGCTGTACAAAAATTGGTCAATAATTTCAGGTTGGCATTTCGTTATTTATTTTTTAATTATTAATTTTAATATGAGTAAGTAGTTAAATCAATACTATTAATATTTATAATTATTAATTTTTATATTTTTTAATTATTAATTTTTATAATTATTTATTTTTTAATTTTTATAACAAAATCAAGCTGAATTTTCGTTTTGCAAGGATTAACTGACACCCCAGTCTATTTCAATATTTGTAAATAAAGGGTGATTTTTTAAGAGCTTGATAACTTTTTAAAAAAAAAAAACGCATAAAATTTGCAAAATCTCATCGGTTCTTTATTTGAAACGTTAGATTGGTCCATGACATTTACTTTTTGAATATAATTTCATTTAAATGTTGACCGCAGCTGCGTCTTAGGTGGTCCATCCGCTTAGTCCAATTTTGGCATTTCCACGTTTTTGAGTAACAGAGACCCAATTGGTGCGAACGGCGACGAATCGAAAATTGGTGGTCATCATTAACACTGTCCGATACAGCTGCGATATTTTCTTCAGTTCGCACTCTACGTAAGCGTTTTGGTGGTTTAATGTCCAACAATGTAAATTTGGTGCGAAATTTAGTCACTATAGCCCGAATAGCCGCTTCAGTGGGTCGATTAAACTGACCATAAAATGGAAGCGCGCAATGAACTTTCTTAACAGAGCACGCATTTTGATAATAAAATTCAATAATTTGCAAGCGTTGTTCGTTTGTAAGACGATTCATGATGAAATGTCAAAGCATACTGAGCATCTTTCTCTTTGACACCATGTCTGAAATCCCACGTGATCTGTCAAATACTAATGCATGAAAATCCTAACCTCAAAAAAATCACTCTTTACCAAGGCATCAATAAGGCCTGGCGATTATAGTTTTATACTGTAGAAAATGAAAAACTGTAGAAACTTTTAGATAAAACCACTGTTTGAAAAGGAAAGCGAAATTACACTATTCTTTAAGGCAAAATAATACTTCAAGAGCTCTTGTATTCCATGATCTAAACGAAATTCCCATGCGATACGTGGCTTTCGAGTTGAAGCCCATTCAAATAACCTCTAAAATAATAAACTTTTCAAATATTTGAAAATTTGTAAACTTTAAATGCATCCACAGCAATATTTTTCCACCATATCGCATGCTTGGAATGTCTTTTGTAGAATTTATTAAAAGAAAATAGACCTCATAACATTTGACAGTTTTTGCCGCTGAAATTCACTTTGTGAGTATTTTTTTAAAATATTTTTAATTTCACCGTATTCCGCATCATTTCAAGATTTTTTTATGTAATGGTATAGACTGACTTCTATACTATTGAAATGTATCTGTAAAACTTCCTTAAGTTTAGAAAGGTTTAAAATTTTCTGTTGTCTTTTAAAAAATATATAGAGCCTAGGGTTGTTTCAGATAGTGCATCCAATTATTATGCTTGGACATAAAAATTTTGTATTTTGTAGATTTTAATTTTCCAAAATTTTATTTTATAACAGTTGGGATCCTCACGAAGAAAACAAGCCCAATTTGAAGGAAATATTATTGTAGAAGTAAGGAAATTTCAAGAAAATAGAGTGTCATTTTTTTACGATGTTTTTGTTTAATTGATTTGAGGAACTGATGACAGGAAATTTGAAATTTGAAGTACCGATTACTTTGACATTATTTTTTTTTTTCAAGTTTATGTTTGACATTTGCAAAATGGGACGCTCGAACAATATTGGGAAATATTAAAAACTTACTTCCAAAGTTGTGAGTCTTTAACGCAAACTGTAAGAATTTTACGTGGAAAATTTTCTAGAGGAGATCATGAAGTTAATTTCCATCTCGGTGGCTATGTCAATGAGCAAAATTGCCGCATAAGGAGTTCATGGGGGAACCCACACGTGACTATTGAGAAGCCTATGCATCCACAGCGAGTCACTGTTTGGTGTGGATTTTGGGCTGTACTGAAAAATTGGATAGATCGGATGAGCTACTGTCGAGACAGTCGTGGTTGTCAAATGGATGATATTGTGTTCCATTATTAAATGGCAAAGTTCAATCTTTCCACTAAAACCAAAAATTTGAAAAAAATAATCAGTACTATCTTTATAGACGACTAGCAGTACCCGCTGCTTCGCACGCGAAAAAGCCAGTTATTTGTTAATTTTATCCATCTCTTTTTTTGGATAGTATTTATTTAATTTTCTTTTGGTGAATATAGATAAATCTAAAATAGTAATTTGGAAACCTACTATTAGCCAGCACTCACACACAGTCAAAGGATTGTGCTTGTCGATATGCACTATTTTAGCTGAACTATTTCGTATGTATAATTTTTATAATTTTCTACCAAGTTTTGAACAAAATATTACAACCATTTATATCCTCGATCTCATGTTTCTAGATTCAGCCAGCCAGTTTTGTAACAACAACATTTTGCACTTCTTTCCCAAAAAGTACACATTTGAAAAATCACTATAGGTAACATGTGTTTTTGCTTCCCCTAAAAATATGTACTTTATTTGGTAACACATTTATTCCTTGTTGTCCCGTATTCCCCCTTTTAAGTACAAATTTTGAAATATCCATTTTTGTTCCGCGCTTATGTAATTAAAGGATTGTGCAGCATTTTTATCCCTTTTCGTCCTGCGCACCCCTTAAAAGTACAAATTTCGAAAAATATGGTCAGAGGAATTTACACACTAAATTTCACGACTCTATCTGTAATACTAAAGTTGGTACCATTTTTATCCCTTTTTGTCCCGCTCGCCCCTTAAAAGTACAAACTTCGAGAAATTTATTTATGTTGCAAGTCTACGTTGTCAGAGAAATTTAAACACAAAATTTCACGACTATAGCTGAAATATTTTAGTTGGTACTATTTTTATCCCGCTCATTGTTTATAAGTACAAAATTCGGAGGAACTTACACACCACATTTCACGACTATAGCTCCAATACTTTAGTTGGTACTACTTGTATCCCTTGTTGCTCAACCCCTATAAGAAAATTTCGAAAAAAATCCATTTAGATTGCGCTTTACACTCCAAATTTCCCGACTATAGCTATAGTTGGTAACATTTTTATCCCGCTCGCCCCCTTAAAAATACAAAAATCAGGACGAAGGTTGGATGTTTATCCGTTTTTGTCCCATTTTACCACCTAAAAGTACGAATTTCGTGAAATACGTCATATTTGGGAACTACCCTGAAAATGTCATGACCCTGGCTTCAGCCGTTTGGTCTGGGGGCTGGTCAATGATAAGTCAGTCAGTCAGTAACGCAACTCTTTTATATATGTATATAGATTCTAATTTAAAGTTTTAAATGGCCCATCCTATACAACTCTTTTACAAGAATTCCAAGTTTCAAATTTTTGTTTGCATTTTTTTTCCAATAGTTTTCCTGCAATATCAGAGTGCAATAATAATTCTCTAATTGTTGAAATATGTTAATAACGATTCCAGTAAACTATTCCCTCAGTTCCTTAGACTAAAGTAATATAAAAAGGTATTTCTAAATATCAGAAGCTAAAATTTTGTTTTTAAGTTAAAGTAAAGTAAATTAAGGCCAGAAAAAATCCGGGTATTTTTTGGAAAAAAAAGAAAATCTAGTATTTTTCACCGTTTGCATCATTTTGATAAATTTTATGTTTTTATTGTGCCTCATTTCGTAAACTAATGAGAGGCGTGAACTGGAATGACCAAAACTTGTATTTCTGGTTGTCTGGGAAAAAAGTTGTGGACGTTCCCTACTAAAATTAATCTTTGGTTTGTCACAAAATATTTCGGCTTTATCACTCACTAATCATTTGTCATTTCATTGTATTTATAAAATCCTTAATAACTTCCACATTTGTGGTTCGATTTCTGTTTTTGAGGGCTTTGCTGGCTAAGGCTCAAATTGGTTTTAATGATTTATTAATTTTGTATTAAACTAAAAGCAATTTGCTGGAAAATCCATTAAAAAATATATTTATCTTAAATTTCTCTGGCACCACTTGCCTACAAACCCTTTGTTATATGCAACACATTAGCAAACTTGTAAACAGCCTAAAAGTATGCCTTTGTTTGTCAGCCGCAAACATATACATATGCTATAAATTTCCCAGCATTCAATAAAAACATTGAATATTATCCTTTTCTTGCTTAATTGGTTTATTTCTTTTGGTCTGCTGTCCTGCACAATATAAAATTTAAGATATTCCCCGAAAAGTCTTCTTTTTGTATATGAGTGTGCGTGTGTGTGTGTTTAGAAAATTATAGCATATTAAAGTAAGCAAATATAAGAGCTATAAAATTGCACACACTCTCTCTGGCTCTCTCTCTGGTTCTGGCTCTCTCATTTAAACACACCAACTCTCTTCACTTTGAAGTTAGACACTCTCTCTGGACAATTTCCCTTTATTGAAAATATTTGGGGGGGGGGGAATAACCCAATATTTTCTTTCTGACATAAACAATCAAAGGCAAATAATAAGTCAATATTTTCTTTCTGACATAAACAATCAAAGGCAAATAATAAGTCAAGCAATTGCTAAACTTAACAACAACAACAAAATTATAATTCAAAAAAATATAGTCTACTTCTAGGCTTTTATGGTTGGGCCCCATGTAAAACCTACTTCTTGGTTTTGTCAACAATTGCTAACAAAACGTTGTTAATCTAAACAACAACAATAAAAAAATTATTATTAAAATAAAAATAAAGCCTACTTCTAGGCTTTTTTTCTGTTGGCCAATCTAAAGCCTACTTCTTGGCTGGGTAAAGCAAAAATCTGGGCCAGTGTTTAAAGTTCGCTTTCAAATCATTTTAGGATTTTTGCAAAAATCGTTACAGATTTTTGGCCATTATGAGCCAAATTTATTACTTGATTATTATTTTTGCCTCTCTCCAACCTACCCCTCAACCCATTTGGCAATTTCCGCACACACACACACATTTCATTTCATGCTGCTGCTGTTGTTGTCGTCGTTCTAACGTTCAGTATCGATTTTTGTTTTGGTTTGCTTTCGTCCTTTATTATTTTTTTGCCCTGCCAGCCTGTCGTGCTTTCGTCGTGTCTGTCGTTGGTAATGTTGTTGTCGTTTCCCCAAAACAAACTGACGTGAAACTGTCGCTGGATGTTAGGTATACAACAACATCGGCAACAACAACATCAGCAAGTGCCACAAAAGGAAGCGGAAGCAGCAGGATACGGCAAAAGTGTGCGAAATTGTCTGCAGGCTTAATGTACAAACATTCATAAGGCTGGTAAGGATTTTGACCTTAAAAAATATATGTTAACTGTCACAAACATACCGACACACACACACACGGACACACACATACACTGACAACACACGACAGACAGACACACGTACACAACTAAACTTAAAAACTTGAAGGAAGTGTTTTTTCGAAGTCTTGCTGCTGTTGTCGTCGTCCTTGTTGAGGTATGGCTCGCCTGCCGGGGGATGAAAGCAATTGTTAGGCCAGTGTTTGTTCGTGTATGTGCTTGTGCGTGTGTGTGTGTATGTGTGTATTTATAAGGATATGCACAAAATGCCCTGGAACATGAAACAAAAGATAATTAAGATTGAAATTTTTAAAGGTCGCCTCCTCTGATTGTAATTAATTTATGAGAGAAATTCCAACACAACTTAAATCAAAAAGAAGCGATTTAAAGCTACAAACACAATGGCGGGCGATTATTTTCAGGGATTTAAGTAAGCGGAAGTCAGACGGAAGAAGAGATAAGAAGATAAAGAGTTTCTCCTTAAAAAATATATATATTTTTTCATTTCAAGCTAAATCGAGTTTTTTTGCAAATAATTTTGTAAATTTTGAAGGAAAACAGATATTTTGACGAAATTTCACATATCTAGAGCAGAGCTGTTTTCCAGTTTATTTATAAAATTTCAGAACCCCAGTACGAATAAAGGCCACTGGACGGCCCTCCAAAAGTAGTTATGCAAGGAAAAATTTGAAGGCGAAAAAAATAAAAAAAAATGAGTTACAGACCCTTCAAATTTATTTTTGAGCGCATTAAGGCCTATTGATTCCCAAAATTAACACAAAAAATTTTATGATTTTTTTTATTTTTTTATATTTTTTTACTAAAATTCCATTTTTTCCCGAGGTATTATTCATATTTGTACTCTCATTTTGAAACTATAAGTCCGATAAGAACCGTTTGTATATTTAATCAAAGCTATGGTAGATGGCTACAAATGTTGCATATTCCACATTCACCTAGAGACTGTGGTTTAGGAACAATCTCTAAAAAAATGCGAGGAACAAATATTATTTTCAAAAAAAAAAATTTTTTGTTGTTACGAAAAAAATCATAAAAAATAGAAGAAAAAATCGAAAAAAATATTTCGATTTATTTTTTCAAAGCCAACATTCCAACGAAGAAAAGAAGGTCTGTATGAACCAGATCACGCGCTAAATGCAGAAGTTATTATACTACGCAAAATATATATTTTTAAAAAGTTTCTTTATTTTTTTGCTTAAAAAAGAGCGAAAGAAAATATTTACAAATTAGTTACAGAAGAATATTTTGTTTTATTTTTTAATAGAAATCAAAAAGAAGTGTTTTAAAGCTACAAACACAATGGCGGGCGATTATTTTCAGGGATTTATGTACGAGGAAGAGATAAAAACATGAAGTGTTTTTCCTTAAAAAAAATATAAATTTTTTAATTTCAAGCTAAATCGAGTTTTTTTGCAAATAATTTTGTAAATTTTGAAGGGAAACAGATATTTTGATAAAAATTCACATATCTAGAAGAGAGGTGTTTTCCAGTTTATTTATAAAATTTTGGAACCCCAGTACGAATAAAGTCAACTGGGCGACTCTCTAAAAGTAGGTGAAAAAAAGGTGAAAGGCGAAAAAAAAATAAAAAAATTGTGTTCGTGACCTTTCAAATTTATTTTTGAGCGCATTGAGGCCTATTGATTGCTAAAATTAACACAAAAAAATTTTATGGATTTTTTATTTTTTTATATTTTTTTTACTAAAATTCCAATTTTTCCCCAAGGTATCATTAATGTTTGTACTCGCACTTTGAAACTATAAGTTCGATAACATAACGTTTATATATCTAATCAAAGCTATGGAAGATGGCTACAAATGTTGCATATTCCATATTCACCTAGAGACTGTGGTTTAGCAACAATCTCTAAAAAAATGCGAGGAAAAAATATTTTTTCCCAAAAAAATAATTTTTTGTTGTTACGAAAAAAATCATAAAAAATAGAAGAAAAAATCGGAAAAAATATTTCGATTTATTTTTTCACAGCCAACATTCCAACGAATAAAACAAGGTCGATATGAACCAGATCATGCGATAAATGCAGAAGTTATTATACTAAGCAAAATATATTTATTTAAAAATATCATGATTTTTAATTTATATTGATTTTTAAAAAAGAGCGAAAGGAAATATTTACATATTAGTTACCGAAGAATATTTTGTTTTATTTTTTTAATAGAAATTAAAAAAGAAGAGTTTTAAAGATACAATGGCGGCTATTATTTTCATGGATTTAAGTAAGCGGAAGTTAGACAGAGGGCGGTATAAAAAGATTAAGAAAAAATATATTTTTCCATTTCAAGCCAAATAATAATTTGCTAATAATTCGGTAACATATGAACGGCAAAAGATATTTCGATGAAATTGCACATAACTAGAGCAGAGGAGCTTTGCAGATAATTTTGCAAATTATTGGAAACCCCGTTGCGAATAAAGGCGACCCTTCCAAATTAGTCACACCTCGGCCAAGGGAAAATTTAAATGAAAAAAAATACAAAATTTTCTGTGCGAGACCTTTAATATTTATTTTTGTGTGTATTGAGGCATACTGCCCAGCAAAAACTTGGTAATGACACGTCATTATTTTTAGCATTACCTAGTAATGACAGCTCGTTACGCCCTTCATTATTTTGAAATATGAAATAATTACTTCCATATAATGGTTTAAATAAGTAGTTGCTGGTAAGTTAAATATCATAGAACTTCAGATTTTAAAAATTAATTTTCTACATTTTTGTGTTGAGTCAGAGAATAGCAATGCTATTGTTATCGCAGCTAAGTTATCCAGGCTTAACCCATTAAAGCCCAGCAAATTTGTTTTTTTTCGCTGTTTCTTACTGTTTACTGTTCGATTAATCGAACACTGGGTCAAAATGGGTTAAAGAAAAGCAGCCCTAAAATCTGTATTCAGATTGTTAACAAGTCGATACAAAATATAGAATTCAATAAAAATTTTGTTTTCATCACTTATTAAGTCCATTTTTGATAATACATTATTTGGCTAGTTATCAATAATGACTTATTTGGTATCTTCCTGAGGCCACTTTATAAGTACTTCTTTATTAACTTTTCGTAAGCGTGCGTGGAAGTACTTATTTTTTTACAATCCCTTTATAAAAATAATTAGAAACGGATCCGAAAAGTAAGTAGTGAAGGTTTTTGGTTTTGCCTTATACCTCACATTACTTGGTAATGAGAGTCGTTGCTGGGTGATTCATAAAACCAACACATATTTTTTTGGATTTTTGTTTATTATTTTTTATTTATTTTTTTACTAAAATTCCAATTTTGGCCGCAGGTATCTTTAATATTTGTACTCTCCAAATAGTACCAAAACTATAAGTCCGATAACAGTTGTTTATGCGTCTCATCAAAGTTATTTATGATGGCTACAAATGTGGCGAATTATTTTAAGTCAGGAAAATTCACATTTTTATCTTCGAAGAAAGAAAGTAGTATTTTTTGAAATATTTGAAGTATTTATTTTTAAAAAATGTCTATTAAATAGTTTTAATTTCGACTTCGAATCACGTTTATAATTGTTGTTGAGTAAGTTGAGTGTCGATAAAAATTTATTTAAAAAAATCTGAGAGGTACTTTTTTGATAAAGAAAAAATTTCAAATATATATTTATTTTTAAGATTTAATGTTTTTAATTTAGACTAGAAGCAATTTGCCTGGAATTCGCTTCGAAAATTATATTTTTATCTCCTACCAGAAAAAAATTTCCTCACGAAAAATTTCCTAATTTGTCGACCCACGAAGTATTACCTTTTCGATAAAGAAAAAAATCACATATATATTTTTATTTTTAAGAATCGATAATTTTATATTAATTTAGAAGCAATTTGCTTAACATTCCCGAAAAAAATATATTTCTATCTCTATATTTATTTGTAAAATACGGTAATTTTATATTAAACTAGAAGCAATTTACTGGAAATTCGCTAAAAAACATTTTGTATCTGCTACCAGAAAAAACTCACGAAAATTACCTTATGGCAAAAGTCCTGATTTTCCGAAACACGAAGAGGTACTTTTTTGATGAAGAAAAAAATAAAAATATTTTTATTTTTAAGATTTAATAATTTTATGTTAAACAAGAAGCAATTTGCTGGAAATTCGCAAAAGAAAAATATTCTGATCTCCTACCAGATAAAAAGTTACGATTTTTTTAAAATTACCTTATAACAAAAATTTCTGATTTTACGTCCCACGAAGATGTACTTTTTTATTAAAGAAAGTAAAAATATATTTATTTTCAAGATTTGATAATTTTTTATCAAACTAGAAGTAATTTGATTGAAATTCGCGGAAAAATAAATTTGTATCTCCAACCAGTAAAAAGTTAGGAATTTTTTAAAATTTCATTATGACAAAAATCCTGATTTTTCGACGCACGAAAAGGTACTTTTTGATAAAGAAAAAAAAAATAAATATATATTTATTTGATTTTTTTTGTATTAAACTAAAAGCAATTTGCTGGAAATTCGCTAAAAAATTATATTTTTATCCCCTACCACAAAAATGTTACGAATTATTTAAAATTACCTTATGACAAAAATTTCTGATTTTTCGTCCCACGAAGATGTACATTTTTATAGAAAAAAATTAAAAAATATTTATTTTTAAGATTTGATAATTTTTTATTAAACTAGAAGTAATTTGATTGAAATTCGCTGAAAATTATATTTTTATCTGTAGACATAACAAAATTACGAATTTTTTAAAATTATCTTATGACAAAATTCCTGAATTTTCGACGCACGAAGTGATACATTTTGATAAAGAAAAAAAATATACTTATTTTTAGGATTTGATAATTTTATATTAAACAAGAAGCAATTTGCTGGAAATTCGCCGACAAATTATATTTTGATTTCCTACCAAAAAAAAGTTATGAATTTTTTAAAATGACAAAATTACTGATTTATCGACCAACGAAGAGGTAGTTTTTGATAAAAAAAATCAAATATATATTTATTTGAAATTTTTATATTAAACTAGAAGCAAATTGCTGGAAATTCGCTAAAAAAATATTTTTATCTCCTACCACAAAAAAATACGATTTTTTTAAGTTTGCCTTATGTCAAAATTCATGATTTTTCGACCAACGAAGAGGTACATTTTTTGATAAAGAAAAAAATAAAAATATATTTATTTGAAATTTTTATATTAAACTAGAAGCAAATTGCTGGAAATTCGCTGAAAAATATATATTTTTATCTTCTACCACAAAGAAGTTACGAATTTTTTAAAATGACCTTATAACAAAAATTTCTGATTTTTCGACCAATGAGGAGTATTTTTTTTTGATAAAGAAAAAATGTAAACATATTTATTTTTAGGATTTGATTATTTTATATTAAACTAAAAGCAATTTGCTTGAAATTCGCTGAAAGATTATATTTTTATTTGCACCCAAAACAAAGTTACGAATGTTTTAAAATTACCTCACAACAAAATTCCTGATTTTTCCACCCACTTTTTAGATAAAGAAAAAAATCAAATATATATTTATTTTTAAGATTTGATAATTTTATGTTAAACTAGAAGCAATTTGCTGGACATTCGCAAAAACATATTTTGATCTCCTACCAGAAAAAAGTTACGAATTTTTTAAAATTGCCTTATGACAACATTCCACGTTTTTTCAACCCACCAAGAGGTACATTTTGATAAAGAAAAAAATCAAATATATATTTATTATTAAGACTTAATATTTTTATATTAAACTAGAAGCAATCTGCTTGAAATTCGCTTCGAAAATTATATTTCTAACTCCTACCCGCTTTTCCAGGCAAAAATAAAATCAGTTTTGCCACGCCCTCCCGCCCGCAGTGCTAGTTTTAAAATATATTGCCTATATTCTATTTGTGTGAAGAGACAAAAGTTTTTATAATATTGATAGGAATATATATTTTCTTTATGTGGGAAGTGCCACGTCCACTTTGTTCGTACCGCCCACTTTTTCCACAAAATTGCACATTAATACTTAATGAACTCCCACAAAATTTCAAGATTTTTCTTGCCATATAACGGAATATATATTGGGTTCTAATTCTTAGAGAAGGTGCCACGCCCATCTATCAAATCCCGCCCATTTGTATTTTGCCTACGTAAGTGAAAACTTAATGACCTCACACATGCAAGAGAAAATACTCTATAATTGGTTTTAATTTATTATGGGATGTACCACGCCCCCTTCAGCAATACCGCCCATTTTCTCCCAACTACCCAGATTTATAGTGGATGGATTTACATAAAATTTCAGACCTCTCAATGTCATAGATTTTAATTTCGTAGCGGAGGTACCACGCCACCTTTTTCAATTCCGTACATTTTTCGCACAACTGTCCAAATTAATATCCAATGAACTCTCACAAAATTTCAAGACTCTGACGGTCATAGTACTCCAAATATGTTGCTTTTTAAAATGCGAAAAAAATAATTTTTTGTTGGAGGCAACTTTAATTAAATACGGCAGAGCATTGAGTACTAAATCAACAAAAAGTAATGTCTTCCAAAACTAATCAAAACTTTTTTAGTTCTATTCCACCAAAGTTGAAAAATGATCAAAATATAGAGTTACTACTGCGATTCTTGGGTACCTAAGTCTTGGAAACCACCAATGGTTGTTTTCTTTCATTTCATCTAACGTACCTTTCAAACGAGATCATAGACGTAAAAATTGGCTTGATAGTTTGTTTGTAACTCACGAATATAAGTTCTCTATTAATTAGTATTATTAGTTTTACCAAAAGCAGTTATCAAATTTTTGATTTTTGCATCTGATTCCGGGCAAAGATACCACAGTGCAACGTATATCTGGCCCCTTAATAAAGAAGTCTGGATTTCCGGACTGGATAGAGGGCCTTATTATCACCATCCCAAAGAAGGGGGATCTTAGCGAATGCCGAAATTGGAGGGGAATTACTCTGTTAAATACAATTCAGAAAATTCTGGCTTTTATCATCTCGGAACGTATTTCACCAGCAATAAAGTCCAGTATTAGGAAAGAGCAGGTTGGATTCAGAAAAAAAATAGACCACATAACTAAACTAAGAATAATTGTGGAACAATCGATAGAAAGGAACAGCCCACTATACCTAATTTTCCTCGACTTCGAGAGAGCGATTTGGGAAAGCCTCTTAAGTACGGGAATACCGAGAAAAATCGTGAAAATAATACGTATCCTTTATGAGAATACTGCATGCAAAGTATCATTTAAAGGAATGGAAAGCGAACCTTTAGGCATAAATAGTGGAGTTAGACAAGGTTGTATTCTCTCTCCCTGACTATTTCGCATAGTTCTCAAACACTTAGAAAAACGTCTAAAATATTTGCCATAAAATTCTACTCCAAGACTCTGAATGTATTAAAATCCATATTAAATGCCAGGAAAAAATCAAAACTTAAAATTCATTTTAGGGTTAATTTAAATATTGACCCCTTTTGCACATTCTTATAATAAAAGTTGTGATCCGTACAATTTACGTATAGTATGCGTTCAGCAATATTACTTAAAACACTACAAAGAAACATTATGAAACATTTTAACCCTGTAGCTCCTCAATAGAGGGGTCTTAATGGTCTCTTTTAAGCAAAAGGGTAAATTACACCACTAAATCATACGAAACCTTGTGATCCTTACATCTTTAACTATAAGATGTGTTGAGCAATATTACTTAGAACACTACGAGGAACATTTTTGTGGAACATTTTAACCCCATAGCTCCTCAATATAGGGGTCTTTTGGGTAGCTTTTATGAAAACTTCGTGATCCTTACATTTTAAGTATAGTATGTGTTTAGCTATATTATTTGAAACTCCACGAGGAACATTTTTGTGGAACATTCTAACCATCTAGCTCCTCAATATAGGGGTCTTTTGGGTACGTTTTGTGAAAAAGGGTAAAAAGACCCCTTTGCACATTCTTATGATGATTTGGCAGAGGGAAACCTTTTTATCCTTACATTTCGAATATAAAACATGTTTAGCAATATTACTTAAAACACTACGAGGAACAATTTCTTTGAACATTTTAATCCTCTAGCTGCTCAATATTGGGGCCTTTTTGGTATCTTTTGTGAAAAACGCTAAAAAGCACCCCGAAAACAGAGGTTTAATGGGTCAAAACATTCTACAAAAATGTTGGCCATAGAATTCTACTCCAAGTCTCTGAAGACACCACAACTCAAAACTCCAATTAAATGCCAGAAATAATTCAAATCTTAATCATACATTTTAGGGTTAATTTTTTAGTTTTTCCGAATTCCTGCTCAATTGAACCACAAAACTGCACTTTGGGGGGTTGATGTGAATGGAAAAAATATTCTGCGTCAAATTTCATTATAAGTCGCCGAACAAAAGAAAGCTGTAGATATAGTGTAGATAAATAAAATATCATTAGCAAAATTGGGTATTTCAGCACGAAATTATTTATTTACAATTTTCATCGACTTTCAAAATTTCAATTTTTTTGTAATTTTTTTTTGTGTGTCCTCTGTGTTATTTCTCTGATGATATTGTCTTAAAACCTCAGGCTTTTTCATTAAAATTTTTGTTTTGTTCAGCCTAAAATTAGAAATTATTTATTGAATTTTCAAATTTGTGCTAAACTAAACCCACAAAACTTAGCTTTAGGGGTAAGTTGTAAATGGAAAAAATAATCTACGTCAAATTTCACTATAAGTCAGCGAACAAAGGAAAGCTGTAGCAATAATATATATAACTAAAATATTAGTAATGGTTTCGGCATTTAAATCAGAAATTATTTTTTAATTTTTTTCAAAACGTACTTTTTTCGAATTCGAGCTAATCTCAACCGCAAAACTGCCCTTTAGGGGGCTGATGTGAATGGAAAAAATATTCTGCGTCAAATTTCATTATATGTCGTCGAACAAAAGAAAGCTGTATATATAATGTGGATAACTAAAATATCAGTAGCAAAAATGGGGTATTTAAAAAAGAAATTATTTATAAAATTTTCATCGACTTTCAAAATTTTTTTATTTTTTTTGTGTCCTCTATGTTATTTCTCTGATAATATTTTCTTAAAACTCCAGGCTTTTTCATTAAAATTTTTGTTTTGTTCAGCCTAAAAGCTATGCCATAGTTATGATTTTTTTCTGCTACTGCCCCAGGGTATACTTTAATTACTGTTCGTTTAAAATAAATATCTCAAATTTTAAAGAATCATTTTTGCTAAAAACTATTTACGATTTTATTAAGCTCCAAACTCCAACAGCTATGCATGCATAGCTGCCAAACAATTTTCATGCGTTAGGCAACATTTTACCAAAAGAATGTTGAAAAATTCTGTTGTTTCAACACCCAAAAGTATACAACGGAAAACTACATTTCCTTAATTTCCGCTCGCCACATGGAGGATGGCAAGCCAAGATGGAAAGAACCCTTTAATAATGCCAACTATTTGGAAAACAACAAAAAATGGGAATCTGTAAAAACAAAAACTATTTTAGCATTTTATAGACCAGAAGAAATCTCCCCCCCCCCTCCACATCCAAGAAATCATCATAAAAGTATGCTGCTACACATGTTGATTAAGAAAGTCCCGAAACTCAGCACAGAACTATTCGTCAGTCCTTCCGCCCGGCAGTGCCACCACAAGCACCAGCCCCCTCCCCCCTCTCACCACAAGCAGCATGTCCTAAAAGTATGCAAAAGCCAAACATTTGGCAGCATGTGTGTGCCTCCCCTCCCCCTCCCCACGATGTCATTATGCTGAAATACGGGTTAAAGTCAATTAGTTAACTTGGGCCACCACCATTAACACACACACACACATAACCAGTCACTCTCAGCCCGTTTCTGGCAGTCAACTGAAACCGGCCAGCATTACGTTCGACCTTTTGTCATTTGAGCGTTCCTTTTTGCGGAGAACTTGAGGATTTCAAAATTGAAATATTTTAAAATGTGATGTTTATATACTTGACTGATAATGTAGGCTACGACGACCATAAGGGTATATATGTATGTATACATATAGACATATGTATACATACATATGTGTAGTGGCTAGATTGTCACTTGTCAAAAGTGAAAACGCAAAACAATATGAAATGTAAATTATTTGTGCCGGAGCCGAGAATTAATTTGTTTGCAACAGTGATGATGTGGGACCCTCAAAAGAAAAGGTCTCCGGCCGGCAAATACAATTTATTGCGGTTCGAAATTATGTAGCAGTAGTTTTATGGCATTACTGAAGCCTACTGTTGGGCGCCATGTGCTTTAAAAAGTCATAGCCTAGCCTTTGGGGCAAACCTTTTTAAGGAACTGTTTTACCAAATGATTTCTTAAGAAATATATATTTTCTCATTATTTTAAACAAAAAAAAGTAAAGTTTAAGAAAAACATTTTAAAGTTAGGGTATACATCCGGATGTTACTAAGCTCTTTAAAAATTTTGATTTGTTTTGTAAAATAAATTAATACCGAAGACAAGATTTGTATATGAGTCATTCCAGGTCAAGCGGTACGGTTTTTGAACTCAATAGCTGCGATTGTTTGGAAAGTGTGTGTCCGTTTTACTCTTATAAAAATATTGTAATAGGACGCTTAGATTTGCCATAAATGCGTCTTATAGTCGTAGATCGGTTGGAATTGCAATTGGGCGAAATCGGCCCAAAGGGAAACATTTTTCCCCCACAAGGACTGAAAATACCCATAAAAATCTCAAATATTTTAAAGTATTTAAGCATATTTTTTCAATATCTCTGCTTGTACTTACTTGATATTGGGTATGCGCATTCCCCCTATAATAAAAACGTGCACCATAAAGTGATTTTTATTCGTAGGGGGTGAAATGGGGCAAAAAGGGATAAAAATGGTACCTATCGAACGACAACAGCTAGAAACACGAAATTCGGTGTATACATTCCTCTAATTGAGTGGAGACATAATATAAAAGTATTTTTTCCAAATTCGTACTTTTAAGAGGAAAATGGGAATAGAGGGATAAAAATGGTACCAAAATGGTAATCAAACGGCTGCACCTAGAATAATGAAATTCGATGTATACATTCCTCTGATTGTGTAGACACGTAAAATAAAAGGATTTTTCGAAATTCGTACTTTTTGGGGTTAAAATGGAAAAAGGGGACAAAAATAGTACCAACCAAATGACCGCAGCTAGAGTCATGAAATTCGGTGTATAAATTTCTCTGATTGAGTAGACACGTAAAATAAACTGATTTTTCGAAATTTGTACTTTTTGGGGTTAAAATGGGAAAAGAGGGATAAAAATCGTACCAACCAAATGACCGCAGCTAGAGTCATGCCATGCGGTGTATACATTCCTCTGATTGTGTAGATACGTCAAATAAAGGGATTTTTCGAAATTCGTACTTTTTGGGGTTAAAATGGGAAAAGAGGGATAAAAATCGTACCAACTAAACGGCTGCACCTAGAATAATGAAATTCGGTGTAAACATTCCTCTGATTGAGTAGACACGTAAATTAAACTGATTTTTCGAAGTTTGTACTTTTTGGGGTTAAATGGAAAAAGGGGATAAAAATAGTACCAACCAAATGACCGCAGCTAGAGTCATGCCATGCGGTGTATACATTCCTCTGATTGTGTAGATACGTCAAATAAAGGGATTTTTCTAAATTCGTACCTTTTGGAGTTAAAATGGAAAACGGGGATAAAAATAGTACCAACCAAATGACCGCAGCTAGAGTCGTGAAATTCGGAGTATAAATTCCCCTGACTGCGTAGACACGAAAAATAAAAAGTTTTTTCCAAATTCGTACTTTTAAGGGGTAAAATGGCAAAAGGGGATAAAAATGGTACCAACCAAATGACCGCAGCTAGAATAATGAAATTCGATGTATACATTCCTCTAATTGTGTAGACACGTAAAATAAAGGGATTTTTCGAAATTCGTACTTTTTGGGGTTAAAATGGAAAAAAGGGGATACAAATAGTACCAACCAAATGACCGCAGCTAGAGTCATGAAATTCGGTGTATAATTTTCTCTGATTGAGTAGACACGTAAAATAAACTGATTTTTCGAAATTCGTACTTTTTGGGGTTGAAATGGAAAAAGGGGATAAAAATAGTACCAATCAAATGACCGCAGCTAGAGTCATGAAATTCGGTGTATAAATTTCTCTGACTGCGTCCACACGAAAAACGAAAGATTATTTCCAAATTAGTACTTTCAAGGGATACAATGGGAACAGAGGGATAAAATTGGTACCAACTAAACGGCTACAGCTAGAATGGTGAAATTCGGTGTGTACGTCCCTCTAATTGCGTGGACACGTAAAATACAGATATTTTAGAAAGTCGTCCTCTTAAGAGGGTAAAATAGAAAAAAGGGATAAAAATGGTACCAACCAAATGACCGCAGCCATAATCATGGAATTTGGTGCATACATTCCTTTCAGTGCATAGACAAGCAAAATAAAAAGAATTTTCGTACTTTTTACTTTTACTGCAAACAATTTTTTGAATCATGAGGTTAGGTTATTTTGCACTATGTACGTGAGATAATGGCTTTTCAAAGTTTGTACTTTTGGAATTTAAATGGAATGGAAATACAACCAACTGTAGCACCCACTATCTACCAATATTTAAGGCTTTTTGAAAATATAAATATAAGAATATTTATGTTTTGAATTGACTTGAAGTATTATTTCGATATATATAGTGTAAACGTATTGGTAGCCTTGCCTTGAAATAATAAAAATATTATATATATTTATAAAATTATTTTTTCAATAATGTTTTGGTTTGGCTCTGTGGAATGCAATCCATGGTGGAGGGTATAAAAAGTTCGGCCCGGCCGAACTTAACACCGTTTTTACTTGTTTGTATTGTATTTTTGTTCAATTTTTTTTCTGAATCACTAGACCCGGAAAGCACTTTAAATATAAATTCAGATTCTCGTCTTGGAATAGTAACATTTATCTTCTTTTGTTTTGTTTATAGTGACATCTTAAAACTTTTTTGTATTTGGTGGTAGTTTTTTATAAAAAAAACTAGCAGTACCCGCTGCTTCGCATGCGAAAAACCAGTTATTTGTTATTACTTTTATCAGTCTCTGCTTTTGGATAGTATTTATTCAATTTGTTGGATGTAATGGGTGATTTTTTAAGAGCTTGATAACTTTTTTTTTTAAAAAACGCATAAAATTTGCAAAATCTCATCGGTTCTTTATTTGAAACGTTAGATTGGTCCATGACATTTACTTTTTGAAGATAATTTCATTTAAATGTTGACCGCGGCTGCGTCTTAGGTGGTCCATTCGGAAAGTCCAATTTTGGGCAACTTTTTCGAGCATTTCGGCCGGAATAGCCCGAATTTCTTCGGAAATGTTGTCTTCCAAAGCTGGAATAGTTGCTGGCTTATTTCTGTAGACTTTAGACTTGACGTAGCCCCACAAAAAATAGTCTAAAGGCGTCAAATCGCATGATCTTGGTGGCCAACTTACCGGTCCATTTCTTGAGATGAATTGTTCTCCGAAGTTTTCCCTCAAAATGGCCATAGAATCGCGAGCTGTGTGGCATGTAGCGCCATCTTGTTGAAACCACATGTCAACCAAGTTCAGTTCTTCCATTTTGGGCAAAAAAAAGTTGGATATCATCTCACGGTAGCGCTCACCATTCACAGTTACGTTACGATTCGCATCATCTTTGAAGAAGTACGGTCCAATGATGCCACCAGCCCATAAACCGCACCAAACTGTGACTTTTTCTGGATGCATTGGTAGCTCTTGCAATGCTTCTGGCTGATATTCACTCCAAAATCGACAATTCTGCCTATTTACGTACCCATTGAGCCAAAAATGAGCTTCGTCGCTGAACACAATTTCTTTCTTTCTGAACTTTCTTAACAGAGCACGCATTTTGATAATAAAATTCAATGATTTGCAAGCGTTGCTCGTTAGTAAGTCTATTCATGATGAAATGTCAAAGCATACTGAGCATCTTTCTCTTTGACACCATGTCTGAAATCCCACGTGATCTGTCAAATACTAATGCATGAAAATCCTAACCTCAAAAAAATCACTCTTTACAAATTTCGAATATTTTCTTTATTTTGCAAATCTCTACTTCAAATTCTTGTTTCACTCCCAATTTCAATTGGAAGTGAAATCTTGGCCAGACTCCTTTAAGAGAAACGAATCTATTAACCAGTGAGAACATTAGGAATGTGGCATATTTTCAGGCTTAATTTCCAAACACAGTCAATCCCCTCTCTTGCTTTGTTTTAACACTTTCCTCCAAAGGACAAAGCGTTGCTAAATTTTTCTATTTTTCGCCTTAAATCCCCCAAAGATTTCATTAGACAAGAGGGTTAGAACATTCGTAGTCATTTTTAAAGCCTTCAAAAATATGTGTTTAATTTGCGTGTAATTAGAGCTGAAAGCTTTTTCTGGCATACCCGTTAGGCTTAAGAATATTTTCATGTTTTCGGGGAAATGTGCGGGGAAACGACATAAAATGTGAGTATGTTTAATGATAAGATCCATATAAAGATTAACATGTTGTAAACCTGTACATGGCACGGCCCACGATACAGGGAGGCGGGGGAGGTGAAGGCACAGATGGTGGAGTTGAAATAGTCCAGCCTCCTTCGTCGGCTTGCTGCGTTGTTTAATATGTTCCATCCGTACAAGTAATTAATGGCCATCACAAGCATAATAAATGAACTTGAACGTAACGACTGCAACTACGATGAGGGCTAGGCGGAAGTAGCGCGTCAAGCCAAGACCTCGCCACATACTTTTAGGCCAATGGCTTTGAATATTTTGTGCAGCCTGCCTGCCTGCCTTACACCTGCCTGCATTCGGTGCTCTTTTTTTCCAACATCAGACAAATATTGGCCATAGTTCACTCCTTCACTAGTCAGGCGGTTCGTCTTCTTGGGTTAACCCAAGAACATGCAGCATGTTTGTTAAGGTCCTGTAAACAGACACAGAGACAGACAGACACCTGCTTCGCTTCTTTTCCGGTTCACTGGGCTGTCTGTATCCTTACCACACAACACACGCACACTGGAATTGCTCCCTCAAGCGCATTTAATTTTAATTATGCGTGACAACACTCGCATCACTCGTCTTTGCCCTGCCTCGCACACATATATTCTTCACTTTTCGGCAGACTTGACTCTCGACTCTCGGTTCGGTTAAAGTTCATGTCTTTCCGCTGTATGACAGCTTCTTGTCGTGGCTTTTTAATTATTATTAACATGCTCGGTCTGGTCTATACATGGTACGATGGCCAAAAAGGTTAAACAAAAGGGTTTCCACTTTGCATTTTCAGTCACGCCAACATTGGCCCACCACTTCGTACTTTTTGGTTCTCGGAGAAAAAAATGTTTGCCAAAAATTGGCCAAATATTTGAACGTAGTGAAATTAAATTAAAGCATAGTTTAAGGCTAGCCCAAGAATGTTGGGCCTAGATGGCAGCCACGTGAAGAATAAATTGCAGGGAACCTCATAATCTTTAATTAATAAATGATGAATAAGCTTGGGCAGAAGACAGTAATAATTAAATGAAGCATAACCTTAGGGAGGGAATTTTTGTATATACCTTAGCCTTCGATAAAGATATTTCCAGCTTTTCTAGTTGCTTCCCTTCACAATTTATTTAATAACAAAAATATATATAATTTAAAAAAGAAGTGTAGCAAACAAGAAAAGGATAAAATGAAATTTTCCAATAAAATTTCAATTCCAAAACACAGTAAACGCATCTGAATCATTCCATGTCAATCGGTACAGTTTTTAACCTCGATTGGTTTGATTTTAAGGACCAGAATGCTCCTGCATTCTGAACACTCGGAGACCCATTTGGATCCATTGTGCAAATCCTTTTGTTTCCTGAAAGTATAAGGTTATAGGAGAGGGATAGGGAGTGATGGGATTTGGGAAGGAGTAAGTGGTGTTTGGTGATAGATGAGTAGTGAGGGGAATTAAGGGGATATGGGGATAAGAGTGTAATGGGGGTGTGTCTTAATATCTCTATGTGTGGGTGTTTTTCAATGGTTGACGACTAGGTAAGAAAACTTGTCGAGAGTCATCCGGTTACATCCTTGTCCCTAAGCAGCCACCCCTGATCCGATTTAGACCTTTTGAGAATCCCAAATGGTCATAAATGGTGCGGGTTGCAATATCCTCTCTGTTACTGATGAAATAACTTCTTAGGTATTTATTTCTGCGTACACATAGCGCTAGACATCTGCAGATTATGTGTTCAATAGATTCTATCTCGTCCTCATCCTCACATAATCGACAGTGATCTTCAATGTCCAACTGCCATCTTGAGATCCTACTCCTAGTGCAGTAATGCTCTGTGTAGATACCTACCAATGTTCGAATTTCTGCCTTGTTCAGCTCCAATAGAGTTCTGGTTTTGGCCCCTTTCGATCTTTGGTCATGTGGCCCTGGCGATCCTGCAGGTTGACAAACTGCAAGTCAAGTCGGAGAGACTTGCGTATCTGTAGTGATTCAATATAGAATCCCGCACCTGTGCCTTGTTCCATCTTTGAGCCATCAGTGTAGACCGAAAGCCCTTTGAAGGGCTCGCCATTGTCCCAGTCTGATCTCTTTGGTATAATCATCTGTGGTAAGGGTGAGAAGTCCAGAACCGGCACCATGTAGTCTGTACCTCCATTGATGACCGATTCGTGGACACCCAGTATTCCTCCTTGAACTATCCTTGCGTGATAGTCTATTTTTCCAGCATCCTGATTCTTTGAGTCTTATAGCGCTCCTGGCAGCAATCATCTCTGTAAAGTGGTCCAGTGATGGATGATGCAGAATTACATCCATTGCTGCTTGTGGAGTGCTTTTTATGACTCCCGTAATGCTCAGTCCTGCTAGCCTTTTTTTTCATTAATTTTGCCCGGAGTCTACTCACTCTCATTGCACCCCACCAAACATCCAACATCTTATATTTATAGTGGAAATATAAGATATTTTGCCAAATTTGAAGAAGTTCTATTAAAATATGTGGTATCCAGAGCAGAAAAAGTTAAATCGGGGGCGAAATTTGAATGAGAGCTATATATAAATCTGAACCGATCTGACCTGTTTTCACCACAGGTGTTTCTAGTTTTAATACAAGATATTTTGCCAAATTTGAAGACAATTTGTTAAAATATGTGATATCTAGAGTGAAAAGAGTCAAATCGGGAGTGAAATTCGTGTGGGGGCTATATCTAAATCTGAACCGATTTTCTTCAAATTAAATAACGTTCGTCCTTATCCCGAAAAACTTCGTTGTGCAAAGTTTCGTTTGGTTCTGGCTACAATTGCGACCTGTATCGTGATTACAAGAATAGAAGGACAGATGGACAGACAGACGGACATTGCTAAATCGATTCAAAAAGTGATTCTAAGTCAATCGCTATAACTAACAATGGGTCTATCTCACTTCCTTTTGGGTGTTACAAAGAAATGCACAAAGGCTTAATATCCTAGTGGAGGGTATAAATATTGAAAATAAAATAAAATAAATAAAATAAAAGTAAAAAAATACGAATTTGGAAAAATATTTTTATTTTGCTTGTCTATGTAGTCACAGGAATGTATACACCGAATTCCATGACTCTAGTTGCGGCCATTTTTATCTCCTTTATCCCATTTTACCCCCTTAAAAGTACGACATTCTAAAATCACTTTATTTCATGTGTCTACGCAATTAGAAGGATGTACACAACGAATTTCATCATTCTAGCTGTAGTCGTTTAGTTGGTACCATTTTTATCCCTCTGTACCCATTGTATCCCTTGAAAGTAGGAATTTGAAAAAAAAATATTTTTCGTGTCTACGCAGTCAGAGGAATGTATACACCGAATTTCATGACTCTATCTGCGGTCATTTGGTTGGTACTATTTTTATTCCCTTTTTCCATTTTAACCCCAAAAAGTACGAATTTGGAAAAGTCCCTTTATTTTATGAGTCTACCAATTAGAGGGATGTACACACCGAATTTCATTATTTTGGGTGCAGCCGTTTGGTTGATACCATATTTATCCCTCTGTTCCCATTTTATCCCTTAAAAGTTCGAATTTGGTAAAAATAATTTTATATTATGTATCAACTCAATTAGAGGAATGCACACATCCAACTTCGTGTTTCTAGCTGTTGTTGTTTGATAGGTACCAATTTTATCCCTTTTTGCCCCATTTCACACCCTACGAATAAGAATCACTTTATGGTGCACGTTTTTGTTATATGGGGAATGCGCTTACCCAAAATCAAGTAAATACAAGCAGAAGTATTGAAAGTTAGTATACGCCCATCCTGGAGGGATTAGGGATTTTTATGGGTATTTCCGGTCCTTGTGAGGGAGAAATGTTCCCTTCTTCTTCTACATGATCAGAAGTACTTACACATCAAATTTCAAGATTCTAGCTGCAATACTTTAGTTGGTACCATTTTTATCCCTTTTTATCCCGCTCACCTCTTATAAGTAAAAATTTCGAAAAATCAAATTTGAATGCGCTTCTACATGGTCAGAGGAATTTACATACCAAAGTTCACGATTCCAGCTACAATACTTTAGTTGGTACCATTTTTATCCCTTTTTGTCACTTTCCTGCCTTAAAAGTACAATTTTCGAAAAATCAATTTATATTGCAAGTCTACGTTGTCAGAGAAATGTAAGTAACGATTTTCACGATTCTAGCAGCAATTCTTAAATTGGTACCATTTTTATCCCTTTTAGTCTCTTTCCTCCCATAAAAGTACACATTTCGAAAAATCACTATCACTATAGCTCGTCTGCATGGCCATTGCAAGGAACACACCGAATTTCATGTTTCTAGCTACTGCCGTTTAGTCAGGACGAAGGTTCAATGTTTATCCCTTTTTGGGCCATTTTCCCTAAAAGTACGAATTTTGTAAAACCCTTTCTTAGTCGACGTCTACGTCATATTTGGGAACTACCCTGAAAATTGCATGACCCTGGCTTCAGCCGTTTGGTCTGGGGGCTGGTCAATGATAAGTCAACTCTTTATATATATATATAGATCGCAACTCTTTTATATATATAGATTGACCGATTTTCCATGTTAGTATATCAAAATAATCCTTGGGACCTTGTCTAATTTCAATTTTTTACAGAACTCAAAAATATTTACTAGAACAAAAGTTATAGAATTTTGGCCGATGGATTTTGATTCTGAACCACTGTGCGTAGGTTGTTATATCAGCTGACGGGCAGCTAGCGAAAATATTATAAATTGATTGATTGATTTCATTTTACAAAATATAGTCCGACAAAATTTCAAAACTAGTTGCTTTTATTGGATATTTCTGACGTCAACTCAGAAATTTCTTCCAACCAAAAAAAAAAATAAAATATTATTTTTTATATTTTTTTTAATATTTATATTTTTTATTTATTTCTTAGACCATAGTACACATGAATCTACTTAATGATTTCACGATTTAATTGCTAATGCCTGCAATGAATTATGATTATGCAGTTACGCTCTTTCACATTTAGCCCTTAAAATCCGCCTCATGTCATCTACACTCAGATTAAAGGCCGAAAATCGCGTTAACTGCAGCAGCACATATCCTTCATATTCCATGGAGACATGGATATGGTGACATGAAAAACACATTTGTTTGTGGTATGTACATACATACATATGTATGTGTGTGCATTCCCTTTTTGAAAATCGGCTTATTATCATTTCTGAGAATTATGCATTATTTTAACACAATAACTACGAGTACATGGCCAACAAACAATACACCCAACACACACTGTCTGTCTGTCTGTCTGTCACCACCGCAATCATCATCAACATCTTCATCGCTGTCATTAACACCACCATCACTTCAACCCCTTCCCGACTACCCACCACTCTCTAACTCTCCTCATCCCCAACGAACATCCTCGACATTAACCACCATTCGTTCGTAGGCTGGCGGCTGACTGACCTTTGGGTATATGGCGACGTGGACGACGATGAAGCCCGTTGGGTAGCACAGGCCTCTGAAAGGGATTAAATTTTGCTGAAAATCCTCTTAAGTTCCGAGTTAAAATGTGGTTTATACAACACACGATGACCACCGCCACATTGTATTGCTCAATAAACACTTCAATAAGACCACAACAAATGCGAGAGAGAGTGAGTGACAGAGAGAGCGCCATTGACAAAGGACAACAAGGTAATCTATGTGGCATAGGGACTTTAACCAGAGAAAGATTAATAGGTATTTGTGCTGAAGGATACAAAAGAAGAAAAAAAAATAGCAAGAAAAATATGAAAAGTGATATGTTGCAGAGAAGACGAAGCACGGAATTCAAAAAGACAGCAAATAACAAAGAAATCCTAAAAATATGCTTCCGTTTTTTTTGTGCAGCCCCCAACTGTAGGCTCTTAGGTTTTTAACACTATAAATTGCACATAATGGCTAATCCACACAGCAAAGCTTGTTATTTATTCGCCATACAGACCGCTGTTGAAAATAATAATTGTCCTGGGGAGACTAGAAGAAGTGAGCCCAAAATTCTGCAACGTTTTCAAATCATTTTTTTAAAACAAAATTTGAAGAACAACTAAAAGTGATCAAAATGGCGCCCAACCTGGGACTCCATTGGCTTTATTTCGTCATTCGAAAATTCTGCAATGTTTTCAAATTTCAACAAGGAGTAAAAATCACTTTTGGAAAAGAAAAAATTAAAAAACCAATAAAAATCGAATCGATCGAAATGGCGCCCAACCTGGAACTCCATTGGCTTTATTTTGTCATTCGAAAAGGTGTTGATTTAATGCAATTTAAGCTGCACATACTACACCGTGCTACAGTACTTTTTACACATGAAACTAGACATGGTAGCTGGGAGTACTATGTACTCAGTTGTACCATTTGGTGATCTTCTCCTTTTAAATACCCCAGGATATCGAAGTTTTTATAATTTATTTTCGTACTTATCCTAGCCATACAAAGGCGATATGGGTATCAAATGAAAGAGAAGAATATCTGTTAAAAATACTTTTAATTTCATCCTTCTATCTGTATAAGTTTACATTTAACAACCATTTCAAATTTCCTTCTTAAAAATAAAAATAAATAAACTTCAACTTTTTATTTTTTGAAATATTTTTGAATTCTAAACTAATACAGATAGATGCATGAAATTAGAAGTATTTTTAGCAGATATTCTTCAATTTCGTTTGATATTTATATCACCTTTGTATGACAGTAGTTTTTACACATGAAACTAGACAACGTAGCTGGGAGAACTGTTAAATACCCCAGGATATCGAAGTTTTAATAATGTGTTAAGCCTTATGAGAAATAAATATATATTTTTTGAAAAGTTTTATTTTTTGGAGCGGTATGTACACTACTTTTGAAATATTTTTGTTTTATTTTTCTTCAAAAAGTAGGGCGAGGAGAGCATTGTGACAAAGAAAATTGTGTTCATATAAAAAGGTTGAATACTGAGGGAAAGTCATATAGTATTTTATTCCAGTGTTCTATTAAAATGAAAAAAAGCTGTCAAATATGGAGGATCAAGCGCAATAGCTTGGGCGTATTTTCATATTATGCAGCTGGGTCAATACATTGGCCCAGAACTACCATGGCCTCTGCCCAGTTTTTGGAAATACTGCATAATGCTATGGTAGCGTATGCAGAATATGAAACGCCCCTTAACTGGATCTTCTAGCAGGACAATTATCCCGAACACTCCAGCCGACTCGCAAAAAGTGATTTTAAGTCAATAATGTCGATGTTATGGAATGGTTCGCGCAGACCCCGCATCTCAATCTAATCAAAAAATGTAAGTTTGATGGCAAAAAGTAACACCGATCTTTTTATAATATTATTAACTTTAGTCCGTGCAAAATTATACCAACAGAAGTTCTAAAATAATCATACGTCCTTTATTAAATCTACATCTCCCATGCTGGTGTCTCGATTCATCCAGATTTACATCTGTTCGCGCACTATGGTTTGGTCAGCTGTCACTCATTCCATGCATATGATAATCCTTACGTCCCAATGAAACACTCATCCGCAGCAAATGTTTGCAGTCATGATTTTATTTTGGTTATCGGAAATATCGACCTTTGTTCCTGAATGATCATATATCTGTGGTCACAACCCATAACAGCCTAAGTCTGTTTTTCAATATTTTCAGTACAGGAGTTTAAAGTTTTGAATCTTCACTGAAAATCAGGAGAAGGTGTTTTTTGGAAAACTTTGCTACAGATTCCAAGGAAACGAATTTCTTTACTTAGTTGTTAACAAAAAATAGTTGTTTATTCTCGCAATCAAAAGATATTATCGAAAAAGACACTTAGGCTCTTATGAATTGTTGAACGAAAGAAAGTCAAAAAGTTCAACTTGACATGATATTTTAAAACTTTTTTTTTGTTTGGAGAAAGACCTTAACTCAATTTATGTTTATCAAAAAACGAAATTGTAATTCGGAATAAGAGCTTAACTCAAGTTAGGAAAATAAAATTGTTTCTTTGTTTTTTTGGATTAACGACTTAAGTTGATTTAGGCAATAATGAAAAAATAATGTTTATATTTGTTGTAATCCTAAATTGACTTAGAGCAAATAAATTTAGATACGCTGAATACGATGGTGCTAATAACTCAATTGTGTCCTAACTCGAGTTAGGCTGTTAAGGGTTGTGACCACAGATATATGTTCTAAGCGGTATCAGTATATCACTAACCCTTCATTGTATATAAATATATATAAATTTCTAATTACAAGATCTATCATAAAGACATCATCTAGCTCCTCCAGTTACAAGAACATTTACAGACTTACCAATATTAAACATTTAAATAGGACAGAGTTGACTTACCTGAAAAGAAAGAAGACAATAAAATTATTATAATAAGTATGCTTTAAAAAAGGAAGCTCCCTAGCATATGTTATAATTTAAGAATTAATCTACACTTGACGTATAGATGGCGGCTCTGGACAAGAAACTCTTTCCCTTAAATGTTAAACAAAACTCTATGACTTTCTTTCAAGAATACATTGTATGATTTTTATTTTGCAGAATATTCCGTCTTTTCGCACGTTCTCTAAGGTACCTAACAAAGGGGTCGCAGCAAATCTTGTGGGATTTATCTCAAGAAACCACAAAAACGAGTTTCTTGCTACAACCCACCATTAAAAACCAGATTGCCGACATAATCTATCCAACCGAAGACATTATGGTGTCCTCACGCACACATGTGCTCGCTCGTTCATTCTCCTCCCTCTCAAAATCCTTTCAAAAACTGTGTGTTAGATAACGGGAGCGGGGATTTATGGCAACTTTATCAAAGTTCAAATACATGGCAACTAAACAAAATTGAAAATTATCACAGATTACTGATGCTGAGCAATGAAAGGAAACCAAACGGCAATAACATCGAAACAAAATTACTGCAAGGACCCCTGGCTTAGGGAGAGAAAGAAAAGCAAACCTGCATAAAAATACAATAATCATCGAAACAGGTAGCCAGCTTATTCCTCCCAGGACATGGTGCTCAAACATTGTTGCATTCCCGGCACATTTTAAGTGCCCGGATTTTATGGCATTTGTGCATCATGGTTGGTTTGGATAAACAAAGCAAGATTTCACCTCTTTCGAATTTATCCTCACTGGCAATAATCACGAAAAAGAATGCAATGTCTATACTCGGTTGTCTTCTTGGTCCTGTGAAAGCCATAAAATCCTCTGGCACAACATTGTGTCTTACAATTGCTGTTGATTTCCATCACAGGGACTCTCAAGTGGACGACGACGAATGAAGTGCGAAACAATTTAACAGCCGAGGAAATATCTTAACAAGGAAAGCTGGAGAGTTTTGCGAGCGATAAAGGTACCCTCCGAATGAAACTATTTATGTCTACAATCATATTGCTGCAATTCGTATAAAGTCATAAAAAGAATGAAGTTGATGGCTACTGGCCAGCCACCAACAATTGCAGAACAATAGGAGAACAACGAAAATTCGAAAGAGTTTTCAGCCATAAAAATAAAAGTTCCTCTGCTGCGCTGGACCGTAAATTGCTAGGAAAGTTCACCGGTTTTCATATAGAATAGCAGGAGCAAGAGGTACTGGCTCTTCTTGAAGGATGTCTTAAAAATGAAGACACATCTTACTTTTGTATTTTTATATTTTTGTATTTTTGTATTTTTGTATTTTTGTATTTTTGTATTTTTGTATTTTTGTATTTTTGTATTTTTGTATTTTTGTATTTTTGTATTTTTGTATTTTTGTATTTTTGTATTTTTGTATTTTTGTATTTTTGTATTTTTGTATTTTTGTATTTTTGTATTTTTGTATTTTTGTATTTTTGTATTTTTGTATTTTTGTATTTTTGTATTTTTGTATTTTTGTATTTTTGTATTTTTGTATTTTTGTATTTTTGTATTTTTGTATTTTTGTATTTTTGTATTTTTGTATTTTTGTATTTTTGTATTTTTGTATTTTTGTATTTTTGTATTTTTGTATTTTTGTATTTTTGTATTTTTGTATTTTTGTATTTTTGTATTTTTGTATTTTTGTATTTTTGTATTTTTGTATTTTGTATTTTTGTATTTTTGTATTTTTGTATTTTTGTATTTTTGTATTTTTGTATTTTTGTATTTTTGTATTTTTGTATTTTTGTATTTTTGTATTTTTGTATTTTTGTATTTTTGTATTTTTGTATTTTTGTATTTTGTATTTTTGTATTTTTGTATTTTTGTATTTTTGTATTTTTGTATTTTTGTATTTTTGTATTTTTGTATTTTTGTATTTTTGTATTTTTGTATTTTTGTATTTTTGTATTTTTGTATTTTTGTATTTTTGTATTTTTGTATTTTTGTATTTTTGTATTTTTGTATTTTTGTATTTTTGTATTTTTGTATTTTTGTATTTTTGTATTTTTGTATTTTTGTATTTTTGTATTTTTGTATTTTTGTATTTTTGTATTTTTGTATTTTTGTATTTTTGTATTTTTGTATTTTTGTATTTTTGTATTTTTGTATTTTTGTATTTTTGTATTTTTGTATTTTTGTATTTTTGTATTTTTGTATTTTTGTATTTTTGTATTTTTGTATTTTTGTATTTTTGTATTTTTGTATTTTTGTATTTTTGTATTTTTGTATTTTTGTATTTTTGTATTTTTGTATTTTTGTATTTTTGTATTTTTGTATTTTTGTATTTTTGTATTTTTGTATTTTTTGTATTTTTGTATTTTTGTATTTTTGTATTTTTGTATTTTTGTATTTTTGTATTTTTGTATTTTTGTATTTTTGTATTTTTGTATTTTTGTATTTTTGTATTTTTGTATTTTTGTATTTTTGTATTTTTGTATTTTTGTATTTTTGTATTTTTGTATTTTTGTATTTTTGTATTTTTGTATTTTTGTATTTTTGTATTTTTGTATTTTTGTATTTTGTATTTTTGTATTTTTGTATTTTTGTATTTTTGTATTTTTGTATTTTTGTATTTTGTATTTTTGTATTTTTGTATTTTTGTATTTTTGTATTTTTGTATTTTTGTATTTTTGTATTTTTGTATTTTTGTATTTTTGTATTTTTGTATTTTTGTATTTTTGTATTTTTGTATTTTTGTATTTTTGTATTTTTGTATTTTTGTATTTTTGTATTTTTGTATTTTTGTATTTTTGTATTTTTGTATTTTTGTATTTTTGTATTTTTGTATTTTTGTATTTTTGTATTTTTGTATTTTTGTATTTTTGTATTTTTGTATTTTTGTTTTTGTATTTTTGTATTTTTGTATTTTTGTATTTTTGTATTTTTGTATTTTTGTATTTTTGTATTTTTGTATTTTTGTATTTTTGTATTTTTGTATTTTTGTATTTTTGTATTTTTGTATTTTTGTATTTTTGTATTTTTGTATTTTTGTATTTTTGTATTTTTGTATTTTTGTATTTTTGTATTTTTGTATTTTTGTATTTTTGTATTTTTGTATTTTTGTATTTTTGTATTTTTGTATTTTTGTATTTTTGTATTTTTGTATTTTTGTATTTTTGTATTTTTGTATTTTTGTATTTTTGTATTTTTGTATTTTTGTATTTTTGTATTTTTGTATTTTGTATTTTTGTATTTTTGTATTTTTGTATTTTTGTATTTTTGTATTTTTGTATTTTTGTATTTTTGTATTTTTGTATTTTTGTATTTTTGTATTTTTGTATTTTTGTATTTTTGTATTTTTGTATTTTTGTATTTTTGTATTTTTGTATTTTTGTATTTTTGTATTTTTGTATTTTTGTATTTTTGTATTTTTGTATTTTTGTATTTTTGTATTTTTGTATTTTTGTATTTTTGTATTTTGTATTTTTGTATTTTTGTATTTTTGTATTTTTGTATTTTTGTATTTTTGTATTTTTGTATTTTTGTATTTTTGTATTTTTGTATTTTGTATTTTTGTATTTTTGTATTTTTGTATTTTTGTATTTTTGTATTTTGTATTTTTGTATTTTTGTATTTTTGTATTTTTGTATTTTTGTATTTTTGTATTTTTGTATTTTTGTATTTTTGTATTTTTGTATTTTTGTATTTTTGTATTTTTGTATTTTTGTATTTTTGTATTTTTGTATTTTTGTATTTTTGTATTTTTGTATTTTTGTATTTTTGTATTTTTGTATTTTTGTATTTTTGTATTTTTGTATTTTTGTATTTTTGTATTTTTGTATTTTTGTATTTTTGTATTTTTGTATTTTTGTATTTTTGTATTTTTGTATTTTTGTATTTTTGTATTTTTGTATTTTTGTATTTTTGTATTTTTGTATTTTTGTATTTTTGTATTTTTGTATTTTTGTATTTTTGTATTTTTGTATTTTTGTATTTTTGTATTTTTGTATTTTTGTATTTTTGTATTTTTGTATTTTTGTATTTTTGTATTTTTGTATTTTTGTATTTTTGTATTTTTGTATTTTTGTATTTTTGTATTTTTGTATTTTTGTATTTTTGTATTTTTGTATTTTTGTATTTTTGTATTTTTGTATTTTTGTATTTTTGTATTTTTGTATTTTTGTATTTTTGTATTTTTGTATTTTTGTATTTTTGTATTTTTGTATTTTTGTATTTTTGTATTTTTGTATTTTTGTATTTTTGTATTTTTGTATTTTTGTATTTTTGTATTTTTGTATTTTTGTATTTTTGTATTTTTGTATTTTTGTATTTTTGTATTTTTGTATTTTTGTATTTTTGTATTTTTGTATTTTTGTATTTTTGTATTTTTGTATTTTTGTATTTTTGTATTTTTGTATTTTTGTATTTTTGTATTTTTGTATTTTTGTATTTTTGTATTTTTGTATTTTGTATTTTTGTATTTTTGTATTTTTGTATTTTTGTATTTTTGTATTTTTGTATTTTTGTATTTTTGTATTTTTGTATTTTTGTATTTTTGTATTTTTGTATTTTTGTATTTTTGTATTTTTGTATTTTTGTATTTTTGTATTTTTGTATTTTTGTATTTTTGTATTTTTGTATTTTTGTATTTTTGTATTTTTGTATTTTTGTATTTTTGTATTTTTGTATTTTTGTATTTTTGTATTTTTGTATTTTTGTATTTTTGTATTTTTGTATTTTTGTATTTTTGTATTTTTGTATTTTTGTATTTTTGTATTTTTGTATTTTTGTATTTTTGTATTTTTGTATTTTTGTATTTTTGTATTTTTGTATTTTTGTATTTTTGTATTTTTGTATTTTTGTATTTTTGTATTTTTGTATTTTGTATTTTTGTATTTTTGTATTTTTGTATTTTTGTATTTTTGTATTTTTGTATTTTTGTATTTTTGTATTTTTGTATTTTTGTATTTTTGTATTTTTGTATTTTTGTATTTTTGTATTTTTGTATTTTTGTATTTTTGTATTTTTGTATTTTTGTATTTTTGTATTTTTGTATTTTTGTATTTTTGTATTTTTGTATTTTTGTATTTTTGTATTTTTGTATTTTTGTATTTTTGTATTTTTGTATTTTTGTATTTTTGTATTTTTGTATTTTTGTATTTTTGTATTTTTGTATTTTTGTATTTTTGTATTTTTGTATTTTTGTATTTTTGTATTTTTGTATTTTTGTATTTTTGTATTTTTGTATTTTTGTATTTTTGTATTTTTGTATTTTTGTATTTTTGTATTTTTGTATTTTTGTATTTTTGTATTTTGTATTTTTGTATTTTTGTATTTTTGTATTTTTGTATTTTTGTATTTTTGTATTTTTGTATTTTTGTATTTTTGTATTTTTGTATTTTTGTATTTTTGTATTTTTGTATTTTTGTATTTTTGTATTTTGTATTTTTGTATTTTTGTATTTTTGTATTTTTGTATTTTTGTATTTTTGTATTTTTGTATTTTTGTATTTTTGTATTTTTGTATTTTTGTATTTTTGTATTTTTGTATTTTTGTATTTTTGTATTTTTGTATTTTTGTATTTTTGTATTTTTGTATTTTTGTATTTTTGTATTTTTGTATTTTTGTATTTTTGTATTTTTGTATTTTTGTATTTTTGTATTTTTGTATTTTTGTATTTTTGTATTTTTGTATTTTTGTATTTTTGTATTTTTGTATTTTTGTATTTTTGTATTTTTGTATTTTTGTATTTTTGTATTTTTGTATTTTTGTATTTTTGTATTTTTGTATTTTTGTATTTTTGTATTTTTGTATTTTTGTATTTTTGTATTTTTGTATTTTTGTATTTTTGTATTTTTGTATTTTTGTATTTTTGTATTTTTGTATTTTTGTATTTTTGTATTTTTGTATTTTTGTATTTTTGTATTTTTGTATTTTTGTATTTTTGTATTTTTGTATTTTTGTATTTTTGTATTTTTGTATTTTGTATTTTTGTATTTTTGTATTTTTGTATTTTTGTATTTTTGTATTTTTGTATTTTTGTATTTTTGTATTTTTGTATTTTTGTATTTTTGTATTTTTGTATTTTTGTATTTTTGTATTTTGTATTTTTGTATTTTTGTATTTTTGTATTTTTGTATTTTTGTATTTTTGTATTTTTGTATTTTTGTATTTTTGTATTTTTGTATTTTTGTATTTTTGTATTTTTGTATTTTTGTATTTTTGTATTTTTGTATTTTTGTATTTTTGTATTTTTGTATTTTTGTATTTTTGTATTTTTGTATTTTTGTATTTTTGTATTTTTGTATTTTTGTATTTTTGTATTTTTGTATTTTTGTATTTTTGTATTTTTGTATTTTTGTATTTTTGTATTTTTGTATTTTTGTATTTTTGTATTTTTGTATTTTTGTATTTTTGTATTTTTGTATTTTTGTATTTTTGTATTTTTGTATTTTGTATTTTTGTATTTTTGTATTTTTGTATTTTTGTATTTTTGTATTTTTGTATTTTGTATTTTTGTATTTTTGTATTTTTGTATTTTTGTATTTTTGTATTTTTGTATTTTTGTATTTTTGTATTTTTGTATTTTTGTATTTTTGTATTTTTGTATTTTTGTATTTTTGTATTTTTGTATTTTTGTATTTTTGTATTTTTGTATTTTTGTATTTTTGTATTTTTGTATTTTTGTATTTTTGTATTTTTGTATTTTTGTATTTTTGTATTTTTGTATTTTTGTATTTTTGTATTTTTGTATTTTTGTATTTTTGTATTTTTGTATTTTGTATTTTTGTATTTTTGTATTTTTGTATTTTTGTATTTTTGTATTTTTGTATTTTTGTATTTTTGTATTTTTGTATTTTTGTATTTTTGTATTTTTTGTATTTTTGTATTTTTGTATTTTTGTATTTTTGTATTTTTGTATTTTTGTATTTTTGTATTTTTGTATTTTTGTATTTTTGTATTTTTGTATTTTTGTATTTTTGTATTTTTGTATTTTTGTATTTTTGTATTTTTGTATTTTTGTATTTTTGTATTTTTGTATTTTTGTATTTTTGTATTTTTGTATTTTTGTATTTTGTATTTTTGTATTTTTGTATTTTTGTATTTTTGTATTTTTGTATTTTTGTATTTTTGTATTTTTGTATTTTTGTATTTTTGTATTTTTGTATTTTTGTATTTTTGTATTTTTGTATTTTTGTATTTTTGTATTTTTGTATTTTTGTATTTTTGTATTTTTGTATTTTTGTATTTTTGTATTTTTGTATTTTTGTATTTTTGTATTTTTGTATTTTTGTATTTTTGTATTTTTGTATTTTTGTATTTTTGTATTTTTGTATTTTTGTATTTTTGTATTTTTGTATTTTTGTATTTTTGTATTTTTGTATTTTTGTATTTTTGTATTTTGTATTTTTGTATTTTTGTATTTTTGTATTTTTGTATTTTTGTATTTTTGTATTTTTGTATTTTTGTATTTTTGTATTTTTGTATTTTTGTATTTTTGTATTTTTGTATTTTTGTATTTTTGTATTTTTGTATTTTTGTATTTTTGTATTTTTGTATTTTTGTATTTTTGTATTTTTGTATTTTTGTATTTTTGTATTTTTGTATTTTTGTATTTTTGTATTTTTGTATTTTTGTATTTTTGTATTTTTGTATTTTTGTATTTTTGTATTTTTGTATTTTTGTATTTTTGTATTTTTGTATTTTTGTATTTTTGTATTTTTGTATTTTTGTATTTTTGTATTTTTGTATTTTTGTATTTTTGTATTTTTGTATTTTTGTATTTTTGTATTTTTGTATTTTTGTATTTTTGTATTTTTGTATTTTTGTATTTTTGTATTTTTGTATTTTTGTATTTTTGTATTTTTGTATTTTTGTATTTTTGTATTTTTGTATTTTTGTATTTTTGTATTTTTGTATTTTGTATTTTTGTATTTTTGTATTTTTGTATTTTTGTATTTTTGTATTTTTGTATTTTTGTATTTTTGTATTTTTGTATTTTTGTATTTTTGTATTTTTGTATTTTTGTATTTTTGTATTTTTGTATTTTTGTATTTTTGTATTTTTGTATTTTTGTATTTTTGTATTTTTGTATTTTTGTATTTTTGTATTTTTGTATTTTGTATTTTTGTATTTTTGTATTTTTGTATTTTTGTATTTTTGTATTTTTGTATTTTTGTATTTTTGTATTTTTGTATTTTTGTATTTTTGTATTTTTGTATTTTTGTATTTTTGTATTTTTGTATTTTTGTATTTTTGTATTTTTGTATTTTTGTATTTTTGTATTTTTGTATTTTTGTATTTTTGTATTTTTGTATTTTTGTATTTTTGTATTTTTGTATTTTTGTATTTTTGTATTTTTGTATTTTTGTATTTTTGTATTTTTGTATTTTTGTATTTTTGTATTTTTGTATTTTTGTATTTTTGTATTTTTGTATTTTTGTATTTTTGTATTTTTGTATTTTTGTATTTTTGTATTTTTGTATTTTTGTATTTTTGTATTTTTGTATTTTTGTATTTTTGTATTTTTGTATTTTTGTATTTTTGTATTTTTGTATTTTTGTATTTTTGTATTTTTGTATTTTTGTATTTTTGTATTTTTGTATTTTTGTATTTTTGTATTTTTGTATTTTTGTATTTTTGTATTTTTGTATTTTTGTATTTTTGTATTTTTGTATTTTTGTATTTTTGTATTTTTGTATTTTTGTATTTTTGTATTTTTGTATTTTTGTATTTTTGTATTTTTGTATTTTTGTATTTTTGTATTTTTGTATTTTTGTATTTTTGTATTTTTGTATTTTTGTATTTTTGTATTTTTGTATTTTTGTATTTTTGTATTTTTGTATTTTTGTATTTTTGTATTTTTGTATTTTTGTATTTTTGTATTTTTGTATTTTTGTATTTTTGTATTTTTGTATTTTTGTATTTTTGTATTTTTGTATTTTTGTATTTTTGTATTTTTGTATTTTTGTATTTTTGTATTTTTGTATTTTTGTATTTTTGTATTTTTGTATTTTTGTATTTTTGTATTTTTGTATTTTTGTATTTTTGTATTTTTGTATTTTTGTATTTTTGTATTTTTGTATTTTTGTATTTTTGTATTTTTGTATTTTTGTATTTTTGTATTTTTGTATTTTTGTATTTTTGTATTTTTGTATTTTTGTATTTTTGTATTTTTGTATTTTTGTATTTTTGTATTTTTGTATTTTTGTATTTTTGTATTTTTGTATTTTTGTATTTTTGTATTTTTGTATTTTTGTATTTTTGTATTTTTGTATTTTTGTATTTTTGTATTTTTGTATTTTTGTATTTTTGTATTTTTGTATTTTTGTATTTTTGTATTTTTGTATTTTTGTATTTTTGTATTCTGTATTTTGTATTTTTGTATTTTTGTATTTTTGTATTTTTGTATTTTTGTATTTTTGTATTTTTGTATTTTTGTATTTTTGTATTTTTGTATTTTTGTATTTTTGTATTTTTGTATTTTTGTATTTTTGTATTTTTGTATTTTTGTATTTTTGTATTTTTGTATTTTTGTATTTTTGTATTTTTGTATTTTTGTATTTTTGTATTTTTGTATTTTTGTATTTTTGTATTTTTGTATTTTTGTATTTTTGTATTTTGTATTTTTGTATTTTTGTATTTTTGTATTTTTGTATTTTTGTATTTTTGTATTTTTGTATTTTTGTATTTTTGTATTTTTGTATTTTTGTATTTTTGTATTTTTGTATTTTTGTATTTTTGTATTTTTGTATTTTTGTATTTTTGTATTTTTGTATTTTGTATTTTTGTATTTTTGTATTTTTGTATTTTTGTATTTTTGTATTTTGTTTTGTATTTTTGTATTTTTGTATTTTTGTATTTTTGTATTTTTGTATTTTTGTATTTTTGTATTTTTGTATTTTTGTATTTTTGTATTTTGTATTTTTGTATTTTTGTATTTTTGTATTTTTGTATTTTTGTATTTTTGTATTTTTGTATTTTTGTATTTTTGTATTTTTGTATTTTTGTATTTTTGTATTTTTGTATTTTTGTATTTTTGTATTTTTGTATTTTTGTATTTTTGTATTTTTGTATTTTTGTATTTTTGTATTTTTGTATTTTTGTATTTTTGTATTTTTGTATTTTTGTATTTTTGTATTTTTGTATTTTTGTATTTTTGTATTTTGTATTTTTGTATTTTTGTATTTTTGTATTTTTGTATTTTTGTATTTTTGTATTTTTGTATTTTTGTATTTTTGTATTTTTGTATTTTTGTATTTTTGTATTTTTGTATTTTTGTATTTTTGTATTTTTGTATTTTTGTATTTTTGTATTTTTGTATTTTTGTATTTTTGTATTTTTGTATTTTTGTATTTTTGTATTTTTGTATTTTGTATTTTTGTATTTTTGTATTTTTGTATTTTTGTATTTTGTATTTTTGTATTTTTGTATTTTTGTATTTTTGTATTTTTGTATTTTTGTATTTTTGTATTTTTGTATTTTTGTATTTTTGTATTTTTGTATTTTTGTATTTTTGTATTTTTGTATTTTTGTATTTTTGTATTTTTGTATTTTTGTATTTTTGTATTTTTGTATTTTTGTATTTTTGTATTTTTGTATTTTTGTATTTTTGTATTTTTGTATTTTTGTATTTTGTTTTGTATTTTTGTATTTTTGTATTTTTGTATTTTTGTATTTTTGTATTTTTGTATTTTTGTATTTTTGTATTTTTGTATTTTTGTATTTTTGTATTTTTGTATTTTTGTATTTTTGTATTTTTGTATTTTTGTATTTTTGTATTTTTGTATTTTTGTATTTTTGTATTTTGTATTTTTGTATTTTTG